>OU342740.1:30289000-30916570 GCA_910589775.1 Avena eriantha | reverse complement strand
AGAGCAAAAATAGTAAGAACACAACAATTGATGTGCAGGCTATACAAGAATCAAGTTCCGCCAGAGACTTGGGAGATAGTGATTTCATTGGAAGAAAACAAATGAGTAAGTCAAATCGAGAAAATAGAAGGAAGTTACAAGAACTGAAAAAAGTTAGTAAATCCAAGAGACCTCAAACTAAAGTTTCAAATATTGGAAAACCAACTAGCATATGCCAATATTGCCAGGCTATAATGTGGCATCAAGAGAGAAGCAAGCATAACACGAGCAAATCTAGGCCAACATTCGGACTGTGTTGCAAGGAAGGAAAAGTTAAATTACCACCATTGAAAGATCCTCCAGCATACCTTAAGCAGCTACTAAAGGCTAATGAAAAGGGAGATTCGTCAAATTATAGAGACAATATCAGGAACTATAATTCAATGTTTGCATTTACTTTAATGGGTGGCCAGATTGACTACGAGATTAACAGACAAGGGGGTGCACCTTATGTGTTTCGCTTGAATGGTGCAAACTATCATAAAATTGGCACGCTGCTACCTAAAGATAAAGGTAGCAATCCAAAGTTTGCTCAGTTGTACATTTGTGATACTGAAAATTAGGTCAGGAATAGAATGCAGGAATAGAAGGCATTGTTTGTGGATTATTGGAAATGCTTGATGAGCACAATGAGTTAGTCAAATCATTCCGCATGGCAAGGGATAGGTACAAGGAATCAGATCTCGAAAATGTTAGGCTGCGGTTAGTTGGTAAAAGATCTAGTGATGGAAGACAATACAACCTACCAACTGCGTCTGAAATAGCCGCACTAATTGTTGGGGAACAGTCTGGAGAAATTTCCGAACGTGATATAATAGTAGAAAGCAAAGACAAGCAACTCCAAAGAATTTCCGAACTTCATCCAAGCTTTATGTCTATGCAATACCCATTATTATTCCCATACGGAGAAGACGGATTTAGAGCAGAAATATAATTAGAACCCACAAAGGGATGCAAAGGAAAGAGAAAGCATGTTACCATGATGGAGTTTTAGGCATATCGGATCCAGCAGCGATTAAATCAATCGGTGCTCCTCCAAATGAGTGGCAAATTGTTCCTTCAGTTCATAGTAGACGCAGCTACATGCATTGAGCAGTGGAGACTGAATTGGTACATGACGCATCAAGGCACACTTAGAACGGATCTATATAGCGGTCTGCAAGACGCAATTGATAATGGTGACACGAGGTCTGATCAAGTAGGTAAAAGCATTATACTACCTTCATCATATAATGGAAGTCCTAGAAATAAAGTGCAGTACTACCAAGATGCTATGGCGATATGTCGATGGGCTGGGTATCCAGATCTATTTACCACTTTCACATGCAACCCAAAGTGTCCTGAAATACAAACAATGCTGGACTTCATCCCAGGCCAAAAGCCAGAAGATCGTCCAGATATAGTCAATAGAGTGTTCATGATAAAGTTGAATGAACTTATAGAAGACATATACAAAAAGAAGCGGTTTGGAAAAGCTATAGCAAGTAAGTCCACCTGATTTTAATCATTGCCTACCTAGCTTGACAGCTTAGTGCATCGATTCTGAAATTACAGATGTTGTATTCTTTTTTGTCCCATTCTTTTTTGTGTATTATGTCAAACTAATACCGCACTATGTTGCAGTTGTCTACACCATCGAGTTCCAGAAAAGAGGCCTTCCTCATGCACACATTCTATTATTTCTAGACCCTAAAGACAGGGATGCTAGCCCCAGAAATATTGATAAAATCATATCAGCGGAGATTCCATACAAGGATGAGGACCCAGAAGGTTACGTGGCAGTTGAGAATTTTATGATGCATGGACCATGTGGAGAAGCAAAATACACATCACCATGCATGATCAATGGAAAGTGCTCAAAACATTTCCCTAAGTTGTTCTGTGAGGAAACAAGTATCGATGAAGAAGGATTTCCAGTATACAGAAGAAGAGATGATGGAAAGAAAGTAGAAAAAAATGGAGTAGAACTAGATAGCAGGCATGTTGTTCCATACAACAGGGACCTGATAGTCAAGTACCAGGCACACATAAATGTCGAATGGTGCAACAAATCGAGATCTATAAAGTACTTATTCAAGTACATACATAAAGGGGAGGATAGAGCAACAGTAATTTTGAGTACCGAGAATAATTATGATGAGATACAGATGTACCTTGATGCACGATACCTATCAGCAGGTGAGGCATCTTGGCGTATATTTGGATTTGAACTTCAGCATCGACAACCTTCTGTACAGAGATTACAGTTCCACCTTCAAGATGAACAAATGGTTGTGTTCCCAGACTCAACTGATATTGAGAAAATTGTATCCAGACCTGGCATAGAAAAAACAATGTTCACTGAATGGATGACGGCAAATCAGTTGTATGAGGATGCCCGTGATCTAACATATGCAGAATTTCCAACTAAGTGGACATGGCATGCAAAGACCAAGGAATGGAAACACAGGAAAGGAGGGAAACGATCTATTGGGAGGATTTACTATGCTCATCCAGCAAGTGGTGAGAAGTATTACATGGGAATACTACTAAACATTGTCAAAGGTTGTGAATCATTTGAAGACATCAGAAAGGTGAACGGCATTATACACCCGAATTATAAGTCAGCATGTTATGCCGTTGGATTACTCGATGATGACAGAGAGTGGGATGATTGTATCAAAGAAGCATCACATTGGGCTTCTGCACAGCAAATGCGTCAACTTTTTTGCACAATACTTCTATTCTGTGAGGTGTCGGATCCAGGGAAATTGTGGGAATCTGCATGGGAATTACTATCTGAGGACATACAACGGCGACAAAGGAGAATCTTGAACTTTGAAGCACTTCAACTTGATTCTGAACAAAAAAAAATCTCACCCTCATAGAGATAGTGACGTTGTTAAGGAAAGGTGGAAAGTCGTTAAAAGACTACGAAGGAATTCCTGCGCCAGATGGCAACTCATTACATGGCCTACAAAATAGGTTGATAAGTGAGGAGCTTAACTATAATAGAGATACTCTTAAACTAGAGAAAGTGGCTTTGATTGAAAAATTGAATCCAGAACAAAAAACGGCTTATGATGCAATAGTACAGTCGGTTGATAGCAAACTTGGAAAATTGATATTTGTCAATGGATATGGTGGGACAGGGAAAACATTTCTCTGGAAGGCAATAACGACATCCCTAAGATCAGAAGGGAAAATTGTCTTAGCAGTAGCATCCAGTGCAATAGCAGCGCTTCTTATACTAGGGGGGAGAACAGCGCATTCAAGATTTCACATCCCGCTCAACATCACTAACGAGTCAACATGTGATATCAAGCAAGGATCCTATCTTGCAGATCTACTAAAGAGAACCTCATTAATAATATGGGATGAAGCACCTATGGCAAATAAACATTGCTTTGAAGCACTGGACAAGAGTTTGAGAGATATCCTAAGATTCACAAATGAGAATAGTAGAGATAGACCATTTGGAGGAATGACAGTAGTGATGGGGGGTGACTTCAGACAAATACTTCCAGTAATACCCAAAGGTCGAAGGTCTCATATTGTCGACGCATGCTTAAAACGCTCTTACTTATGGAAGCACTTTGAGGAATACGAGCTCACTCGGAACATGCACGTTACTTCACTAATAGATACCCCCAAGGAACAACAGAAAACCGCAGAATTTGCGGATTGGATACTAAACATTGGTAATGGATTAATAGGAAATAATGAAGAGGAGGCATGGGTACATATACCTGAAAAATTACTCCTGCAGAAAGGAGGAAACCAATTGGAAACAATTATCAATAGCACATATCCTAACCTATGGACTAACTACACAGATAGAAAATACCTTGAAGAAAGAGCCATCTTATGTCCAAGAAATGAGATGGTAAATGAGGTAAATTCTTACATCATGGGTAGAATAGATGGAGAAGAGGTAACATATCGAAGCTCTGATACAGTGTGCAAAGCAATGTCCAATACGGAAGAAGGAGATCAGTTGTACGCATCAGAGTTCTTGAATAGTTTGAAATTCCCTGGAACACCAGACCACATATTACGGCTAAAAGTTGGCCTACCAATAATGCTCTTGCGAAATATCAATCAAAGTGAGGGATTATGCAATGGCACGAGACTAACTATAACACAGCTGGGGAAGTGGTTCATAGAAGCTCAAATAATAACAGGGACAAACATTGGAAACAAGGTCTACATTCCACGAATAATAATGTCACCAAATGAATCAAAGTGTCCATTTGTGTTGAAGAGACCGCAGTACCCAATATCAGTTTGTTTTGCAATGACGATAAACAAAAGCCAGGGACAGTCATTAAAACATGTTGGACTATATTTACCAAAGCAGGTGTTCACACATGGCCAACTCTATGTAGCTGTGTCCCGAGTCACAAGTAGAGATGGACTTAAAGTTCTAATCTCGGATGAAGAATCTGAAGAAAATAATGTGGCAAAAAATACGTTTACAAAGAGATCCTTTAGCGCAAGAGAACTCAGAATATTTATACTTTACTCTATGTACCGCTCTTAAACAGGAATTTTGTACGGTTTCTATTAATCCTATATATTTACAGATATATTTAGCTACGTTTAAATATTATTGTATTATTAGATGTGCTTACACTCCAAACCGCAGCTGTAAAGACAAAAGATATTGTGCACAAGGAAATTCTTTAGTAATTCTATTTTACTCTATGTATTTCTTAAAGAGGAATTTTGTAAGGTTTCCTAACTAATTAAAAATATTTGTGGTTCTACATGTCTACATTTTTACATATTGTGTATCAGATATTATTGATGAACCTGGAAAGAGCAACACAATCTTCAGAAAAGGTCAGTGCAGATTCATATTACACGTGGAATTCATTGTGCTGCTTACGGTGCTTTAGTTCTGTAAATCATTACAAAACAATTTTACACTACTGAAATCCGATCCCTCCATCTGCTTATAAGCAATGATATGGCACAATGGTGCTGATGTTGCTAAATATGCTACAAACAGTGATAAAAAAGGACTGAAGTTTGTCGATCAGTTTTAGTAAGGCGTTGCTTCATACGATCTACTATCAACCCAGGTATGTACATTCATGTCTTTTTGTGCAACAGAAAAATTATAAACTTCATCTCATTGTTGCCTTATACTGAAGCTACTTAGTAAATACAAAATATTCTAGAGAAAGAGGAATACGACGACATTGCTGGAGCGGTGAGTAGCGTCCGGGAATGCAGCCAACATGACTTAAACTACAGGCAAGTATTTTACATTATTTCCTAAGTATAGAAGACAAAAAATGACATCTAACAGGTTCATTATGGAGAAGAGGAAAATAGAAAAAGAGGCAGATGCACAGGTCTCAGAAGGCGTGCTTGCAACAATATGTTTTATGCCAGCTGAATGTCTTCTCTACTGTAAGTACCAAAACAATGTTAACATAATTCGTTTCTATATGGAGAAGACTGAGAATGTGGGAATTTTGGAAGAAAAACAGAAACAAGGTTAATTAAGAAGATATTGATAGACAACAAAAAAGAAGTAGCACTGACCTTCCAAGACTATTTTGTTTTAAATTTCATACAATCAAACTAAAGTCGGTGTTCACATCCAGGTTGACAAGGAAGTCGGCAAAAACCTGAGCATCGTCAGGCACACCATTTCTCAAAGGCGCGCCGCAAAAAAACTTCGTGGGAGCGCGGAAGCCTGAATCACCGAGAGGAAGAGGAGCCTACACGGCCAGAGCTCCGGCGGTAGGTATTCAGCATCAACTAGCTGTTCCACCACTGCTACAACTACAGAGATTGCTACGTAAATCTCCTTGCCAGCTTCCCTTTACTTAAAAAATACAAAATATTGAAGAGCAAGAGGAACGGAGCGTTATTTTTGGAGCAATGTCTGGCGTCCGGGGATGAGTCCAACATGATCTAATATATAGGTATGTAATTTACAGTGTTTTCTTAAGTAGGGAAGACAGAAAAATATGACATCTAATAGGTTAATTATGGGCAGAGGAACAAAGGGAAACAAACCTGAGGTTTGGCTGATGGCGAGGTGATACACAGGTCGTACTCCAACAATACGTTTGATGCCAGCTAAATTTCTTATCTTCTGTAAGTCTAAGATCAATTGTACAATTGAATGATATGTTTTCACCAGGACACAATTCGTTTATATATAGAGAAGAGTGAGAATTTGGGAATTTTAAGACAAAAAAAAGATAATTAGAGGCAGCAAAAGAAGTAGCACTGACCTTCCAAGGTTATTTTTTTTGGGATTTCATACAGTGAAAGTGAAGCTGGTGTTCACATCGAAGTTGGCGAGGAGTCGGCAAGAATCTAAGAATCATGGGCGCACAATTCCTGGGAGTGGCGCCGCTGCTAGAAATCGATGTCGTTAGAGAACGGGAGCCTGCATCACTGGGAGGAAGAGAATGGCGAAGGCAAGCATCCACGGCCAGGCCTCCGGCGGGACGGATCCAGCAGCAGTGAGCTGTTCCCCCACGACTCGAACTATAGAAATTTCTCAATCAATCTCCTAGCCGGCTCCTCTACACAAATCCCTGCACAAGGAATTTCAGATCCGATAGTGATAGTGAAAACAACTCAAACATGTGAGGAAAAGATGAATCTTTACTTTAATTTCTAGAAAGAAGCGAGTGGGTATGAATACCAGGAGTCGGTCCATGTATACACTGGGCAGAGATTCACTAGACAGAGATAGATGATAACGAGTAATGTTAGATGTAAACTTAATGGAATTTTATTTAAAAATACGGACTGCTACTGATAACTTTTTTAAACCCAAAAAAACAGACGCACATGTATAATTATATATCGTCTACTTGATACAACATATTTTTTTAGTACTCCCTCCGAATTGGATTGGATATACGTACATATATTTTAGTGCTAGATACATCAAATTCAACGACATTGGATCCATATTTTTTTCTGATAAAGAGCAATGTGTATTAAAAAAAGTCTAGAATGTCTTACATTAGTAAACATATGAAGTATATTAATATCAAGGGGATATTATAGCGACTCAAAGGTGTTATTTAAATGGAAAATGAATACATAATTGCAAAGAATTGATATCAACGAAATCAGCAAAGAGACATGTATTAACTACATAATGAAAAACGGATTTAAAATACAAAAAATATAGCACATACCAAAAGGCATAAACTAAATTAGCCCGTGCAGCGCACGGGTTGATGACTAGTTACTACTAACTAGCATGGGATTCTCAAACTTCAAAAGTGGGGAGTCATAAGGCATATCTCTCATGTTTGGTTCCACTTCTCTCTTCCTTTTTATTTGCTTCTTGGAAACTTGAAGTCGATCACTCTCCTGCAAATACATGAAAACCTCGAGGCGGAAAGAAAAGAAAGAGAGAAAATAAGGAAAAATGAAGAAATCTTTTTGTGGTTTTTACGAGAGAGAGTTTAAAGAATAGAAAATTGGCGGCAAAGATCGGCTAGAAAATCTCGAAAGCAAAATAGAAATAACTAAAGATAAGGTGTTTGGGAAGCCAACACGAGTTCTTATAAACTCGAATTAAAACACAGCCTCAAAATAAATAAAAGAAAATGAACGCCAAATAAAGATACACGAGGAAACTTCCCCAAGGTTAGACTTTTGCAAGCCCTTCAAATCATTGTGGTGGCGGAAAAAAGTCGTTACTCCAGTTCGCGAATTGAGTTGAGAGGTTACTAGTTATTCCTCGGAGGTTCAAAGAGAGGCTATGCATCCTCTCCATAGTCCCTCCAAGTTCTTGGAAATCTTGGTATGTGGCGAATCGGGTTTGTGGCTGCTCCCCTTGGTAAGGAACTTCTTGCTCCTCCTCTTGGTCCTCATCCTCCTCCGGAACCTCCTCCTCGGGTTGGAGTTGCTCAACCTACAAGTCATATAGAAAATGTCCTTCCTCGATAGAGAAAAGACCATTAGGCATAGGAGCGAGGTAGATACGCCTAGCTCTAGCAACATGCAGGTAATAAACACCACCTCCCCTAGTGAGCATTCCACAAGCTTTTAAAGTAGAGAAACCAACACGTCACTCACCTAGCACATGTTGCAACTCACCTAGGTCAATGCCTAGGTCAGTGGCAAACACGGTGATGACGCCTCCACCTATGATTGGTCCTTAGCTTTGGGAGGATTGGTGCTCTAGGTAGCGCACAAGGATGGCGCCCAAGTTGAGTGACAAGCCACATTTGATGTAATAAGACTTTGCGAAGACTAAGATGTCCTCCTCACTGAGTCTCGTGAACTCATTATGTACATGTAAGGTGTTAGCAATAACATAGAACAAATAGCGAATTGCAAGATGTTGAATATTATTCCCCTTGCTTACTCTAGTAGTGAAACTCATTCCATTATAATATTATTTAGGGGAAGGGTCTAAGCCAGTAAAGGATGTACGTAAGGCATTATCATCATTGTTTGGCAAATTAAAACATGCTCACCATTCATCTAATGTTAAAGTGTAGTTGTTTCTCATTAGCCGGAAAGAAATCGTGTCCTCTCCTTTCCATTGTTTAACGGTGCTTTGTAACGAGCTTAGGAATTCAATAGTTAAGCGGCGATAAGTAGGAACATCATTGTACACAAAGTTTTGCAGGCTAGCTCTATTGCAAAGTAAATTGAAGTCATCAGAAATACCGAGTTGGTTCAATATAATGGAGCAAACCCACTTAGTGACCTTTGCTTCGTGGTTTTTGATCATGTCAAAGCGATCACGTTGGAGCTCATTCATAAACCATATCCCCATGTGTTCTTGAGCGACAGCCCGAGAAGCGCTAGCGGTGGCACGATCACGAGTTTGGATCCTTGTGTTCATCATCTAAAACATTGAAGAAAGACAAAAATAAAATGTTTTGATCCAACAACAGTAATACAGCATATTCCTCATCATAGCACACTAAAGAATCTCCTCAAAATAATAATCTAGGCAAGAGAATCATGACAATTGGTTCATAGTAGGTCTCACCCTAGATTGATAATGACAATAGATCGAAGATGAATTTGTAAAAAAGTAATTGGAGGATCGGAGGAGAAACATATCATAGATCACTTGTGTGCGAGGAAATTGAATGAAATTGAGTAGAGATGAAGATCTCTTGAGGTTTAGAGAGAGTTTGGAGGTAGAAGGGAGAAAAAGGATTGAAGTTTTGGAGTTGGAGGTACCTTCCCGTGCGATTTTGTGGTCGGATGCAACTATACGGGCGCAAATGGCTAGAATAATGTGTTCCCGTCGTATAGTTAGCCTTTTGCCAAAATTTTAGGGTTTCCACCTGGCGGCGCAGCTATATAGCTGGAGCTATACGACCGGAACAATATGTTCTCTCCGTATAGTTGGTTGTCAAACTATCTGTACCTAGGAAAAGAAAATATACAAATGCATCGATATCTATATGACCGGAACTATACAGCCGGAATTTTTATTCCCTCCGTATAGTTGGTCGTTAAACCGTCAGTACATTAGAAAAGAATTTGTACGGAGGCACCGATATCTATACAACCGGAATTTTTATTTCCGCCCTATAGTTGGTCATTAAACTCTTAGTACATATGAAAGAAAAATTGTCGATGGCAAAGATATCTATACAACCGGAACTATACGGCCGGAATTTTTATTCCCGCCGTATAGTTAGTCGTTAAACTCTCTATGTGCATAAAAAAATTGTTTCTTCGAAAATTATTTCTTTCCTGTAACTTAGTGATATACCTTTTTTTGACAGAAATTTGATAGTAAATATTGTCGACCAAAAACAACATGAATAAAGCAGGATTTTTAGTACTACCAAACTTCTTCTCCTCAATTTGAGTTTTCTAGCACTCTTTATAGAACATAAACTTAAACTAAAACTTAAAAACTTTACTCAAACCTTTATTTCACTTAGGTTGCCTCCCATGAAGCGCTCTTTTATGGTCAATAGCTTGACCTCAATGTTGCTCACTTAGGCCAGATGAGTGGAACACCCACTCCAAAATAGTTGGCCTTCAAAGTGATGGCCTCCTTTTCATCATTCTTGGCTTTCTTCTTCCTGGGAAAATGAATAACAAAAGGATCCCGCAAAGGCAATTGAAGCTTCACATTCCCTTCATGTAGATTAATCAAAGCCTTAATAGTTCTTCAGAAAGGATGGCCTAATATAATAGGAGCAGTAGCTTATTCATGCATGTCAACAATAACAAAATCAATAAGAGCAGGACAACCTTTAATGTATACTAAAGTATTCTCCTTAATTCCTACAGCTTGTTTGTAGGTAGAATCTGCTAGATGCAATTTTAACTCAGTGATCTCAAAAGAGCCAAGATTTAACTTGTTAAAAAGACTCTTTGGAATTGTTGAGACGCTTACACCTAGATCACAAAGTGCAGCTATCTCATTGGTCCTAATTTTAATCTTAATAGTAGGCTCAAATATGTCATCAAGCTTCACAGGTAATTTTTCAGCAATTTGCTTATATTCTTCCTCAAGCTCACGTACCTTTATTGCTACCTGATTAACAAAGTGTTGGTACATAGCTTCTTCACTACATTCACTTACCGAAATCTTAACATTGATCCTTTTTACGAGATCTTCAATGGTATAGCTTCATGAAGGGGCATTACTATAATCAAGTTCTTCAGGCTCTTCCCTATGGATTCTCATCATCTTGAGGTCTTCCACGGGATTGGGCTCAGCTTTACCTACAAATTTGGCTAGAATGAGAGTTTGACTCTCGGTTATCTTACCTAGGTATGCCTCAACGATCCTTGTTCTTTCTTGGAGGGCCTGCAAATCATTTCTCAAACTCACAGCTTGGTTAGATAATTTACCAAGCATAGCATCATAGTTCTCCATTATTTTGCTCTTCCTCTTAGAGAGAAAGGAAATAGATGTAATTTGACCGCATCGGGGTCAAAATATTTTATACGCATCATATCACATATTTTAGTGAAAGTATTCAAGTGCATACCTGCGTATTTAACAACAGAGCCTTCAAATTGATTCTATTGAACCAAACTTAAATAATGGGGCTTAATTTCATATTCATCAGCAGCAATTGCTGGCTGAGTAATAGGAGTACGCAAATAATCATTGTTGGGAGTAGCAAACTCCCCAAGCTTCTTTTTAGCCATATTTCCTATGTTTTTGGGTTTTCTTAAACAGAGACTTATAATAGTAAAAGCAAGAAATTAAAGGCTAACTAATTTTTTTGGTTTATCAAGTAAAGACTGAAAGCAAACTAACAAAATTAAAAACATGAATTAAAACTAGCAAGGTTCGTAATAATCTCACCAGGGTAGCTATTGCTTCCCTGGCAACGACGCCAGAAAAAGAGCTGATACCTTCGATCAGGATTACGGATGTAGTATAGCTTCTTTTTCCCTAGTAGACCTAGATTATTGAATCCTCGAGAAGCAGATGCGTAGTGAAGTTACTTTAACGGACCTTCGGGAGTTTTAGAATTCTTTTTGTGTTTTTACCAGACCAAGAGTTTGCGTCTTTTTGTTGTTGTCAATGATGGAGAGAGAGGGCCTAGGGCATCCGGTTTCACCTGTAGCTGTGCAAAACATCTGAGGGGAATAAAAGATAGAAATAAAGTATGCATGTAATTGTTAGAGCAAGATAAATTATATGTGGACAGTGCATCCATAGTTGCTATTGCCTCTGCAACCGCTTATAGCAATAACCTACTAGTCTCATCCATATAAGAAAGAGAGCTATGATATGCATAGTGATGTCATCGTTAATCCTAAGTAAATCCCTCACATACAGCCGTACTACCCCTTCTATCACTGGGGTTCCCAACCTACAGATCAGTCATTACTCATACTCCCTATACCTGGCTCAACCCTCGGGGTCTTGGGTACCTGACAAGTCCTTAGATTGAGGCAAGAGAGGACACAATAATCATCATGTCATACTGATGGGTTCGTAGCATGTAAAACAAAAAATTTCTACCGCAAGAACGAACAAAACCTAGATCTAATCAAGATAAAAGCCAAGATCTAATCTATTAGACATGTGCAACGAGATAGATAGGAACTAACCCTCGTAGATCCGAAAGCGTTAACGAGATTAGATCTCGTGGTTGATGTAGTCGATCACTTGCCGATCTCAAGATCGTGTGGACGATCCTTCCGGCGTCGCGTTCCGGCAGCGCTTCCGCAGTCGGTCAAGTGGACGATCCTTCCGGCGCCGCGTTTCGGCAGCGCTTCCGCAGTCGGTCACACGTGCGGAGTCGAAGCAGACCTTCCTCTCCCCATTCCAGCGAGCAGCGGAGGTAGTAGATCTTCTCCACGGAATCCCAGCAGCACGACGGTGTGGTGGTGGTGGTGGAGTAGAGAATTCTGCAGGGCTTCGCCTAAGCCAGAGCAGAGGGAAGGAGGAGGAGAGAGGTGGCGGCTAGAGCTTGTTATGAGAGAGAGCTAGGAGGGGGCGCCCCCTCCCCTCTATTTAAAGGAGGGAGGCGCCTTGGGAGGGGGAGTCCTAGTAGGACTCCCCTCCCTCCTTGGGCCGGCGGGTTGGGAAGGAGGGAGGAGTCCTCCTCCCCCACGAATCCGTGTCTAGCCCCCACAAGGTTTCCTTGACCCTTTCTTGGTTTTCAAGCAAACACCAAGAACTCTTCTAGAACCTTCCAGAACATTCCGAAACCTTCTAGAATCCCCATACAAACACTCCGGAACATTTCCTAACTTAGAAAATGATCCCCAATATATGAATCTTATTCTTCGGACCATTCCGGATCTCCTCGTGATGTCCCGGATCCAATCCGAGACTCCGAACAACATTCGGTCTGCAACGCACATTCCATATCTACTTAAAACAACTTCGAACCTTAAGTGTGTCACCCTACGGTTCGTGAATATGCAGACATGATGAAGACACCTCTCCGATCAATAACCATCAGCGGGATCTGGAGATCCATAACGGCTCCCACATACTCAACGATGACTTCGTGATCGATAGAACCATTAACATACGAAACCAATTCCCTTTGTCATGCGATACTATACTTATCCGAGGTTTGATCGTCAGCATCTCCATACCTAGTTCTACCTCGTTACTGATAAGTAATCTTTACTCGTTCCGTGATATGTCATCCCTTCTGAACCAGTCACATGCTTGCAAGCTAATCAGATGACATTCCACCGAGAGGGCCCAAAGCATATCTATCCGTCATATGGATGGACAAATCCCAATCTTGGTCCATGCGCTTCAACACATACTTTCAGAATACCCAATGACACCTTTATGACCACCCAGTTACGAAGCGGTGTTTGATGTCATCAAAGTACCCATCCGGTGATGGTGATTAACATAACCTCATGGTCGAAGGATTAGGTTACTATGTATTTTAAAGCTTATAGCAAACGAACTTAATGACTTGATCTTATGCTATGCTTACTACGGGTGTGTGTCCATCACATCATTCTCCTAATGATATGATCTTGTTATTAACGACATCCAATGTCCATGATCAGGAAACCATGATCATCCATTAATCAACAAGCTAGTTTAACAAGAGGCTTACTAGGGACTCTTTTATGTTTACAAAACACACAAGTATTAATGTTTCCGATTAATACAATTATAGCATGGGATGTAAACATTTATCATAAACATAAAGATATAATAATAACCACTTTATTATTGCCTCTTGGGCATATCTCCAACAGTCTCCCACTTGCACTAGAGTCAATAATCTAGTTAAAAACTTGTGCATTCAACACCTATGGCTTTCTGGTGTTGTATAGACACTATTGCTAGTGGTAAACATAATCTTCGGATTTGACACTTCCAGGTCCGTGTGTATTTGCATGTCCTTGCGTCTCTACGCATTACTCATTCTCCAATGAGATGGCATTGTATAAATTTGGTCCTTTGGTGAGACCTTTAGTTCCTCGGGATTAAATCATGTTGATACAATTGTCATACAATGTATCTTCATAGTATTATCCCGCTATGAACCACACCTAGTTTGATAACAAACTACTTAACACAAATGCCCTCCTTTGCTGCTACTATAGCAGTTATATACTTAGCCTTTTGTTGTAGTATCCGTCACAATATCTCAACTTTGGAACTCATCCAAATCCATCATGGAACATCATTTCCATTATATTGTGCCACCCATAGTCTAAATTGAGATAAATTTAATTTGTATCTTGTGACAAAACTAGTATCAATGTAACACTTTACAATGAACTACCTTTAACTATTTGTCACTTATACATGATATATTCTTAGTTCTTCCAAATCTCATAAGAATATCTTTACTATTGTCCAATGATCATCTTATGAATCATTCTGGTATATGCTCATAACATTTAGAGCATAGGACATATCTGGATGTGTACATCTCAAAGAATGATTGATCAAAATATTCTTGTGATTTCACCAAGTGTCAAAACACTTGAATCTTGTGTCAACACACTTGAATCTTGATTCAGTCCTTTCCGTGCAACAAGAACCTTTCTTGTTGTTTCCATATTAAACTCATTCAACATCTTATCTATGTACATTTGGCAAAACCATATTAGCGCCTCAATCTATCCATATAGACATTGATGCCTAATTCTTGGGTTATGCCTAAGTCTTTCATCGAAATGAAATTCTTAACCTGTGTCAATAAAAGATACATCATTTCTAATCAACAATATATTCTCTACATAATGTATTAGAAATATGTCTCAGCGCTCCTACTTAATTTCTTGCAAATGCAAGCATCTTCATCATCTCCGATGAATTTAAACTCTTTTAACAGTTTCATCATGGTGAAGATTCCGACTCCGCGATGCTCACTTCAACCATTGAAGTTTTGCATACTCTTTTAGCATCCTTTGAATTAACAAAACCCTTTGGATCGTGTTATGTACACGTCCTAGGTAACCATTCTATTAGAAGAACTTGTTTTGTTTGTTCAACTACCATATACCAAAATATATGTAGTGGTTGCTACATTAATCCGTTCAGACTAAATATCGCTATGAAAGATCAAATCTTATCATAGTCAATTCCTTGAACATTGTCATAAACTCTTTCCGATATGTCGACTATTTCATAGATTTGAAACATCCATGTCTATTTCTTTATAGATCCAAACACGACCGATAGGCTTCACGCCTTTCCGGAGGGTCTTCAAAGTTCAGAAACTTGATTTCTCGTGTATGGATACTATCACGGATTCCATGACTTCTAGTCATTTTATGGAGTCAGGGCCCATCATCGCTTCTTTGCATGTAGTCGGTTCATCATTGTCAAAACAATAACGACTTGCTTATCAAATCTTACTATTTGATTCTTACCGACCCACACGGTTCTATAAGAACTATAATCTCCAAGATCACACCTTTTGTAATCACGAGAGCCATGAGCATTGTGGCCGCCACCGGGACACTTTCCGGCGCTGCGCTACTTAGCACATATAGCTAAGGTTCAACAACCTTATCAAAGTTCTATTGTCCTCCCACTTAACTTTTCATGAAAAATTCCTTCTCAAGAAACTTTACGTTCCAAGTAACAAACTCTTTTGTCCTCTGTGTTATGGAGAAATTCCCAACAAATTCTTTGGGATAACCTACAAAGACGTGCTTATACGACTTTGGTTGTAAACATTTTACTTATGCATAGCATACCAAAATTTAAGAAAAGACAATTCGGGTTTTATCCCAAACCATAACTCATATGGTGTCATTTCAACGGATCACGATGGAGCTCTTTTCAGTGTAAAAGCGGTAGTCACTAAAGCTTTAATCTTTAAAATATAATGACAGTTTTATAAATGACACATTTGATCTTACCATGTCAAACAATGTTTCATTACATATCTTGAACACTCCATACTCCTATGGTGTTTTGGGAAATGCAAATCCAGGGAACGATTCCTCAAATCTTAGGTGTTTTGCTAAACTTGTAACTCAAACATCTTTCTTTATGATCCAATCATAAACTCTTTTATTTTCTCGTTACAATGATTTTCCACTTCATCTTGAAAGTCTTTGAACATTTTTCAAATGTTTCATACTTCTTCCTTATTGAGTAAGTATATACATATACTTACTCAAATATTCGGAGAAAGCATATGAAGTTGAAATCCATCGCCCACGACTACACATAATGGACTATATACATCAATATGTACAAATTCCAATCAGTTAGTCGTCCGTTCCTCTTTTGGCCTACGAACGGAGTTTTAATTATCTCCAAGAAAGTATCACAAGCGTCATTTGATCAAAATCAAAGACTCCAAAAATCCATCAACATGGAGTTTCTTCATGTATCTCTTTCAATATAATTTAAACGGCGATGTTACTTCACAAGTAATCATTTGTCTTGCGACATTTTAGCATTAGTTTTATGGTCGTTATTTCTCCAACCAGACTTGTATATCATCCATCTATTATGGAATACGGTAATTATTTGAACAACCTTTTGTCGTCATAATACCTGATCAAAATAACAATTATTGAGACAAATCTTGAAGGCAAGCTTTGATGTTAACGAGCAACATAACAACCCTTTGTTTGTTTTCGATGAACATCATCACATATTCTCTTGTTAGTTACTTAGGCCATTGCAGTTCATGAATTGTGTTGTCCTGTATGATACTTCATACCAACCAATTCGGTATCCAATACTGCAGAACCACATTGTTTAACAAGCAAGGAATATAGCCATAACATGTATCTTCCATATACCTAAGTTGGACATCTCCAATCTTTTCTTTTCTGCCAAATATTTTATAGATTCTCTTTCAACAATTCCTTTTCTTTTTAAAAGAAGATATCAACATCAATAGTGGTGTCATTCACATGACACATAGTACAAAGTGTGTATAGTCAAATACCAATACCTTTGGACTTGCACTTTGAAGTGGATCACCTTCATCAAATGTTTGGCATTCTTTCAAAATTCCATTCTTTAGTAATCTTTTAGTGTAGTAAACATTTTACTTACATCTTCTATTCATCCTTATCATGACAACTTTCATGATCAAGCTGCTATAGCTTATAAAGGTGAATTGCGAGTATAATGTTTCTTTTTCAAAACCTTTTGGAGGATTAGGACGACTAGTGTCTCCAACCTTCACAAATTCTCATCAAATATGAGGACATATACTCTATCATGTTGTAACCAACACATTGTTTTAGATATCGCAATACCTTTCACATATGATGGTTTCTGAAAACATTGCTTTCGGCTCTTAGATAAACTTGATATTAAAAACAATCTTTTGAGTATCAAGAATCATGGAGGCAAACACGATACATTAGATACTAACACTGGAATTGTTACTCTTGATTTAATACTGTTTATTAAACTTCACAGAGTAACCGGAGTTTGCTGAAAGTTTGCAACATGACTTAAACTTTAGATTGACACTCAAAACAATACGATACCAGTTCGTAAAGCAAATATCCAGAATTTCTATAGTTCTACTATCTCAACTATAACTAAGCGTAAGGTGGTAAACGGATGCCAATGACTACAACAAACTATGCAAATTCACTTTGATTGTGTTTATGATAAATTGAGTTCGACTAATCCAAATTAAAAATGAACTCCCACTCAAAACAACATCCCTCGAGTTGTTTTAGTGATTACACGAACCAAATCCACTACACCAAGTCCAATCATCACGTGAGATGATGTAGCTTCAAAGGCGAACAATCAACATGTTCATCATATCATCCATATGACTCGTGCTTTACCTTTCGGTATTCCGTGTTCCGAGACCATGTCTGTACATGCTAGGCTCGTCAAGATTAACCTTAGTATCCGCATGTGCAAATCTGGCTTGCACCCGTTGTATGCACACGTAGAGTCTATCACACTCGATCATCATGAGATGCTTCGAAACGACGAGTCTTAGCAACGGTGCCAACTAAGGACGAACACTTTATTACTTGATATTTAGTGAGAGGGATCATCTTATAATGCTACCGTCACGATCTAAGCAATACAAGATGCATAAAGGATTAACATCACAGGTAATTCATAATAAGTGTGATATGATATGGCCCTTTCTTCTTGCGCCTTTGATCTCCATCTCCAAAGCACGAACATGATCTCCATCATCACCAGCATTGCGTCAAGGTCAGTGGCGTCGCTTCATGGTTGTCCATCATCACTAGTAACTATTACAACTACTTGGAATAAAGCTATTATAAGATGAATAGACACGCAGGTCTTAACAGAATTAAAGACAACCATTAGGCTCCTGCCGGTTGCCATATTACAACAAGGATCATTGCATACATCAAATACAATCATAATCACATGATGGCCATATCACATCACAAAACCCCTGCAAAAACAAGTTAGACGCCTCTAATTTTCTTTGCATGTTTTACGTGGTTTGGGGCTTTCGCATAAGACCGATCTTACCTACGAACAAGAACCACAACATTGATACAAGTGTTGTCAGATGCTCATTGTAAATTGAATCTTAACTATGGTGGGAGAGACAGACACCCGCAAAGCCACTTGTGCAAAGCAAGTTGCACGTCAAGCGTGGAGCAAGTCTCATGTGCGATGACATGTAATGTTAGCCCGAGCCGCTTCATCCCATCATGCCGCAAGATGCAAAGTACACGCTAAGACACCGACAACAAAAGCATCAACGCCCACAAAAACATTGTGTTCTACTCGTACAACAGATCTACGCATAGATACGGCTCTGATACCACTGATGGGTTCGTAGCATGTAAAACAAAAAATTTCTACCGCAAGAACGAACAAAACCCAAATCTAATCTAGATAAAAGCCAAGATCTCATCTATTAGACATGTGCAACGAGATAGATATGAACTAACCCTCGTAGATCCGAAAGCATTAACGAGATTAGATCTCGTGGTTGATGTAGTCGATCACTTGCCGATCTCAAGATCGTGTGGACGATCCTTCCGGCGTCGCGTTCCGGCAGCGCTTCCGCAGTCGGTCAAGTGGACGATCCTTCCGGCGCCGCGTTTCGGCAGCGCTTCCGCAGTCGGTCACACGTGCGGAGTCGAAGCAGACCTTCCTCTCCCCGTTCCAGCGAGCAGCGGAGGTAGTAGATCTTCTCCATGGAATCCCAGCAGCACGACGGTGTGGTGGTGGTGGTGGAGTAGAGAATTCTGCAGGGCTTCGCCTAAGCCGGAGCAGAGGGAAGGAGGAGGAGAGAGGCGGCGGCTAGAGCTTGTTATGAGAGAGAGCTAGGAGGGGGGCGCCCCCTCCCCTCTATTTAAAGGAGGGAGGCGCCTTGGGAGGGGGAGTCCTAGTAGGACTCCCCTCCCTCCTTGGGCCGGCGGGTTGGGAAGGGGGGAGGAGTCCTCCTCCCCCACGAATCCGTGTCTAGCCCCCACAAGGTTTCCTTGACCCTTTCTTGGTTTTCAAGCAAACACCAAGAACTCTTCTAGAACCTTCCAGAACATTCCGAAACCTTCTAGAATCCCCATACAAACACTCCGGAACATTTCCTAACTTAGAAAATGATCCCCAATATATGAATCTTATTCTCCGGACCATTCCGGATCTCCTCATGATGTCCCGGATCCAATCCGAGACTCCAAACAACATTCGGTCTGCAACGCACATTCCATATCTACTTAAAACAACTTCGAACCTTAAGTGTGTCACCCTACGGTTCGTGAATATGCAGACATGATGAAGACACCTCTCCGATCAATAACCATCAGCGGGATCTGGAGATCCATAACGGCTCCCACATACTCAACGACGACTTCGTGATCGATAGAACCATTAACATACGAAACCAATTCCCTTTGTCACGCGATACTATACTTATCCGAGGTTTGATCGTCAGCATCTCCATACCTAGTTCTACCTCGTTACTGATAAGTACTCTTTACTCGTTCCGTGATATGTCATCCCTTGTGACCCAGTCACATGCTTGCAAGCTAATCAGATGACATTCCACCGAGAGGGCCCAGAGCATATCTATCCGTCATATGGATGGACAAATCCCAATCTTGGTCCATGCGCTTCAACACATACTTTCAGAATACCCAATGACACCTTTATGACCACCCAGTTACGAAGCGGTGTTTGATGTCATCAAAGTACCCATCCAGTGATGGTGATTAACATAACCTCATGGTCGAAGGATTAGGTTACTATGTATTTTAAAGCTTATAGCAAACGAACTTAATGACTTGATCTTATGCTATGCTTACTACGGGTGTGTGTCCATCACATCATTCTCCTAATGATATGATCTTGTTATTAACGATATCCAATGTCCATGATCAGGAAACCATGATCATCCATTAATCAACAAGCTAGTTTAACAAGAGGCTTACTAGGGACTCTTTTATGTTTACAAAACACACAAGTATTAATGTTTCCGGTTAATACAATTATAGCATGGGATGTAAACATTTATCATAAACATAGAGATATAATAATAACCACTTTATTATTGCCTCTTGGGCATATCTCCAACACATACAAACTAATACATGATCCCATCTATGATAAATAACATGCACAAACGCTACATGGCTAGGCCGAAGCCCTGAGCCCAAGGAGAATTACTCACAAATAGAGATGAGATCAACAATCACAAACATTATAATGAAAATCATGAGATTGATAGCAATAGTCTTACAATGTCGCCAATCAAAGAAGAGATCTACTATCACAAGTGGTGGAATATGGCTATGGAGATAGAGAACGGTTTTGAGATCTCGATGCGGCTGGTGATCTGGGGCAGAGACTTTTGGGCGAGACAGGCTTGTTTTATCGTTGCCCGAGGCTTCTTTATATAGGGGTCCCGTAACAACCCTAGTTTTATTAATAGTAACTAGCACACATGCCCGTGCGTTGCACCGGGTGATAATTTTTTTTCATAATGGAAAAGTTCTCGTTGGTAAAGCCATGCGTGATGCTTCATCGCCTTCTGCGGCCATGCGTGTTTCCCGCACCATAGTCAGTGCACATAGTACACTTGCAACACCCATCAAAACTATATGTCGTCATCACTACCTCACCCAACTCCGGGAAGGCCTTCGCCTCCCACGGGTCAAGGAGAAGAAGAAAGCAAGGATCCAACTACATATTGAAGAAGAACAAATCAATTTGGTATCTCAACATATCATCCTTGCTCATGTCCTGAACAACCCGAAGCCTTCACGGGTAACAACAGACATAGCTTATGGTGCCAACCTGATCCATAGCAACATCTATCGGTTGATGGAATTGAGAACCGGGGATGTACTCCATCCGTTTTAAAATATAATATGTTTTAGTTTTGTGAAAGGAGTGTATCTAGACATCTTTTAGTGTGTAGGTTCACTCCACACATCTTTTAGGAGTGTATCTAGACATCTACATGAACCTATACACTAAAAGAGATCTAGATACATTTTTTTATAAAGTTAAAACATCTTATATTTTAAAACAGAGGGAGTAGCCTGTAATGCACAATCACTAGGCCGTCTCACCAGCCGCACCACCTCCACTTCCACCTCCACCTCCACAAGCTTAACCGAGCACAAGAAAATATAGATATACTCATTCTGCATTAGCCTTCTACATAATCACCAAAGGTTGAATAATATAAATGGAAATTGAATTTATATGGCCTACATAGAAGCGCCTTCAATATCCTAAAAAAAGCACCTTCAACGCGCATCATGAGACTCGCATTCAGTAGTCTCGCGGCTGGTGTACATGGAACTATGGAAGGTGTTGGTCGGACGCTTCCACGCCATGCACTGCGACCACAGCACGGGCCTCCTTGACGCTGCCTGTTCCCGTGTCCTCGTACTTGTCCATGTCACACTCCCAGATGAGGCTGTCGCGTGTGTGCTACTTCAGCAGCACAGAATTCAGCTTGCCGGGGGACACTGTGGCTGGGACTGGGAGGCAGGCCACCGCCCCTGCGTGGCAGTTCTCGCGATTAACTATTTTTGCAGGCCCCAGTCGGTCCCATAATTTGGAACCGAAATCGGATGAAAATAGTAAGAAATTCTCCACATCATCAAATGAATTGGATCTACAGGTAAAGGGCAATAGTTTAGAAGAAGACGGATGCATCCGGCTGTTGATGCATATCTGCCTGCCGCCTCCCTTCTAGCTCCATCCATGGTTTGCAAAGCAATGACTAAACAATTGATGAGATGTAGAAGCAGATGGGGAACTCTACGGCACGACCATCCTCGTCGGCAGCTGAGCATCACAGCACGACTTCACGCCGGGGATTATATTGAGACTATCATCGCTTGGGAACGAAGGGGCGGGGCCGTCTCGGGAGAACAGGGGAGGGCCTCGCTGGCGTAACGGAGGATGGAGGTAGGAGGATTCTGCAGGACCTGTCTAGAACATCGGTAGTAGTGTGGGGCATGGACTAGGGCGGCGGCGGTTAGGCGATCTGGTCCACGGACCAGGGCCTCCACCGACCAACCCACTCGGCGCGTAGAGGATGCTGCAGAGGAAGCGTGACGGCGCGCTGGTGTCACAACGTCCGGGGAGTCGAGGTGCAGCGGGTGGCAGAAGGGTTAGCTTGCCGGCAGGGGTCATGCGTGGTGTGGGGAGGTTGGCGGAGGCAGGCAATCAGTTGTGCGATGACTTTCTTTCCACCGATTAAGGAACCAAGCCAAGGCAAAGAACGGATGCCCCGTTATACACAGTCATCAATGGTGGTAGCACAGACCCGGTGCGAGGTATGAAAGCGTATTTGACGATGGACCAAAGCGCATTATGACGGACGAAGAGAGAAACACTCCTTTTATTATTAGGTATAGATTAGGGTTTGATTTGTGCATCCATGAGCATCATATTTTAAAATGCATGGAAGAAAATAATATGCAAACCCTAAACCCTAATCCCCATCTCTATTTGAAATGTATTCAAAAGGGTTTTGTATTTTGAAAACTACCAAAAATATGGAGCCCAAATGGATTATAAGGGCTCAATGGTATTTTGAGAAGTTTATAAAACTTCAGGTATTTTAGAAATATTTAAAACACAAGAGAAATTGAATTAAAAAAGAGAAAAATAGAAAAACAGAAAAGAAAAAGGTTATACATAAAAAATAGAAACCCTAAGCTATTCTGACCGCATCCCAACTCCTCCCCCTCCTATCTGTCGCCCACGCGTAGCACCCAGCAGCCTCCGCGCAACCTTCGCTGCGGCCCAGTTGCAGCCCAACTCCTCCCCCTCCTATCTTTCGCCCATGCACAGCACCCAGCAGCCTCCATGCAACCTTCGTTGTGGCCCAGTTGCAGCCCACCTTGGCGCACCCCAGCCCAGTACCGCTTCGACCTTGTCCTTCATCGTCTTTGTTGGCGACGCCAAGCTGCTGTGTGTCGCCGACGCTGCCGTCAGCCACTGCGTAGTGATTCGTGCTCGCCGCCGCCCCGGGAGAAGGGTATAAGACCCCGCGTTGACGTGTCCCTCGCCCTCATCCTCTCCCTTCCTCTCTGCCTCTCCCTCTCTCGTTCTTCTGCGAGGCCAAAACCCTAGCCACCAGAAAACTACCAGTCGCCGCCGTTCTCGACCACCTCGAGCTCCATGGAGTAGCCTAGGAGAAACTCCGTGTCGCCTTCGTCGTCCTCGTCAAGCCACGCAAGCCGGGGCACCTCCATCTCGTCGGAATTGACCTCGACATCGTCGGCTTCTCGAACTCCGGCCACCGTCAATACCTTGTCGTCCGAGCTCACCTCGCCTCCTAGACCCAACCGCCGTTTCGTGGTGAGCTGGTGGTCCCCGTAGACCCCTCCAATCCCTATCTTCCTCTCTGTATCGCCAGCACACCGTTCACCTGCCTCTGCCGTCGTTGTTCGTTATCACCAGCCACGCTCCGGTGGTCAGTCTGAAGCGGCGCCGCCACTTTTTGGTAACCCGCGTCGCCTTCTCGCCAGCGCCCCCACCCACGCGTTTAGGCGCCCACAAGATCGACGGATCCGTGCTCGACCTAGGAGCTCGCCATTGCTGACGTCAGCATGACACGGTAATCCATTTTTGTTTTAATGTTTTCTGTAATTCATTTAGTAAATAAAAATGCTGACAGGTGGGCCCTGTCTATTAGGATTTTATTCATTTTGGAATTAATTTCTGAAATTAATAAAAGTCTGACATGTGGGTCCAAGTTGGAAAATAATTTAAATATTCCAAAAATGTTTAATTGTTTTAAAATGATTTAAAATGAGAAAAATCTTAACTAATTCATTTTAAGTCAGAAAATATGTATAATATATCAAAATGTTCCGAAAAATGAGATCTATGTCATAGCATCAACATCATGCATTGTTCAACACCTTAAATTACAAGTTTAATTAGAAGAACAAATCAACCCCTCTCATATGCATCTGGGGTTTCTTTGAATTAGGGTTTATATCCCTCAGACCCTGTCTAAAATGTTTAATCATGCCTTAGGGGTTCATTACAATACTAATTAACTTGTCATATCATCATCCTTGCTTGAGCATTGCATTGGTGCCATGTGTCAATTGTTTCCTTTCTTTCCGGTGTTTGCTTCTTCCCGATAGAATACGATGTCGAGATCGAGATCGAAGACCGAGATCAACACCATGGAAGATCGACGAACAATACTTGACCCACTGTAATCAAGTCAAGTACAAGGCTCCCAAAGATCTATATATGGGTATCAACAAACAAGGAAAGCACAACCCCACCATTATACAATTCTATGATTTCGAAAGTGTTTCATTCTTGCCATGATGCATACGATTCTACTATGGTCTTTTACCGATAGATAGAGTATCCTATCTATTGAATTACTCTCCTTGAGCTTATATTACCTGATCCACTGCTCCTAGCATAACTAGGTTTGGCTTGTGTGCACTTCTAAAGCTACTATCTGTGTCTTGCTTAGCCATGCTTAGCTATCAGTGCTGGTTCATCCAGATGATGTACCAATGGAAACAATCTAGTATAACAGGTGAACAAGGTATAATGATGAGGTATGATCAGTGGTAAAGGTTAATAATGCTAAAGCTTGTATGGGAGGCTCACGGTGGCATGTGGTTTTTGTAGTCCCATGCTCGTCACCACTAGGACCCGAGTTCTTGCCTCTTGAACCAAGACGAGCGTACAGCCACACGGGGCCTGGAAAACCCCTCGACTGACTAACTTGCCTAGTAGATTCCATGAGTCACATAGTTCGGGCATTCCATTCGACATATGCATTCTGGTTGTTCTTGAAGGCGGTGGAGGAGGTGCATTCATACAGGTCAGTAAGCGTGGCCGGGAACAAGAGAGGCACGACCTCCGTAATCTTGAACCCTGCGCACATCTCTAGGGACCGACTTCGGGACTTGACCCGTTACGGTGGCATCTCCTTAGGCGTGACTCATGGTCTCGGCGAAAGCAAGGTAAAGGTCGTGGTCAACCACTCTCTGCCAGCCTTCCAAGGAAGAGGGCTAATGTTAACTGGCACTAAGAATCGGTTGGTACGTGTGGGTAAAGTTGTGCACCCATGTAGGGTAATAATCTTTTTGAAAAGCCGTGTCCGTGGTTATGGACGACTTGGGAACGAACATGATGATCATAGAGAACTATAACCTAATCGTAAAACTTGGCAACTAATGTGTGTTAACGATTGTCGTTGTATTGGGAATGGCAGTACCTAAAGAGGTTAGATAGAGGTGTGGGGACTAGCAGGGACGTTGTCGACGGCGTCCGCAGGCGGGATTGGATACAAGCAAGCGTAGATGGACGCAAGAAGTACCCAGGTTCAGGGCCCTCGTGATGAGGTAAAGCCCCCACTCCTGCCGGATCTGACTATGTGTAATACACGAACTACAAGTGCTCCTCGAGCTGTATCTGCTAGCTACTGCCTTAAATGCAAGAAAACCAACCCTTTCTACTGAGGCCTTGCCTCTCCTTATATAGGCAGAGAGGCAACGGTCTCCCTGGCCAATCCGACTGACGGGCCCCAACGCGGGCCCCAGCCGGCTGGTCATCCATAGTGTCCGGTATGGTATGTCTTATCGGAGTACGAGCGGTATGGCTGTCGTAGGCACAGTGGATGCCGTGCGAGCCCGTCGTCAGCACATGCCACTGTTCCTGCGTCATCCTCGCAAAGTCTTCGGTATGGCCGGGTGGTTGCCAGTCTTGTCATCGTACAGGGTGTACCGTGCACTGAGACGCATGTCATCCTGTCTCACTGATTGGGTCCGGCTACGCCGTCGTAGCCGGCTACTTCTTGCTGCTCCGGCTACCGTGCAGTAGCCGGCATGTCCTGCCCTGTCCGGCTGTGCTTGGTCAGCCGGACGCGATTCGACTACTTGGTTCTTGTTCGGTTGGGGTACCTGGGGATCATCCCCCTGACACTAGCCCCCGAGCGCGTGTGGATTCCGCCCTTAGGCGAAATGTGCGCGTGCTCCTTCTTGTTTTTGAATTTGTGTCCGGCTGCGCTTCGCGGTTGCGCTACCCGTGACGTCAGTGCTGACGCTGGCCACGCGTGCATGCGCCATCATTGCTCTGCGGCGGGCAGCGTAACGTCCCGTCGCACGTCACCTCTGGAAACCGCTGTCTGGCGCTTCGGTTCCTGCTCCGGGATCTTCTGCGCATCTTGCTTTGACACACGGGATCTGGGCGGCGGTTGGGGTGAGGGCCGTCCGGATGCGCGCCACGTGGCCCCGCTGACGGTTGCCCTTCCGGCCCTTTAAAAGGATGCTGCGGGGGAGGCAGTTCCTTTCCTTCGCTCCCCCGCTGCAGTCTCTTCTTCCCTTTCCTTCTGCGCCTGCGCCCTTGCCTTCTGCGCCGTAGTCCACTGCGCCGCCCGCTCGCTGTCGCCGTCGCTACGGGCCACCGCCAGTCTTCCGTCGCTGTTCCCCCTGTCAGTCGGAGATGGCCGCCAACCGCGGGGCTTGGTGCGGCTCCTCCATCACCGAGGACCACATCGAAAAGTACAGCGCCACCCGCGTTCTCCCATCGTCGGAGGAGGTGGCGGTGCAGTTGGCGCCGGCGGGGGAGGTGTCGCCGCACCCGGCGAAGGGGGAGCCCGTCATCTTCCTCTCCCATCTGGCACGCGGGTTCGCCCTTCCGGTGCATCCCTTCCTCTTGAAGTTTCTCGCCTTTTTCGACCTCCGTCTTCACCACCTCGGCGCCAACGCCATCGGGACGCTGGCGCACTTCATGGTGTTCTGCGAGAGCTATCTCAGGATCCAGCCGGATCTCGGGCTCTTCTGCCAGCTCTTCCGAGTCTGGCCGCAGGTGCAGTACACGAAGGGGCCGCTAGTCGTCTGCGGTGGCGCCTCCATCTACTCCCGCTCCCAATCTGACTACCCCAAGTTCTTGCTTCAGGACACGGTACGGCTGTGGCAGCAGTCGTACTTCTACGTCAAGAACGTCACCAACGTCGACCGGATAAATCTTCCGGCCTTCCAGGATTCCGGCCTTCCAGGATGTTGAGTCCAGCCGGCAGAACTGGGACTTGAAGATCCACGGCGACAAGGCAGAGACGGACGCGATGCTGCAGCGCATGCGCTCCCTCGTCACCTGTCGGCTAACCGGCCAGGACATCACTATTAGCTGGATGTCCCGGCTGATGATGCCGATGCAGCAGCGGGCGCACAAGATGTGCTATTACTCCAGCCGGCTGGACCCGACCCAGCTGTCACGCCACGATCCCCGCTACCACAACTTGAAGGAGTGGGTGTGGACGATCACCAAGGAGCGGCTGTTGGAGAACTGGAAGTTCAGTCTGGCGCCCTACAGCCAGGAGAACCGCGCGCCTCGGGTAAATTGCTGTAGCCGGAAACTTTATTTGCTCTTTCTGTGTTGTTTCCCTATTCTGTCTGACTGACTTCTTGTATTCGGCAGATCTTCCCTTGCATCCTTCGCGAGGAGGGCGAGGCTCCCCTCGAGGTATTCACGCCTGACTTGCCTGAGCCACGCGCTCGACGGTCCGGCGAGGAATCGGACGGGGACGGCGACGCCTTCCCCGGCCGGAATGACGAGCCGGCTGCCGACCCGCACGCGGAGGTGCACGAGGAGGAGGAGGCCGTGCTGACCGTGGACCCGACGACGCGCTCCACGACGGACGGCGAGGCAGGCGGGAGCGGCTCCAGTCGTTCCGGCTCCCGCCGGCCTGCGACGGAGGAGCCGGCTCCCAAGAGGAGTCGGTCCGACGCCTTGCCGCCAAGCCGTCTTGGCCGGAAGAAGGGGCCGCCCCCAGTTGTGCCGGGGTACGTTCTTTCTCCCCCCTTTTTATTTTGGCGCCTTCCGTCCGCTTGCCCTTTTTTCTTCTTTTTCTGACTTTGGTTTATTTTGCCTTTGCCTTCTCCTCCTTCTCCTTAGCACGCTGGTCTCTTTCGGAGCTGCGAGCTCGGCATGAGCGTCGGCCGGGTCGCTGCCCCATGCCCCGGCTGCGCCAACCGGCGCCCCTCCTGCTTCTGAGGCGCAACCCTCGCCTCCCCCTCAAGCTGAGCTGACCGCCCCCGCCCAGCCGGAAGGTCCTCAGCCGGAAGTGGAGCCCTCCCAGCCGGAAGGCTCCTCCACAGGCGCGCGGGGGGCTTCCGGCAAGGAGCTCGTCATTGTTGGCGATGACAACTCCGACGAGGAGCCTGGGGAGGAATGGCGAACGACGGTGGTCGCAGCGAAGGAGTCCTTGGTCGTCAACGCCGTGGATGATGATGCTTCCTCCGCCGCCTCGCTGTCGGACCTTGCCGCCACGCTCGAGCTAGCGGTGAAGGAGATCCAGCTGCTGGAGGCCGCAACCGGCGGGAACCGGACGTTGGAGCAAAAGCTTGCTGCCGCCAACGGGACTTCCCAGAGTAAATTCGCCTCCTTTTTTTACTGATAGCCGGAATTTCCGCAGCCATCCTCGTGTGCGCTCAGCGCGAGATCGATCGCTTGAAGAAAGCGAACGACCGGCTGAGCAAGTCCAATTCCACCCTGCGGCTGCAGAACAAGGATTGACATGCGAGGGTAGACGGTCTGGAGGCCACCATCAAGGAGCGTGACGCCTCGCTCGCTAGCCGGGCCGAAGCCTTCACCCTTCTCGAGGCCCAGAACAAGGACCAAGAGAAGGAGATCAAACGGCTGGCGACCAAGGAGAAGGCTCTAGTGGAGGAGCTGATGCAGGTCGGCCACACTACCAAGGGTGAGTTCCTTTTCCCGTTTTCCTTTCTTTCCGGATCCGGTAGCCGGATCTGACCCCTCTTTTCTGACAGCCTTTTACCCCAGCATAGACCTGCTGGCCTACTACCGGCTGCAGGAACTGGCCGGGAGCACAGCCGACGGCCCAGAAGCTCGTCGTCCTTCTTGGCGAAGAGGCTGCCAAGCTTCGTCAAGCGGCACTAGACGTCTTCTCCTTCATGTGGCCGGAAGCTCCGGTTCCGGAGACGATGGCGCAGTTGGCCGCGAAGGTGGGAGGAGTGCCGGCTGCGATGGACCGGCTGCGGGAGTTGGCAGCGCGGGCCGGAGCGGAGATGGCTCTGGCCCTCATGCTCTCCTGGTACAAGGATGCCCGTGTCGAGAAGATCGACAGTGGCTTCTGCGCCGGAGCCGATCTTGCCGCCATCCGCCAAGCCCATCCGGAGCTCCGCGGATCCGCCATCAAGATTGCCGACTACGTGGATCCCGACGAGGCGCTCACCGACTCGGAGTCCGTCGGTGCTCCCGACATGGAGGGCCCGATGCCACCGCCGTAGGCGCCGGAACCGGATCAAGCTCTGCGCCTCCTCCGCCACCCGAAGCTTCTGCCGGCCAAGATCTCCCTCACGGCAAGGGTCCTGCGGTCTAGTTATTGCCCCGGGATGCCGGGTGAATTTGTCTTGTCTTGCATGTTCACGAACCTTGTCTGTTTGTACCGGTTGTCTTTGATGTTGGGTAACTTATGGGAGCTTCGACTCCCTTTTGTTTGTTAACGTTGAAATTCTTGAGTCTCCCTTAACTTGTGCGTTGAGTTTCCTTTTGATATTTTGCCGGCTTGCTCCGCCCGGCTAACCTCGTCCGGCTACACACTCTTAGCCAGACGAACTACACCTCCAGTGGGGGCGCGCTAGCGCACCCACTGGGTGTAGCCCCCGAGATTTGGAGTAGCTGGCGTAGCCAGGTGCTTTGAATCTTCCTTATTTTTCCCAAGTCTTCTAACTTTATTCGACTGGCCTTGTCCCAGTCGGCTGCTTTCGTCGGCTGAACGCCTTCAACCGGGGGAACTAACATTCCAGTGGGGGCGCGCGAGCGCACCCACTAGGTGCAGCCCCCGAGATTCGGAGTAGATGGCGTAGCCAGGTGCTTCGAATCTTCCTTATTTTTCCTTGCTCCTTCCCTTGCCCTCACCTAGGCTCTGAATCGGCTGGCTAAATGCCCTTAGCCGGTCAGGTACTACCAGGCTCGCTGGGGGCGCGCGAGCGCACCCAGTGGGCGTAGCCCCCGAGATTCGGAGTGCTTGATGAAGGCAAGGACTTCGAATCTTCTTTCCTTCTCCTGAATTCCGACTCGGGTAGTCGGACAAGAACGTACATACGCATACACACATGTCCACATAGGTTAGTAGGTTAGTCTGTCAAATTGTAGCCGGAAAACGGCTTGTTTTTTTCGAAAACTGGCTTGTCCCTTTCTAGACACTTAGTCGCTTTCTCGTGTGCTCTGCTATTTTTGCTGCGTCCTTGCCGGGCAGCCGGGTTGCGGTCTGCAGCCGGAAAGCTGACAGTACATTGCACACGGTACTAATGGCTTAGCAGCTGGATTGGTTCGAATCAGTCGCAGGGCCGGGACGCCCGGTCTGCTGCGTCTCCGCCCTGTTTTTTGTGTGGGATGCCTCGGGCTTTTGCTCTTGCTAGCCGGACAGCCGGGTTGTGGTCTGTAGCTGAGACGAAGAGTGGGCCTCTGCCATCGTCACACTACTCAGCCGGTTTGTTGACTTAGCAGGCCGGGCCAGCCGGCGAGCCCCCGGGTAGGGGTTGCCGGAGCCGGAAAATTTGAACCGGAAAACAGGTGCACACATATTTCTAGTAAGGAGCCCCCGAGATTCTCGTGGGGGTCCGCATTTTCATTCATGGGGTTTTCGGGATACATACACTGCCTGGCGACTAGGTGTAAAACGGGCACAACAGCGCCGCGTTCCAGGGACGCTCGGTCTCCTTGTCTGATTTGTCCATCTTGTTCTTGCGTGGCTGCTGCGCGTCGATGAGGTAGTAGGAGTTGTTGGGCAGCGCCCGGCTGATGATGAAGGGGCCCTCCCAGGGTGGTGATAGCTTGTGCATGCCCTTCGTGTCTTGCACCAGCCAGAGAACCAGGTTGCCCTCGCGGAATGCGACTGGGCGGATCCGGCTTGAATGGTAGCGACGTAGTCGCTGCTGGTACAGGGCTGATCTGGACAGGGCCAGCTCGCGGGCCTCCTTCAGGAGGTCCACTCCGTCCTCCCGCGCCTCCCTGTTGGCTTTTTCGTTGTACAGGAGCTTGCGAGGGGAGTCGAACTCGATGTCGGCGGAGAGGACGGCTTTCGATCCGTAGACCAGGAAGAATGGCGTGTAGCCGGTTGACCTATTCGGCGTGGTGTGGAGGCTCCACAGCACAGCCAGAAGTTCTTCGATCCAACATCCGGGTGACCGCTCTAACGGCTCAATGAGGCGTGGCTTGATGCCGACTAGCACCAAGCCGTTTGCTCTTTCGACTTGCCCGTTGGATTGCGGGTGCGCGACAGAGGCAAGGTCCAGTCGGATGCCCTTGTTGCTGCAAAACCGAGTGAAGGCCCCCTTGGCGAAGTTCGTGCCGTTGTCGGTGATGATGCTGTTGGGGTAGCCGAAGCGGTTGATGATGTCGGTGAAGAAGGTAACAACCGTCGCTCAATCCAGCTTCTGGATAGGCTTGGCCTCGATCCACTTTGTGAACTTGTCCACCGCTACTAGTAGTTGGGTCATGCCCGCGCGTGCTCGCTTGAAAGGACCGACCATGTCGAGGCCCCAAACTGCGAAGGGCCAGGTGATCGGTATGGTCTTGAGTACCAAAGTTGGCATGTGCCTAAGCTGCCCGAAGCGTTGGCACCCATTGCATGCACGGACCAGCTGCTCAGCATCCTCGAGGGCGGTGGGCCAATAGAAACCATGGCAAAATGCCTTGGCGACTATCGCCCTTGACGAAGCGTGGTGCCCGCACTCGCCCTAGTGGATATCCTTGAGTAGACTGTAGCCCGTGTCCACATCAACACATCTTTGGAAGATACCGTATACGCTGCGCTTGTACAACTCGCCGTTTATGATGGTGTACGTGTGCGCACGGCGCCGGATTTGCCTGGCCTCCACCTCATCGTCCGGGAGTTCTCCATTGGCGATGTAGCTCATGAAGGGCTGTGCCCAGGATGGCACTTCCCGAATAACGAGGACGTTCCTGTCCTCCAGCCGGCGGATGTCGGGGGGTCGTCCGGGTGGCGTACCCGGGACGGCAGCCCCCGAGCCACTAGGCAAGCCGGCAGCCCCTGGGTCTTGCGAGCCGAAAGGCACTGCCGGGCCGGAATTGGTGCGGGTCTTCTTCTTCGGTGGTTCTGCCGTTCCATCAGCCGGAACGCTTCTTGCCCAGACGATGGAGTCTGATTCTGGTGACAGGTTGATGGATGGCTTGCGCAGGTGCTCCAAGGAGACCCCTGGTGGGATGGCCTGCCTGGTGGATCCGATCTTGGAGAGAGCATCGGCCGCCTCGTTGTTGATGCGGGGGACGTGGTGAAATTTGCACCCGTCGAAGGAGGTGCTGAGCTTCTGGATGTGTAATCGGTAGAGAGCCATGTTTGCATCTCTAGCATCCCATTCTCCGGACACCTGCTGCACCACCAAGTCCGAATCACCGAAGCACAGGATCCGGTTGACATCGATCTCCTTGGCCAGCCGGAGCCCGTGCGCTAGTGCCTCGTATTCGGCTACGTTGTTGGAGGCCTTGAAGTGGATCTGCAGCACGTACTCCAGCCGGTCTCCTTTGGGCGAGGTGAGCACGATGCCGGCTCCCAAGCCCCCGAGCATCTTCGACCCGTCGAAGTGCATCCGCCAATGGTCCGAATCCGGAACCGGTGGGAGATACTGGGTCTCGGCCCAGTCGACGAGGAAGTCCGCCAAGGCCTGCGACTTGATCGTGAGCCAGGGCTCGTACTGGATGGAGTAGGCGGCGAGCTCGATGGCCCACTTGGCGACTCGGCCGGTGGCATCCTTGTTGCCGATGATTTCTGAAAGGGGTGCAGTGCACACGACCTTAATCGGGTGCTCCTAGAAGTAGTGCTTGAGCTTCTTGCATGCCAGGTACACACTGTAGCACATCTTTTGGTAGTGGGGGTAGTTCTGCTTGGAGAGGGAGAGAACCTCGCTGAGGTAGTAGACGGGTCTCTGGACCGGCTGAGCCTTGCCTTCCTCGGGGCGCTCCACCACCAGGACGACGCTGATGACCCGGCTGATGGCTGCTATATAGAGCAACATCGGCTCCTTGCTAGCCGGCGTGGCTAGGACCAGTGCTGTCGATAGCATGCGCTTGAAGTCGTGAAACACGGTGTCGGCTTGCGAAGTCCAGGAGAACTTGTCCGTCTTCTTCATCAGCTGGTACAACGGGAGTGCCTTCTCCCCCAGCCGGCTGACGAAGCGACTAAGGGAAGCCAGGCATCCGGTGAACTTCTAGACCCCAAGCAGGTTCCTGGGCGGCTGCATCCTCTCGATGGCCACGATCTTCTTCGGATTCGCCTCGATACCCCGTTGTGATACGAGGAAACCGAGTAGCTGGCCGGACGGTACTCTAAAGACGCACTTCTCTGGGTTCAGCTTCATCTGGTACTGGCGGAGGTTGCCAAATGTCTCTCCCAGATCCTCGAGGAGGGTGCGCTTCTCCTTGGTCTTGATGACCATGTCATCCACGTAAGCATGCACGTTTCGGCCTATCTGCGAGTGCAAGCATTTCTACATACATCGCTGATAGGTGGCGCCTGCGTTCTTTAGGCCGAAAGGCATGGTTACATAGTATAAAGCCCCGTAGGGGGTGATAAATGATGTCTTAATCTGATCAGCCGGGTTTAGCCGAATCTGATTGTACCCGGAATAGCAATCTAGAAAAGACAAAAAATCACAGCCGGCCGTGGAATCGATGACTTGATCGATACGGGGCAAGGCGAAGGGGTCTTTCGGGCACGCCTTGTTTAGGCTGGCGTAGTCGATACACATGCGCCAGGTCTTGTTCTTCTTCAGCACCAAGACTGGGTTCGCAAACCAGTCCGGGTGGTACACTTCCATGATGAACCCGGCTGCAAGGAGCCGGGTGATCTCGTCACCGATTATCTTTCTCTTCTCCTCTGCGAACCGGCGCAGAGGTTGCTTGACCAGCTTAGCATCCGGACGCACATGAAGTGAGTGCTCGGCGAACTCCCTCGGCACGCCCGGCATGTCCTTGGGGGACCATGCGAAGATGTCCCGATTCTCACGGAGGAAGTCGACGAGCGCGCCTTCCTATTTGCTGTCCAAGCCGGCACCAATGGTGACGAACTTAGTCAGATCGGAGGGGTCGAGCAGGATTCTCTTTGTCTCCTTTGCCAGCTGGAAAGCTCCTTCTCCAGCCGGTTTGCTGCTAGCCGGAATGTCCTGCTAGGCCATGGCCACATTGCGCATGATCACGCACTTTTCTTCGGCTATGATGAGGGCCTCCGCCAGTTTGGAACTAGCTGAGGCGCACTCCATTGACCGCCTGAAACAGCCGGCGACGGTGATCACGTCGTGGGGTCCTGGCATCTTCGTCTTGAGGTATGCGTAGTGGGGGATGGACATGAACTTGGCGAGGGCGGGGCGCCCGAGGAGAGCATGGTAGGAGATCGTCAGATTTACCACCTCGAACCAGATTGGTTTGCGGCGGAAGTTCTCCTCGGTCCCGAAGATGACGTCCAGCTGGATTTTCCCCAGCGGGGCGCATGCTGGCCCCGGCAGTACGCCATGGAACGTCGTGGTAGTCGGGCATAGGTCGCTTTCGCGAATGCCCAGCTTCTCCAGCGAGGACTGGTAGAGGAGGTTGAGGCTGCGGCCTCCGTCGATGAGGACGCGCGAGAATCGGCAGGTGCGCGTGTTGGAGATGATGAGAGGGTCGAGCACCATGGCGTAGCCCCCGGGAGTCGGCAGATGCTCAGGCTGATCCACCCGGCTCCAGGTGATGGGGGTTTCTGACCAGTTCATGTACTGGGGGACCGGAGAGACGATGGCATTGACCTCCTTGGAGCGTCGCCTGCGGCTGTGCTTGTCGTCCTGCGGCTGTGCTTGTCGTCCTGCTCCGTCTCGAAGATGTGGTAGGCGGCGTGCGGCTGGGGTAGCCGTTGTTGTTGTTGCCGCCGTTGCCCTCATTACCGGCACCCCTAGCCGGTGGTGGAGGTCCACCCGGTGGGGGAGGCGGGAGACGAGGTTGGTTGCCCTGGTCCTTTAGCTGGCGGGTCCAGCTGCAGTTCCGGGTGGTGTGCGTAGCCGGTTTGAAGGGGCCGCTATGCCACTTGCACGGGCCGTCAAACATCTAGTCGAAGGTGAGCCGTGGCTTCTGCCTTCTTGCCTCATTAGCTGGTGTGTCGGGCGCATCCTCCACAACATTGACCTGCCGCGCGTGGTAGCGAGGCTTCTGCTGTCCAGCCTGGCGGTCCCCATGGAATCGGTTGTCGTTGCCGTGGCGTCTGGAGGATCCGGCTTCTCCTGCCGGATTGCTTGGTCGGTCGCGAGCCGGCTCCGTGGGAGTCGGACGGCCGTCCGCGTTTACTCGGAGGGGCTTCTTCATGGCGGCATCCGCCGTGGCGTTGTTGTGGAAATGGCCACGACAGTCGCCGCCATAGGCGGCGATTGAGAGTTTCGTGAGGAAGAGTTGGCGGCCATCTGCGGTGCGAGATGGGGGCAGGTGCACAAGGGTTTACCCAGGTTCGGCCCCCCGGAGGGTAAAGACCTACTCCTGCTAGGTTAGATTATGAGAGAGCGAGTTACAAGGGTGGCGAGCTCGGCGGTTGGGCGGCGAGTCGCTCGAAGGGGTGTATGATGGAACGTAAGTCTCTACGATACCCTAGGGAGGTTTATATATGAAGCACCTCCCCGGGTTTACAAGTTGCCTCCGAACAAGATAAGGATCCGGGAGCCTTTGACCTAATCCGACTAAGCTTCTACTACGCTCCTGGGCTTCTAGTCGCCAGTCGATGGGCCTCTTCCTTCTCGAAGTCCAGTCGCTGTCCTTCAGGCATACTCGCGGGCCTTCCGGCCCATTCGAAACCTACTGCTGAGCATACCCCCTTAGGCATATCCCCATCAGTAGTCCCCAAGGCCATTGTTGATGTAGGCATAGGCGTTCTTTGGTGCTTGAAGTAGGCGAGCCCAATTTGGGCGCCCAGTCGAATCGGCAATGGACTCTATTAATGCCGGGGAGAATTTCTCCACAGCTCCACTCATCACTTTAATGAACATCATCGTTGCCCAGTCGTCATTTCGGCGAGAAGGGAGATTGGCGGGTAGCGAGTGGATCACCGAGGTTGGACCGTCAACTTCAGTCAAACTACCCGTTGGAGCTTCCAACGGTAACTACGGCGCAATTACCGTGGGTAACGGCTATCCCGATTTTGGCGGGTGACCTTTCCCATATAAGGGGAGTGATGGATCTGCTTCGCAATCCTGCTTCGCATTCTTCATCCTTCCTCATTTGCTCTTCCTGCTCGCCCCCGACCTATTCTCCTCGCATGGCGCGATTCCGCTTCCCACTCAATGGCGCCTCCCAAAGGCTCGTGGGGAAAATCCAAGTGCTCCACGGCCTAGTTGAAATCCTTCGAGGACGCCGGGGTGCTTCGCAAGGGGAATTGGCGAGTTCCCCCTTCTTCTGAGACCGAGCCGAAGCCCTGGCCCAGCGAATTCATCTGTTTCACCAGCCATCTCGAGAGGGGCTTAGGGTTCCCCACTTCGCTCTTCTTCCGCCGCTTCTGCGCGTACTACGCGATCAAGCCCTCGGATCTTGGTCCGCATAGCATCGAGTAGCCGGCGATCTTCCTCGCCTTCTGCGAGTGTTATCTCGGCTGCAGGCCTTACTTCCCACTGTGGCTGGAGCTCTTCCATGGCCGCATCGGGCGCGAGGCGTCCAACGGCTTGATGCTGGCCGTAGGCGGGGTCACCTTCTAGTTGAAGCCAAAGGCCAACTTCGTCAAGCTTCTCCTGCTGAAGAAGGCCGCCAGCGAGTGGAAGAAAAGCTGGTTCTACGTCAAAGAAGCCACTCCCTCCGGTGAGGTTTCCCTCCTTGAATTCGTTGCCGAGAGGAGCGAGCCCCGCCGACTGGCGCCAAAGAAGCTCCCTAAAGATCAGCGGATGGCCGTCACGGAGATGATGGACCAGATCCAGAAGCTGAAGGACCAGGGGTTGATTCCGATCAACCTCTACAATTGCTGGCTTGGGCGGCGCCTGGTTCCGCTAGCGGATCGTCCACGCTAGATGTACGAGTACAACGGGAAGCTTGATCCATCTCGCACCAGCACGGAGTCGTGGGAAGCCGAAGACTACAAGGCCACCCTGAAGAAGATCACCGGCGCGGAGTTCACGGGCGCGGCGGTCGGAGTCGCCCCGTATACTCCCGTGAAGAATGAAGCCCCTACAGTAAGTCTTCTTTCCGATCGCTCCGTTCGTATTCCAATTTCGTTCTTTTCGCTCGTCGTGTTTCTGACTCACGATGGTTCTCAGCTTTTTCAGGTATTGGAGGGTTGGCTCCCTCCGCTCGATGAAGAAGTCCCCCAGGAGCTGGAGGAAGATTCCGAGGGGAATCCTTCTGATAGCGACAGGGAAGACGAAGAGGTCGCTCCCCCAGTGCTTGTGGCTCGCAAGACCCGAATGCAGAAGCAGCGAGAGGTCGAAGCGAGCCGCAGCCTGGACGAGTTCGAAGAAGGCGACGAGGTCGCACAGGAGCAGAGTCCCGACGCACTGCCACGCCTTCGAAGCCCCCACGCCGGCCCAGGTCACCGGGGAAGAGGCCCGCGTCGCCAGTCAGGTCGTCAGTGGTGTTTGGGTCGGAAGACGACTCCGACGACGAAGGGTATCCTGAAGTCTCGCATAAGGTCCCGAGGGCTGCAGTCCCGACGAAGGGGTTGGAGGGCGTGGACGCGGAGGTGGTGGTAGAGGCGCCCCTGGCTTCGATCGCGCCGTCGACCTCGGGGGTCCCAAGCCAAGAAGCCACCGATGTGGTGCTGCCCAAGTCGCCATTCCCGTCGGAGGCAGCGGCGTCGGAGCCGGAGGTCCCGGCGACTGCGGCTTCGTCGTCAAGGAAGCCATCGGTTTCGTGGGCTTCAGACGTATTCAAGCGGGGGCTTAGTCGCAAGCTTGGTCCCGAGTTGGACAAGTCTGCCCATATCAGTACCAGTCTTCGCGTTCTTCCAGTCGCCAAGTAAGTTTACACTTCCCTGTCCCACTATGCTTTGCATCTTTCGTGTCGTGGTTGCGCTGATTAGAAGGGTTCGTGCAGGTCGGGGGCTAAGAAGATTGGGCGCCCTTCGGTGGCCAAGATTCCCCCGGCCATTGTCACGGGAGAAGGTGATCTCCTTAGGAAGAGGAAGGCCTCCGAGGATGTCGTGACTGCTGAAGTCGCGAAGAAACAGAAGGGTGGTACTGACGACGCCGCGACCGGGGGGAGCGCCGCGGAGCCAGTTGCTGCGCCGCTCATCGAAGAGGGGGCGGCGACGCGATCGGAGCCAGCGCTGGCTGTATCCGTGCCGGAGGTGCCGGCCCCGGCGGTCAGCGCCCCTGCCAGGGCGTCGGCGTCATTCCCTCGCTTTATGGCGAGGGGTTTTCCAGGCGGTGTGGACGCGCAATCTCCGTAGTTCCCGGAAATCGTGGACGTGGAGATTGAGGCCCGCCGCGGGCGCACCTCCTTCACGGTCCTGTCGACTGACGCTGCTGAACTTCACAAGATGCTCGGCGCTGCCATTCAGGTATGTCCAGTTCCCGAATTCCTAGTCACTGAATTTCAGCGGTTGGGGATTGTCTTTATCTTCCCGTATTCTCCAGTCCCCGAGTTCCTAGTCGCTGAATCGTAGCGACTGGGAACTAGTCTTTGTTTTTCCTTCCTTCTCCAGTCCCCGAGTTCCTGGTCGCTGAATTTCAGCGACTTGGAACTGGTGATAATTTTCCTCCCGATGCTTAGCTGGTCTTGTTGTTTTGCAGGGGTTGCAGCGGGAGTCGACTGATCGGCAGGCTGCACGAGAGCGCCTGGAGCGTGACTTGCGCGAGGCGCAGGAGGTTAACCGGCAGCTTCAGGAGAGGACCGGTGAGTGTTTGGCGTTTGTTCTTCTTTGCTTGTTGTGAACTGATTTTTATGCGATACTTTAACATCTCCACTTGCAGACGGTTTCCCTGCTGAGGTCTCCAAGGCCCGTGCGGGGTATGTCCCACTCGCGGAGCTGGACGCGGCGAATGAGCGAGTGGCCTTCTTGGTCAAGGAGTTGGAGGATGCTAAGGCGGCCTCAATTTCTTCGGAAGAACGGGCGAAGGCTGCCGTCGTTGCCGCTGAAGAGGAACGCAAAGCCGCGGACTCCATCATCGTGGGACTGCATAACGACCAGGCCGCCTTGGAGAAGCACGTCAAGGAGAGTTGCCGTAAGCTGCTTGGTGAGTTTCTGTCATTGCTTTAGCCTTTTGTCCGGTCCCGCTTTGGGGGTTTCATTGTTTTGCTGATACCTGACTTTGCAGCTGTGGTAGGCCAAAGCGACCCGGTGGTGCAGACTTATACTGCTTTGCAGTGCGTAACTGTCGTGGTGAATGTGGCCACAGCCTCGGCGTTGTGTGTCCAGGCGGCTCTCCAAGGCATGTCTCCCACCAAAGTCATCCCCGGGGGGCTCACGGAGGTGTGGCGCTATCTGGAGGAGGTGCCCGCGGTTGTGGACTGGATGACGCGCTCGGCGTTCAGACGCGGGGCCGCCACGGCGTTGAGCTTGGGTCTCACGCATTTCCCCGACGACTTCGACCTTGACGATGTCACGAGTGGCTATCCCTCGGCGACCGGCACAGTGGAGATGTCGGAGGTGCTGAAGCTTACCACGAAGGCCGCTCCTTATGCTGATCGTGTCTTGGCGATGGGGGATCTGCTGCCGTACCAGGAGACGGTGTTGGCGCCTGGCGACCCCGAGCCGGAGCACCGCGACATGAAGTCAGAGCAGCCCTTCCGGTCGTCATTGGCAAAGTCGTTGACCACGTATCCGACGAACCCGTGGCAGCCCTTTGTGCGCGTCAGGGGTGGTGGTGCTTCTTCTTCATCAGGGCCTGTGTAATGAGCAAATGTAGAAGTTGTAATAGATGCCAGGTGGCGAACATTTGTATGATTTTTGTGACCCATGCCGCAGGGACTTGGTCGGCTTGTATTTTATTAAAGCAGTGTTTTGTTCAACAATTTGAGCGAGTCCCCGAGCGCGTCCGCCCTTTAATGGGGTATAACTCGACTATGTATTTCTATGTGTTTGCCTTGTTTTTGCGTTTGTTTTTGCTCTCGCGTCTCCTGAACGGCGAGTCCCCGAGTGCGGGTGAGGTTCGTTTGTGAATGAGTCCCTGAGCATTGTGCTAGACCGTATTGGTCGTGATCCTGTTGCAGGTTACGGATGCGTTGTTTGTAACGCGTCTCCTCCCCTGGCCCGGAGAGCCAGTCGCTTGGCGAGCCCTAGGCAGCTCTCTTACTGGGTGTGTTCCCGAGCCACGTGGGGTCCCCGTTTTGCGGAGTCCCCGTGTGTGGTACTTAACCGTTCGAGTCGCTTTGCGCGAGGGTGGGGGGGACAGGTCGCTGTGAGAAGCGTGTGTCGGAAGTCTTGGCCCGACGGGCCAGTCGGGCTAGGCAACTCCAATGGCGGCTCCGGGTTGGCGTTTTTCGTGGACGACCCAAGGCCCGGATTTTTCCGGTGCCCTTGTGCCGCACTACTTGGCCATGCCGGTCGCTCGACCAGAGGTTGACTCCGTAGGTAGCATATTGCTAGTATGTACGAGTGCGAGTGGCACAAGAATATGGCGAGTGGACACAATTTGTGCGATCCGAATGAATTCCATTATATATGCCGATGGAGTACAGTGTGAGGTTCTAAGTATAGAACTTTCGAAGGAGGTTTATATTCCATGGCCTCCCGACCTCCAGTTGGCCGTCACCCCGTATGTTGATGAGGTAGTAAGCGTCATTGCCAAGGACTCGGCCTATGGCGAATGGCCCCTCCCATGGGAGGGGATAGCTTGTGCATGCCCTTTTTATCTTGGACCAGTCGTAGGACCAGGTCGCCTTCCTGGAAGGTGCGAGCGCGCACTCGGCGGCTGTGATAGCGGTGAAGTCCCTACTGGTATATGGCGGTGCGGGAGCGAGTCAGGTCGCGTGCCTCGTCGAGTTGATCAACGCTGTCTTGGCGGGCGGTCTCGTTGGCCGCCTCGACGTAGTTGGCGACTCGAGGGGAGTCGTGCTCCAGGTCTGTTGGCATTACGGCTTCGGCGCCGTACACCATGAAGAAAGGCGTGAATCATGTTGATCGGTTAACGGAGGTGCGGATCCCCCATATCACAGAGGGGAGCTCGTCGACCCAGCATCCTGGGGTGCGCTCGAGGGGCACCTGTAGTCGCGGCTTGAGACCATGGAGGACGCTCTGGTTGGCGCGTTCTGCTTGGCCGTTTGACTCCGGGTGGGCGACTGATGCGAGGTCGAGTCGTATGCCGTGCTCCTCACAGAATTCCGCCATGGCCCTTCTTGGCGAAGTTGGTGACGTTGTCTGTGATGATGCTGTGTGGGTAGCCGTACCGGTAGATGAGTTCGCGGAGGAACTTGGTAGCCGTCTTGCCGTCGCACTTCTTGATCGGCTTGGCCTCCACCCATTTGGTGAACTTGTCGACTGCGACCAAGAGGTGAGTGAAGCCCGATGGGGCCTTCTTGAACGGGCCGACCATGTCCATGCCCCATACGGCGAATGGCCACGTGATGGGGATTGTCTTGAGCGCCGAACCAGGAAGGTGCATCTAGTTGGCGTACTTCTGGCATCCGACGCATCTTTGGACAACGTCGGTGGCGTCAGCGTGTGCGGTGAGCCAGTAGAAGCCGTGCCGCATGGCCTTGGCGACTAGCGACTTGGCGCCGGCGTGATGGCCGCAGTCGCCGGCGTGGATGTCCTGGAGGATCTTGCGGCCTTCCTCTGGCTGTACGCAGCGCTAGAACACGCCGGTCACGCTGCGCTTGTGGAGCTCGCCGTTGATGATGACGAAGGATTTGTAGCGGCGTACGATCATTCGCGCCTCTGTCTCGTTGCTCGGTAGGAGTTTGTGTTCCAGGAAGGCGACGTATGGTGCTGTCCAGTCGCTAGGTTCTACAACCATGGCGACTAGGGCCGGTTCTGGTTGTAGTGGAATCCTGACGTCGATCTCCTTTGGTGGGATGATGGAGGGCTTGTGGATGATGTCGAGGAAGATGCCTACTGGTGGTGTCTGTCGAGCCGACGCGATGCGGGAAAGTGCGTCCGCCTCCTCGTTTTTACGCCTATCGATCCACTCGACGGAGTAGCCGTCGAAGTGTCCTCCCAGTTGGTCGACAGCCTGGCGGTATGCTATCATTGTTGGGGAAACAGTGTCGCATGTCCCGGCCACTTGGCCAGCGACTAGGTCGGAGTCGCCGTAGCATCGTAGGCGATTGATGTTCATCTCCTTGGCAGCTCTCATGCCGTGGAGGAGGGCCTCGTATTCCGCCATGTTGTTGGTGCAGGGTGTGAAGTTGAGGTGGAGCACGTAGCGGAGCTTGTCTCCTTTGGGGGAGGTCAGTATGACCCCAGCCCCCGCGCCGTCGGCGTTCTTGGAGGCGTCGAAGTGGAGCGACCAGTAGTGGAGGTATGGGAGCTTCTCTGGTTGCTGTGCCTCTTCCCAGTCGGCGAGGAAATCGGCCAGGGCTTGTGACTTGATCGCTTTTCGGGGCTCGTATTTGATGTTGTGGACGCCGATCTCGACTGCCCACTTGGCGACTCGCCCAGTCGCATCGCGATTGCGTATGATGTCTTGTAGGGGCGCAGACGATACCACCATTATTGGGTGCTCCTGGAAGTAGTGTGGGAGTCGCCGTTGTGCCCGGAATACCGCGTACACCAGTTTTTGGTATTACGGGTAGCGCTGTCATGAGTCTGTTAAGACTTCGTTGATGTAGTATACTGGGCGCTGTATGGGGCGCTCCCTGCCCTCTTCTAGTCGTTTGACGACCATCACGGCGCTGACGACCCGATTGGAGGCCGCGACGTAGATGAGCATGGGCTCTCTGTCGAGTGGCGCGGCGAGTAGTGGTGCCGCGAGTAGCACTTCTTTGAGTGCTTTTAGTGCATTTTCAGCCTCTGCGTCCCATTGGAACGTTGGGTTCTTGCGCATCAGGCGGTATAGGGGCATTGCCTTCTCGCCTAGTCGGGGGATGAAGCGACTGAGAGCCGCGACTCGCCCTACCAATTTTTGGACGTCGCGCAGGCACTCGGGTTTCCCGAGTCGCGCGATGGTGTCGATCTTGGTAGGGTTAGCATTAATGCCTCTCTTGTAGACTACGTACCCCAGAAGTTGTCCAGTGGGTACGCCGAAGGTGCATTTTCTGGGGTTCAGCTTGATGTTGTACCTCCGTAGATTTGCGAAGGTTTCTGCTAGGTCGGCGAGCAGATCGTCCTGGCGGGTGGATTTTACCACCACGTCGTCGATGTAGACATGGATGTTGCGGCCAATTTGGCTCGCTAGACACTCCTGCATGCACCTCTGATATGTGGCGCCTGCGTTCTTGAGGCCAAATGTCATGGCTGTGTAGCAGAACGCGCCGAATGGCGTGATGAACGCCGTCTTCTCTTCGTCTTCGTCTTCGAACGCCATCTTGATCTGGTTGTAACCATAGTAAGCATCGAGAAAACACAGCGACTCCGATCCTGCAGTCAAATTGATGATCTGATCAATGCACGGTAGGACGAACTCCTCCTTCGGGCAGGCACTGTTGAGGTTGGTGTAGTCTATACACATTCTCCAGGTGTTGTTCTTTTTGAGAACCAGGACTGGGTTTGCCAGCCACTTGGAGTACTTAATTGGCCGGATGAAGCCTGCGGCTAGCAGGCGCTGGACCTCCTCGGCGATTGCTCGACGGCGTTCTTCATTGAAGGGCCATAGCGACTGTTTTACTGGTCGCACTTTGGGGTCGGCATTGAGTTTGTGCTCAGCGAGTTCCCTCGGGGCACCTGGCATGTCAGATGGCTTCCATGCGAAGATGTCGCGGTTCTCACGGAGGAACCCGATGAGCGCGCTTTCCTATGTGGGGCTCATATGCACCCCGATGGTGACCGTCTGGCTGGAGTCGCCTTGGACGAGCTCGACGGTGCGGGTGTGCGTGGTCGCCTCGAACGTGGAGTTTGCGGCGATTGGTTTCTTCAGGATGGTGGGATCGTCCTTGTTGATGTTGCCCGCGTATTTCGCGAGCTCCTCCGCGTGGTCAGTCTCCGCGGCGATGACGGCGTCGGCGAGCTCGGCGCCCTTTTCCTTGCATTCCACGGCCATATCAGGGTCGCCGTGGACGGTGATGATGCCGCTCGGCTCGGGGAGCTTCATCATGTTGTAGGCGTAGTGTGGGGTCGCCATGAACTTTGCGAATGCCTGGCGGCCCAGGACGCAGTGGTAGGGGCTGCGGAAGTTTACTAGTTGGAAGACGATCCTCTCCGTGCGGTAGTTTGCCGGGGTGCCGAAGGTGACTGGCAGCGTCACCTTCCCGATCGGGTACGCCTTCCGACCGGGGACGATGCCGTGGAAGGTCGTCAGTGTTAGCTCGATTGCTGTTTCTGGGAGCTGGAGCCTTTTGAAGGTGTCGAGGTATAGGATGTTGATGGAGCTCCCACCGTCCATCAGTGTCTTGGGCAGCCAGTAGTTGGCCACCTTTGGCCTGACCACCAGGACGACTCACCCTGGATACTCGATTCTTGGCGCGTGGTCCTGGCGACTCCAGGTGATGCTTTGCTTGGACCAGTTTAGGAAGCGGGGAATGTCGACTTGTGTCACCGCATTGACGGCAACCGCGTGGGTGAGTACCTTCTTCTCACGCTTGGTGCCGAGCCGGTGAAGGTATGAAGCGACCCGACAGCGGTTCCGAAGCCACCGCCGTTCCCGTTGTCCCGCGGTTGGTTGTTGTTGGGGTCCTCCCTTGCGCGTCTTGCCTTCTCGATCTCTTTGAGAGAGTGGCAGTCGGCGGTGGTGTGGGTGGCTGGTTTTCCCTCCCTGCTGTGGTAGATGCAGGGCTGATTAAGCAGGGCAGCGGGGTCGAATTTCGGCCTCGTCGCGTTGTTGGCGCGGTAGTTCCCGCTGTCGCGGTAGTTTCCTCCGTCGCGGCGGTAGTTCTTGGAGTCGCGTTGGCCGTAGCCGGTGTTGGCGACAAAGTAGACTCGCCCATCGGTCCGGCGCTTGCCGCTGATGCGGGTGTTGCTGTAGCGCATGTCGCGTAGTCGCCCGCTGTCATGGATGCTGGTGCGCCGTCTTCCTCCCGATTCGTCGTCAGAGTCTTGGTTGGGATCTTCCTCCGCGTAGCGCTTGGCAATATCGAGGAGGTCGGGGATGTTGTCGAGCGTCCGGTAGACCCTCTTGATCTTGGCGACCAGAGGTTCGTACCGACACGCGTTTTTGAAGCAATGTATCGACGTGTCTGGGTGGATGCCGGAGGCGTTTATCCACAGCTCTTGCCACCTTTGGATCCACCGGCGGGTCGACTCGCGTTGTCCCTGGATGCATCGCTCTAGGTCCTCGATGGTGGTGGCGCGGGTGTAGGAACCCTCGAAGTGCCTGACGAAGGCGTCCCGCATTTCTTCCCAGGAGTCGATGCTATCGGCGGGTAGCGTATTGATCCATTGCCGGGTCGCACCCTCCATCATAGGGGGAGGTAGCGAGCGGCGAGCAGGTCGGTGTGGTCTGCGATCCCCATTGCCATGAGATATGTGTCCAGCCAAACGTCGGGTCGTATTTCTCGATCTCCTTGGGGGCCTTGAAGTTGGCGAGGTATTTTTCCCCGCGGATCATGGGTCCAAAGCATTGTGGCCCGACTCGACTGAGTGAGCCTCTTGGCTCCGGGTCGCCGCGGTTGGTGAGGGTGTGTCGCAAGTCGTAGGGCTGGCGCGACCGCCACGCTTGATTGTTGATGATGTGTGTTCGGGCATCGAGTGGTTGCCCGTTTGCAGCGACGGTGTTGTTCGCAGGTCGCGGCTCGTTGGTCGACAACGCGGGGTTGGCGGCTCGCGGTTGGTTTGCCAGTGGTTGGGATGGTGGGCAAACTATCGCGTTGGCCACGGTTGGGTGGCTGCTCGATGCCGCCCTGCTTGCTGACGAGCGGGAATACATTTGCCCACGCGGATCTACTCCCATGGCTTGCTGCTCGACGGCCCCGACAAGTAGGGCTTTGGCGTACTGGATCTGTAGCACGCCGTCGCCTTGGAAATCGAGGTTGGCGATCGCGGCGTCGGCCGCGATGACGTTGTCCATCGGGGTGGAGTAGAGTGGTAGCCCGTTGGCGTCCTAGGCTTGAGGCGAGATGATGATGCGTGGTTGGTCAGGTGGGGGCGCACGGCCCATGGGTGGTGGAGGGGCCCCATTCGCCGGTGCTCCAGGTGGTGGTCTTGCGGGGTTGCCTCCTCCTGGCGGCGCGTTCTCGCCGTGTTCGCGCTCGGTGGCGCGTGTGGGGTCGCCCTTGTCGTTGAAGTTCAGGACGCGGCCCTGAACGTCGGGGTTCAGGCGGGTCCTGATGCGGCGCTGGTGATAGAGTGACAGCTCCCTCGCCGTCTCTCGTTCGAGGCGGTATTTCTCGCGCTCGGCGAGTTCGTTGCGCTGCGCCTCCTAGAGCCGCAGGCGGGCTTGTTCCACCTCCGTGGCCGTCGCGGTCGGCGGAATCGGCGTGGAGAACGGATATGGCGGGGCGGCCGCGCTTCCCGCCATGTAAATCGTGTTGAAGCGATTGGATCTGGCGCGAAGGTCCTCGGGGGATTCCGAGCCGGAGTCGGAGTCGAAGATCCCCAGTATGGAGGGATCCTCGAAATCTTCGGGATTGGAGACTCGCGTGATGGAGTCCTCACGTGACGCGGCGGTGATGGATCCATTGGCCGATGCGGGGGTCGTGGAGTCGGCGTCGTCGTTTAAGGCGTCGTCGTTGGTGGCGACGTTGGTCTCGACCGCGTCGCTAGCGGACGAGTTAATACTCGGTGACGAGGTCCCTGATGGAACGGACCTGCTCCTCCGAGAGCAGATCGTGGTGTGGAGGCGATCCGCCGACGATCATGGTCGCGGCTGGGTCGACCGCGCTGGTAAAGCCGACAAAGAGGTTGATGGAGCCGATCAGCATCACCGCGGCGTGTGTGATCGGGCGCGACGCCGGGATGTAGCTGTTGGGCAGGATCTGCAAGATCCCGCCGAAGGCGATCATGCGGCCGGTGGCGAGCGGCCGCTCGATCGGCGAGTAGGGTCTCGCCGCAGAACTCAGGCCAGTCCCACTATTCCCCACGGTGGGTGCCACTGTCGTGGAAATGGCCACGGCAGTCGCCGCCATAGGCGGCGATTGAGAGTTTCGTGAGGAAGAGTTGGTGGCCATCTGCGGTGCAAGATGGGGGCAGGTGCACAAGGGTTTACCCAGGTTCGGCCCCTAGGAGGGTAAAGACCTACTCCTGCTAGGTTAGATTATGAGAGAGCGAGTTACAAGGGTGGCGAGCTCGGCGGCTGGGCGGCAAGTCGCTCGAAGGGGTGTATGATGGAACGTAAGTCTCTACGATACCCTAGGGAGGTTTATATATGAAGCACCTCCCCGGGTTTACAAGTTGCCTCCGAACAAGATAAGGATCCGAGAGCCTTTGACCTAATCCGACTGGGCTTCTGCTACGCTCCTGGGCTTCCAGTCGCCAGTCGATGGGCCTCTTCCTTCCTCGAAGTCCAGTCGCTGTCCTTCAGGCGTACTCGCGGGCCTTCCGGCCCATTCGAAACCTACTGCTGAGCATACCCCCTTAGGCATATCCCCATCAGGCGTACTGGTCTGCAACCGTCATGAGCTCCGCCATGGTTTTTGGCTCGTCACACAGTAGCCGGTGGTGAAGCATGGTGCCCTCTCGGCAACCTTCGATGAAGAAACTGATGGCTTGGCTCTCCAAGATGCCCTCGCAAGTATTGCGTAGCTCCGTCCACTTGGTGAGGTACTCGCGGTCGGTCTCGCGGTCGCCCTGGACGCACAAGGCCAGGTCACGCGGGCGCCCTGGATGTTTGTACGTGACGTTGAAGTTGTGGACGAACACCTTCTCGAAGTCAGGCCAGGCGTTGATGCTATTGGGCGCAAGGCTATTGAGCCATGTCCTTGCCGACCCGGTTAGCATGAGGGGGACGTAGCGCACGGCTGTGCACTTATTCCTGTGGGCAATGCCGACTGCCGTAGCGTAGTCGGTCAACCAGTCTTCCGGCTTCATGCTGCTGTCGTACCTGGGGGTGTCCCTGGGAAGGGAGAATTTATCCGAAAACGGCTTGTTCCGGATGTGGGGTCCGAAACAAACCGGGCCGATCGATTCTTCCTCCTCCGTGACGCGCGCTTGAGCGAGGAGCTCGATGCGATCGCGGGCATCTGGACAATCCGGGTTGGGTGCTCCCACCCGGCCCGATAGACGGGAACCGGCTGGTCTGGGCGCTCCGGCTGGCGGAGGGGGAGGTGGCAGGTTGCTGTTCACCGTCTGCTCCTGGCGCGGCTGGCCCCTGTTGCCAGAGCTGCAACGCCTGCTGCGGGCCCTGGGCGGCTGAGGGGAGGACGCCTGCTGGGTGTCGCGCAGCGCGCCCCTGCTGTTGGCAGGTAGCTTGCTCCCCCTGGAGTAGCTGAGGTCTTCCTGCATCTGCCGGTTGGCGCCGGCCTGCTCGTCCGCGACGTGGAGGATCTCCTGCACGCGAGCGTGCTGGCGGGCCTGCTCCTCGCCCTCCAGGCTGGGTAGTTCCTCTGCTGCGGCTCGCGCCGCGCGCAGGTTCTTGATGGGCGTGCTATAGGTGGGCCGTGTGAGGGCAGGCATGGGATCCGGTTCCCCGTCCTTTTCCATTCTATCGCCCAACTCGCCGCCTTGACGCCGTACCTGGCCGCGCCGGCTCGGCTCCGCGGTAGCCGGAGTAAGGCCGTGCGCGCGGTCGTACTCGCATCGGGTGATCTCGAGTTGCTTGCGGGCTGCCGCCAGCTCCATGGCCTCCTGGAGGAGGATCTGTCTCTCCATGTTGAAGTTGGCCTCCGCTTCCTCCGGGTTATCCCCGAGGTTAACCAGCGCCAGGAGCCGATCAATGGCATCCTCCACCGAGTCCTGAGGCTTCGGGGGAGCAGAAGTTCCAACCTCGTCCGCGCCTCGCTCCCATGTCTGGCGGGGATGGGAGCTGGAACCGGCCATCATGACCTCCACGCCGCGGGATGCAGCGGAGGCGCTGCCGCCTGAGCGCGGCAGCTCCACGACAAAGACGATTTCCCTAGGGAAACGCTCAAAGATGGTGGCGACGTAGACAAGGAGATCGCCGAATAGCAGGACGGTGTCGTTCGCCGAGAAGGAGGTTCCGGTGAAGCAGGAGGCGTTGTCGATGACGCAGTCGAACTTGCCAAGCGTGAGCACCAGCCCGGAGGCCACGTGCTCACCGGCTGAAGTGCGGGGTCCCGTGCGGAACGTGACTCCGGTCGAAGCCATCTTGCCCCACGGTGGGCGCCAACTGTCGTTGTATTGGGAACGACAGTACCTGAAGAGGTTAGATAGAGGTGTGGGGACTAGCAGGGAAGCTGTCGACGGCGTCCGCAGGCGGGATTGGATACAAGCAAGCATAGCTGGATGCAAGAAGTACCCAGGTTTGGGGCCCTCGTGATGAGGTAAAGCCCCTACTCCTGCCGGATCTAACTATGTGGAATACATGAACTACAAGTGCTCCTCGAGCTGTATCTGCTAGCTACTGCCTTAAATGCTAGAAAACGAACCCTTTCTACTAAGGCCTTGCCTCTCCTTATATAGGCAGAGAGGCAACGGTCTCCCTGGCCAATCTGACTAGCGGGCCCCACACGCGGGCCCCAGCCGGCTAGTCATCCACAGTGTCCGGTATGGTATGTCTTATCGGAGTACGAGCGGTATGGCTGTCGTAGGCATAGTAGACGCCGTGCGAGCCTGTCGTCAGCACAGGCCACTGTTCCTGCGTCATCCTCGCAAAGTCTTCGGTATGGCCGGGTGGTTGCTAGTCTTGTCATCGTACAGGGCGTACCGTGCACTGAGACGCATGTCGTCCTGTCTCACTGATTGGGTCCGGCTACGCCGTCGTAGCCGGCTACTTCTTGCTGCTCCGGCTACCGCGCGGTAGACGGCATGTCCTGCCCTGTCCGGCTGTGCTTGGTTAGCCAGACGCGATCCGACTGCTTGGTTTTTGTTCGGTTGGGGTACCTGGGGATCATCCCCCTGACAAGGATGCTTCCTCATGGGTACGAGGGGGTGATCCTAGTTGTGAGATGAGGATTACTTTGGTGGATATCAAAACAAGATGATGATCAATGCTTCAGAGATGTCGCTCTCTTATCCCCTTTTAAAATATTCTGACTAGACGAGCTTCTTCTCCCTCTTTTTTATATACAAAGATGGCTTTATGCAAAATAACCCCACCAGCCATAAGTCTTACAGAGTACACATTATACTCACCCTTTCTTTGTTGATACTTTTGTAGTAGAGTAAGTGTTCCCCTGAAGATGAGTTTCGTACGACATCGACACCGATGAGTAATTTGGGGTTCCCGGTCGGCAGCCTGGAATCTATGGATTGGGACATCATCATTATGCTTCAGGCCTCTTAGGCCATTTGTTAAGTTTGCTATACTTAATAGCATAATTTGCCTTCCGTTGTTTGATGTTTTTGGTCAGTGACCTCTGCTTGTAATAATTTGGTTCTCTGCTAAGTTATGAGCTTGCTGTAATAATTTTTGTGTTGTAGGGTCACTGTAATGTTACCGATTCTCTCTTTGTACGCTTCTGAGATTTAGGTTAGGCTTATATCAGACAGAGGTCTAGGATTTGTCTAGCCTTAATCTTGTGGGTGTCACAGGTTTTGGTATCAGAGCCATACCGACTGTAGGAAAACCTTTCTACTGGTCGATGTTGAGTCTAGTGCTTTTGAAAACTATTTTAAAGTTGAAGATTATTTGCGAAAACTCTAGTATGCTTCTTTTTCTCCTTATCTAGTTCTATTCTAACTCTGGGTCATCTTATCTTGTCTTGATTTAGAAAAGTTTTGCTATCTCGTCTTGTCCTTCAAAGCTTAGGTGCCTTTTTGGCATGATGTTTCTTAACCAGTTGACCTAGTGTTGAGTTCTCTAGAGTTATATGTGTGTGTTTGTTCTTTGTATCCCTTTGTTCTTCTCCAGCTGAGAGATTTCTTTCCATCATGATCTCTCTATCTTATGGGCCCACAACATTATGTTGATGGTTCCATAGTGATATGTTCTAGGCCTCAAAGTTTCCTTTCGCCTCGTAAGCCTCCTTTTAGTTTGTTTGGGTACTTCGGAAGTTGTTTCTTCTCTTGGAAGCTACCTCGTGGTTACTACCTTGCGGTACCATTTGTGCTACTAAGATAGTAGTTACTCATTTATCGGGTTTAAACCCTTGGACTTGAACCGAAGATCCCTGATTGTGCTGGATTCTAGCATTGTGAATCTTGTACATGAAGCTTATCTTTAACCCAAGATTCATTTTGTTGATCCCTGTGGTTAATGTTCAAAAATTACCTCAGGATGGCTAGTACCTTCTACTCTAGCCTTCAAGCTTATGGTTGTTGTCGTGATTAAATTGGGACAAACAAAGGACTTCCCCTACCACAATGTATGGCAGATGTTCTTTAAAGGAACCAAATAAATCAAGACAAGAGTACTCCTCGAGAGTCTTGTATCTATACTCGTTATTCTCCACATCTTCCCTCTTATGCATCGGTCCTCAGAAGATTGTTGACTCATGCATCCACATCTCGGGACTCTATCCTGAGCATGTTCCTTTCCCTTATTGTTTCCGACCTTTGTCTACCAGTTGCTAGCCAAGTAGTACATGTGCATCGGTGTCTTCCAATGCAAGATACTCTTGTGGTCTGTCAAGACAAACCATTTTGGGATGTCAGGAGAAACAAACTCTAGTACCTCGTCATTTCTAAGACTAGGTCAAAGTGTTGTAATCCACAAATCAATAAGCATTGATGAGCTTCTGATATTTTCCACCTTAAAGTATCACACTCTTCTATACCAAGAGGTCATGTTGAGTTTCATGACTCCCCTAATGAAGTGATACTCTTATACATTTTTACCCACCCTTCCTCCGAGCTTTCGTGCTCGTGAATGATGCGTGTGCGTAAAAATGTGGCCATCTGAGATTGTTAGCAATTTCTATTGCTTTGAACTCCAAGGACATTTGAGTCATTCTTAGCGTGATGGTTAAACCTATCACTAAGCGAAGGATGATTTTGATACCAAGTCCCTTAATCTAGTGCACTCTCTTTGGTCAAATAGTTAGGCTTGAGCCGAAGCTCTTAGACTATGTCTCCTTGCCTTACCAAGTAAGTTTACTCTCGAACTAAGTGACATATCGGTGATTCGTGATATTCTGGATGTCTTCCTAGAAGTATCGCCATGTTTCCACATGATCGTGTTTGTCAACTTCTTGAGCCAGCAAGTTCTCTGAACTACTCCTCCAAGGATCCGTACTAGAAACCCCTGAACTAGTTGGTTGAGCTTAAATAACAACTTGAAGAGTTGTAAGACAAAAGTTCTATCAAACTTGTTCCTCCTAAAGGGATGTCTAGTTTTGTTCGCGATGAATAAAGATAGTGTTTCCTTCGTGGAAATGTTATTATCCCCACCTTCGATTTGATACAGGCTATCATCAAATCAAACTTAGTCCTAGGGACTATCCTGATGGTGTATCTAATCGTGATGTTTCACCTGGGTACATCTTCATGTCCTCTAGCCTGCCAGTATTGATGTCTTGTTCATACAATATATGAGTCCATATTCTTGGAGTATGTTGATAAGTTTGTTATTGATCCCATCGATGACATCCTTATCTTCTCCATGCTATATTTGATTCATACGAACAATTGGCATTAATGTTGGAAACTTTTGGGAACCGTCTTTGTGCTCTCGAAGCATCTATTTTGGATGTTGGGAGTGACCTTCTCTGGTTCAGGTGCAATATTTGAAAGTTGTCGCCATAGAATCGAGTAGAGTTATACTTATTTCCTCGGGAATTGTTTCAAGTCAGTCAAGCATGTGCAAAGTATTCTTGATATGGTAGGTTGATGCCTCCATATTTTGATAAGTTTCTCTAAGCACACCAAACCACTGTTTGATTTGTTCACAGAAGAGAAGAAGTCCTACAAACTACGATATCCTCCTAAATGTTTCCCAATAAGGATGTATTTGTGTTTTGTTGCAATCAATTCATGCAGGGGAATTATCTTTTAATGACTTGTTAATACATGCATTTTGCAATATAGCTCATTCTCTTGGAGCTTGACACTGTAGTCCATATCTTGAGAATCTAGTGACTTTACCTTTATGGTAAATCTCGCACACTTTCTATTCAGACATGCTGAGTCTGAAGTATCATCTCACCTAACCAAATCTGAATCTCAAGCAGATATGATGGTTGGTGTTCCTCAAGGTTTTGACATAGGTTTCTATGTAAGTCCGACATAATTGATGTAATGGTTGACACAACTAGTCAGAAGACCTATTGTCATATTCTCTTGAATCAGCAATAACAACCACTCTTCATGAGGCTCCTTCTATGATTTGTTATAGGTGCGCCTATGGTTTCCTTTGTATCCGAAGTCCGGCCTTTACTTGATGTCTACTTTCTCGAACATCAAGGAGAACATTTAAAGTAGTGTTGCTAAATGTCTCTCGGTCAATCCTCTAGATCCTTTTATGTTGGCAAGCATATTGTTGTGCTAAGTAACTACAGTCTGAGAATGAAATTTATTTTTCCTTGTGTCATCAGGAATCTTCTTATATATTCATCTTAGAGGTGTAAAGTGATATCATGATGGCTGGCAAAGATTCTGATAAAACTGGATGAATAAAGAGTTCCCTTCGGTTCCTCTAACATGTTTGAAGAGCGACTACGATTTTGTTAATCAACAATTACTTTTGTTACATGTTTCTTGTGACTCTTACGAGTCCTCTCCACAAAACAACCTTTTTTGTCTTGGCCTTCTGTATCAAAAGTAGTTTAACAGCTTGGTTATTTGTATCTCTGTATCCATGGAAGCTCCACTTAAGCTGTCTACTAGAGTTTAGTATCTCGAAGTCTATGTTCGTGTTATTTCCGTTGTATGATCTCCTTTTCAGAAGATCAAACTCTTCTAAAGCTTCATGGTCTCAATCCTTATGAAGACTAGTTATCTAACAACTTGAAACCATCCCCTGTTGTTTCCTATGTTACCTTGGCGTGTTTCATGCTCGTTAGCTCCAGAGATGTTATGAACATATATCCATGAGTTGACCATGAGATACTCTATGTGTGGTTCTGTGTCTTTCCCTCTCCTCTTTAGTGTGTGCAGCTACCTCGAAGAAAACGAAGCGTTTCATTCATTCAATAATAGTGGCATGGATCAACCTCTTCGAGAACATCGTCGAAGTCTAGTGTAACCTTGTTCCTTCTATCTTCCTACATAGGAATCTCGGGACGAGATTCTGTTAAGGGGATAGAATTGTAACACCCCTAGTTTTATTAATAGTAATCAAGGTTTGATTTGTGCATCCATGAGCATCATATTTTAAAATGCATGGAAGAAAATAATATGCAAACCCTAAACCCTAATCCCCCTCTCTATTTGAAGTGTATTCAAAAGGGTTTTGTATTTTGAAAACTACCCAAAATATGGAGCCCAAATGGATTATAAGGGCTCTGCGGTATTTTGAGAAGTTCATAAAAGTTCGGGTATTTTAGAAATATTTAAAACGGAAGAGAAATTGAATTACAAAAGAGAAAAAATAGAAAAACAGAAGAGAAAAAGGTTTTACATAAAAAATTAGAAATCCTAAGCTATTCTGGGCGCATCCCAACTCCTCCCCCTCCTATCTGTCGCCCATGCGCAGCACCCAGCATCCTCCGCGCAACCTTCATTGTGGCCTAGTTGCAGCCCAACTCCTCTCCTCCTATCCGTAGCCCACGCTCGCAGCAACCAGCAGCCTCCGCGCAACCTTCGCCGCGGCCTAGTTGCAACCCACCTTCGCCCACCCTAGCCCAGTACCTCTTCGGCCTTGCTGTCCTTCGTCGTCTTCGTTGGCGACGCCGAGCTTCTGCGTGTCGCCGGTGCCGCCGTCGGCCACTGCACAACGATTCATGCTCGTCGCCGCCCCGGGAGAAGGGGATTGATACGTCGTAAACGTATCTATAATTTTTGATGTTCCATGCTTGTTTTATATCTACTTTCTTATGTTTTGTTCACACTTTGAGGTATTTTTATACATTTTCTGGGACTAACCTATTAACAAGATGCCACAGTGCCAGTTGCCTATTTTCTGCTGTTTTTGGTTTCAAAAAAGCTAGTAATGAAATGTTCTCAGAATTGGACGGGACAAAAGCCAAATTCAGTATTTTACCCGAAGCAACACGGAGTCCGGAGGGGAGACGAAGTGGCGCACCAGGGAAGCCACACCTGGTGGCGGCGTGACCATCCCTAGGGCGTGCGACCAGGGGGTGTGGGCCCCCTGGTGCTCCATCGACTTTGCCCCTTCGCCTATAAAAGCCTCCCTAGACGAAAACCCTAAGGACCCGATCAAAATTCCATGAAAGAGTCTGTGGCCACCGTCATCTCCATCCCTAGATTGGGAGAGATCTGAAGCTCTTCCCGGCACCCTGCCGGAGGGGAAAGATCACACTAGAGGCCTTCTTCATCACCATGCATGCCTCCGGTGTGATGCGTGAGTAGTTCATCCTTGGACTATGGGTCCATGTAGTAGTAAGATGGTTGGTTCTCCTCCTTTGTGCTATCATGTTTAGATCTTGTGAGCTCCGTTCATGATCAAGATCATCTATTTGTAATCTTACATATTGTGTTTGCGGGGATCCGATGGATATTGAGATGCTATTTCAGATTGATTATTGATTCTAGCATGTCTATGTTATTAGTGATCTTGCATACTCTCCGTTGTTTGTAACTATCTTGGCCAAGTAAATGCTTGCAACTCCAAGAGGGAGTATTTACGCTCGATAGTGGGTTCATGCCTCTAGTAATCTGGGGAAGTGACAGGAATCTCTAAGGTTATAGATGTGTTGTTGATACTAGGGAGAAAACATCAATCCTTTGGGACAATCGTATTGTTTAGTTTACACACTTTGCTTAATGCAATTATCTGTTGCTTGCAACTTAATACTGGAAGCGGTTCGGATGATAACTGATGTCTATGCACTTCTATTCTTGTAGACAGTTGTTGGGCCTCTAAGTGTAGAGGTTTGTAAAACAACAGCAAGTTTTCCCTTAAGTGGATCACCCAAGGTTTATCGAACTCAGGGAGGAAGTGGTCAAAGGTATCCCTCTCAAGCAACCCTGCAATCAAGATACAAGAAGTCTCTTGTGTCCCCAACACACCCAATACACTTGTCAGGTGTATAGGTGCACTAGTTCGGCGAAGAGATAGTGAAATACAAGTGGTATGGATAAAAGACAACAGTGACAGAAAATAGCTTGATGGCGTGGATGAGACTGAAGGCAAACTGAAATAAAGATGGAAGTAAGCAAACATGTAACAGATCTAGTTGCAAACGGTGTTTCAATGCTTAGAAACAAGGCCTAGGGATCATACTTTCACTAGTGAACACTCTCATATAAATATATTCTCTTCATGATATGTTATGACCTTGGATCGATAAAGATCCTAAGTTCCTGTGATTAACATGCTAGTCCCTGGATTATTAGTTAGCACTCACTGTCGATGAAATATCGTGTAAAACACAAGTCTTTATTACATGAATCGAATAATCCGGAGTTTACATTATTACAACAGAAGCAAAATATATACAACTTGGAGTCCCATCAATGCCACAGGCAGGTTGAGTGAAGACCCGCGATCCTAGCACACCTTTCAACGATCTCCTATTTCTGTACATAAAACATGCAGCCAAACGAGTTGGTCAATACTTTGAATGTATTGGCAAATTACACCAAGGAAAGAATAAGACTAACTCTACATGCAAGGCTAGGAGTAGGCTTTGTGGTTTATTTGCATAAAGCCAATTTTTCTCTAAGTAAGAGGAAAGAGGAAGAGTTTTATCCTACTTTGTAAACATTTGCTTAAGTAAAATAGGATCGAATGGAACACGAGGATATTACTCACCAAGTGTCCAAACAACCTAACACTTGGATATTACTCACCAAGTCCCAAAATCCCACCCATTGGCGATATTACTCACGCCATGGGGTTTCAAAAAAACTTTAAGTTGGAAAAGAGAGAGGAAGATCCTTCAGAGGCTCCATCCTTCAGATGCTCAAAGTGCTCTTTTTCGTGAACTCGGCTGATCGATCAGATTGAAATACTCTCGAGAGGTTGTGCACTTTCCCCACAATCCATGATCAAGTCCTTTTACAGACAAGACCGTGGCGATGCCTTCCCTTAGTAGCGCCTCTACCAGCTGGATCCAACCGTGCCAAGAACCTCCAAATGTTGGTACCCGGTAAGGTTTCCCACTAAGTACTAAGCCAAGACAGAACCCATATATATTGTGGTTGCACTGGATGCTTCTGAATTCTGATACATGGCAGACTTCTTTGATTCCTGGGCGGCCGTCCTCCACCAAATTCCACTCGTTGACCCGACAACCATTCCGCCCAGAAGAAAACTTAGTTTTATTTTGAAGGGGGTTTTGAGAGGAAAATGTTCGCTTAGAATTTTTTTGAGTCTTTCGAACCCCCAACGGTACTTGGTATATATATATAGCATAGCAAACATAACTTAGCAAAACAGGATAACCTATTGGGATAGAAAATCCTAAGCATAGAGCTACTCATGGCATACTATAAAACCGTACTTGCAAAATAATACTAAGAAAGTCTACCAAAACACTCCTACACATGCATACTACTATTTTGAAGAGAAAACATGCATAGTATTGAAAACTGGGACAAAATATGTACAAGTGGTGTAACTTGCCTTTTATGGTAGGGCATGATTTAATACATCGTTGATGTAGTAGTACTCTCCGTAATTCACTCGCAATCTATGGTGTAAGTAATAGCAACGAGTGAACACAAAATGCAAATCACGAACCCAATTGAAGACACGCAAGCACATAAAATCAAAACACATAAAATCAAAACACACTGTATTTATTTCATACAACGATAGCTTGGATGTTCTTTAAGTTAGAGGTTTTTTTAATGATGATGGGATAAAAATACTTACGCTAACAGACATTTTAGATCTAGAGATATGATCAAAAGAAGGTTAAATTCAAATTTTGAATTTCATAGGTTCAAAATTTTGATAATTTGAAAAACTAGTGATCCTAGATAGAGAATTAATTTCTAGATCCAACGCAATAAAGAAAACCTCTATATTGGATCGAATTTCAAAGTGGAGACCAGACGTGTACCCGATCCATATTTTATTGGGCATGCGTTCATAGATTCTTTTTATACGCGATCTGGACCTGATACGACTACAGTGTATACGTGCGTTCAGGTTAAACAGAAAGAAAGAAATTAGTGCGAAGTTCCAGATCATTGGATGATATGTTTGTCGTCGGATTGATGATAAGTACGCCATGAGGGGGTCCTCGAGGCGTGCGGAAGAGAGGGGTGTGAGACATACGGTGTTCCGGGACGATGAGCACACAAGTTTACCCAGGTTCGAATCCGCCGGTTTTGGACGGATCCTACTTCTGCTAGCAATCCAGTAATACGGCAGAGCCGGAATATGGGTTACAAGGGTATCGCCTGTGCGAGTTGAGATTGTAGACTATTGTGTTGTTCCCTAAAGGCTCTCCCTAGGACGGCTTATATAGATATCCGGCCTAGGGTTTACAGGAGAGATCAATCCGGCTACGACTAAGAGTTGGTTACAGAGTACATCTTGAATTACAAGTAACATTATGGGCCTAAGTCGGTGAATCTTCTGTGCCTGCCCGTAGCCGGATTAGACTCTGTCTTCTCTCCTGACTGGGCCGCCCGTGAAGCAAAGCTCTAACCCGAAGTGGGTCACCCTGGTCAGTGAGGAACTGTGAGGATACCCAGAAAGTATATCCTCAACAGCAGCCCCCGGAGGCCTGCAAGATCCAAAGTCAGATTTTATCATCGTCTAGCTTGATCTTCGCCTTGCAGAATCTTGAAAGGTTCCTGAAACTTCACAAAAAATACGATCCGGGTCTTAAAAATAAGTCGGACCTATCAATTAGTTACTCGGATTTTCCAGCTCGATTTTAAACTAAGCCAGAACTTGGTTTCTACGCCACCTGACACAAGCATGGTCAAGTCACGTCATTTGACAGGCGTGCCGTCAGCACGACCGTTGGTGGGTCCGTGGCTCACGGAACCGAGGCGCCGTTTCAATGCATGCGTGGAGATCAAGGAGACGCAATCATCGCGTGGGTCCTTCCCAGTTCTTTCCACGACGCGTGGCGGTTACACTATAGCATTTGCACGAATCTTGGCGCAGTTAGGTGGATATAAGGGGTTTGGATTTCTCCTTCTCCTTTCTACCAGTCTTTGCCGTTTCCTTTCCTCCCAATCCTCCTGCGCGCTTAGAGCTCTCTCGTCCTCCCCCCACAGAACTCCCAGCGCCGCCACTTTCAGGTCATCTTCTCACCGGAGAAATGGCTTCATCATCCTCTTCCTCCAGTTTGGCGGCAGCAGCGGCGACGGCGGAAGCAGCAGCAGAGAAGGAAAGCTTCTGGGGAATCTGGATCCCCTGCACCCTTGACGAGGACGGCCTCAAGAACGTGGAGAAGGAGGTTATTCTCGCCGCCGGCGACTGGCGGAGCGGCTCTGGCGAAACCGTCCCCAACCCGCAAGACGGCGAGCGGGTCCACTTCGGCACCCATCTCGACCGAGATCTGTCTTTGCCTCCCTCGGAGTTCTTCTCCGAGTTTATAGATCATTACGGAGTTCAACTCCACAATCTTCCTCCCAACTCTCTCTTAGAGATGAGTGCGTTTGCATCGCTTTGCGAGGGCTTTCTCGGCATTAGGCCGAGTTTGCTTCTCTTCCGGTACTATTTCCATGTCCGGAGAAATTCCATCACTGCCGGTGTTCCTTACATCACCGGCACTATTAGTTTTTCGCTTAGACGTGACCGAGCATATCCCAAAATTTCTAACAGTGACTCGGTCAAAAAATGGCCAGCCACTTTCTTCTATCATAGGGATATTCCGGCTCCCGGCAAAGCTATTGCTTTGCCGGCTTTTGTCGACGGAGCCGCCATGGCCCAGCCTTCCTAGGACGAGGCTGCTCCGACTCTCACCGACGATCTGATCCTCGCTAAGAGGCGGATCGAATATCTGATCAAACACATGGGTCTGAAGGGATCCGACTTGGTCCAGTGCTGGGTCTCACGTCGGATCTAGCCACTTCAGTACCACGGGGATAGACTGATGCACTCCATCACGTCTTCCAAAAAAGACTCCCTCCGCATCAACCCCAAATCCTACACCACTCAAGGCTACATCAGCCAGATCAAGTGGCTGATCAAGGAGCGGATCGAGAGGAGGATTCCGGATATTTCTCTGGATATGTACACAGCGGAAAACCCCGTGGTGCCGGTAAGCTTCCATCAATACACCTTTTATGTGTTTCAATCTCTAAATTATATACTGCAGTGCTGATATGCTTTCTTGTTTTTAGCTTGCTGACCTCGCCGAGTCGGAGCATACTCCACTCGAAGGATATCCTCCTGAGTTTTCTCAGGAGACTGAAGTGGTCCCATTGCCGGACCTTGCGCTCAAGAAGCACAAAGCTCCGATAGTGGTTGTTGGCACAAAGGAAGTGCCTGTTGTGAAGAGGTAACTTTCATTCACAATTTCCGCCTTTGTACCTTTCTCGAATTTCTTTCTGAGATGTAATGTTTCCGACTTTACTACATTCTCAGAGCAAAGCCTCTCATCAAGGGTAAGGGGAAAGGGATTCCTGCGAAGCCCCTGCGACAGACGAAGCTCACCATAGCTTCTCCTGCCATGGCTCCTCCAACTCCTACCCCTCAACCTTCTGCAACTCCGACGATCATTCCTTCTCCGGTGGTCGCAGAAGATCTGGCTCCTCCAATAGAGCCTGTGATCCTTGGGTCACAAACTGACGTCACCGTGGGTGCGTCAGGTCAAGATAAGGGTGAACCCTCTTCGGGTAATGATCCCTCGGCTGAAGTCTTCGCCGACAACCTCATCAGCAATCCGGGACTTGCCAAGTTTGGCCTGTCCCGGAAATCTGCAGAGGAGATCCAGCGGCTGGCCAGGCAAGTCCTGGACAAAAGCCATCTATCCCCCGAGGAGGAAGCACAAGAAGCAGAGGACGTCAAGTTCTCCGACCTTCTTGCTCAAGTCCGTCTTCGCGACGAGAGGATTAGGGCTGGCGAGCTTCCAACAGCCCTAGTGATCCCTCTTACTCTTGCCGAGAAGGTGCCAGTTGAAGTGAACGCGTGTTTAGATAAACTCACCCGCGAGCAATATGTAAGTCGGAATTCCAACTCTTGTTTTTACATTATGCTATATCATATCCTCTAGCCGCCAAGCATGAAGTAGGATATAGAATCCGGGTTTATGCTTTCAATAGGATGCCAAAGAACGAACTAGTGTACCCCCAAGGCTCGTGCTGATATTTAGCAAAAAATATTAGCCCGAGTCTTAAGTAGCTTTCTGACTTTGGGTATTCTGACTTATAGAAAGTATGTTCCTCTAACCAGGAATTACTTACCAGTGTCTGCAATAAGCGGAGAGAGATCAAGGCTCTCCGGCTTAAAAATGCCGAACTCAAAGTAGCCAAGGATGAAGCCGAAGGTAAACATTCCGAGATTCAAACCTTGTCCTTTGCTTTTTTCAATGTCGAATTTTTTCTGAACTGTTGTTCTTTTTTGACTTACAGCGCTGGTGAAACAATCCATTGCTATGATTGAAGAGGCCGAGAACCTCAAGACCCTAGTGGTGGAGAACAAGGGACTTCGCCAAGAGCTGGATAAGCTCAAGGCGGATCATGAAAGGAGCATAACTCAAGTCCTTGAATCCTCCTCCATGGCCACTGAAGAGCGTGATTGCAAGATCGCTGCTCAGGATAAAATTATCTCGGACCTCAAGAATGAGCTTGGCAGAGAGAAGGATCTCTCCGAAGCGCTCCAGGCTGAACTCCGGAGTCTCTGGGAGGAGAAGACCAAGATTGACGACGCCATTCTTGGTACGTTCCATCTGTCTTACTTATCATTTCTTCAACTTTCATCAATGTCGGATTTTTCTTGACTTGTTTTGTGTATAGGTCCTCTTAACTTGATGGACTCTTCCTCCTCCGAGCCCCGCACCCACCGGCTTACCCAAGTCGGTGATCTTCTGCATGACTTCCACCAGTCTATTGAGGACATTGGCGAGTCTCTCAGGATTCCGGACATGCCAAGCATGTCGGATTTTCAGGTGCGGGACAAGGCCAAGGAGATGCCGCAGCTTGTTCGGGACTGGAACATGTCCTACGCGCGGACTGTTGCGCAGAACGCTCTCACCATGGTCATGAGCCACCATGGAAACATGGAGATATGGCAAGTGACCAGAGGGTACTGCAAGGTAGACGAAGACGAAAGTGAGCAAGACCTTCAAGCCATCATGCACTCCTGTGCCGGATACGGGTGCCACGTAGCTGATCTGACCAGCTACGAGATCCCCTTCTTCACCCGCGTATCTACTCCGCCACCTCCTCCAGAAGAAGCCGAAGAAGTTTCCGACGATGAACGGACCACCTCGGATCCGGACATCTCGGAACGATATCAAGGCGGAGTAGCCAGCGAGCCGGCAGCTCCTTCATCTCCTCCTCCATCATAGATCAGAAAACTATGTATTATTCTAGAAAGACATGATGTATTTTGTAAATATTAAGTACTATTGACTTTTGCTAGTGCTAAGCTTTTTATCTATTCAGCACTTTTGGCTTTGTTTTTTTTGTGTGCCTGACATATTTTCATAAGCACTTGAATTTTTTCGTCTCTACTTATCGTTTATCTGGCTTTCCGCCTCATCCCTTTCGTGAGCCGGCTAAACCTTCAGCCGGAAACTTTGCCGAGCAACGGAGCTCACTTGCTAAACCAGTTTAAACTCGGAAACAAAGCCGACTTCCAGTACCAACAATTCACTACTCAGAAAATATCCGCATCCAGCAATCAGACAAATAACCAAAGTAAAGACTAGAAATGTTAGAGTTATACCCCAAGGTAGCAGTTTTAGAGTCAGAAATCTAGACCAGAACGAACATGAGCATAAAGTACTTTCAAGCATTCTGGGATTTTCGACTATAACATGATCATTTGGAAATAAGATGGTAAAAACTTCTCAGAAAAACTTGAGGCAACCAAAACTTTTATTTCTCAAAGAACATGTACATATATATGATTACAAAGAAGGATAAACTAAGAATAAAAGGGACATAGCTGAGCAATATTCCACGGTCTATCTAACTCATCCGGATTTGTACTACCTCCAGCTCTCTTTCTCTTCTTAGTAGCAGGTCTTTCTTTGACTGGCCTCATGTCAGTTAAGTAGTACGATCCATTGTGCAATACTCGACTAACTAAAAAGGGCCCTTCCCATACTAGGGAAAGTTTGTGCTTTCTTCGTTGCACAAGCCGGAGAACCAAATCACCTTTATTGAAAGATCTATTTCGGACTCTCTGGCTATGATACTTGCGTAACTTCTGCTGATAGGCTGTAGATCTCATTTCAGCAACGACGCGAACTTCTTCGACTAAGTCGAGATCATTTTGTCGAGAAATCTCGGCATCCTCTTTGATATACGCGGCCACTCTAGGAGAAGTGTGAATTAAATCACTAGGAAGAACTGCTTCTGCGCCATAGACCAAGAAGAAAGGTGTGTATCCTGTTGACCTATTCGGAGTTGTTCGTAAACTCCAAATTACAGAGGGTAATTCCTCAGCCCAAGCCCCCGCATCATGTCGTAGTGGTTCTTCGAGTCTCGGTTTCAGGCCTTGTAAGATTAAACCATTAGCTCTTTGGACTTGTCCGTTAGCCTGTGGATGTGCGACTGACGCAATGTCAAGCCGGATATTTTGCTCGTCGCAGAATTCAGCCAATTCTCCCCTAGAGAAGTTACTCCTGTTGTCCGTGATAAAGCTATGCGGATAACCATACCGGATTATAACATCCTCGACAAATCTTTTGGCTATTGCTCCATCACAACTAGTGATAGGTTTAGCCTCAATCCATTTGGTGAATTTATCCACCATCACTAAGAGGTGAGTAAATCCACTTGGAGCTCGTTTAAATGGTCCTACCATATCAAGCCCCCAGACCGCAATGGGCCATGTTATAGGTATTGTTCGCAGCTGATCAGCCGGAACATGAGCTTGCTTGGCGTACTTTTGGCAGCCTTTGCATGTCTTGACTAATCGTTCGACATCTGCCTGAGCTGTTAGCCAGAAAAATCCGTGTCTAAAAGCTTTTGCCACTAAAGATTTGGCTGCAGCGTGTGTAACTACCTCGGTGAATTACGCTCTTAGTTACATGCCTGGATGAAGGAAAGTGGTTAAAATAGTACGGTGGGGCCCAGGGCCACTCACGGTAGACCTTTCGGCCGTCCTAACCACTTTCAAAACATCGGGACAAGAACGAGCGGCGTAATCGGCAGGCGAAGGGATCAACTACATACACAAGTGAGTATGTATGCAAGCCACATACAACAGTCCTCAGAGCCATTCCATCTAAAAGAAATAGAAATATTGCAACGCCATACGGCAAGATTCAAGTAACTTAGATAGAGATAATAATTTAGGATAGCTCCTCATACAACAAACATCAGAGTATCAGGCGGAAGCGGAAAACAAGATCCGAGTACGGATAAGAGGCAAATCGGCATAAGATGCCACATAAATAAACACATCCCGCCCACAGATCTCACGGATCCCCGTTCCCGGAATCTCTACAACGAATGATCGTTGCCAACATCATCTGTCTCCTCCACCCAGTATCCATCTTGCGGGTACACCTGTTCATCTGAATCAAACAATTTATCGTGTGAGACCCTAGGGGTACTCAACAAGTCTTTATGCCACTAAAGGGGACATAACCTGGGGTGACGCAATTGCAGCAAAAGATAATAGCTACAATTCTATAGATACTCGCTAACCATCTGCCTAACCAATGATAGACAGATGTCCGTTATTTAGGAACAACAGTTATAACAGTATAATTAACAGATCCATCCTCCTCCTCGCTTACCAACGAGGAAGCGGACGAACAACCCCCATCATCCGTTGGCAGTTTTATTAACCATTCCCTGAGTATTGCACTATTTACTATTCAAGTACTTAGTCAATTTAAAAATGGTACTTTAGTTATACTTGTCTAAAATCGAGAAACTGTGCTCCAAGGCATCCATAACCACGGACACGGATTTCAGAAAGATTTACCCTGCAGGGGTGCACGAATAGCAACACACACTCGATCAACCTTGGAAAAACCAACTCAAAACCCAACGAGGCATTGACGACAAAGAAATCACAGGATTCAGAAATATTTTAGGGGGCCACCCCATTAAGCTACCCGCAACGAAGTTGGCCGGCTCTGAGACGGACCCAAGGTTTGTGTCAATGGCTGTAAACGACTGGGAACCCGAAAGTATGACTGGGCTTGTCGATACCGCGAAAACATTCCACGATCCAAAACAGTACAGGTGCTCCACGCACAATCTTAATAAAGCAGTAACATGGCATAAGTACAAGATAGTAATAAAGCCCCAAACTACTTTGTGGCCCCAAGAAATAAGAATGAATCAAGCTCTGGCTCAGGGGGGTCCATAAGGCCTCCCGGATGTGGATAGTGCGAATAAACAAGGAACAGGAATCAAGTACTCAGGGTCCTACGGGACACAAGTAAGCATGAAAAACCAAACAGCAGATATTGCTCACCGGTGCCTCTTTCATTAGTTATCCCATTACTACTCAGGTTAAGTTGTTTAGGTACCTCGTTATCCATCAGACACTCACATACCCTGCACATGCTTTTCTACGACTCGCCTGGCTCAAACAACTCCTGTAGTAATGGCTCATGGGACGGAGGAACAAGCTTCAGTGGGGTTTAAAAGTAAAGGCTATCCAGTACTTGGGATTCAATTTAATGCAATCGCGACTCAATGATGCAAGAACAAGATAGAGGCAAATAGGTACTATATGTATGCAAGCATGTGGTAGTGCTTGCCTGGCAGCTCAGTTGAAGCGAGAGATGGATCTGGGTAGTACTCCTGTGATTCCTGGTAATTCTCCTGCTGGGCGTCTATTCGAAGAAGAACCAAACAAACAAGGGCCAACATAAATAAAGTGCACAAGCATATGAATTAAAATGCGACAAGCAAACATACATGCCATGATGAATGATGCACAATTTACATGGCACTAAAGTATCATGGCAAGGGTGAGGTGTGGTACAAGAATAAAGCATTTTAATAATTACTTAGCCTAGTTTTATTGTCATAAACAGTTCAGATTTTTAATAATAACATGATGCATGCTTCAATTCAGAACAAGGACTGCATACATAGAACGGGCTCGTCGCGCTGATCGTTTAGACATATTATTTGCCAAAATTTGGAGTTATAGAATTAAAGTTATTAATTTATGAAGGAAAAGGGCAATTTATTGTAATTTTAATCATCTCGAAAATTTAGAGTGTTCAAACAATATTTTGAATGGCATATTTGAAATCCTCGCATTTTTCTGATTCCAAAACATATATTATTTGTATTATTTGGATTTGTATTTTAAAAGTTATTTAAAATCTGATTTGAATTTGAATTAAACAATTTTGAATTTGTTTTATTAAAACAGCCAAACAGGGCAAACTTTTTACACCCAGGAGAATTCGACCCAAGCCACTGACGGGTGGGCCGCTGCTGACTGGGGCCACGCACGCGGGAAAAGGCTTTTCTCACCTCGGCCTTAGCTAGCCCATGCGATTGACAGGTGGGCCAGCGACTAGAGGCCCACGTGACAGCGGCTAAGCTCGCGGAGGCTGACCGGTGGGGTCGTGCTGGAGCGCGGGTTAAGAGTGCAGAAAGGCGGGTGCCTTTTTGTAAAATGACCCGCGTCGATGACAGGTGGGGCCTAGCTGGACCGCGGGTTGCGCCGGTAAAAAGGTGGGGGGGGGGGGGGATTTGCAAAGCGACCCGCGGTACTGTTTTTCTTCCAGCGTTTGTCTGACGAAACTGACGGGCAGCGCGGCGCGGCGAGGCGGGGACTCGAACTGGGGATTTGGCGTGCGCGGGCGACGGTGGCTACCGCTGGGATAGGGAGGGGGTTGGTGCTAGGAATCGCAGGCGCGGCTAGGTGTGTCTCTGCAACGCGGCGACGAGCAGACGCGCGCGCGACGCCGGTGCACAGAGGGTGCTCGTCAAAGGGATCGGCACGACCAGGAAGCAACGCTGGACGAGAGGGTGTCAGGAGGGTCCGGTGGCTCACCGCGAGGTTGTCGGTGGTGTCAGATCGGGGAGAGGTGTGGCGGATCGTCGACGAGGCTGGTGGCCGGAGATCTAGGGTTTGCGTTGGCCGGCGCTGGTTCCGGCGGTTCTGGTACTCCTCCTCCTCGCTGGCCCGTCCAGGGCGAAGCAGGGGACCGTCCTTGGTCTCCTCGACCACTTCCACGACAAGCTTGCTGGCTGGAACGAGGGGACGACGATGGTGCTGGCGGGGACCGGCGAGAGGTAGCCGGCGTCAGTGGAGAGGAAAGAGGGGAGAGGTAGGGGCTCTGGGCGGATCTGGGCGATGTAGAGGAGGCGTGGGGCGGAGGGTAAAGCGAGGGAGAGGGAGGAGGGTGCCGTGTGGGGCTCGGGGTAGATAAAGGTGGCTTCGGCCACCTTTCTCCACCTCCTCTCAGGTGCTTGACATGGGAGGCCAGGGCAGGGAGAGGGGCTGTAGGTGGGGCCGAGGAAGAGAGGAGGAGAAGGTGGGGCCTTGTGGCAGCGAGAGAAGAGAGAGGCCGAGAGAGAGAGAGGGGGAACTCGGGTTAGTTTGGTGTGGTCTCGGGTTAGGGTTTTGTTATGGTTGGGGTAGTGGTAGCTGAGGTGTGGAACCAGGGAGAGAGGGTGGCTAGGTGGGTCCAGCATGGTAGAGAGAGGGAGAGGTGAGTGAGGTGTGGTAGGGGTTAGGGTTTAAAGTAGGGCTAGGGTTAGAGGGAAAAATAGAGAGAGAAAGCTAGGTTAGGTTTTGATTAGGTGTTTAGGTTTTAAAACTTGTTTAGAAGATCAAACCAAGAGAATAAAGTGAGGGCTTGAATTAGCAAAAGATAAGGTGAAGGAGAAACAAGGAAAAAGAGAGAGGAATGGGATTGGTAGAAAAGACCTCATTTGATCATGCATGATGAAAATAAAATGGTGTTGAGGAGAATATGGGGATGGTGGAGAGGGATGGAGATGATCCACAAAGAAAAAAAAACCAATAAACCAAGAGGAAGCAAATGGGCTAAAGGTGGTGGTACTCTTGCATGGCCCATGCAAAATAATAAATGCCATGTTTTATTTTTTGAAAACAATAATACTAATATGGCATTATTCTTATGCATTCCTAAGAAGTGGAATTAAGGTCAAGCAAAAAGGAGTTAGGATTAGATCCACCCCACCCACATGAGCTAGAATAAAATCAAAAGAAAAAGAAAAACAAGCTCATGGATAATGGGATGGTGGAATTATAAGGTGGTGGAAAGAAAGGTGATGGATTTGAATAAAAGATATGCCCCCAACTCAACTTGGGCATTTAAACAATATATCAATAACCAAATACAATATCAAGAGGCAAATACAATTAATAATGCATATGAGAGAAAAACCAAATGGCAAAGGGTTTTATATGATGCTCAAATGCAAGGTGGCATGATGACATGAGCATGATATAATTATGATGCAACAATTATATATAGGAAGTAGCCATTATATTACTAGACCAAGTAGCATTACAATTGTTAGACAATTGGGATGCTACAGCGTGGTGACCACACTCGCCTTCGTGGATTTCCCTTAGGATTTCCACTCCTTCTTCCGGAGATACACAGCGCTAAAAAACCCCAGAAACACTCCGTTTATGGAGCTCACCTTTAACAATAGTATAGGCTTTTGCTCGTCGGATGATCTACCAGCTCAGCACTTCGTCTTCGGGTAATTTGCCATCTACCAAATAATCGAGGTAGGGTTGAGTCCAGCTAGGAATTACAACCAGAACTGCTATCAAAGGTGAGTCGGATTTGGTCGGATATTCCTCATCTACTCCCTTTATCGAGGGGACTTTGAGGTGCTCTAAAAAAGCGGCATCTGGGACCTCTTTCCGCGCAGAGCCTATGCGAGATAGTGCATCTGCTTCCTCATTTTCTGCTCGAGGGATGTGTTGAACTTCAAACCCTTCGAACGATTTAGATAGATCATCCACGACAGCTTTATATGCTGCCATGTGTTTATTTGCATTCCAAATATCCGATACTTGCTGAGCAACAAGATCCGAATCTCTGCAACACATCAGACGTCGGATGCCAATATCCTTAGCAATCCGGATTCCATGCAGCAGTGCTTCATACTCGGCAAAGTTGTTTGTCGCTGTGAAGTGGATCTGCAACACGTATAAAAGTTTATCTCCTTGGGGTGATTTGAGCATCACGCCAGCCCCCGAGCCCCCTCGAGCCTTAGACCCATCGAAAAAGAGGGTCCAATATTCCGACTCAGGGAGGTTCATGTTCTCCTTTGTCTCTGTCCAATCAGCGACAAAGTCAGCAAGGATATGGGATTTGATTGCTGTCCGAGGCTTATACTCAATGTCGAAAGTTGAGAGCTCTATTCCCCATTTAGCGACGCGTCCTATGGCGTCGCTATTGTTGATTATGTCTCTCATTTGAGCTTTGCTCACCATGGTAATTGGATGCTCCTGAAAATAGTGTCGTAACTTACGAGATGCTAGAAAAACACCGTAAACCAACTTTTGATAATGCGGATACCGCTGTTTGGACTCTGTCAAGACCTCGCTGACAAAGTACGTCGGACGCTGCACTAGGTGTTCCTGATTTTCCTCTGGTCTCTCCACCACCATGACGATGCTGACAACCTTATTTGTCGCAGCAATGTAAAGCAACATCGGTTCGTGAGGTTCCAGTGCTGCAAGGATAGGAGCAGATGAGAGTACTCTTTTCAGATCTTGTAGTGCAGCTTCAGCTTCGTCAGTCTAGACAAAATCCTTGGTCTTTTTCAGGAGTTTATACAATGGTGCGGCTCTTTCACCAAGCCGGCTTACAAATCGACTGACTGCAGCAATGAAACCAGTTAGTCTTTGTACTTCCTTCAGGCGAGTTGGCCTGGAAATATTGAGTATAGCCTTAATTTTGTCTCGGTTCACCTCTATGCCTCTTTGAGACACGATGAAACCCAACAATTTTCTGGCTGGTATTCCAAAGAAGCATTTCTTCGGGTTAAACATGATGTTGTATTTTTGTAGATTGGCGAACATCTCCTCCAAGTCGGAAATCAACGTTTCCTTCTTTTTGGACATGACCGCAATATCATCCACGTATGCATGTACATTGCATCCGAGTTGGTCATGGAGGCAATGCTGCATCGTGCGCTGGTACGTAGCTCCTGCGTTCTTCAGCCCAAAGGGCATCGTAACAAAACAGAAGGTTCTGAAAGGGGTTATGAATGAAGTTTTGACTTTGTCAGATTCCTTCATCCGGATTTGGTGATAACCAGAATATGCGTCGAGAAAACAGAGGAGTTCCGAGCCTGCCGTAGAATCGATAACTTGATCAATTCTAGGCAGAGCGAACGGATCTTTTGGACAAGCCTTGTTCAAGGCAGTATAATCAACACACATCCTTAAATCAGTGGTGTCCTTTTTAGGGACCATTACAGGATTGGCCGACCACTCAGTGTGGATGACCTCTTCTATGAATCCGGCTAACTCGAGCCGTGCTAGTTCCTTAGCTATTGCCTTACGCTTTTCATCGCCAAACCGTCATAAGGACTGTTTGACGGGTTTAGCGTTCGGGTTTACATTTAGAGAGTGCTCGGCAAGTTCCCTAGGTACTCCGGTCATGTCAGATGGCTGCCATGCGAAGATATCTTGATTTGCTTGGAGGAACTTGACGACCGTGCTTTCCTATGCGCTACTTAGGCCTACACCTATCTGGGTCACCTTGGAGGGGTCATCATCCTTCAACGGCGTCGTCTTCGTCTCTTCTGATGCCTTGAACTACGGATTTGGCTTTGTCACCTCCTTCTTTGTTGCGGGCATCTCGGACGGATCTATGCTCTTCTTGATCTCCTGTTACTCCTGGGCGTGCAGCACGGCTTCAGCAAAGGCGGCATTTCCATCCTCGCACTCTCGTGCTTTCTTCGGGTCTCCCCTGATGGTGATCACGCCGTTGGGACCTTGGATTTTCATCATATTGTAAATGTAACACGAACGAGCCATAAAAGCCCAGTAATCCGGACGTCCGAATATAGCGTGGTATGCACTCTTGAATGGGACCACTTCGAAGGAAAGTGCCTCCGTCCAATAATTCTTTGGAGTTCCAAAAGTAACATCCAAAGTGATCTCTCCTAGGGAATTAGCTTGTCTTCCTGGGACAACTCCGTGAAAGATCACAAAGCTATGGTTCAGCTGTGTTTCCGAGATCTTCATTCGGCGTAGCGTTTCGACATAGAGAATATTGATGCTGCTACCACCGTCCATAAGGGTCTTGAAGAAACCATAACCGTCAATAAGTGGATTGACGATTAAGGTGTATTTTCCTCGCCTGTGTAGCTTAGGCGGATGATCAGCGCGGTCAAATGTGATTGCCACCTCCAACCAGTCCAGATATTGAGGGACAGCCGGAACTGTTGCATTGAGCTTATGGAGAACTGCTTTCTTGACCTTTGGTGGTTGAGATTCGAGGAAGGTGACGTAAGTGTCCTTCTTGGTAGGAAAAGTTTTCTTCCCTTCCAGCTTGGGATTTGAAGCATCAGCTTCCTCCATGTCGGAATCTTCCTTGGTCTCCTTGTCTTTGGGATTTTTCTGTCCCTTCTTCCGCTTAGCTTTGTAACCCGCGGTATCATCTCTCTTGATGTCGTCATTAAAATGACATTCAACGTTGGTGTGGACGAGCCCCCATTGGCGTCCAAGTGATGAACACATGGGTTATTGGCAATGTCGGCCCAAGTGTAGGTTTTGCCTGGTTGTTGCTCTCCTCTACCTTGGACCCTTGATGTCCCACGGCCACGCCCGCGGCCTCCGCCATGTCTTCCTCGTCCTCCAGACCCGGAAACAATAGTGACTACCGCTGTCTCCGCGTTGGGTTTTTCTTCCGAGGTGTTTTTGCGCTTCTGAGCCTGTTGCTTTGTCTTTGCTGACTGAGGTACAGCCAGGACATTGAGCAATCCCTCTGCATCATCGTCAGCATCTGCATACTTGCTCGCTGTTTCTACCATCTCTCCCAAATCAGTGACCTTGTCACATTTCAAGCGGTGACGCAATAGACCAATTGGGAGTCCTGCGATGAAAGCTTCAATCGCAGTTTGATCATTTACTCCCTCACAGGAGTTCTTGGTGTCGATCCATCGTCCGAGGTAATCCCGGCAAGTTTCTCCGGCTTTCTGGGTGCAACGCTGTAGGTCTCCGACCGAACAGGGCCTCCGATATGTGCCTTCGAAATTCCGAAAGAACACACTTTGCAAGTCATACCAGTTGTGGATGGTGTTTGCCAAAAGTTCATTGAGCCATGATCGTGCCGTCTTCCGCAACATAAGTGGGAGATATCGGGTTGCGACCAGGCTGTTTCCGCCTTTAGTGATGCAACAAGCTTGGAAGAAGTACTGTAACCAGGTGTCTGGCCGAGCAATGCCATCGTAGGCTTGGATATGTCTTGAGATAGGAAATTCTTCCGGGAATTTTGTAGCTCTAATGTGTGGTCCGAAGCACTTTGGGCCCACGTACACGTCATCGTTTTCATAGCGCCGAGCCTCTATGTTGGAGTTGATCCTGTGCCTTGCGTCGTTCGGGGATAGAGATCGTCCCGAGTGTCGGCTATGGCTGCGGTGCCTTGGAGCCGGACTTCGGCTTCTGCCACCACCTCCTCTGCCATGTCGTCCTTGCCCTCCTTGGCAGCCGTTGTGATAACTGCCTGGTGGAGGGGGTGGGGCAGCTGAATTGTTTCCAGCTGATCACCGGTCTCCGTCCGGAGCATCATTATTCCGGTTCTGGGGAGGTTTTTGACTACGACGAGCCCCCTGCCAGCTTGTTCCAGCATGGTTTCCGTCGTTCCTTCGTCCGTCGTTCCCACCATGGTGAGGCTCAGCCGGACGACTCTCATATCTAGGAGGTGGCATTCTCTGATGATCCTCCTCCCGACGTTTCTCCTTATCTTCTCCCTTTCGATCGTTGTACTCTTGCCGGGAAGGATTCCTCAAATTTAGTGCAGCGATCGCGTCTTTTTCTGCCGCTGGGGCGACATTGCTCCAGTTATGTGTAGCTCTGTGATGCTGTCCCGAAGATCCGGTTCTTGAGTAATTGTCTTCCCTACGTTCGGGGTTATGGTACTGCGCCTGAACGTAATGGGATCTTACGTTAGCCCATGCCGGATCTGTGTGACATTGGTCAGAATTTGAGACCAGTTTTTGACTTCCGGACAGGGCGACCTTCTGCTGCTCCAGTCCCTTGTTGAGTAGCTTGATACCCAAACGGATCTCCTCTGGTCCTGGATTAGCCGATAGAATTTCTCTGGCTGCCACGGTATTCTGTACTGGGGTTGGGTATACCCAATCTCCGTTGCTGTCTTTCCGTGGCTTCCCCATCTCGTCCCCAAAAAGGACGGCACGGACACGTGGGAATTGGTCATCATTGATGTGACGCTTCTGTGTCTTCTGATGCAACCGAGACATGTACTCCTTGGCTGACATGCGTTTCTTCTCCACCTCGATGTTTTTGGCTTCATCGAGGAGTTGTTGAAGATGCGCTTCTCGGGCTTGGGCCCTTTCGTCTAGCTCATCTGCAGTAAGTTCTGCAGCTGTAGGGATAGGTGTGGTTAATGCGGCATCGATGATCGCGCACCTTCTATGGTCACGTGTCCATCCACCGATGCTTCTTTTTTCGGCTCATCTGGGATGAGTGCTCCATCCGAGTCTTCCTCGTATTCCTCGTCAATCACCTCCTCTGTCAGAGGGTCTTTTGCCGGGGTCTTGTTCTTCTTCTTTGCCTTCTTGGCAGCGCCGGTAGCAAAGACGGCTTTGGACCCGTTTCCCGGAGTCAAGCTCTGATCGGTACTTTCGGACATCTGGACTTCGGGATTATCTCCGACGTCCATGTCATCCTGCGCTTTGGGAGAGTGTTCCCCGGATCCTTCATCCATGGCTTCTCCTTCTTCTGCAGCTTTGGAGTTGTACTCCTCTTCAAATTCCGTGGAGAACTTTCGGAAATCTGCCGACGTCATAGATTCATCCGAGGATGCGGGAACCTCGGCGTTTGTTCCAATTGCCTCCAGCACAGAATCAGTGTTTTCTCCAGCATCTGCAGCGCCGGATCCGGATCCAACATATCCGACGAAGTGCGACGCGTGCTTCCTGAGGTACCTAAGTCTTTCGCGATCAGCCATGTCGAAACTTTTAATGGTCTCGAGGATTGCATCTGCGCTTGCGCCTTGCAGTATCATACATCTTAATGTGTACCTGAGGAAAGGCCTGTCTGTCCCGGCGTCGTCAGAGCCGGAATCAGTGTCGTCGATATGCTCCTCCTGGATTTCGACTTCCACGGGTGGGTCGATCTGGGATCCAGCTTCTCCAGGGAGATCCACTCCAGATTCGACTTGGACCGTGAGGTCTTCTTCAGGCTCAGATTTCTCCACTATCTCCGCAACTGGTGCGGGCTGGGTGGGATTAGGGTTTTCTGAGATCCGGAACTCTACCGCCTCCGCGGACAAAGGGGACCCAGAAGATTCTTCTTCCTCTATCATCACCACTGGGTGGGTTGGGCAGGTTCAGCGAAATCGATGTAAACATCGATCTCGCCGAAAGACATGATTGTATAGGCAGTCACGGCCTCCTTAACCGGAATCCAAGTCTCGTCGAGAACGATGAGAGGGACGTCGCTAGCGTAGAGGATGCGACCGACGACGATGGTTTCGCCGATTCCGATTCTTGCAGATTCTGCTCGGAACGCAGATCCGTAGCTCACTTGCCCCACGGTAGGTGCCAACTGTCGTCGGATTGATGACAAGTATGCCATGAGGGGGTCCTCGAGGCGTGCGGAAGAGAGGGGTGTGAGACGTACGGTGTTCCAGGATGGTGAGCACACAAGTTTACCCAGGTTCGAATCCGCCGGCTTTGGACGGATCCTACTCCTGCTAGCAATCTAGTAATACGGCAGAGCCGAAATATGGGTTACAAGGGTATCGCCTGTGCGAGTTGAGATTGTAGACTATTGTGTTGTGCCCTAAAGACTCTCCCTAGGACGGATTATATAGATATCCAGCCTAGGGTTTACAGGAGAGATCAATCCGGCTACGACTAAGAGTTGATTATAGTGTACATCTTGAATTAACAGTAACATTATGGGCCTAAGTAGGTAAGTCTTCTAGGCCTTCCCGTAGCCGAATTGGACTCCGTCTTCTCTCTTTACTGGGCCGCCCGTGAAGCAAAGCTCTAACCCGAAGTGGGCCACCCTGGTCAGTAAGGAACTGTGAGGATAACCGGAAAGTATATCCCCAACAATGTTTGTTAATCATCTAACTTCGATAGTTTATTTAGAGACCGGACAGGCAAAGATATTTATCACGTACCAGCTGGCGCATATGCTCAGGAAGACGATGATGGTGAACTCGAACATGGAAGTACGAGGGCTCGGTGGTGAACAGGGCGCGCCTGGTGATCTCCGGTCTTCGGCTTCTGTGTATGAAAAAAAAGGTGAGGCGATGCATACGAGCAGTGCATGAAGATTGGAAGGAGGTGGAAAGATCAGAGGCTTCTCTGTACGCGACGGAGTCATTGTTCTTGTAGCTGCAACAATGGAGTTCGTCGGCGAGATAGGTTTCCATCGATTCGGCGGACTAGTCAGAGATATTTGCCAAAAATCGAACAAGGAGAAGGAGGAGAAATATACGAAGGGCTTTGGCGTGGAGCAGGGGTCTAAATTCTGGCCGAATCAATCGAAGAAGGCGAGATTTTCTCGGTCTCGGATATGAGATAACTTGTGAGGACGTTGGTCTCCTCCTATAGCTAGGGATGCCAGGTGGGTCCATGTTGTTAAAAGAAAAAAAATAGAACGAGAGAGGGGAGGGCAGCGATTGGATGCGACTCCGTGCAATCGTGGGTGACCTGGTTTTGCAAGCCATGTTCTCGTGTCAGGTACATGCACGTCTGGTATATAATTTTTTTCTTTACGTACGAAACGCTCTGAATATCTAGTACTGTCTAAAATCTTTTAAAAATAAAACCAGAAAAAGATGAGCTCAAGGAATATAGTGGTTGAAATATATGTCCAGTCCAGAATTTAGTATTCAAAAATATATTTATGCACTTTGGCCTCACGTGGCTACTTATGCATTTTTCAAAAATAGTTCTAGGACTTTATTTTATTGTTCAAAAGAGATTGTTTTGAACTCATAATTGAGAAGAACATATATAAAACATTTGTAGAATCCAAATAAAAATTAGAATATTATATAATTAATTTCCAACCATTAATACTGAAGAAGTCATCTTATCTTCCCTCTATTGATTTTCATTAGATTGAAAATTATTATTAATATCCTCAAAAAAATCCAAAATGCTATTTAAGATCCAAACAAAAATAAAATATTCTCCAACACATATATTTGGAAATGTCATATTATTTCCTCTCTTGTGAAATAAATGTTTGGAAAATATTTAAATGTCTCAAAATCCAAAATGGGTGCGAATGAAATAGAAGATAAATAATTTGGATTTGTATGAATTTCCTAGCCCATGGGATAGTCACGTTAATCCACTCTTTTCAATGCGGCTTAGAAATTTTTTAAAGATCCTCAAAAGTTTCTTTTCATTCAAAATTTTCAAAAAACTCACACAATCCAATCAAGTTGTTTTATTAATTTTTGACATATTAAAATTTAAATTTTTGTGATGTTACAGGCTACCATCCTTAAAAGGAATCTCGTCCTCGAGATTCGAGAAGGCTAGAGAGAAAGAAAGGTTTAGGGGAGACTTGGGCGCTACCACCCTTAAAAGGATGCCTTCTTCGGGTATGCATATTCTCTAGACTTTTATGTATGCTAAAATCTTGTATTTGTAAGCTCTTATCTTGTTATAATTTCTTCAAGGCTTGTACTCTTCGCATGGAGAGACATCGATGTATTGTGTTGTCTTCCTCATATGGATGCCGAAGTGGGGTCGTCTTGTTAAGTCTTGAAGTGACGATTTCTTTTCATTGGTCTTCAAAGGCTTGGTGCATCTTCCACCGTTTAGAGTGTTCTTCTTTAGGAGTTGATCGACATGGTAGAATATCTTCTTTCATTCCCATAGGCGTCCTTTGCTTCATCTGCATGTCTTAAATTCATTCTTCTCGATTCGTGGGTTTAAGATAGGAACGAATAGAATTTAGAGTGGAGACGGTATACCCCATACAAACAACTTGTATTTGGATTATAAGTTTTATTTGTCTATGTCGACAAAAACCATAAAAGGGCAACAAACAAATTATCGCATCTAACAATTGTAGCGAAGTCTATCCCGATTAGGTTCCTAATAGGTCATCCTCGAGGCTTCAAATCTTCAAAAGCATTCGTACTCTCGATAGTCTTCGTGTTCTTTCATAATCTAAGGTATTTGAGGTATTCAGTAATTTAATTGATCACTATATCAAGGTCTTCGAAGTCTTCGATACTTATAGCTTCATAGTCTTTAATTCTCGTAGCTTCAGTCTTGGAATATCTTTTGTGGAGGTCTTCAAGTCCTGACTTGAGCGAAACGTTGAGACGATCTTCTTTAGACAGGTAGTCTTGAGAGAAGTTTGTTCTTAAAGTGTATAATGGTGATCTCTAATGTTAAAAAGAAGAGACTTAAGAATTTTAAAAATCCAAAGATAGATGATGAGAAGTATGAGAGTTTTTAAAATAACTTAGAAAATATTACTCCTAAGGTTTTTCCATGTCTAGGGTCACGATCTACAGTCAACTTATGCTCTGATACCATCTGTTATGACCTTGGATCGATAAAGATCCTAAGTCCCTGTGATTAACATGCTAGTTCCTGGATCATTAGCTAGCACTCATAGTCGGTGAAATATCATGTAAAACACAAGTCTATATTACATGAATCGAATAATCCAGAGTTTACATTATTACAACAGAAGCAAAAAATATACAACTTGGAGTCCCATCAATGCCACAGGCAGGTTGACTGAAGACCCGCGATCCTAGCGCACCTTTCAACGATCTCCAATTTCTGCACATAAAACGTGCAGCCAAATGAGTTGGTCAATACTTTGAATGTATTGGCAAATTACACCAAGAAAAGAATAAGACTAACTCTACATGCAAGGCTAGGAGTAGGCTTTGTGGTTTATTTGCATAAAGCCAATTTTTCTCTAAGTAAGAGAAAAGAGGAAGAGTTTTATCCTACTTTGTAAACATTTACTTAAGTAAAAAAGGATCGAATGGAACATGAGGATATTACTCACCAAGTGTCCAAACAACCTAACACTTGGATATTACTCACCAAATCCCAAAATCCCACCCATTGGCGATATTACTCACGCCATGGGGTTTCAAAAAAACTTTAAGTTGGAAAAGAGAGAGGAAGATCCTTAAGAGGCTCCATCCTTCAAATGATCAAAGTGTTCTTTTCCGTGAACTCGGCTGATCGATCAGATTGAAATACTCTCGAGAGGTTGTGCACTTTCTCCACAATCCACGATCAAGTCTTTTTACAGACAAGACCATGGCGAGGCCTTCCCTTAGTACCCCTCTACCAGCTGGATCCAACCGTGCCAAGAACCTCCAAATGATGGTACCCGATGAGGTTTCCCACTAAGTATTAAGCCAAGACAGAACCCATATGTATTGTGGTTGCACTAGATGCTTCTGAATTCTGAAACATGGCAGAGTTCTTTGATTCCTGGGCGGCCGTCCTCCACGAAATTCCACTCGTTGACCCGACAACCATTCCGCCCAGAAGAAAACTTAGTTTTATTTTGAAGGGGGTTTTGAGAGGAAAATGTTCGCTCGAGAGAGCTCTTATACTTAGATTTTTTTTGAGTCTTTCGAACCCCCAACGGTACTTGGTATATATATATATATATATATATATATATAGCATAGCAAGCATAACTTAGCAAAACAGGATAACCGATTGAGATGGAAAATTCTAAGCATAGAGCTACTCATGGCATACTACAAAACCGTACTTGCAAAATAATACTAAGAAAGTCTACCAAAACACTCCTACACATGCATACTATTATTTTGAAGAGCAAAACATGCATAGTATTGAAAACTAGGACAAAATATGTACAAGTGGTGTAACTTGCCTTTTATGGTAGCGGATGATTTAATACATCGTTGATGTAGTAGTACTCTCCGTAATTCACTCGCAATCTACGCTGTAAGTAATAGCAACGAGTGGACACAAAATCCAAATCAGGAACCCAATTGAAGACATGCAAGCACATAAAATCAAAACACACTATAGTACAAAAATTATGTATTTATTTCATACAACGATAGCATGGATGTTCTTTAAGTCAGAGGATTTTTTAATTGATGATGGGATTAAAATACTTACGCTAACAGACATTTTAGATCTAGAGATATGATCAAAACAAGGTTAAATTCAAATTTTGAATTTGATAGGTTCGAAAATTTGATAGTTTGAAAATCTAGTGATCCTGGATAGAGAATTAATTTCTGGATCCAACGCAATAAAGAAAACCTCTATATTGGATCGAATTTCAAAGTTGAGATCAGACGTGTACCTGATCCAGATTTTATTGGACATGCGTTCTTAGATTCTTTTTGATACGCGATCTAGACCTGATACGACTACAGTGTATACGTGCGTTCAGGTTAAACAGAAAGAAAGAAAAAAATTAGTGCGAAGTTCCAGGTCATTGGATGATATGTTTGTTAATCATCTAACTTTGATAGTTTATTTGGAGACCAGAGTGAACTCGAACGTGGAAGTGCGAGGGCTCGGTGGTGAACAGGGCACGCCTGGTGATCTCCGTTCTTCGGCTTCTGTGTATGAAAAAAAAGGTGAGGCGATGCATACGAGCAGTGCATGAAGATTGGAAAGAGGTGGAAAGATTAGAGGCTTCTCTGTACGTGTCGGAGTCATCGTTCTTGTAGCTGCAACAATGGAGTTTGTTGGCCGAATCAATCGAAGAAGGCGAGATTTTCTCGGCCTCGGATATGAGATAACTTGTGAGGACGTTGGTCTCCTCCTATAGCTAAGGGATGACAGGTGGGTCCATGTTGTTAAAAGAAAAAAATACAACGAGAGAGGGGAGGGCAGCGATTGGATGCGACTCCGTGCAATCGTGGGTGACCTGGTTTTCCAAGCCATGTTCTCGTGTCAGGTACATGCACGTCTTGTATCTAATTTTTTTATTTATGTACGGAACGGTTTGAATATCTCGTACTGTCTAAAATCTTTTAAAAGTAAAGCCAGAAAAAGATGAGCTCAAGGAATATAGTGGTCGAAATTAGTGTCTAGTCCAGAATTTAGTATTCAAAAATATATTTATGCACTTTGGCCTCACGTGGCTACTTATGCATTTTTCAAAAATAGTTCTAGACTTTATTTTATTGTTCAAAAGAGATTGTTTTGAACTCAGAATTGAGAAGAACATATATAAAACATTTGTAGAATCCAAATAGAAATTAGAATATTATATAATTAATTTCCAACCATTAATACTAAATAAGTCATCTTATCTTCCCTCTATTGATTTTCATTAGATTGGAAATTATTATTAATATCCTCAAAAAAAAATCCAAAATGCTATTTAAGATCCAAAAAAAAAAAATATTCTCCAACACATATATTTGGAAACATCATATTATTTCCTCTCTTGTGAAATAAATGTTTGGAAAATATTTAAATGTCTCAAAATCACAAATGGGTGCGAATGAAATATGAGATAAATAATTTGGATTTGTATGAATTTCCTAGCCCATGGGATAGTCACCTTAATCCACTCTTTTCAATGCGGCTTAGAAATTTTTTAAAGATCCTCAAAAGTTTCTTTTCATTCAAAATTTTCAACAAACTCACACAATCCAATCAAGTTGTTTTATTAATTTTTGACATATCAAAATTAAAAATTTTGTGATGTTACATGATACTACTCTGAACTACTCTCCGGTTGAACACTCTAATCTGTGGTAGGGCTATAACAACACTCCTCAAAGTTCACTTTTCCCATCTAGATAACCCCACATTATCACCTTGAGCACTAGATGGTTCCAACAAACACCACCATTTTATAGAAACATCCAACTCCAAATATAACTCATAACAAGTATTTGTAATCTCTAGCCTAAGTGCCACCATGGTGTGCACGTTGTCACTTTCACACACATGGGGAGAGAAAAGATCTATTAAAGCACTTGAGTAGCAAGGTATATCTACTTGATTACAAAGCTCATGATCACAATATGATCATGCATAGAGAGAGAGATGAACACATAGCTACCGGTAGATCCCTTAGCCTCGAGAGAGAACTACTCCCTCATCATCATGGGAATCAGCAACGGTGATAGAGATGGTTGTGGAGATCGATGCAGATGGCTCCGGGGGCACTTCCCCGTCCCGGCAGGGTGCTAGAACAGAGACTTTCTATTCCCCGAATCTACCCTTCGGTGGCGGCTGCGCTGCGTAACTTTTTGTGGCTGGAGGTTGCTCGATTTAGGGTTTTTGCATCGGGAGGCTTCTTATAGGCGAAAGAGGCAAGGTCGGTGGGTGGCCAGGGGGCCCACACCATGCCCTGGCGCGGCCTAGGGCTTCCCGCGCCAAGGGGTGGTGTGGCCGCCCTGTGGCCCCCCTCCGTCTTGTCTTCTGGCTCCGTGAGTCTTCTGGTAAAATATCAACTTTGACTTTTGTCCCGTCCAATTCCGAGAATATTCATTTTCTGACTTTCCTAGAACCAAAAATAGTAGAAAATAGGGAACTAGCACTGTGGCATCTTGTTAATAGGTTAGTCCAAGAAAGTGTATAAAAATACTCCAAAGTGTGGACAAAACATAAGAAAGTAGATATAAAACAAGCATGGAACATCAAAAATTATAGATACGATTGCAACATATCAATAACCTGAAGGTGTATTATTAGTCATAGATGTAGTTGGATTACAGTCTATGTATAATGTTGTAATGCCCAATCAAATCTCATAGGAGTCAAGATGTCTAGTATATGCATTGTATGCTTTCTTGAATCTGTCACTTGCCCCGCTGTAATTTGTTCACCAAACATGTTATTTATCTTAAGGAGAATCACCTCTAGTGAACTATGGACCGCGGTCCATGCTTTTACCATTGCTATACCATCTACTGTTACTATTTACTATTTACTTTCTGCAAGCAATTACTATCTTTCACACAATATGTTTAATCCTTTGTTTTCAGTAAAACCGGTGAGATTGACAACCTCACTGTAAGTTGGGGGCAAAGTTCTGTGGTTGTGTTGTGCAGGATTTCAAGTTGCTAGCAACACCTTGCAGTTGTTTCCTTGATCCTACTGGTTCGATAAACTTGGTTTCATAACTGAGGGAAAACTTGCTGATGTGCTCATCATACCTTCCTCTCGGGGTCCTCAACAAGCTCTACATTTTTAGCCATCAAGCACTTTTTCTGGCGCCGTTGCTAGGGAGTCAAGGACAACTTCACAAGGGGAGTCCCTCATAACCAATCTCTTTACTTTGTTTTTTTGTTTTGCTTAGTTTATTTCTGTCTAGTTTGCTTCCCATATCAAAAACACAAAAAATAGTTCTTTCTATAGTTGTCACCCCGTTCTTAGCTCACCATGTTGACCCCTAAGTTCACTCTGAAAGACCTTTCAATAGGTAGTGGCTCTATAATTGGGAAAGATAATATGGAAGAATTCTTTAATCATGTTAGCAAGCAAGAAGACATTGAGGATAGATCCTTAGCAGAACTTGCTCCAAATTATGAAATTGCTGCAGCTTCTTTAGTTCATATGTTGGAGGCTAGGTTTGTTAACTTTAACCCCATGATGCAAGTAATGTTTCTTAAACTCAAAGATATTGAGGATACTGAAAAGAGAGATTTTATTCTAGAAACTTTGCTTAAAGAATTCTATGATGTTGCTAAGCAAGCTAGAAAGGTTTTCGATCATTTTAATATGATAGGCTCATGTGTAGATGTTATTGGTACACAAGCAAAGATGGACAAAAGCAAACCCAATGGAGAGGAAATTAAAATACCAATACCTTTTAAACTTGTGGGAATGCATGAAGCCCTAGAAAAGAATTTTGATTGGATTGTTCCTGAAAAACCGTTTGATGAAAATAGTGAACCCAAGAGTATTGAGAGAGGATCCTCTAGAACTTATTTGGATGAGATACCTTTCCTAGTTAAAGATATTTCTGGTATTGATTTTAATGCTTCTTCATTTGAAAATACTTGAATCTTGTTTCCTATGCCTAGCTCAAAGGCGTTAAAGAAAAGCACTAATTGGGAGATAATCCAAATTTCTATTCAGTAAGTTTTTCTTTTGTTGAGTCTTGGAAGTTATTACTTCTTTAATAACCTCTCCTTATCCTTTTTGTGTGTTTTTTGTGCCAAGAATAACCTCAAATGAGAGAGAAGTAAGACTTAGGAAAGTTGTTGTCCCGAAACAGATTTTTGTGCTCCACTGTAAAAAATTGTTAAAAATCTCTAAACGTCGGATTGAGCTGTAAGTGTTTGTGATTCTGCCCCAGGTTATTATCTAACTTTTGTTAGTTCAGCATTTTTCGATTTGAGCAACATAAGGTCTTTGAAAAAAATTGTTTTTACCTGCTGGTCTGTTTTGACAGATTTCTGCCATTACTTGCATTCGCCTCTTAATCTCTTTCTCTTTGAATTCTCTTTGATCACTTGACATTTTAGAAGGAATTTATACAGTAGCTTGTGTTTTTATGGAAGTTTTACTTGTGATGAAACTAAACCATAGGACTAATTATCTTGAATACACTAATATTGCTAATTAGGATTGTGTGAAATTTTGTATGAAGGAAAATTTTCATGTGTAGGGGAAGAATAATGTGATAAGATGAAGTATAGACAAAATCTCAAGCTTGGGGATACCACCCATGTCACCCCAATAAATATTCTAGAATTACAAACGTCAAAGCTTGGGGATGCCCAAGGCATCCCCTTCTTCATCAATAAAAATCTAAGGTTTTCTTCCAAACATTTCATTTTTATTGTTTCATGCACAATTGTGTTGTTTTTGGAGCGTCTTTGTTTTTTGCTTTTAGTTTTCTTTTGGTTAGTTTTATTAAATAATTTGATGGACCCCTGCATTCATATGGTATTTCAAATAAGTTGATTGGTGATTGGAAAAGAGTAGGAAAGTTCATGCTTATAAGTGGTACAAAAGGAGTTTTGTTTTGACCATGGCCTAGACTTTATCATGTCATGTTGATATTGCTTTGACTTTATGCTTAGTAATTATTGTTGTAGCATGACTTGTTCCAAACAATTGAGATTGCATAATGTGCCTTGAAAGAATCATGTGTTGTTTTAACATAAAGAAGCATAATATTGTGGTATTCTCCTTTGATGCTTTATTTCGGTTGACTTGGCACATGCTTACACCATGTTTAGACTATGTATCTGATGGCTCAATGCACGGCGCCCAGAAAAATGCTTGATGGCGGTGTTGATGTAGAGCTCGTTGGGAACCCCAAGAGGAAGGTATGATGAGCACAGCAGCAAGTTTCCTCAGTTATGAAACCAAGGTTTAATCGAACCAGTAGGAGCAAGGAAACACCTCAAAGGTGTTACTAGCTGAGCTTTGGCAGGGCGCACTACCGGTGCTAGTAGCAACGTGGAGACCTGCACAACACAACCACAGAACTTTGTCCCCAACTTGTGATGAGGTTGTCAATCTCACCGTGTTTTGCAGAAAACAAAGGATTGAACGTATCGAATGGAAAGAAGTAAAAGTTTGTAGAAAGTAAACACAAAGCAGTAAAAGATTGTAGATTGTATGTAAAAGACAAGGACCGGGATCCATAGTTCACTAGAGGTGGCTCTCCTTAGATAGATAACATGTTGGGTGAACAAATTACAGCGGGGCAATTGACAAACACCGAGAAAGCAATACATGCATATACTAATCAACTTGATTCCTTTGAGACCTGATTGGGCATTACAACATAATACATAGACCGCCATCCGACTGCATCTATGACTAATAATCCACCTTCAGGTTATCATCCGAACCCCCTCCAGTATTAAGTTGCAAGCAACATATTATTGCTTTACGAACTGTGTGTAAAGTAAACAATACAATTGTTCTATGAACAAAGGATCGTTGTTTTCTCCCTAGTAGCAACAGCACATCTAGTACCTTAGAGATTTCTGTCACTTCCCCAGATTACCAGAGGCATGAACCCACTATCGAGCATAAATACTAACTCTTGGAGTTGCTAGCATCTACTTGGCCAAGATAGCTACTAACAACGGAAAGCATGCAAGATCTCAAATAACAAAGACTTTATAGAATCAATAATCAATGTGAAATAGCATCTCAATATCCATTGGATCCCCATAAACACAACATGTATGAATTACAAATAGATGATCTTGATCATGAACGGAGCTCACAAGATCTAAACATGAAAGCACAAAGGAGGAGAAACCAGCCATCTAGCTACTACATGGATCCGTACTCCAAGGATGAACTACTCACGCATCACACCGGAGGCTTGCATGGTGATGAAGAAGGCCTCTAGGGTGAATTCCCCTCTCCGGCAGGGTGCCGGGAAGAGCTTAAGATCCCCCGATCTAGGGACAGAGACGACGGCGGCTACAGACTCTTTCGTGGATTTTTGATCGTGTACTTAGGGTTTTCGTCCCGAGGGCAACTTATAGGCGGAAGGAGAGGCCGAGCGGGTGCTGGGGGCGGCCAGACCACCCCCTGGCACGGGCCAGGCCTGGCCGCGCGGCCAGGTGGTGTGGCCGGCCCCCAGCCCTTCTCCGTCTCGTATTCTGGCACTTGATCCCTTCCATAAAAATAGTCACTTTGGCTTTTGTCCCATCCAATTCCGAGAATATTCATTTTCTGAATTTTCTGGAACCAAAAACAACAGAAAACAGGCAGCTGGCATTGTGGCTCTTGTTAATAGGTTAGTCCAAGAAATCATAATAAAAGTACTCCAAAGTTGGAATAAAACACAAGAAAGTGGATAAAACCAAGCATGGAACATCAAAAATTATAGATACATTTGCAATGTATCAACATCCCCAAGCTTAATTCCTGCTCGTCCTCGAGTAGTTAAGTGATAAAAAGAAATATTTTTGAGGTGACATGCACCATCAAAACTTGATCAAATTATTTGCAAAACTCAAAGCTAGGATCATAGTACTTAAATCATAACATGAAAGACAAAGTTCTAGCAATAGGCAAAGAAACTATGATGCGGCATAAAAAGATACAAACAAAAGATTCATGAATAACATGCTTTGCAAGACGTTTGTTTGTTTCACATAAAGAAAACATAGCATAAAAGTATTCAGCTTGTCCCTCAATAGAGTAGCAAATATAAATGCATAGGACACCTACAAAGTTCATAAGAGTGACTAGATACAATAGTTTCAAACAAGCAATAACAAGTTATGCATCAATCAACTAGTCTTGGGACAATGCACATAGAACTAAGAATGGCCACTATGCTCTCAAAGTAGTGCATAAAGATAGAAGGTGGAGACTCAATGTATAAGTGGAAGAAAGGCCTTCATAGAAGGAAGTAGGGGTTCAAGTCTCATAAAGAGCTTCCAAAAATTATGGTACTTGTAGCTTTCAGCTCTCATTGCCCCTATCATAAGCATCTTGAAGGTGATTAAGGTTAAAGTGACACAACTAAGAGGATATGCTTGACAAGTTATAAACCGAAATCTCATGCCCCTTACTTACGAAGACCGAACATCATGCTACTCAACTTCAGTCACGAGTAAGCTCTTGTCATTGTAAGTATATGTGTATCATTAAAAACCGCCAACGGGGTACCCCTTACATATGATACGGGAGCTTTCCCATAATCAAAATGACAAGGAAAGCAGACAATGAGCATCTCAGCGATATTTTTATTTGCTATTTGCATAGGTTTTTATTGAGGATGCTTCATAGAGTGCTCACTATGGTGATGCTACAAGTTTCCACCATGATTAGGCATGGCTTAGGCTAGTGGCTCAGGAGTTTCTCTAACACATATACAAACTCCATGATCTTACAAGTTCCACTTTTATTTCACACCCCCGGGATCCGTAAGCAAAAGAACATAATATCAATGGGGTACAAAGTACAAGTGCAATGTTGAAAGCGTTCCCCATGAAACATGGTTCTGCTAATTTCAACTTATAAAGTGCAAGCATATACGCAACAAAGAAGGACCCAATGGTTCAAGTTTATTAGAGGTAATAAAGTAAAGTGTGGCATCAAGTTTATGAGAGCTTTAATCACTAGTTTTCTCATAACAAGTGGAAGGTAAACAAAAGCATGAATATACTTGGAATAGCATAAGCTAGTAGGTAGGTATGGTGGACTCTTTGGAAAAACATGGTTTAGGGAGTTGGATGCATGAGTGGAACTCATACTTGGTTGTGGAGGCTAGCAAAAGACTGGGAGCGACAAACTAAGAGAGCAATAATGGCCATAATCATGCAGAGCGACAAAACATCATTGATCAAAGCATAAAGTGATACTACAAGTTGAAAATTAAAGGATCATAAAGTCTATGGTGACTTGAGATAGTCATAACATGGTGTGAGAATGCGCCAAGTCAACCCAAATAAAGCATCAAAGGAGAATACCACTATACTATGCTTTAATATGCTAAAACAATGCATGATTCGTCCAAGGCACATTAAGCAATCTCAATTGTTTATAACAAGTCATTCTACAACAAAGAATACTAAGCATAAAGCCAAAAAAATATCGAGCATGGCATGACAAAGCATAGGCCACAGTAAAAAACGAGCTCTTTTTACCACATAAGTATAAACTTTCCTACTCTTTTCCAAACCAAACCAAACTATTTCTAAACCAAAGTGTGAAAGAGGGGGTCCAACCAACTTATTCAGAAAACTAAGAAAACCAAGCAAACTAAAAACCAAATGAAAACGAAAAATAAGACGCTCCAAGAGAAACACAACTGTGCACGAAACAATAAAAATGAAGCGTTTGGAAGAAACCTAGAATTTTTTATTGATGAAGAAGGGGATGCCTTGGGCATCCCCAAGCTTTTGACGCTTGTACTTCTTGGATATTTCTTGGGGTGACACGCGTGGCATCCCCAATCTTGAGCTTTAGTCCATCCTTCATCTCATTACTCATTCCTTCCATACACCTGAAAATTTTCCTTCATACAAAACTTCACACAATCTCATTAGCAACATTAGTGCACTTAAGATAAATAAGTCTCAAGGTTCAGTTATAACACCAAATAAACTTCCATTAGAACACTATCTACTGTAGCACTTCCCTCAAAAATCTCAATTCCCCAAAGGAACTCAAGAAGGAACTAACAAGAAGCAAATGCAGAAAATGGCAGAAATCTGTCAAAACAGACCAGCAGGTAAAGACGAATTTTTTCGAAGACCTTCTGTTGCTCAAATAAAAAAGTGTTGAACTAACGAAAGTTATATAACAACCTGGGGCAGAAGAAAACAAAATTACAGCCTAATCCGACTTACAGAGCTCTCTCAGGAATTTTTATGGTGAAGCACAGAAATCTGTTTCGGGACAACAACTTTCCCAATCATTATTTCACTCTCATTAGAGGTTACTTTTGGCACAAATAGCAAATAAAAAGGATAAGGAGAGGTTATTACAGATTTAATAAATTCCAAGACTCAACTAAAACTCTTGGGTTATCTCCCAACAAGTACTTTTCTTTAACGCCTTTAAGTTAGGCATAAGAAAGCTTGAAAAGATGCTCACATAAGAAATATGAATTGAAGTAAAAGTGAGCATCAAGAAGAAAATTCAAAACACATTTAAGTCTAACCCACTTCCTATGCATATGAATCTTGTATGCAAATAAATGCACAAAGAACAAAGTGACAGGCATAGGAAGATAAAAAAAAGTAACTTCAAAACTTTTAGCACATAGAGAGGTGTTTCATTACCATAAAATTTTCTACAACCATATTTTCCTCTCTCATAATAATTTTCAGTAGCCTCATGAATAAACTCAACAATATAGCTATCACATAAGGCATGCTTTTCATGATCTACAAGCACTAGAGTTTTATTATAAACATTTTCAAAAGAATCCTCGGGAACATAACATTCACCCTCCTTTGATAAGCATGGGGGACAATCAAATAATGTAAGGGATAAAGAGTTACTCTCATTATAAGGTAGGCATGGGTAGATCCATTCTTCCTCCTTTTGTCCATCACTCTTCTCCTCTTTTTCATCTAATGAGCTTTCAGGTTCAGCAATTTCTTCTTCCATGGAGGTTCTAGCAGGCGGTGGTTCATCTATTACCTTAGCAGTCATAAAGCTGTTCCCAAATAGGAAACTGAGTGAGCTATCCATAATGAAATAGTGATTGGAGCAGAGCTAGTCATAAAGGCAACTTAAGAAAGGAACTAATTTTTTGTGTTTTTTTGAAATAAGAAAGCAAACAAGTAAAACTAATTTTTTTGTGTTTTTGAAGAACAAAACAAGCAAACAAAGCAAAAAGAAAACTAAGCAAAACAAAAACAACAAAGTAAAGAGATTGGTTATGAGGGACTACCCTTGTGAAGATGTCCTTGACTCCCCGGCAACGGCGCCAGAAAATTGCTTGATGGCTCAATGCACGGTGCCTAGAAAAATGCTTGATGGCAGTGTTGATGTAGAGCTCGTTGGGAACCCCAAGAGGAAGGTATGATGAGCACAACAGCAAGTTTCCCTCAGTTATGAAACCAAGGTTTAATCGAACCAGTAGGAGCAAGGAAACACCTCAAAGGTGTCACTAGCTGAGATTTGGCAGGGCGAACTACCGGTGCTAGTAGCAACGTGGAGACCTGCACAACACAACCACAGAACTTTGTCCCCAACTTGCGATGAGGTTGTCAATCTCACCGTGTTTTGCGGAAAACAAAGGATTAAACGTATCGAATGGAAAGAAGTAAAAGTTTGCAGAAAGTAAACACAAAGCATTAAAAGATTGTAGATTGTATGTAAAAGACAAGGACCGGGATCCATACTTCACTAGAGGTGGCTCTCCTTAGATAGATAACATGCTGGGTGAACAAATTATAGCGGGGCAATTGACAAACACCGACAAAGCAATACATGCATATACTAATCATCTTGACTCCTTTGAGACTTGATTGGCCATTACAACATAATACATAGACCGCCATCCAACTGCATCTATGACTAATAATCCACCTTCAGGTTATCATTCGAACCCCCTCCAGTATTAAGTTGCAAGCAACAGATTATTGCTTTACGAACTGCTCGTAAAGTAAACAATACAATTGTTCTATGAACAAAGGATCGTTGTTTTCTCCCTAGTAGCAACATCACATCTAGTACCTTAGAGATTTCTGTCACTTCCCCAGATTACCAGAGGCATGAACCCACTATCGAGCATAAATACTAACTCTTGGAGTTGCTAGCATCTACTTGGCCAAGATAGCTACTAACAATGGAAAGCATGCAAGATCTCAAATAACAAAGACATGATAGAATTAATAATCAATCTGAAATAGCATCTCAATATCCATCGGATCCCCGCAAACACAACATGTATGAATTACAAATAGATGATCTTGATCATGAACGAAGCTCACACGATCTAAACATGAAAGCACAAAGGAGGAGAAACCAACCATCTAGCTACTACATGGATCCGTAGTCCAAGGATGAACTACTCACGCATCACACCGGAGGCTTGCATGGTGATGAAGAAGGCCTCTAGGGTGAATTCCCCTCTCCGGCAGGGTGCCAGGAAGAGCTTCAGATCCCCCTGATCTAGGAACAGAGACGACGGCGGCTACAGACTCTTTCGTGAATTTTTGATTGGGTACTTAGGGTTTTCGTCCCGAGGGCAACTTATAGGCGGAAGGAGAGGCCAAGGGGGTGCTAGGGGTGGCCAGACCACCCCTGGCACGGGCCAGGCCTGGCCGCGCGGCCAGGTGGTGTGGCCGCCCCCCAGCCCTTCTCCGTCTCGTATTCTGACACTTGATCCCTTCCAGAAAAATAGGCACTTTGGCTTTTGTCCCGTCCAATTCCGAGAATATTCATTTTCGGACTTTTCTGGAACCAAAAACAACAGAAAACAGGTAGCTGGCACTGTGGCTCTTGTTAATAGGTTAGTCGAAGAAATCATAATAAAAGTACTCCAAAGTTGGAACAAAACACAAGAAAGTGGATAAAACCAAGCATGTAACATCAAAAATTATAGATACATTTGCAATGTATCAGTATCAGTCACCTTAGCCTCCATGATCATTTAGTTTTTTGACTTGTAGTATCACTTTATGCTTTAATTAATAATGTTTTGTCGCTCTGCATGATTATTTCCATTAGTGCCCTCTTAGTTGGTTGCTCACAGTCTTTTGCTAGCCTCCATATGTACCAAGTATGAGTTCCACTCATGCATCCATCCCACAAGAAAACTAAGTTGTTCCATAGAGTCCAATGTAAATTCCTATGCATGGTGTGTTACACCATTCCAAGTATATTCATGCCTTTATCTACCTTCTGAATTAAACATGTTATATGAAAATTAGTGATTAAAGCTCCCACGAACTTGATGGCACACTTTACTTTCTTGCACTTAATAAACTTGAATCATTGCGTCCATCTATGTTGCGTATATGCTTGCACTTTATAAGTTGAGAATTAGCAGAACCATGTTGTCATGGGAAACGCTTTCAACATTGCACTTATTATTCAGTTGATATCATGTTCTTTTGTTTATGGATCCCGGCAGTGTGAAATAAAAGGGGAGCTTGTAAGCTCATGGAGTTTGTATATGTGTTAGATAAATGCTTGGGAGGCTAGCCTAAGTCATGCCTAATCATGGTGGAAACTTGCAGCATAACCATAATGAGCATTCTGTGAAGCATCCTCAATAAAAACCAATGCAAATAGCAAATAAAAAGATTGTTGAGATGCTCATTGTCTATTTCCTTGTCATTTTGATATGGGATAGCTCCTGTATCATGGGGCAAGGGGTACCCCATTGGCGGTTCTCCATGATACACATGTACTTACAATGACAAGAACTTGCTTGTGACTAAAGTTGAGTAGCATGAGGTCCGGGACTCGTAGGCATGGGGCACGAGATTTTCGGCTAATAACTTGTCAAGCATATCCTCATATTTGTTCACTTTAACCTTAATCACCTAAAAGATGCTTATGATAGGGGTAATGAGAGCTGAAAACTAATAAGTACCATAATTTTTGAACGCTCTTTATGAGACTTGAAATCCCTGCTTCCCTCTTATGAAGGGCCTTTCTTTTTTACTTTTATGTTGAGTCTCCATCTTCTACCTTTATGCACCAATTGAGAGAGAGCATAATGACCATTCTTAGTTTAATGTGCATTATTCCAAAACTTGTTGATTGATTCATAACTGTGATATTGCTTATTCTTAAAATTATTTGTATCTAGTCACCCTTATGAACTTTGAAGGTGTCCTATGCATTTATATTTTGCTATACCATGAGGGACAAGCTGAATACCATTCTTATTATGTTTTCTATATGTGAAACAAACAAACGTCTTTTAATGCATTGTTATTCATCAATCATTTGTTTGTACCTTTTTCATGTTACAACATAGTTGTTGTCTTATTGTTAGAACTTTGTCTTTTATGTTCATGTTAGAGTACTTTGATCCTAGATATCAATGCTTTACAAATATGATGGTGCATGTCACCTCAAAAATTATTCTTTTTATCACTTACCTACTCGAGGACGAGCAGGAGTTAAGATTGGGGATGTTGATACGTCGTAAACGTATCTATAATTTTTGATGTTCCATGCTTGTTTTATATCTACTTTCTTATGTTTTGTTCACACTTTGAGGTATTTTTATACATTTTCTGGGACTAACCTATTAACAAGATGCCATAGTGTCAGTTGCATATTTTCTGTTGTTTTTGGTTTTAGAAAAGCTAGTAAGGAATTATTCTCGGAATTGGACGGGACAAAAGCCAAAGTTAGTATTTTACCCGAAGCAACACGGAGTTCGGAGGGGAGACGAAGTGGCGCACCAGGGCGGCCACACCTGGTGGTGGTGCGACTAGCCCTAGGCGCACCACCAGGGGGTGTGGGCCCCCTGGTGCTCCACCGACCTTGCCCCTTCGCCTATAAAAGCCTCTCGGGACGAAAACCCTAAGGACCCGATCAAAATTCCATGAAAGAGTCTGTAGCCGCCATCATCTCCATCCCTAGACCAGGAGGGATCTGAAGCTCTTCCCGACACCCTACCAGAGGGGAGAGATCACCCTGAAGGTCTTCTTCATCACCATGCCTGCCTCCGGTGTGATGCGTGAGTAGTTCATCCTTGGACTATGGGTCCATGTAGTAGCTACATGGTTGGTTCTCCTCCTTTGTGCTATCATGTTTAGATCTTGTGAGCTCCGTTCATGATCAAGATCATCTATTTGTAATCTTACATGTTGTGTTTGTGAGGATCCGATGGATATTGAGATGCTATTTCAGATTTATTATTGATTCTATCATGTCTATGTTATTTGTGATCTTGCATGCTCTCCATTGTTTGTAACTATTTTGGCCAAGTAGATGCTTGCAACTCCAATAGGGAGTATTTATGCTCGATAGTCGGTTCATGCCTCTAGTAATCTGGGGAAGTGATAGAAATCTCTAAGGTTGGAGATGTGATGTTGCTACTATGGAAAAGAGCAATCCTTTGTCCACGGGACAAACGTATTGTTTACTTTATACACTTTGCTTAATGCAATTATCTATTTCTTGCAACTTAATACTAGAAGGGGTTTGGATGATAACCTGAAGGTGGATTATTAGTCATAGATGCAGTTGGATTACGGTCTATGTATAATGTTGTAATTCCCAATCAAATATCATAGGAGTTAAGATGTCTAGTATATGCATTGTATGCTTTCTCGAATCTGTCAATTGCCTCGCTGTAATTTTTTCACCCAACATGTTATTTATCTTAAGGAGAATCACCTCTAGTGAACTATGGACCCTGGTCCATGCTTTTACCATTGCTATACCATCTACTATTACTGTTTACTATTTACTTTCTGCAAGCAATTACTATCTTCCACACAATACGTTTAATCCTTTGTTTTTAGCAAAACCGGTGAGATTGACAACCTCACTGTAAGTTGGGGCAAAGTTCTGTGGTTGTGTTGTGCAGGATTCCAAGTTGCTTGCAACACCTTGCAGTTGTTTCCTTGCTCCTACTGGTTCGATAACCTTGGTTTCATAACTGAGGGAAAACTTGCTGTTGTGCTGATCATACCTTCCTTTTGTGGTCCCCAACAAGCTCTACATTTTGAGCCTTTAGGGATAAGATCCCGCATCCACGTGTACCTCGCCCTCATTCTCTCCCTCTCTCATTCTTCCGCGAGGCCGAAACCCTAGCCACCAAAAAACCACCAGCCGATGCCATTCTCGACCGCCTCGAGCTCCGTGGAGTAGCCTAGGAGAAACTTCATGTCGCCTTCGTCGCCCTCGTCAAGCCAGGCAAGCTAGGGCGCCTCTGTCTCGTCGGAATCGACCTTGACACCGTCGGCTTCCTGAACTCCAGCCATCGTCAATTCCTCGCCGTCCGAGCTCGCCTTGCCTCCCTGACCCAACCGCCGCATTCATGGTGAGATGGTGGTCCTCGTAGACCCCTCCAATCCCTCTCTTCCTTTCAGTATCGCCACCACGTCGTTCACCTGCCTCCGCCGCTGTTGTTCGTCGTCACCGGCCATGCTCCGGTGGTCAGTCCGAAGCAGCCCTCTTCACCCTCTCGCCAGCGCCCCCACCCGCGCGTCTAGGCGCGCACAAGATCGGCGGATCCGTGCTCAACCTAGGAGCTCACCATTGCTGACGTCAGCATGCCACAGTAATCCCTTTTTGTTTTTGTTTTAATGTTTTCTGTAATTGATTTATTAAATAAAAATGCTGATAGGAGGGCCCTGTCTGTCAGGCTTTTATTCATTATCGAATTAATTTCTGAAATTAATAAAACTTCGACATGTGGGTCCAAGTTGGAAAATAATTTAAATATTCCAAAAATGTTTAATTGTTTTAAAATGATTTAAAAAATGGATTGGAAATGAGAAAAATCTTAACTAATTCATTTTAAGTCAGAAAAATATGTATAATATATCAAAATATTCAGAAAAATGAGATCTATGTCATAGCATCAACATCATGCATTGTTCAACAACTTAAATTACAAGTTTAATTAGAAGAACAAACCAACCCCTCTCATATGCATCTGGGGTTTCTTTGAATTAGGGTTTATATCCCTCAGACCCTGTCTAAAATGTTTAATCATGCCTTAGGGGTTGATTACAATACTAATTAACTTGTCATATCATCATCCTTGCTTGAGCATTGCATCGATGCCATGTGTTGATTGTTTCCTTTCTTTCCGGTGTTTGCTTCTTCCCGATAGAATACGATGTCGAGATCGATATCGAAGACCGAGATCAACACCATGGAAGATCGACGAACAATACTTGACCCACTGTAATCAAGTCAAGTACAAGGCTCCCAAAGATCTATATATGGGTATCAACAAACAAGGAAAGCACAGCCCCACCATTATACAATTCTATGATTTCGAAAGTGTTTCATTCTTGCCATGATGCATACGATTCTACTACGGTCTTTTACCGATAGATAGAGTATACTATCTATTGCATTACTCTCCTTGAGCTTATATTACCTGATCCACTGCTCCTAGCATAACTAGGTTTGGCTTGTGTGCACTTCTAAAGCTACTATCTGTGTCTTGCTTAGCCATGCTTAGCTATCAGTGCTGGTTCATCCAAATGATGTACCAATGGAAACAATCTAGTATAACAGGTGAACAAGGTATAATGATGAGGTATGATCAGTGGTAAAGGTTAATAATGCTAAAGCTTGTATGGGAGGCCACGGTGGCATGTGGTTTTTGTAGTCCCATGCTCGTCACCACTAGGACCCGAGTTCTTGCCTCTTGAACCAAGACGAGCGTACAGCCACACGGGGCCTGGAAAACCCCTCGACTGACTAACTTGCCTAGTAGATTCCACGAGTCACATAGTTCGGGCATTCCATTCGACATATGCATTCTGGTTGTTCTTGAAGGCGGTGGAGGAGGTGCATTCATACAGGTCAGTAAGCGTGGCCGGGAACAAGAGAGGCACGGCCTCTATAATCTCGAACCCTACGCACATATCTAGGGACCAACTTCGAGACTTGAACCGTTACGGCAGCATCTCCTTAGGGCGTGACTCATGGTCTCGGCGAAAGCAAGGTAAATGTCGTGGTCAACCACTCTTTGCTGGCCTTCCAAGGAAGAGGGATAATGTTAACTGGCACTAAGAATCAGTTGGTACATGTGGGTAAAGTTGTGCACCCCTGCAGGGTAATGGTCTTTTCGAAAAGCCGTGTCTGCGGTTATGGACGACTTGGGAATGGACGTGATGATCATAGAGAACTATAACCTAATCATAAAACTTGGCAACTAATGTGTGTTAAGGATGCTTCCTCATGGGTACGAGGGGGTGATCCTAGTTGTGAGATGATGATTACTTTGGTGGATATCAAAACAAGATGATGATCAATGCTTCAGAGATGTCGCTCTCTTATCCCCTTTTAAAATATTCTGACTAGACGAGCTTCTTCTCACTCTTGTTTATAAACAAAGATGGATTTATGAAAAATAACCCCACTAGCTATAAGTCTTGCGGAGTACACACTGCACTCACCCTTGCTTTGTTGATACTTTTGTAGCAGAGTAAGGTTTCCCCTGAAGATGAGTTCCGTACGACATCGATACCGACGAGTAGTTTGGGGTTCCCGGTCGGCAGCCTAGAATCTATGGATTGGGGCATCATCATTATGCTTCAGGCCTGTTAGGCCATTTGTTAAGTTTGATATACTTAATAGCATAATTTTCCTTCCGTTGTTTGATGTTTGTGGTCAGTGACCTCTGCTTGTAATAATTTGGTTCTTTGCTCAATTATGAGCTTACTGTAATAATTTTTATGCTGTAGGGTCACTGTAATGTTACCGATTCTCTCTTTGTATGCTTCTGAGATTTAGGTTAGGCTTATATCAGACAGAGGTATGGGATTTGTCTAGCCTTAATCTTGTAGGTGTCACAGGTCCCTTCACGAAAGTTATTCTGTTTGACCTAGCGATGGCGGCGCCAACTATACGACCAGAACTATACGACTGGAATTTTGTTCCAGTTGTATAGTTGGTCATTAAAGCATCTGCTTCATGGATCCTGGTTTCTTCTGGTTGTTGGAAATCTCGTATCTTTGACTTTAATGTAGTGATTCCCATCTTCAAACGACATTATCTGTGCAGGAAAAAAATAGAAAGAAAGGATTGCATACCCCTTTGAATATTAGGCATTAGTGGCAGGGTTTACAGAGATATTTCATCGAAAACATGAATAATATCCAGTTTAAATGTGGACGTAGATGGCTATATTTCATAGCCATCAATATCCACCCATTGCTTGTATCTAGTAGATAGATCTTGGCGTATAATAGTTCCCATCATAGGAAAAAAATTGTTTTCTATGCTACGAACAAAACTGTGGTATCAGAGCCAGGTGTATGCATAGGTGCTTTGCATGGGTAGAACACATAAGAGTATGTGGGCGATGATGATCATGTTATTGCATCTTATATATATTTTGGATATTGGTGGCATAGTGGGATGAAGTGGACCGGACTAGATTTACATGTCATCTCACATGAGACCTGTTGCACGCTTGACATGCAACTAGTTTTGTATAACTGGCTAGCGGGTGTGTGTCTCTCCTACTATAGTCAATATCTGATTTACAACGAGTTGCTAATAATTTGGTTATCATCGTTATGGTTCCATGTTCGTAGGTAAGACCGGTTCTATCTTCGAAAGCCCTCAACCATGTAAAACTTGCAATTGATAAATTAGAAGCATCTAGTAGATCGTTGCTAGGCAAGTATCATGCTATGGTAATGTTATAATTTGAAGTATAGTTAATACTCTTGGAAATTATATCATACCTAAACGTGTAAGTTCCATAGACCTTGGCCTTACACACAAAGTAATGATAAAGATCATACCACGATGCACATGATAGTGATCAAGCGCAAGAACCATATCATTTCACTTTACACATATGATGTTTGTTTGCATCGTATATTGCTTGTTTGGCATTTTAATAGCATTATAAGATGATCCCTCATTTAGATATCAAGATAAAAATGTGTTCTTCCTTAAGTACGCACCGATTTATGTTTCGTCGCTTCAACACATCACGTGATGATCGGTTGTACTTGAATCCACATTTGCATAACGGGTGAACATTTTTACACACATGAGTACTGAGGTTTTTACTTGGTGAGCCTAGCATGTACATACATGGCCTCGAAACACGGACCGAAAGGTTAAGCATGAGTCATATGGTTGATATGATGCCCATATATATGCTTGCCTTTGAAGCTACACCGACTCACGTGATGATCGAACTTGGTGTAGTGGATTTGGTTCATGTAATCACCAAAACAACTCAAGGGATGTTGGTTTTGAGTGGGAGTTCACATAGTAATATGATTAGAGTTGAACTCATTTTATCATAAACTAAATCAAAGTGAATTTGCATAACTTGTTATAGTCATTGGCATCTGTTTACTACCTTGTACTTAGTTGTAATTGAGATAATAGAACTATAGACTTCTGGATATTTACTTTACGAACTGGTATCGTACTGTTTTGAGTATCAATCTAAAGTTTAGAAGTCCTATTGCAAACTTTCAGCAAACTCAATTTACTCCATGAAGTTTAATAAGTAGTATTAAACCAAGAGTAACAATTCCAGTGTTAGTAGCTAAGTATCATACTTGCCTCTGTGATTCTTGATATTCAAAAGTTGTTTTAGTATCAAGGATATCTAGGAGCTGAAAGAAATGTTTCAAAAACCATCATGTGTGGAAAATTTTGCGATATCTGAAACCATGTTTTTGGTTGCAATATGATAGAGTATAATTTAGCAAAATACATGTTCTCATATTGTATGATAATTTGTGAAGGATGGAGATGCTAGGCATCCGGATCTCCTAAAAAGGTTTCAGGAACTAACATTATACTTGCGATTCTTCCTTATATGCTATATAGCTTGATCATGAAAGTTGTCATGATAGGGATGAATAGAAGATGTAAGTAAAATGTTTATTACACTAAAAGATTACTAAAGAATGTTTTTTTTGAAAGAATGCCAAACATTTATGGTGATCCACTTCAAAGTGCAAGTCCAAAGGTATTAGTATTTGAATATATACACTTTGTACTACGTTTCATGTGAATGACACCACTGTTGATGTTGATAGATTATTTTAAAAGGAAAAGGAATTGCTCAAAGAGAATCAATAAAATATTTGGCAGAAAAGAAAAGTTGGAGATGTCCATCTTAGGTATATAGAAGATATACATGTTATGGCTATATTCTTTACTTTTTAAACAATGTGGTTCTTAGGTATTGGATACCAGCATTGGATACCAAATTGGTTGGTGTGAAGTGTCGTACAGAACAACACAATTCATGAACTGCACCGTCCTAAGTAACTAGCAACAGAATAAGTGATGACGTTCATTGAAAACAAATAAAGTGTTATTGTGATTCGCATTGTCGTCAAACCTAGCCTTCAAGATTTGTTTTAATAATTGTTATTTTGTTCTGGTATTATGAGAACAATGGTTGTTCAAATAATTACCGTATTCCATAAGGATGGATGAACTTTTACAAGTCTAGTTAGAGAAATCACATCCATAAACACTATTGCTAAAATGTCGGAAGACAAATTATTGAAACATCACTTATGAAGTGAGATCGCTGTTTGAATTATATTGGAAGAAAACATGAAGAAACTCCATGTTGATGGATTTTTGGAGTTTTTGATTTTGATCAATTGACGATTGTGAGACTTTCCTTGAGATAATTGAAACTCCGTTCATAGGCCAAGGAGGAATAGATGATTAACTTGTTGGACATCGTACATGTTGATGTATATGGGCCATTATGTGTAGCCATGTGTGGTGGATCTTTCTACTTCATATGCTTTCTCCAAAAATTTGAGTGAATGTATATGTATACTTACTTAATAAGGAAGAAGTATGAAACATTTGCAAATTGTTCAAAGACTTTGAAGATGAAGTGGAAAATCATTGCAACGAGAAAGAAAAGAGTTTATGATTAGATCATAAAGGGAGATATTTGAGTTACAAGTTTAGCAAAAACACCTAAGATTCGAGGAATCAATCCATGGATTTGTGTTTCCCGATAAACCATAGGAGTATGGTATGCTCGAGAGATCAATCGAACCTTGTTTGACATGGTAAGATCAAAGCTATCATTTATAAAACTGCCATTATGTTTTAAGGATTAAAGCTTTAGAGACTACCGCTTTTACACTGAAAAGAGCACCATCGTGATCCGTTGAAATGACACCATAAAGGTTATGGTTTGGGATAAAACCCGAGTTGTGTTTTCTTAAATTTTGGTATGCTTGGCATAAGTAAAATGTTTACAATCAAAGTCAGATAGGCATGTATTTTTAGGTTATCCCAAAGAAACTATTGGGTATTCCTCCATAACACTTAAGACAAAAGAGTTTGTCACCTTGAACGTCAAGTTTCTTGAGAATGATTTTTTCGCAAAAGTTAAGTGGGAGGACAATAGAACTTTGATTAGGTTGATGAACCTAAGCAACATGTGCTAAGTAGCACAGCGTCGAAAAGTGTCCCGGAGGCGGCTAAAATACTCATGGCTCCCGTGATTACAAAGGTTGTGATCTTGGAGATTAGAGTTCCTATTGAACCGTGTGGGTCGGTAAGAATCAAATAGTAAGATTTGAAACAGAAGTTGTTATTGTTTTGACAATGATGAACCGACTGCCTGCAAAGAAGCGATAATGGGGCCTCACTACATAAAAAGACTAGAAGTCACAAAATCTGTGATAGTATCCATACAAGAGAAATCAAGTTTCTGAACTTGGAAGACCCTCCAGGAAGGCGTGAAGCCCATCGGTCATATTTGGATCTATAAAGAAATAGACATGGATGTTTTACCTCTATGAAATAGTCTACATGTCGAAAAGGAGTTTACGACAATGTTCAAGGAGTTGACTATGACAAGATTTGATCTTTCATAGTGATATTTAGTCTTGACGGATTAATGTAACAAACACTACATATAATTTGGTATATGGTAGTTGAACAAACAAAACAATGTTCTTCTAATAGAATGGTTACCTAGGACGTGTACATGACACAGTCCGAAGGGTTTTGTTAATTCAACGGATGCTAAAAGGGCGTGCAAACTTCAATGGTTGAAGTGAGTATAGTGGAGTTGGAATCTTCACCATGATGAAAATGTTAAAAGAGTTTAATTTGCAAGAAATTAAGTGTAGCGCTGAGACACATTTCTAATACATTATGTAGAAGACATGGTGTTGATTGGAAATGATGTATCTTTTATTGACACAAGTTAAGAATTTCATTAAAATTGGATTTCAATGAAAGACTTGGGCAAAACCAGAATATTTGGCATCAATGTCTATGGATAGATTGAGGCGCTAATATGGTTGTTCTAGACGTACATATATGAGATAGTGAATGAGTTCAATATGGAAACGACAAGAAAGGTTCTTACTGCATGGAAAGAGTTGAATCAAGATTCAAGTGTATTGACATTGATGAGTGAAATCACATGAATTATTTGATCAATAAAGTATACCATGATATGTACATATCCAGATATGTCCTATGCTCTAAATTTTGTGAGCACATACCAGAATGATTCATAAGATGATCATTGGATGATAGTAAATATATTCTTATGAGCTTTGGAAGAACTAAGAATATATCATGTATAAGTGATAAATAGTTAAAAGTAGTTCCTTGTAAAGTGTTACATTGATACTAGTTTTGTCACAAGATACAAATTATATTTAATTTTTACTATGGGTGGCACAATGTAATGGAAAGGATATTCCATGATGGATTTGGATGAGTTCCAAAGTTGAGACATTATGACGGATACTACAACAAAAGGCTAAATATATGACTGTTATAGTAGCAGCAAATGAGAGCATTTCTGTTAAGTAGTTTGTTATCAAACTAGGTGTGGTTCAAAGTGGGTTAATACTATGAAGATATATTGTATGACAATAATATCAGCATATTTTAACCTGGACGAACTAAAGGTATCACCAAAGTACCAAATTTATACAATGCCATCTCATTTGAGAATGAGTGATGCGTAGAGACGCAAAGACATGCAAATACACACGGACCTGAAAGTATCAGATCCAGAGATTATGTTCACCACTAGCAAACGCGTATATACAACACCAGAAAGACATAAGTGTTGAATGCGCAAGTTTATAAACTAAATTATTGACTCTAGTGCAAGTGGGAGACTGGAGAGAATATGCCCGAGAGGCAATAATAAAGTTGTTATTATCTTATTCCATGTTTATGATACAAGTTTATTTTACATGCTATAATTGTATTAATTGGAAGCGTTAATACATGTGTGTTTAATAAACAAAATACAAGGTTCCTAGTAATGCCTCTCTATAAACTAGCTCATTGATTAATAACAGGATGATCAAGGTTTCCTGGTCATGGACATTGGATGTTGTTAATAACAAGGTCACAACATTAGTGAATGATGTGATGAACATTCATCCGAAGTATAGCATTACGATCAAAGTCATTATGTTTATACTGCTATAGCATCATACGAAGTAATCCTTAGACCATGAGATCATGTTATTTGCTAACACCGGAAGAATACTTTGATAACATCAAATGTCACACTGTAACATGGTGACTATAAAAATGGGTTCGGGTATTCCGAAGGTGTTATGTTGAGGTTGATGGATCAAGAGTGGAATTTTTCAATCCCGATGACAGATACATATACTCTTGGCCCTCTCGGTGATATCACATTAAGAAAGCTTGCAAGCAAGTGATGTGATCACTAAAATGTTATATCACGAGAATGAGAAAAGAGTACATGTCGGCAACGAGATCAAACTAGTGTAATATATCGGACATGAGGATATATCACGAGACAAAGGGATATAGTTACTAGCGTTAAAGGTTCTCACGATCACAGAAGTCATTGTTGAATGTGTGGGAGTTAGTATGGATCTCTAGGTCCCGCTTCTGATTATTGATTTGAGAGGGGTCTCGATCATGTCTGCATTATTCGCGAACCTTAGGGTGACACACTTAAGGGATACCAACACCATTTGGAGGAAATATGTTTCAGACAAATGAATTGCAAAGCGCTGGAATTATTTCAATAGACACTAAAATTGTTTCGGGTGAGATTGCTGAAATTGGTTCTGCATGTGACATTGAAATGTTGAAGGGGGTTTTATGTGAATGTTTTTTAATTAAAGTAATTAGAAAAATTCTGAATAAAATTAATAAAAGAGTTTTATTAAATGAGAGAGCATTAAATTTGGAGAAATTAAATGCATTTAAAGTGGAGACTTTAATAGAGAATGTGAATGGGCATATTTATGTGGAGGGGTTACCACCACATGAATGACGGAGGTGAAGGGCAACCCCATGGGGCGCCGACCATGGGGAGGGGCACCCCCTCCTCCTATAAAAGGCCCCCCTCTCACTCCTTCTCACTAACACCTCCTCGTGAAGGATATCTCCCCCCCTCAAGTATTATTCCCCCATGGTCTCAGATTAGTGAGATACATGTTCCCGGTGGCATTTCGTATGGAAGGAGGTGCTGCTTCCGGTGCATCGCTGGAGCGATTAGGTGGAGGTTGTTCGGTTGCCTGAACGTCTGTGCAAGGACGGATGCACTGCTGATTTGCGGCGCTAGGACTTCCACACGATCTTGAGATCGGCAAGCGTTCGACTACATCATCCACGAGTTCCATCTCATTAATAAAGTTTTGTTGTCTTCGAGGTATGTTCTCTATGGATGTATATCCACCTGTTGCTTGTATCTAGTAGATAGATCTTGACGTATAATAGTTCCCATCATAGGAATTTCTTTGTTTTCTATGCTGCAAACCCAACACAACTCTAGCATGTTCTTCATGAGATGATTGTATTAGCCTGCCACATAACAATCTTGTAATGTCAGGATTGTATTGGACCAATTGATGGAACTCATCTGATGGCTAGGGTGCCGAAAGCTGAACATGTTGCATACAAGGGGAGCACTACCCCAGCCAGAATGTGCTTGCCGCTGTTGATTTCTACATGAAATTCACATGTGTGCTTACTGGGTGGGAAAGGATCTACCCATGATGCGACGACTCTAAATGAGCCTTAGCAGACCTGATGGCCTGAAGCTCCTTGATGGAAAATTCTACCTAGCAAATGCTGGATATGCTTGCCAACCTGGAATTCTTCCACCCTTGAGGTCAACAAGGTACCATCTCAATGAGTTCTCTGCTAGAAACTATCCAAGGACTCTGAAAGAACTTTTCAATCTAAGTCACTCTAGCCTTAGAATCACAGTTGAGAGGGTTTTTGCTGCTTTGAAGAATAGTTTTAAGATCCTTGATCAGAATCCTTTCTATTCTTTTGCCGCCCAAGTTAAGCTTATTCTTGCATGTTGCATTTTGCACAACTAGATCTTGCAATTTGGCGCTGATGAATACTTCTCGACCGAGGAAGATGTAGTTCCTGACGACAACGACACTTACGGTGGCCATGGTGTTGCCCATAACAATTGTGATGCTTGGAAGAACAAGACAACAATGGGTGCTCAACATGTGGGTGACAAGAAGAAACTATAGGATCCGAAGAAGAAGTAAAGAAGATGGTCTGATGAAGTGCTTCCCTTGTGTTCTACGAACAATCCCTGATTTTTTTGAAAAGGGGGTAAACCCCGGCCTCTGCATCCTCGGATGCACACAACCTTTATTGAAGTCAAACGAAAGTACCCAAGTATTATAGTTCATAGATCAGATAGGGTTGCTAAAAACACCAACCATCTGAACAAAGCAAAGGGTCTCACAGGAGATAGAAAGCAATAGCTAGACATTTGTCAATCTACTAGAATGACGCCACGAAGCGTGGCTGAAGAATTCCGAAGTAACTACCACAAGATGGGTGCACCCAGAAACCATGGGTAGCCGCTGATGCTCTAGGAGGAGAAAAGCTTAGAGTTGAATCCAATGCGCTGCCATATGAATAACCTGCAAAAAGATGGGACTGCAGCCTTGTTAAAAATAATATTATTTCGACATTTCCAAATGGACCAACATATGACCGAAATGCCAATACGAATTCTTCCTTTGTTCACTTTGTCTACTCTATTGAGCCGGTAATGATATTTTTTGGTGGAGGTAGATTATATGTGCACAAAACCATGGGCCAAATAACTTTTGCAAAAGGGCATGAAAGAAATAAATGCTCAACTGTTTTGTCCTCGTTACAAAAGAAACATTTTTTACTTCCATTCCACTTTATTTTAGCAAGGTTATCTTTGGTTAACAACACCTTATTATTGAGGAACCACATAAAAATCTTAATTTTCGTAGGTATTTTTATCTTCCATAAATATTTTGTGGGAAAGCTCGGATGTCCATTCTTGAGATCTTCATACAAGGATTTAATTGTAAATACCCCATTATCAGTTAATCCCCACATAAATCTGTCGTGTTCATCTGACAAAGATACAACCATTAATCTCTCACACAGATGCAACCATGCATCCCATTTACTCCCGGTTAAACTTTGCCTAAATCCAATATTTAGCGGGGTGTGAGACAAGACACTATTTACCAACACATGTTCTCTATGTACAATGTTATATAGAGAAGGATACTGTTGGGCAAGAGGCTTCTCTCCTAGCCAAGTGTCCTCCCAGAATCTAGTATCTCTTCCATCACCTATTTTGCAGGCGCCATGGGCAAAGAACTCATCTTTGACAGCCATTAATCCTTTCCAAAAAGGTGAATCAGTTGGATTGGTTTCAACTTGTGCTAAAGTTTTAGTGCTAGATATTTGTTGCGTAACAACTCATGCCACACCCCATCTTCTATTAACAGTTTATATAACCACTTGCTTAGTAGACATCTATTTTTAAGTTCTAACACCTCAATACCCAAACCTCCCTAATCTTTGGGCCGACAAATAATGTTCCACCGCGTTAATCTATATGTGTTCTTATGTTCATCACTTTGTCAAAATAATCTTGAACGATAGAAGTTTAGTCTTTTCCTAACACCTTTTGGTAGTAAAACTAAAGACAACATAAACATAGGCACACTCGATAGAACAAAATTAATTAAGACTAGTCTGTCTCCATAAAATAGCAGCTTCCCCTCCCAACATCCTAACTTGCCATCAATTCTGTTTTCTATCGGGTTCCACTCATAGCTTCAAAGCCTCCTGTGGTGTATAGGTACCCCAAGGTATCTAAACGGTAAAGTCCCCGATTCACATCCAAAAATTTCCTTATAGGTTTGCTATTCTTCAGTAGCTCTGCCGAAACAAAAGATCTCACTCTTGTGGAAATTAATTTTTAGACCTGATAATTGTTCGAAAATACAAAGAATAAGTTTCATGTTAACCGCTTTCTAAAAATCATGTTCCATAAACAAGATTGTATCATCGTCGTACTATAGTATGGAAACTCCCCCATCGACAAGATGTGGTATTAATCCAGCTACCAGGCCATTTTCTTTTGCTCTAACGTTTAGAATAGCGAGCATATCAGCAACGATATTAAACAACATAGGAGACAATGGGTCTCCCTGTCGAAGGCCTATTGTAGTATATAAGTAGTGTTCAATATTATCATTGGCACGAATGGTGACACTCCCATCACATACAAAGTTACCAATCCATTTGCACCATAATGGATGAAGACCTTTCACATGAAGGACTTCCTGCAGAAAAGGCCACTTTACTTTATAATATGCCTTTTCAAAGTCAATTTTGAATAAGACACCATCCATTTTCTTCCTATGGATCTCATGAATGCTCTCATGAAGGACAATCACACCTTCAAGAATATGCCATCTAGGCATAAAGGCTGTTTGTGTGGGCCAAAAAAATTTGTGAGCTATCACAGAAATTCGGTTTGTCGTAACTTTGGTGAATATTTTAAAACTAACATTGAGTAGACATATAGGTTCGTATTGTTGTATTTGGACTGCATTTTCTTTTTGGGTAGTAAGGTGACCACCCCAAAATTTAACTTAAACAGAGGTAAGATGGCTTCATGTAACTGTACAAATAAAGCCATCAAATCCTGCTTAATCACGGCCCAAAAGGTTTGATAGAATTTCGCCGGGAACCCATCAGGACCTGAAGCTTTGTTATGTTCCATCGAGGAAATAGCTTCAAAGACCTCCTGTTCGCAAAACGTCTTGGTCAAAATTTCATTTTCTTCAATAGAGATTTGTGGAATATCATGTGTTGTTTCCTCCATAAGACTGAAACTATTGGGATATGGTTCCCCGAACAATCGTTTATAGTATTCAGATATATAAATTTTCAAATTCTCATCTCCCACAATAGTCCCTTCTTCCTGTTCAAGTTGGAAATTTTCTTCTTCCTATGTTTTTCATTTGCTATAATATGAAAGTACTTAGTATTGTTGCCTCCCTCCTGAATATGTTTCACTTTGGCGCGCTGTGCCCACTTGGACTCCTCATCACGCCTCAGTTTTGTCACTTGTTCATTAGCATTCTTTAGATCTTTCCTCTCTTCAACCGATAATGGTGTCATTTCAGCTTTTAAATCCAAATCATCTATGATGGTTAAAGCCTCTCCTTTTCTTTTTTGTATTTACCACTTTGTTTTTTTCCCACCCGCGAAGGAATCTTCTTAGGTGTCTAGTTTTGAGTTGCCATAGTTCGATAGGTGTGTCTCCATGAGTCACTAAATCCCATTCAGTGGCTACTAAGTCATACAAACCTTCTAGTCGTAACCATGATAATTCAAAAGATAATCTCGGATTATTCCTCATGTGAGCTTGAACCCCTGAGTCAATCAGAAGTGGTGCATGATTGTGTCAGAGCCCGTACCGTCACTAGAGGAAATTTCTTCCCCCACTAAATAGTAGATAGAATTTGGTCAAGCTTTTCATAAGTAGGTGTTTCTCTTCGATTTTTGCCCAAGCAAACTGTCTACCGGAGAGAGAAATCTCTCGTAGGTTTAGACTTTCGATGATTGCATTAAAATTAAAAGGCCACCTTGAGTTCAAATTGTCATTATTTTTATCTTCTCTTCTTTGTAAAATGTTGAAATCCCCCCACCAACAATGGTAGAGTTTCATTCTCACAAACTTGTACTAGCTCAGCAAGAAAATCATGTTTTAAATTATCTTGTGCTACTCCATAAACAGGAACCAAAATCCAATGGAAGTCATCCTTACGACATTTCATATGAATTTTAACACAAAAATCACCGAAGTCAACCTTGTTAACTTGAAGTGTTTCACTGTTTATCCCAACCAGTATACTGCCTGAACTCCCATGGGGAGGTAAGAAGAACCATTCAAAATCCCTCCCTAGAGTCAAGTGTTTAAGAAAAGGAACTATAAAGTTTGATCTCCCTGTTTCTAACAAGGCTACAAAATCTAACTTCTGTTCCCTAATAGTTTCTGAAACAAAAAGATGTTTGGTTGTGTCACTAAAACCTTCACTATTCCAGATCATCCCTCTTAAACCTTGCATCTCAAAAAGTTTTCTTTATTCTAACTCTAGTACCTCGACCAACAGTAGATGTATCATAAAGTTTTTTCTTGCACCCCCGCGCTTGAAGGGGATGTTTGGCTAGATTGTCGACAAGATCTTCTAGCCCTTGTACCTCTTCGTCAACCAAATCATCACATAAGTTTGAAACCTTAGATATTATGAGACTCTCTTACCCCATATTATTGATATATTTTTTCAAAGCAGTGTGTTATCTTTTATCATTTTTGTCACAACAATTTTTGGTGCCGATGATTCTCCTAAAGAAACCCCAATCGATGTCGCTCTTTCTATAATATCAATATCAGAAAAGGACATAATTGAAAAGGTCGGATTCAAATTTTTACCTGTAGGATCATCATGTTGTTGCACCTGCTCCATTGCATGCTACATCTGCGTAGCATGTGCATTCGGCTACGCCCTAACCCGATCACTTGAGTGGACTTCAGTCACAGCAGATTTTGGAATGCCTCCAAAGGCTATAACCTCAGCAAGAGATGGCTGCCTCCTCGCAAGACTTCCCCCAGTAGATGCCGCAAAACCAGTCTCACTTCCAGAAATTGCTATTTTTTCTTTAGGAGTATACGGTGTTCCCAATTTGAGTTTTGGTGATGACCCCAAGATGTTGCTATCCTTGATGGCGTTTATACTTTCCGCCACCTCTTCCTCTCCATTAACATAACACACGTTGGCCTCATTCATCCTTTCCTATGTCTTCATAAGAGAAGACATTAGAGTGGCCTCATCAGCGTCCGCTACTGCGGCAGCAAAACAGCTCGCAGTGGCTCCCCGGCAAGTGTTTCCTATGCCCTGTCAGGCACTTCTGCCGCGGCAGCGAAACATATTGCGTCAGCCTTCCATGGCACCCCAGTAGGTGGTTTTTGTACCGCGGCAGAACCCACCGCCATAACAATAGCAGAGTTGTCCACTTCCTTCGTTTCAATACCAGTAGTAGGAACAGTTAGAGAATTAACCTCCGCTTGTGAGTCATCTAACTGTATGTTGCCCTCCACAGCTTTAGCCATGTTCATAGATGATACTTGATCTAAATTCCCAACAACCTTTTTATGTAGTAGTGATGGTGCATCAATGCACGATGGTGGTACCATGAAAGGTAAAACCAAATCCTGATTATCAATAGGTATAGAGTTACAATCAGAGTTAATCAAAGAAACATATTTATACTGACTAAGTTTACAAAAATCATCATATTGTATTACCTCCTTCATTTGTAGCTCAAAAGCTCAAATATTAACACTAGGAGAAGTTGGCAACTCTGCCGATTGGACCCCTCCCAGTGGCATAGTACCCCCTCCTACAGAATGTGTGTTGCTAGCTTTCTGATTTGTTTGCTCAGAATTTTTGTCCTCCTCCATATTATTATCCCCTTCCTTATTATCGTGATTTGTATCGTCATCCCCATCCTTCCTGCTATGAGATAAGAGAAATGCTCCCTCATTGACTGAAGTGACTGAGGTTCCTTCCACAAGAAATTTCATCCTATAGAACCCTCTCTTTATGCAGACATCAAGATATGGTGGGATGAAATCAAGATCAACATTGCTGGGCCACCGGTCTTCCCGCCTGGAGTTCAGTTTCGGCCGCCGGATGCGTACTTTGCTGCTGCTCACATACCATCGCAACCTCTTCCGGCTCCGTACCGGGGCCCTACTCCGGGGGCTTTTAATGGAGGGCCGTCCCATGGACTTGCTGGAAGCGTTTCTGGGGTGGCTCCGATACCCAGTATGTATGGGGCTTCACACTCAACACCCTTGGGAGGGGGACCACAGTTTGGGGCGTCTCCTGTCTCTGTGGCGAATGCTGCGCCGAAGAGGAAGAAGAACAAGAAGCCTACTGGAATTTCTCAGCCTCAGTTGCAGCCAGGATCTTTTGGTAATGGGTCTTTTGCAGCTACGCCATCTCTGTTTATGGGTCAGCAACAGGGTGGTCCCTCGCAGTTTCCTGGTTCTGGGGCCCAGCAACAGTATCAGGCCGTGGTACAACAGTATCAGCCTGTGGTGCAGCAGTTTACTCCTCATGCGGGGGGTTTGGAGACCACGACTGTTCCGAACCCTGTGGTGGCCCCAAAGAAGCCCAAGAAGGCTGTCAGGTGTTGGAAGTGTGCCTCTGATTCCCATGCCACCAAGGACTGCAAGGCTGTACACTACTGTTACATTTGTGATGTTGCTTCTCATCCAACTTTGCGTTGTCCTGTGCTTAAGCAACCTAGACCGACTGCATACATGGTTGGGTGTGGTCATGATAAGATGCTTTTTGCGCAAATACCTGATAGTGTGGTGCGTGAGGATTTGGGGCCCAGTCAGATTCCCATTGCTTTGGTCCAGGTTTCAGGTGAGGCGGTCACTGCTGATGTGGTCCAGTTACAGATTGCTCGTAGATGCCAGGTTAGGCCTAACTAGAAGTGGGAAGCTGTGCCGCATGGGGACAATGCTTTTCTGGTCAGTTTTCCTTCTTTTGAGGACTTGGATAGGGTGGATGGAAGTCAGTTTTCCATGCCGTTGGGCAAGACTCAGCTTGCCGTTTCTCTTACAAGACCCAGGAGGTGCCACACAAATGTGAATTACATCAAGTTTGGCTACACGTAGAAGGGGTTCCTCATTCCCTTCGCACTTTTCTTGGTTTGTGGGCGGTTGGATCTCTCTTGGGTACACCTCTGGATGTGGATTTATTGTCTTTGCGCAGGAGGGGTGTGGTTCGCATTCTGGTTGGTATGTTCGATATTACGGTGTTTAAGAGGCAGGATGCTTTGGGGTCCTTTCTTACCTCTGATACTGTGGTTAAGTTGAAGGGGTATGGGCTGAGGTTCAGGATGGAGCCTGCAGGGTATGTTCCGGAGCCAGATTTTTCACCTTTCCTATGGAGACGGCCACATGATGACTCTGGAGGTGATGGTTTGGGGAATAACGGTGACGACGTGATGGATACCTCGAACACTGTTGCTCCGCCCCAAGGGGGTGGATCTTCTTCCGGTCAGCCCCCCAGCCAGGGGGGGCCTTCCTCTTCCTTGACACGATAGGTTTTGTCGTCAGTTTACGTGGTCACTCCATTTAATGCTTCTCCCTCGACTGCACGTGGAAAGGAACTTTTGGATGCTTTGCCGTTGGACTCCACTACGTGGGTGTGGGGTGCCTGCTGGCTCGCCTCGGGTCTCACCTGCCCAGTTGCAGGAAGCTCTTCAGTCGATCAAGGGGTCTTCTCCTGGTGTGGTCGCACCGGCTAGGTGTAGGCCGAATGCCTTGGGGCGGTCCATCCCTAGGGCGGATCCGGTGCTGGTGGAGGTCTCTGCGGTGGAGGCGGACGTTGGGATGATCCTGGAGGGGCGGCCCGATGTCTCACTCCCCATCGTGGACTGCCACGTGGACCAGGGGTCAAGGCTGGCGGTCACGCCCTTGGAGGTTCCTGGTGCGACGGTGGCTAGCTCGGGGGTCCAGGCGGGGCACCCGGCGATCGCGGCCCAGGTGGGGCAGCTCTCTTGCGGGGACTTGGCCCAGGAGGGGTCGGGTTCCCCATCGCTCCTTGCATCGCCTTGCAGCCTAGGTGGGGTTGCAGGTGGCCATCTCGTGCCTCCAATGAGGGAGGTACCGGCACGCAGGAGTTCCAGGCATGGTTCTGATGCTCTTGGGGCGTCGATCACGGACGAGGATTCGTTGGCCAAGGCCATGCGAAGGAAGGCTAAGAAAAATCTGGACTCCCAAGGTATATCTCATTCATCCCCACCTTTCCTTTCTTTTTCAACCCTTGTTATTTGTGATAAGCTCGCCAATATTGGTATTAGCATGGGTAGATCTGTAAAGGAAATTAATTTTTCAAGTTCTGTTCTGAGACGTATGGAGGTTGACTGTTTAACGGTTACTCCTAAGGTCCCAGTTATTCCCGACTCTTTATCAACAGAGGATGAGGAGTTGCATGCCACAGTAGATGGTCAACTCCTATCTCACTTAGTTGGTGAAGTGTCAGACGTGGTTTATGATGAGGCTGAGCCGAGCGCATTATATGAGCTAAAAGCTTCTGGCCGAAAATCTAAAAACCTGAAGTCTCGTAAACGGACTCGTGTATCCAAACCTACTATTGTTTCTCCATGAATGGCATGTTCGCGAATAGCAGAGGTCTTCGTGACTTGGCTAAACATTTTTTCTTTGCCGATTGTGTGAGAGATTATAAGTTGGATTTTTTGGGTATTTCTGAGACCGGGAGACGGGATTTCTCACTGGCCCAACTCAACCGCCTTTCTGGTGGAGTGGACTTTACGTGGGTATCCCGCCCTCCACGAGGTAGATCTGGGGGAATTCTTCTAGGCGTCAGAGGGAAGTCTTAGCTAGTTCGAATGGAGACTTTTTTATTAAGCTCCATATTCGTAACAAAGCGGATGATTTCATATGGTCTCTAGTCGCTGTTTATGGGGCTGCCCAGGAGGTTTACAAGCCTGACTTTTTACGTGAGTTGATTAATTTGGCTAAGGATAATCCATACCCTATTTTTATAGGGGGGGACTTTAACTTACTACGATACCCTCATGAGAAAAGTTGGGGTCGATTCGATGAGCATTGGCCTTTCATGTTTAATGCTGTCATTGACAGTTTGAACTTGAGAGAAGTTACGATGTTAGGTCGACAGTATACCTGGGCTAATAGTCTTCCGGAGCCTACATATGAAAAGCTGGATAGGGTGCTTATGGATAATGAATGGGAAGATAAATTCCCTATGGTAACTGTTCGCGCCTTAGAGCGTATTGAGGCTCTGTCTGATCATGCTCCGTTACTACTCTTTGTTGGAACACCTATACGAAAGACCAAACACAGTTTCAAATTTGAACTTGGATGGTTGGATCGTGATGGTTTCTTTGAGTTAGTTAAGACTATATGGGAGAAAACTGTTAGTGGTCAGAAGCCGATACAACGATGGAATACTAAAATGCGCGCCTTGCGCAAGTACCTTCGTGGCTGGGCTAGACACACTGCTGGTATCCTAAAAAAAGAGCAATCATGTCTTACATCTCTTATTAACGATTTAGAGGCTGCTGCGGAAGTAAGGCTCTTGACTGCACAAGAGATTGTGATTAAAACAGAATTGAATGCAGACATAGCAAAACTACTCCGGGAGGAGGAACTAAAATGGTATCAATGCTCTAAAGCAAAGTTTATTCTTGAAGGAGACATGAATACAAGATACTTTCATGCCGTTGCCAATGGCAAGCATAAAAAGAAACTTATTCACTCTCTTGTTCAGGATGAAGGTACCATTGAGGTTCAGGAGCAGCTGAAATCTTATATTACTACTTACTATAAGTCTCTGTTTGGGGCATCGCAAGAGAACTCGTTCTCCTTGGACGAGTCCCAAACATCTGATATTCCTAAGGTCTCTGTTGAGGAGAATAACTTTCTAACGGCCTCCTTCACGGAGGAGGAGGTCAAGAGAGAAGTTTTCCAAATGGAACACAATAAGGCGCCAGGACCCGATGGCTTCCTAGCGGAATTCTACCAAAAATTCTGGGAAGTCATTAAGGGGGATCTAATGCATCTTTTTGAGGATTTACATGCTGGTCAGTTAGACATTTTTAGTCTTAATTTTGGCAACATTATTTTATTACCTAAGGTTAATAATGCGGAAGGAATACAGCAGTATCGTCCTATCTGCCTTCTTAACGTTAGTTTTAAAATATTCACAAAGGTTGCTACGATTAGATTAAATTCTATTGCTGATCATGTTGTGCGGCCATCTCAAACTGTTTTTATGCAAGGAAGAAACATCCTAGACGGTATAGTAATCCTGCATGAAACAGTTCATAAACTACACTCCAAAAAAATAAATGGGGTATTGTTTATGATTGACTTTGAGAAGGCTTACGATAAGGTTAATTGGTCTTTTCTCTAGCAAACACTCCGAATGAAAGGTTTTTCGGAGGAGTGGTGTGCTCTCATTCAGTCTTTTGTGTCTGGAGGCAGTGTTGCTATAGATGTCAATGGTGACACTGGCAAATACTTCCAAACAAAAAAAGGTCTAAGACAAGGAGAACCTCTATCGCCTATACTATTTAACATAGTGGCTGATATGTTGGCAATCCTCATTGAGAGAGCGAAGGCTGATGGCCAAGTTGAAGGTTTAGTTCCCCATCTGGTTGATGGAGGATTATCTATTCTTCAATATGCAGACGATACAATCTTATCTATGGAACATGATCTAGAGAAAGCTAGGAATCTGAAGTTAATTCTATCAGTATTTGAGCAACTCTCTGGTCTAAAAATTAACTTCCATAAAAGTGAATTGTATTGTTTTGGTGGCGCCATTAACGATGCCCAACTATATGCTGATCTATTCGGCTGTGGTCTAGGGCTGTTTCCTATCAACTATCTAGGAATACCGATACATTATCGGCGTCTCACGATTGCGGAATGGAAACTCGTTGAGGAAAGACTACAGAAGCGTTTAAATAGTTGGAAAGGCAAGTTACTATCCCTCGGTGGAAGACTAGTTCTCATAAATTCAGTACTCACCAATATGGTACTGTATATGATTTCGTTCTTCCTATTGCCGAAAGGGGTCTTGAAGAAAGTGGATTATTTCCGATCAAGATTCTTTTGGCAAGGGGATAGTGAAAAAGGGAAATATCGACTGGCCAAATGGAATGTGGTCTGCCAACCGAAGGAATATGGTGGACTAGGCATACATGATATGCAAGTCAAAAACACCGCACTATTAAGTACATGGTTATTTAAACTACTTACTGAAGAGGGTGTTTCGCAGACCATGTTGTGGAGGAAGTATGTTGGATCCAAAGCAGTGTCTCAGATGGTTTGGAAACCGGGAGATTCACATTTTTGGGTGGGGCTCATGGCCTCCAAAAAACAATTCTTTCATTTTGGTACTTTTAATATTAAGGATGGTTCACAGATTCATTTCTGGGAGGACAAATGGCTTTGCCAAACTACTCTCTGAGAACAATATCCTGCTCTGTACTCGATCGTTAGACACAAAGGAGATACAATCTCCATGGTAATGGAAAATAATACTCCTAATGTGACTTTTAGAAGAAGTCTACTAGGCCCCAGACTAATATCGTGGAATAATCTTTTAGCCCGATTAAACACCGTACAGCTGTCGGAGGGGTTGGACGAGTTCAAGTGGAATTTACTAGAGTGGTAAATTTTCTGTGGATTCGATGTACAGAGCTTTGATTCAACCTGATATTCCAGTCGATAATAATAGTAAAATTTGGAAGATGAAAATACCCCTTAAAACAAAAATATTTGCATGGTATCTTCATAAAGGGGTAATTCTTACAAGAGATAATCTTGCTAAGAGGAATTGGCACGGAAGTACTCAATGTGTTTTTTGTCATCAGGACGAGGCAATTAAATATCTATTCTTCCAATGCAAATTCGCTCGCTCTATATGGTCAATCATCCAAATGTCCTCGGGTTTATCGCCCCCTCGATCGGTTGCCAATGTCTTTGGCAATTAGTTATATGGGATACATGATAAATATGGGACTGTGTTTAGGGTGGGAGCGCTTGCCATTATTTGGTCGCTATGGCTATGTAGGAATGACAAGATTTTTAATAACACTGTGTCTTCTTCTTTGCAGGTCATCTATCGAGCTACGGCTATTCTCCGATCATGGACTACTCTCCAGCGTATGGACCTCCGCCACTTATTTGTGGAGGGGTGTACGCGATTGGAGGACACGGCGAGGGATATTTTGTCCCGACATGGATGACAGCGTGATCTTCGTATAGATCAACATTAGATGGAGGCGCTTTTTATTATTATCTCTATGAGTTATAATTCTGTTTTACCTTTGGATCCATCGTGTGAGGTTGAACGGCTGTGTGCATCCTAGTTATGCAGAGGCCGGGTGTAAACATTGCTTTAAAGTAATATATGCGCCCATTTCCAAAAAAAAGACCACTATCCCGACAATGCCCTTCTATCTAGTAAATGGCATATCCACATTCTTGGTTTTATCCAATAGAGACCCAAGTCCCCAAAGAGATAGGAAATATCCTCTAACATCTTTTGGCTCTCCCTCAACTTGTACTGTTACCTCTGGCAATAAGAACATAGGTTCATCAACAATTCCCCATTCATCAAACTTCAGATAAATGGGAGTGTTTGGTATTTGATATTGCTTGATAAACTTCGTACGATGCACCTCTTCCTTAGTAGGAAATTTCACTTTAAACACCGTCGGTTGGAATTCAATTACCTCCCACACATAGTTCGTTGAAAGCACTAGACGCTTGAGAATCTCAATCACCTGTGCCACCGTCAAAGAACAACCTTCGATAGAAACCTTTCCAACACGGGAATTCTCAACTCTAGGTCGATATGATTCAGTTGTAGGTAGCTCTAAGAAAGTAAGCTTTTGATTGCCTAACCCATGCACAACCACAGTAGGTTTAGGGGCTAGCAAGAGTTGTAGGTAGCTCTAAGAAAGAAATGATATGCTGCGGCGAATCGCATTTGTCACATACAATAGTCGTACGGTCCTCATGAAAATGCCCCGCTTGGTTACACTTGGAAAATCTTAGTTTATCATTCCTCTTTGCCTTCTTTGCAGGACCGTTCCCATCTACCCTCCATATCCGTTGTTGGCTGAGCAGGCGCTGTAGCAACCACAGGCGCTGCCATGGCAGCCAAACTTGCCGCGACAGCTTGTCTAAACCCCCCGGCAGCCTGCCCAGCGGCCTCGACAGGTAATTCCGCTGTCGCGGCAGAACCTTTTTGCCCCGTGGCGAACTGTCCCATCAAAGTAGCATTCACCGACACCCTGGCTCCAGCCTGTGTCAAAGAAGATTGGGGCCAGGAAATAGCCCCGCTCTGAGCTGCAGCTACTACAACATCAACAACTTGTTTGAGGATGTTCTGATCAAGAGTACCGTGCGAAGGATTTCCCTATTGAACTCCACTGTTACTGTTGTTTCGAAAGTTTCTGTTCGAGTTTGCCCCAAAGTTCGTCCGACCACTATTCTAGGCCTGGCCTCCGCCTCTTGAAGCACGAAACTTATATATGTGTCTGTTTTGCTAACCTATCTCCCCACCATTGCTACCCTGATTATTAAAGGCAGAACCACCATGGAATCCTCCACCATCTCCACCGTGAAAAGTATTCTGAGCATTAAAACCTCCTGTCTGATTACCACCATACCTCTGATCCCGACCTCCTGTGCCGCTAGCTTCTCCCTAGAAATAGTTCCCACCACCGTTGGGGTTGTAGCCAAACCCTCGGCCTCTCCCCGGGTTAGGATGGTTGGAATTAGTATATAAGTAGCCACGGCTACCGCCAGATCCATTCCCTCTCCCCGGTCCTCCGCTACCGTTGTCGCCATGACTCATCTCATCGAGCAGCCTCCCGGTTAAGGTTTTGGTGATAGGGACGAAGCGTTGTCTGACGATAATGCGAGCCCCGGAATTCTCATCCTTTCGTATCTATATACCGTGGGACTCCGGGTAGGCAGCTTAGTCGTGAGTACGATAGCCTGGTGCGACCCAGCAGAGCCAGCCCGAGCCTGCATAGTCAACGGGCTAGCTAAACGAGTCCCCATCCATGCACTTCTAGGGCCTAGTGCTTGAAAAATTGAATTTGGCGAGATTGGCGAAATGCCAGATCTGGTTGCGAGCGACGGCAGCGAGCGAACCGCTTTTGATCGTCTCTGGCAGACCAGAGTCCAACCATCTCCATCCTCATTGGAATTACAACTCGGAAAGACCGAAGGATCTAGCGGTGGCCTTCGATATGATCTTAACAAACGAGCATGGTTCCTGACAGAAACACTCTTGCTTTCATCTACCATTCGAGGACATACCTGCGTCAACGGAGAGGCCCATAGCTCCAATGCCGCGAGTCGCTGTTGTCACCGTCGCTCGAGACACTTGGTCACCCGTGAAGATATCTCCATGATCGGGCCATCTTCTCTCTCAGACGACCGAATGAGATAGCGATTACTAGAATCACCGCCCACATCGGAAGTGAGATCCTCCACCTCGTCGTCATCCCCATCGGACGACAGCATCCAAAACCTTCCCCTCTCCGGCGAGAATAGAAGTCGTGTTGCATCCTCACCCTCGGAGACGCCGGCGGAATCATCTCCGGAAAATCTGGAGATCACCACTGACATCCATGGTCGGCTCATGATGAACAACCCCTAATTTGGGTGTAAAATGTTCATTCGTAATAGCCAGATAATATTGTGGTGAACTATCGTTTGTTAGTAGCTAAGTAACATTATCGTGAACTCATATTTGTTAGTAGCTAGGGTTTTAATTTGGTACTGCTAGTTTAATTTGATGCTTGTTTATAGGGTTCTTTATTCATTTACCACTTGAGGTGTCTATGTACTCAGTTTTGCCACTAGAGCCAAATCGTCCTCAGTTTTACCACTACTTCGGGCGCCTGAACTCGTTCCGTCGCCGCTGCCGTTTTCTCCAGGTCAACGTTCTTGACTCAGCTGTTGCCGTGGGACCGCGCGCATGGGGCCGAGTAGAGACACATTTCAAAAATACGACCGTTGCCGCCTGTGGGACCGTAGAACGTTGGCCGCGCGTGTTAAAACCGCCAGAACGCGTCGGCGAAGATCACAGCATTGAGCAGGAATTGAAAGCGAGGGACGGGGTTGGAGGTGGAGGACGGGGTAGGAGCTCGCAGCGGTGAGCAGGAATCGATCTTCATGTCTTCCTCAAGCTCCCGGGCCATGTCGCGGTATGAGAATTTAGTGCGCGTGGATATGCCGATCTTCCTTTGTCCGCGGTGTCGGGCGGGCGTTGATCGGAAGCTTTCGCGCAGATCCAAGAACGCCAATCGTCTGTTCTACGTGTGTAGCGTGAATGGGGTAAGAGAATTAAGCGCATTTTCGCAATTTTTGTGATCGGGATCCTTGAGAAATACGGGGGTTGATCTGTTTAGCGTGCTTGCAGATGAAATGATTCTTCCTTTGGATTGATGTTCTAGCACATAAGCTGATGCATGAGCTCGTCGAAGAGCATGAAGAATGGTTGCCAATCCTGCCACAAACGATAGCGGCCGTAGCGCGAGCTCCGGTAGAGGAGACAGAGGGTGGAGCACTCATTGATAGGGAGGTAGTTACTGAGCTAATTAGGATAAACCAGAAGATTATGAAGCTCGAAGAGAAATCACAAATTTGCAATTACATTTGGGCATTTGTAGGTGGTATGGTAATTGCACCGGGTGTAATGTTGAAATTGTATGAAAAGGCATGAATTTGGGAGGAATTTCTAAGCTTGAAATAGTATGAAAAATGCTTGAAATAAGAAATGGCTTGTTATCATTTGTAAGGGAAAAGAAATGGGAAAAACTTCCTGTAAAAAAAAGTATCCCAGAGCCGAGAGGCCAGTGTCGTCTTGACTAATGGGCCAACTCCATCAAATTAGGCCCATTCGGAGTGGGCAAATGAGAAGGGTTGGAAAATAAACAAAAAAGGTGGGGTGCGGCTAGGATTCAAACTCATGACCGCGTGGTTTGATAGTGTGAAGGGTTGCGCTGGTAACCAGTGGGACAGATAGAAAGATGCTGAGAAAGAAAGAGAAGAACCCTACCTATACATCGTGCTTGGCTTTAGGGTTTTAAAACACATGTCGTGTTTGTGATTTTCACGAGCATGTTGTATTTTTATACACAGGTAAATGATTTTTTGCCACTTTTCAACACACATAAAGATCATTTGGGCACAAACATTTTTCAACACACCACTTATTTATCTTTGGGCACTTTAACACACCATTCATTCTAATAACTTGATGATGAGACTAGCTTGGTAATAAAGGTAGTGTTTATTTCTAGACTAGCTTGGTAATAAAGGTAGTGTTTATTTGTAGACTAGCTTGTTAATGAAGGTAGTGTTTATTTGTAGACTAACTTGGTAATAAACGTCCTAACATGTCCACTACTTGTTAGTTGTTACCCAATTTATAGTCTAGTTTGGTAGCCATGTGAAAATTTTCAACACATAATGACGAGATCTTTGGGCACGAACACGAACACTTTTGAACACACAAATGGTTACACAAGATAAATAAGATGCAAATGCGATCACCATTACATAGATAAGGCCACGGACACGATACGACACACGACATAGAAAAGCACAATAAACACGATGAAACTAAAAACTCGAGGGTAGCTTCACAAACACCTTCATCTTGCACCTTGGCCACCTTCACCACTGCCGTCTTCAACTTCACTCATCCTCCTCGTAGGGGAGGCAGTGCATCTGGTTTGGGGTTGGGAAGATGCAGTCAATATTGGTGAAGATGTTGTACGTCGTGAAGAAGATTGACTCGCGGCCACACCAAAAGACTTGGTCGAGCAGCACGTACGCATCGAACGGGTTGGTGAAGGTGACTGTGAGCAACTTGAGGGCGACGCAATCATAAACGTCGTTGAGGCTATACATCACCGGTGAGCCCCGTGGGAGGTGGGCAAAGCCGGCGGTGAGGAAGCCGCTGGCGAGCTCGACGGAGCCCCTCCATCGCGAGTGCGCCCACACACGGAGCATGCTCTCCACGAGGACACCCACTGGGTAGCGCAGCTCTGGCACGGTAGGCGGTCGGCGAAAGGTTGGTCTGTTGTACTGCATCTTCGGTGGTGCTTGGGGCGAGAGGATGGAGGGCTCGCTCGGTGTTTGAAGTGGAGATTTCTGCTCTGGCTTGGGTGGTGTGTGGGAGAGGAAAAGGGTTGTATAAATAGGCTAGAAACGGTGGGTTAGGGTTAGGCAATGAAACGATGGGCGTATAAACACGTGTGTATCCGTGCGTCTGAATCGAGGAGGCGGCAGCACGTGGAACTGAATCGAGTAGGCGACGGCGCGTGGAACTGAATCGAGCAGGCGACGACGCGTGAATCTGAATCGAGGAGGTGGCTGAGTCACTGCGGCGAGGCGCGCATGTATGCGGACGGCGCATCTGAATTGACTTAATGGCTCTAGTGCGACGAATCGATGCGGTGAGGCGCGCATGCATGGCGACGTCCTCGCTTCCCACGCATGCATGGCCACGCTGTCCCTTCCGGCGCATGCCTGGAAAGACTGAGACCTAGCGTGCCCGCGCATTGCACAACATACACGAGCACAGACCGCGACATGGCCCAATGGTCCATCTAGCGTGCTCGCTCGGAAAAAAAAGCGTCCAGCCAATCAGATAGTAGAATGAGCTTCTCGCGGATCGCCCAAGCTTACCCACAGATTCCTTCTAGAAGGACGATCGGACGGCTGCAGTTCAGCCTTAGGGTTACATCAACGGTCATTGTTCAGCGCTAGGGTTAGATCGTTCAGGGTTTGGAAGCGAGTTTGACTAGGGTTTGACCAAATACTCAAATGGGTTTGAAATAGTTTTAAGTTTCAAAAACCACACCAAATCTTCATTTTGGAGTGACTAAGAAGGATCCAGGCTTAGTTTTTCATTTTCTTTTGAAAAACTTGTTTAAATGTTGGTCAAAGTTAGGTTTGACCAAATAGTCAAATGAGCATAAAAAATTCAAAAAAAAATCATAAAAATGAAAAACCTGCGCACATAGTCTTCTTATGTCATATAGTAAGGATTCAAGTCGATAAACAAGGTCTACATAGTTTCAAACAGAAGGTTCAAGTACAGTATGCGATATCTCGAACTCTGTTATACAAAGTCAAGGGTTCAGAGAAGGGGTTTAGGTTTGGATCATGAAAAGTTTCAAAAACCACACCAAAGCTTTATATAAACAAAGTTAGGTTTGACCAAATAGTCTTCTTATGTCATATAAACAAAGTCTACATATTTGGAAACACAAATACAACAACATTGGTCCAAATAAGCATTGCAACATCCAAATAACATAGGTCCAACATTATTCAACACAAATACAACAACATTCATAATGTTTCAAACATTATACTTGGTTATTGCCACCACTTTGCTCCTTGTGTTTCTTGCCACCACTTTGCTCCTTGTGATCATTGTGCTTATTGCCACCACTTTCCTCCTTGTGCTCCTTGTGCTCTTCTCTTCTACTCTTCTCCTCTTTGTTGGAGGCACCTCAAGTACCTCAGAGCTCACTGCCACCACTTTGTTCGAACCTACCACAGAGCTATACAACCCAAACATAAAGGGTTGTGAGATCATGTCAAGTGATAAATGTAAAATAGTATTGGCAAGATTTACATACCAAGCAGAACTCACAACCATATAAGGTTGGACACCATCATTTGGTGCCTCGGTTGGAGCATTATTTTGCTCATCAGTTTGATAATTATTTGGAACCTCAATTTGATCATCATTTGGATCCTCAGTTGGAGCATTATTTTTCTCATCAATTTGATCATCATTTGGAGCCTCAATTAGATCATCATTTGGAGCCTCAGTTTGATCATCATTTTGATCATCAGTTTGATAATCATGTGAAGCCTCATTTTGATCATCATTTGGAGCCTCATTTTGATCATTGTCTACAACCGGCTGCTGACCATCATTTTCATCATTGAAACACTCTCCGAACGCTGGATCTACTGCGTTATCACTTTACTTTGAAAAATGACCAGACCCACCACACCTTGTGCACTTACGCTTCCTTGCCCCAAGTCCAGCTCCTTCGCTGCGAGGTCTTATTCGACTGTTCCTCGGTCTACTTGCTGCTCTCTGCAAAACTGGAGCACAAAATTTGAAACCAGGGTCCACTATGTCCCATTGTTGTTTTCCCTCCAGAGCAGGTAAGGCATGTGCATATGTAGCTTTGAACCTTGCAACAGAGTAGTATTCATGCACATACTATTGTATGTTCCCTGCTTGACCAGAGAGAGTTGTGATGAAAAACAAGGCATGAATGCATGGCAACCCAGTTATCTGCCATTGCCTACAACTGCAAGTTCTAGCTTCTAAATCCACTGGATATCTCCATTCCCTCTTCTCTTTATCCAAAAATGACACCTCTGCTGTGGTCGCCGAGCAAAGAGTCATGTCCATTTCCAAGCCTCTTGTTTTGTGCTTCAATTCATTCATCACGGAAGGGATGATAATGTGGCCCATGAATTTTGCCGCGGCTATTCCTGCATGAACATGAAACTTCTTAATGTATTCTATCCTTATCTTGTCAAGCAAATCCACCAAATAAAGACCCTTTAGTTTCCGGATCGTTGCATTGAAAGACTATGCAAGATTATTGTGCACATAGTCAACTTTGCTCAGCTCACTGAATTGGCTTCTGGCCCATAACTTGCAGTGGTGTGTTTCCAAGTATTCCTTCACTTTGTCATTCTTGTATAGCTGCCTCATGTGGTAGTTGTGCTTCTTCACACTACAAGTCAAAGATGCTGGCCACAAATTGTCGGCATACACCTTTCCTTTGAATTTCTTCCCAAAATTTGCAGCAAGGTGACGCATGCATTCCCTATGCTCTACACCAGGGAACAAATTGTCCACGGCCACTTCTAAACCCTTGCAGGCATCTGTATGAATTACCAACCCATTGGGATGTGCAATAGCCTGGCGCAGATTCTGCAAAAACCAAGTCCAGCTCTCCTCAGACTCTGTCTCTAGCACACCATACGCAACTGGAAATACAAAATTGTGTCCATCAACTGCACAAGCTGCCACTAACTATCCTTTAAACCTCCCTGTGAGGAAAGTTGCATCAATAGCTAAATAAGGCCTACAGCCTTCCAAAAAAAATGGCGACAAGCCTCAAAGCAGAGAAAAACCCTCCTGAAGCATTCCTTGGTCATTGTCACTCCCCTCAACGTGTACTCCATGGAGTGGTGGTCAATATCTACAATACTACCTGGGCTGGTCCTCTCCACTTCACCTTTGAATGAATACAACATTTTAAAACTTTCCTGTCAATTACCATAAATAGATTCCATAGCATGTTGTTTACCATTGAACACCCTCATGTATGGTATCTCTATCTTGAACTTTTCTTTGAGGTTCTTCTACAACTCCTTTGTACCCACCTGATGGTTTTCTGTCACCCGCCGCTTCACTTCATCAGCCACCCATCTTGACTTGGCTCTACTGATTGTTTCCTTTCTAAGGGTTCATTATAGGCATGCGTGCCTAAAAGGGTTCACTTTGACCTGAATATTCGTGCTATTTCGCATTTTAGATGCGTGCATCCTCCATGGAAAATCATCAACCGGACAGTGCACTCTATAACAAATAGTGTCGCTATGGTCAACTACGAATGTACGTTCTGCTTTGATGCAGTACGTCACAAGTGCATTTCTACACTCACTCTGGGATGAAAAAATGGAACCTTCTTCCATCTGAGGGTTCTCAGGGTCCCATTGAACAGGTGGAAGGTCTTCCTGCTCACCCTCCTCGTCATCAATTACAGAAGCATCATTGTCAGCCTCATCTTGGTTTTCGGCACGACATGCCCATCGTAAATTCTGAACAACATCAGAATATAGCCTCTCTTCATCATCTACGTAGTCAGGCTCCACTTCTTCGGGGACCCTAATGCTGGTGCCCACACTTGTCGAGCCACCACGTCGTTGTGCACTAACTGAAGGTCCTCTAACTAAACTATTCTGGCTAGAGCTGCCATTACGACGACATGATTCTGCCCGAGAAGGTCCAAGTGTTGGCACAACCACGTCATTTTGCAGCCTCACATGAAATTTTCCTTTCTCCTTATGCTTAGAAAACATGGTAGCGAGCTCTGCATCATTGCTAACTTTCACCCATTCAGTTCCTCCAGCATAGTATATGAATTCCACTTCATCATGCAAACCCCAAGTGTTGGGGATATACTTTCCGGGTATCCTCACAGTTCCTCACTGACCAGGGTGGCCCACTTCGGGTTAGAGCTTTGCTTCACGAGCGGCCCAGCCAGGGAGAAAGACGGATTCCAATGCGGCTACAGGAAGGCCCAGAAGACTTACCGACTTAGGCCCATAATGTTACTTGTAGTTCAAGATGTACTCTGTAACCGACTCTTAGTCATAGCCAGATAGATCTCTCCTGTAAAAACCCTAGGCCGGATATCTATATAAGCCGTCCTAGGGAGAGCCTTTAGGGCAACACTCTACACACCTCAATAGTCTACAATCTCAACTCGCACAGGCGAAACCCTTGTAACCCATATTCCGGCTCTATTGTATTACTGGATTGCAAGCAGGAGTAGGATCCGTCCAAAGCCGGTGGATTTGAACCTGGGTAAACTTGTGTGCTCACTATCCCGGAACACCATACATCTCACACCTCTCTCTTCCGCATGCCTCGAGGACCCCCTCATGGCGTACTTGTCCTCAATCCGATGACAGTCGGCGCCCACCGTGGGACAAGTGAGCTTCGGATCCGCGTTCCGAGCGGAATCTGCAAGAATCGGAATCGGCGAAACTATCGCCATCGGTCGCATCCTCTACGCCAGCGACGTCCCTCTCATTGTTCTCGACGAGACTTGGATTCCGGCTAGGGAGGTCGTGACTGCCTACACAATCATGTATTTTAGCGAGATCGATGTTTACATCGGTTTCATTGAACCTGCCCCACCCACCCCAACGGTAATGATAGAGGCAGAAGAATCTTTTGGGTCCCCTTTGTCCACGGAGGTGACAGAGTTCCGGATCTCAGAAAACCATAATCCCACCCAGCCCACACTAGTTGCGAAGATAGTGGAGAAATCCGAGCCTGAAGAAGACCTAGCGGTCCAAGTCGAATCGGGAGTGGATCTCCCTGGAGAAGCCGGATCCCAGATCGACCCACCTGTGGAAGTCAAAATTCAGGAGGAACATGTCAACGACACTGATTCCGGCTCTGATGACGTCGGGACAGACAGGCCTTTCCTGAGGTACACACCGCGAAGTATGATACTACAAGGCGAAAGCGCAGATGCAATTCTCGAGACCATCAAAAGTTTCGACATGGCTGATCGCGAAAGCCGTAGGTACCTCAGGAAGGACGCGTCGCACTTCCTCGGATACGTGGGATCCGGATCAGGCTCTGCCGATGCTGGAGAAAACACCGACTCTGTGCTGGAGGCAATTGGAACAAACGCCGACGTACCCGCATCCTCGGATGAATCGATGACGTCAGTGGATTTCCGAAAGTTCTCCACGGAATATGAAGAGGGGTATAACTCCAAAGCTGCAGAAGAAGGATAAGCCATGGATGAAGGATCCGGGGAACACTCTCCCAAAGCGCAGGATGACATGGACGTCAGAGATAATACCGAAGTCCAGATGTCCGAAAGTACCGATCAGAGCTTGACTCCGGGAAACGGACCCAAAGCCGTCTTTGCTACTGGCGCTGCCAAGAAGGCAAAGAAGAAGAACAAGAAGAACAAGACCCCGGCAAAAGAACCTCTGGCAGAGGAGGTGATTGCCAAGGAATACGAAGAAGACTCGGATGGAGCACTTATCCCAGAAGAGCCGAAAAAAGAATAATCGGTGGATGGACACGTGATCACTGAAGGTGCGCATAAACTCATCGATGCTACATTAACCACACCTATTCCTACAGCTGCAGAACTTACTACTGAAGAGCTGGACGAAAGGGCCCAAGCCCTAGAAGCGCGTCGTCAACAACTCCTGGATGAAGCCAAAAACATCGAGGAGGAGAAGAAACGCATGGCAACTAAGGATTACATGTCTCGGTTGCATCAGAAGACATGGAAATGTTACACACGTGACGGTCAATTCCCAGAAGTAAACAAAGTCCTCTTCGAAGGAGATCCAGGGATGCCTCGTCTCGACAGCAAAGGAGATCTGGTGTATCCAACACCGGTACAGAACACTGTCACAGCTCGAGATATCCTGTCAAATAACCCAGGCCGAGAACAGGTTCGATTGGGCATCAAGCTACTCACCAAGGGTCTAGAGCAACAAAAGGCTGCAAAATCCGGAAGTGGAATACTGGTCTCCAAATCTGGCCAATGTCACACGGACTCAGCCTGGAATGATATAAGGCCCCATCACATCCCGGAGCAGTATCATCGCCCCGAATGGCGGGAAGACAACTATTCAACAACCGGATCATCAGGACAGCATCACAGAACTGCGCGTGACTGGAGAAACATCGCCCCAGTGGCCGAAAAAGAGGCCATTGCTGCTCTGAATCCGAGGAACCCTCCCCGACGAGAGTCTAATAATCGAAGGGGAGAAGATAAAGAGAAACGTCGGGAGGAGGATCGTCAAAAAATGCCACCTCCTAGACATGCAAGCCGTCCGGCTGACCCTCACCGTGGTGGGAACAACGGACGAAGGAACGACGGAAACCATGCTGGCACAAGCCGGCAGGGGGCTCATCATAGTCAAGACCCTCCCCGGAACCGGAATAATGACGCTCCGGATGGAGGTCGGCAGTCAGCCGGAAACAATTCAGCTGCCCCACCCTCTCCACCAAGCAGTCATCACAATGGCTCTCAAGGGGGACAAGGAGGATGACGTGGCGGAGGAGGAGGTGGCAGAAGCCGAAGTCCGGCTCCAAGGCACCGCAGCCACAGCCGACATTCGGGACGATCTCTATCCCCGAATGACGCAAGGCACATGATCAACTCCAACATAGAGGCGCGGCGCTATCAAAACGATGATATCTACGTGGGCCCAAAATGCTTCGGACAATGCATCAGAGCTACAAGATTCCCGAAAGGATTTGCCATTTCAAGACATATCCAAGCCTACGACGGCATTGCTCGGCCAGATACCTGGCTACAGGATTTTTTCCAAGCTTGCTGTAGCGCTAAAGGCGGAAACAGCCTGGTCGCAACCCGATATCTCCCACTTATGTTGCGGAAGACGGCACGATCATGGCTCAATGAAGTTCCGGAGAACACCATCCATAACTGGTATGACATGCAAAGTGCGTTCTTTCGGAATTTTGAAGGCACATATCGGAGGCCCTGTACGGTCGGAGACCTACAACGTTGCACCCTGATGTCTACGCACTTCTATTCTTGTAGACAGTTGTTGGGCCTCCAAGTGCAGAGGTTTGTAGAACAGGAGCAAGTTTTCCCTTAAGTGGATCACCCAAGGTTTATCGAACTCAGGGAGGAAGTGGTCAAAGGTATCCCCTCTCAAGCAACCCTGCAATCAAGATACAAGAAGTCTCTTGTGTCCCCAACACACCCAATACACTTGTCAGGTGCACTAGTTCGACGAAGAGATAGTGAAATACAAGTGGTTTGGATATAAGATAACGGTGCTAGAAAATAACTTGATGGCGTGGAAGAGACTAAAGGCAAACTGAAATAAAGATGGAAGCAAGGAAACATGTAATAGATCTAGTAGAAAATGGTGTTTCAATGCTTAGAATAAAGGCCTAGGGATCATACTTTCACTAGTGAACACTCTCATATAAATATATCATCTTCATGATACTACTCTTAACTACTCTCCGGTTGGACACTCTAATCGATGGTAGGGCTATAACAGCACACCTCAAAGTCCATCTTTCCCATCTAGATAACCCCACACTGTCACCTTGAGTACTAGATGAGTCCAACAAACACCACAATTTCATAAAGACATCCAACTCCAAATATAACTCATAACAAGTATTTGTAATCTCTAGCCTAAGTGCCACCATGGTGAGCACGCTGTCACTTTCACACACATGGGGAGAGCAGAGATCTATTAAAGCACTTGAGTAGCAAGGTAGATCTACTTGATTACAAAGCTCATGATCACAATATGATTATGCATAGTGAGAGAGATGAACACATTGCTACCGATAGAACCCTTAGCCTCGAGAGAGAACTACTCCCTCCTCATCATGGGAATCAACAATGGTGATGGAGATGGTGGTGGAGACCGATGGAGATGGCTCCGGGGGCACTTCCCCGTCCCGACAGGGTGCCAGAATAGAGACTTTCTGTCCCCCGAATCTCCCCTTCGGTGGCGGCGGCGCAGTGGAACTTTTCGTGGCTGGAGGCTTGACCATCTAGGGTTTTCGCATCGGGAGGAATATATAGGCAAAAGGGCAAGGTCGCTGGAGGCTGGAGGAGCCCACACAACCTAGTGGCGCGGCCAAGGGGGACCTGCGCCACCCTATGGTGTGGCTGGCCCCTGGCCCCTCTCCATCTCGTATTCTGGCATCTGATGACTTCCAGAAAAATAGGCACTTTGGCTTTTGTCCCGTCCAATTCTGAGAATATTCATTTTCTGACTTTCTGGAACCAAAAACAGCAGAAAACAGGCAACTGGCACCGTGGCATCTTGTTAATTGGTTAGTCCAAGAAATCATGTGAAAAGTACTCCAAAGTGTGGACAAAACATAAGAAAGTAGATAAAACCAAGCATGGAACATCAAAAATTATAGATACGTTTGCAACATATCAACATCCCCAAGCTTAACTCCTGCTCGTCCTCGAGTAGGTAAGTGATAAAAAAGAAAGAATAATTTTTGAGGTGACATGCACCATCATAGAATTGATCAAAGTATTTGTAAAACATGGATAGCTGGGATCAAAGTACTTCAATCATAACATGAAAGACAAAGTTCTAGCAATAAGACAAGGAAACTATGATGCAACATGAAAAGGCACAACCAAAAGATTCATGAATAACAATGCTTTGCAAGACGTTTGTTTGTTTCACATAAAGAAAACATAGCATAGTGGCATTCAGCTTGTCCCTCATAGAGTAGCAAATATAAATGCATAGGACACCTTCAAAGTTCATAAGAGTGACTAGATACAAATAGTTTAAAACAAGCAATATCAAGGTATGCATCAATCAACAAGTCTTGGGACAATGCACATAGAACTAAGAATGGCCACTATGCTCTCAAAGTAAGTGCATAAAGATAGAAGGTGGAGACTCAATGTATAAGTGGAAGAAAGGCCTTCATAGAAGGAAGTAGGGATTCAAGTCTCATAAAGAGCTTCCAAAAATTATGGTACTTGTAGCTTTCAGCTCTCATTGCCCCTATCATAAGCATCTTTAAGGTGATTAAGGTTAAAGTGACACAACTAAGAGGATATGCTTGACAAGTTATAAACCGAAATCTCATGCCCCTTACTTACGAAGACCGAACATCATGCTACTCAACTTTAGTCACGAGTAAGCTCTTGTCATTGTAAGTATATGTGTATCATTAAGAACCGCCAACGGGGTACCCCTTGCACATGATACGGGAGCTTTCCCATAATCAAAATGACAAGGCAAGCAGACAATGAGCGTCTCAGCGATCTTTTTATTTGCTATTTGCATAGGTTTTTATTGAGGATGCTTCATAGAGTGCTCATTATGGTGATGCTGCAAGTTTCCACCATGATTAGGCATGGCTTAGGCTAGCGGCCTAGGCGTTTCTCTAACACACATACAAACTCCATGATCTTACAAGTTCCACTTTTATTTCACACCGCCGGGATCTGTAAGCAAAAGAACATGATATCAACGGGGTACAAAGTACAAGTGCAATGTTGAAAGCGTTCCCCATGATACATGGTTCTGCTAATTTCAACTTATAAAGCGCAAGCATATACGCAACAAAGAAGGACCCAATGGTTCAAGTTTATTAGAGGCAATAAAGTAAAGTGTGCCATCAAGTTCGTGAGAGCTTTAATCACTAGTTTTCTCATAACAAGTTTAATTTGGAAGGTAAACAAAAGCATGAATATACTTGGAATAGCATAAGCTAGTAGGTAGGTATGGTGGACTCTTTGGAATAACATGGTTTAGGGAGTTGGATGCATGAGTGGAACTCATACTTTGTTGTGGAGGCTAGCAAAAGACTAGGAGCGAAAAACTAAGAGAGCAATAATGGCCATAATCATGCAGAGTGACAAAACATCATTGATCAAAGCATAAAGTGATACTACAAGTTGAAAACTAAAGGATCATAAAGGCAATGGTGACTTTGGATAGTCATAACATTGTGTGAGCATGCGCCAAGTCAACCCAAATAAAGCATCAAAGGAGAATACCACAATATTATGCTTTAATATGCAAAAAAAAGGCATGATCCTTCCAAGGCACATTAAGAAATCTCAATTATTTATAACAAGTCATGCTACAGAAAAGAATACTAAGCATAAATCCAAAACAATATCAAGCATGGCATGACAAAGCATAGGCCACAGTCAAAAACAAGCTCTCGTTAACACATAAGTATGAACTTTCCTACTCTTTTCCAATCCAAACCAAACTATTTGCAAACCAATGTATGAAAGAGGGGCTCCAACCAATTTATTCAGAAAACTAAGCAAACGAAAAACCAAAACAAAAATGAAAAAGAAGATGCTCGAAGAACAACACAACTGTGCATGAAACAATAAAAATGAAGCGTTTGGAAGAAACTTGGGATTTTTATCGATGAAGAAGGGGGTGCCTTGGGCATCCCCAAGCTTTGATGCTTGTACTTATTGTATATTTCTTGGGGTGACACGCGTGGCATCCCCAAGCTTGAGCTTTAGTACATCCTTCATCTCATTACTCATTCCTTCCATACACCTGAAATTTTTCCTTCATACAAAACTTCACACAATCTTTATTAGCAACATTAGTGCACTCAAGATAATAAGTCTTTAGGTTCAATTATAACACCAATAAAACTTCCATTAAAACACTATCTACTGTAGCACTTCCCTCAAAAAGCTCAATTCCCCAAAAGAACTCAAAAAGGAACCAACAAGAAGCAAATGCAAATAATGGCAGAAATCTGTCAAAACAGACGAGCAGGTAAAGACGATTTTTTTCGAAGACCTTCTGTTGCTCAAATCAAAAATTCTTGAACTAACGAAAGTTAGATAACAACCTGGGGCAGAAACAAAAAAAGTCATGCCTCAAAAGGACGTACAGAGATTTTACATGAATTTTTGTGGTGAAGCACAAAAATCTGTTTCGGGACAGCAACTTTCCCAAGCATTACTTCTCTCTCATTAGAGGTTACTCTTGGCACAAAAAGCAAATAAAAAGTATAAGGAGCAGTTATTACAGAAGTAATAACTTCCAATACTCATCTAAAACTTTTGGGTTATCTCCCAATAAGTACTTTTCTTTAACGCCTTTAAGTTAGGCATGATAGTTTGAGAAGATGCTCACATAAGAAATATGAATTGAAATAAAAGAGAGCATCAAGAAGCAAATTCAAAGCACATTTCAGCCTAACCCACTTCCTATGCATAGGAATCTTGTAAATAAACAAGTCATGAAAACACAAAGCAACAAGCATAGTAAAGCAAAACAAGTGCAACTTCAAAATTTTCAACATAAAGAGGGGAAACTTAATATTATTGAGATGCATAAAACCATGTTTCCCTCTCTCATAATAACTTTCAATAGCATCATGAATAAAATTAACAATATAACTATCACATAAAACATTCTTATCATGAGCCACATGCATAAAATAATTAATACTCTCCACATAAACATAATCATTCTTATTAATCATAGTGGGAGAAATTCAACAAAATAGCTATAATTATTATTCTCATCACCCTAATCATCAAATATAGGAGGCATATTGTAATCATAATTAATTGCCTCCTCAATAGTAGGTGGACTGAAAATATCATATTCATCATTGTAATCATCATATATTGGAGGTTCTGTATCATCATAAGCAATAGAATAGCTATCTTCCAAAGCTGGGGAACTAAAAAGATCATTTTCATAAGAACTAGCTTCCCCAAGCTTAGACTTTTCCATAGCATTAGCAATAATGGTGTCCAAAGAATTCATACTAACAACATTGCTATTAGCATGCAAATAAATTTCCATAGGTTTTTTAATTTTTTCTTCAAACACTTCATGTCCTAACTCAAGATAAATACTATAAAGATCTCTAATTTTGTTGTTGTTTTCCATTAAGCCTAACTAGTAAAAACAAGAAACAAAAATAAAAAATTGCAGAATCTAAAGGAAATAACTTTGAGCACTCACACCGGAGGATGTGAGTACCTTTACCTTACCACCCTGGCAATGACGCCAGAAATAGGCGTTTGCCGTGGGAGGTTCTTGTTCTTTAATCCTCCGGTGTGAATACCTTTTACCTTACCTCCCCGGCAACGGTGCCAGAAAATAGCTTGATGTCTACGCACTTCTATTCTTGTAGACAATTGTTGGGCCTCCAAGTGTAGAGGTTTGTAGAACAGTAGCCAGTTTTCCCTTAAGTGTATCACCCAAGGTTTATCGAACTCAGGGAGGAAGTTGTCAAAGGTATCCCCTCTCAAGCAACCCTGCAATCAAGATACAAGAAGTCTCTTGTGTCCCCAACACACCCAATACACTTGTCAGGTGTATAGGTGCACTAGTTCGGCGAAGAGATAGTGAAATACAAGTCGTATGGATATAAGATAACGGTGCTAGAAAATAACTTGATGGCGTGGAAGAGACTAAAGGCAAACTGAAATAAAGATGGAAGCAAGCAAACATGTAACAGATCTAGTAGAAAATGGTGTTTCAATGCTTAGAAACAAGGCCTAGGGATCATACTTTCACTAGTGAACACTCTTATATAAATATATCATTTTCATGATACTACTCTTAACTACTCTCCGGTTGGACACTCTAATCGATGGTAGGGCTATGACAGCACACCTCAATGTCCATCTTTCCCATCTAGATAACCCCACAATGTCACCTTGAGTACTAGATGAGTCCAACAAATAGCACAATTTCAAAAATACATCCAACTCCAAATATAACTCATAACAAGTATTTGTAACCTCTAGCCTAAGTGCCACCATGGTGAGCCCGCTGTCACTTTCACACACATGGGGAGAGCAGAGATCTATTAAAGACCTTGAGTAGCAAGGTAGATCTACTTGATTACAAAGCTCATGATCACAATATGATCATGCATAGAGAGAGAGATGAACACATGGCTACCGGTAGAACCCTTGGCCTCGAGAGAGAACTACTCCCTCCTTATCATGGGAATCAGCAATGGTGATGGAGATGGTGGTGGAGATCGATGGAGATGGCTCCGAGGGCACTTCCCCGTCCCGGCAGGGTGCCAGAATAGAGGCTTTATGTCCCCCAAATCTCCCCTTCGGTGGCGACGGCGCAGCGGAACTTTTCGTGGATGGAGGCTTGACCATCTAGGGTTTTCGCATCGGGAGGAATATATAGGAAAAAGGGCAAGGTCGGTGGAGGCCGGAGGGGCCCACACCACCTGGTGGCGCGGTCAAGGGGACCCGCACCACCCTATGGTGTGGCTGGCCCCTGGCCCCTCTCCGTCTCGTATTCTGGCATCTAATGACTTCCTGGGGGTGGTGTGGCCAGCCCTTGGCCCTCCTCCGTCTCGTATTATGGCTCCGTGAGTCTTCTGGAAAAATAGGCACTTTGGCTTTTGCCTCGTCCAATTCCGAGAATATTCATTTTCTGACTTCCTGGAACCAAAAACAGCAGAAAACAGGCAACTGGCACTGTGGCATCTTGTTAATACGTTAGTCCAAGAGATCATATGAAAAGTACTCCAAAGTGTGGACAAAACATAAGAAAGTAGATAAAACCAAGGATGGAACATCAAAAATTATAGATACGTTTGCAACGTATCACACCCAGAAGGCCGAAGTGACTTGCCGGGATTACCTCGGACGATGGATCGACACCAAGAACTCTTAAGAAGGAGTAAACGATCAAACCGCGATTGAAGCTTTCATCGTAGGACTCCCAATCGGTCTACTACATCATCGTTTAAATTGTGACAAGGTCACTGATTTGGGAGAGATGATAGAAACAGCGAGCAAGTATGCAGATGCCGTCGACGACGCAGAGGGTTTACTCAATGCCCTAGATGTGCCACAGTCAGCAAAACAACCAAAGCAACAAGCTCATAAGCGCAAAAATACCTCGGAAGGTAAACCCAACACGGAAACGGCAGCCGTCACTGCTACTTTCGGGTCTGGAGGACGGGGAGGACGCGGTGGAGGCCGCGGGCGTGGCCGTGGGACTTCAAGGGTCCAAGGCAGAGGAGAACAGCAACCAGGCAAAACCTACTCTTGGGCCGACATTGCCAATAACCCATGTGTGCATCACCTAGACTTCAATGGGGGCTCGTCCCACACCAACGTCGAATGTCGTTTCAATGACAACATAAAAAGAGATGATACCGCGGGCTACAAAGCTAAGCGGAAGAAGGGAAAGAAGAATCCCGAAAAAGAAAAAGAGACCAAGGAAGATTCCGACATGGAGGAAGCTGATGCTTCAAATCCCAAGCCGGAGGGAAAGAAAACTTCTCCGACCAAGAAGGATACGTATGTCACTTTCCTCGGATCTCAACCAGCAAAGGTCAAGAAAGCAGTTCTACACGAGCTCAATGCAACAGTTCCGGCTGTCCCCCAATACTTGGACTGGTCGGAAGTGGCAATCACATTTGACCGCGCTAATCATCCGCCTAAGTTGCACAGGCGAGGAAAATACGCCTTAATCGTCAATCCACTTATTGACGGTTATGGTTTCTCCAAGACCCTCATGGACGGTGGTAGCAGTATCAATATTCTCTATGTCGAAACGCTACGCCGGATGAAGATCTCGGAAACCCAGCTGAACCATAGCTCTGTGATCTTTCACATAGTTGTCCCAGGAAGACAAGCTAATTCCCTGGGAGAGATTACTTTGGATGTCACCTTTGGAACTCCAAAGAACTATCGGACGGAGGCACTTTCCTTCGAAGTGGTCCCGTTCAAGAGCGCGTACCACGCTATATTTGGACGTCCGGCTTATTAGGATTTTATGGCTTGTCCGTGTTACATTTATAATATAATGAAAATTCTAGGTCCCAACGGCGTGATCACCATCAGGGGAGACCCGAAGAAAGCGCGAGAGTGCGAGGATGGAAATGCCGCCTTTGCCGAAGCCATGCTGCACGCCCAGGAGTACCAGGAGATCAAGAAGAGCATAGATCTGTCCGAGATGCCCACAACGAAGAAGGAGGTGACAAAGCCAAATCCGGAGTTCAAGGCATCATAAGAGAAGAAGAAGACGTCGTTGAAGGATGATGACCCCTCCAAGGTGACCCAGATAGGCGTAGGCCTAGGTAGTGCATAGGAAAGTGCGCTCGTCAAGTTCCTCCAAGCAAATCAAGAGATCTTCGCATGGCAGCCATCTGACATGACTGGGGTACCTAGGGAACTTGCCGAGCACTCTTTAAATGTAAACATGAATGCTAAACCCGTCAAACAGTTCCTACGATGTTTTGGCGATGAAAAGCGTAAGGCAATAGCTAAGGAACTAGCACGGCTCGAGTTAGCCAGATTCATAGAAGAGGTCATACACACTGAGTGGTCGGCCAATCCTGTAATGGTCCCTAAAAAGGACACCACTGATTTAAGGATGCGTGTTGATTATACTGCCTTGAACAAGGCTTCTCCAAAAGATCCGTTCGCTCTGCCTAGAATTGATCAAGTTATCGATTCTACGGCAGGCTCGGAACTCCTCTGTTTTCTTGGCGCATATTCTGGTTATCACCAAATCCGGATGAAGGAATCTGACAAAGTCAAAACTTCATTCATAACCCCCTTGGAACCTTCTGTTTTGTTACGATGCCCTTTGGGCTGAAGAACGCAGGAGCTACGTACCAGCGCACGATGCAGCGTTGCCTCCACGACCAACTCGGACGCAATGTACATGCATACGTGGATGATATTGCGGTGATGTCCAAAAAGAAGGAAACGTTGATTTCCGACTTGGAGGAAACGTTCGCTAATCTACGAAAATACAACATCATGCTTAACCCGAAGAAATGCTTCTTTGGAATACTAGCCGGAAAATTGTTAGGTTTCATCGTGTCTCAAAGAGGCATAGAGGTGAACCGAGACAAAATCAAGGCTATACTCAATATTTCCAGGCCAACTCACCTGAAGGACGTACAAAGATTAACTAGTTGCATCGCTGCGGTTAGTCGATTTGTAAGCCGGCTTGATGAAACAGCCGCACCATTATACAAACTCCTAAAAAAGACCAAGGATTTTGTTTGGACTGACGAAGCTGAAGCTGCACTACAAGATCTGAAGAAAGTACTCACATCTGCTCCTATCCTTGTAGCACCAGAACCTCAGGAACCGATGTTGCTCTATCTTTCTGCGACAAATAAGGTCGTTAGTATCGTCATGGTGGTGGAGAGACCAGAGGAAAATCAGGAACACCTGGTGCAGCGTCCGACTTACTTTGTCAGCGAGGTCCTGACAGAATCAAAACAGCGGTATCCACACTATCAAAAGTTGGCTTACGGTGTTTTTCTAACATCTAGTAAGTTACGACACTATTTTCAGGAGCATCCAATTACCATGGTGAGCACAGCTCCCATGCGAGATATAATCAACAACAGTGACACCACAGGACGCGTCGCCAAATGGGGCATAGAGCTTTCATCTTTCGATATTGAGTATAAACCCCGGACAACAATCAAATCCCAAATCCATGCTAACTTTGTCGCTGATTGGACAGAGACGAAGGAAAATATGACCCTCCCTGAGTCGGAATATTGGACCCTCTACTTTGATGGGTCTAAGGCTCGCGGGGGCTCGGGGGCTGGCATGGTGCTCAAATCACTCCAAGGAGATAAACTTCTATACGTGTTGCAGATCCACTTCACAGCGACAAACAATATTGCCGAGTATGAAGCACTGCTGCATGGAATCCGGATTGCTAAGGATATTGGCATCCGACGTCTGATGTGTTACGGAGATTTGGATCTTGTTTCCCAACAAGTGTCGGATATTTGTAATGCAAATAAACACATGGCAGCATATAAAGTTGAAGGGAATATGCCCGAGAGGCAATAATAAAGTGGTTATTATCTTATTCCATGTTTATGATAAATGTTTATTTTGCATGCTATAATTGTATTGATCGGAAACGTCAATGCATGTGTGTTTAATAAACAAAAAGGGTTCCTAGTTATGCCTCTCTTATAGACTAGCTCGTTGATTAACAAGATGATCAAGGTTTCCTGATCATGGACATTGGATGTTGTTAATAACGAGGTCACAACATTGGTGGAATGATGTGATGAACATTCATCCGAAGTATAGCATTACGATCAAGTCATTATGTTTATATTTCTATAACATAATACGAAGTAATCTTAGTCCTTAGACCATGAGATCATGTTAATCGCTAACACTAGAACAGTATCTTGATAACACCAAACATCACACCGTAACAGGGTGACTATAAAGGTGGGTTCAGTGCTACAAAGGTGTTATGTTGAGGCTCATGGATCAAGAGTGGAATTTGTCAATCCTGATGACGGATAGATATACTCTGGGCCCTCTCGGTGATATCACATTAAGATAGCTTGCAAGCAAGTGATGTGATCACTAGAATGTTATATCACAGGAACAAGAAAAGAGTGCATGTCGGCAACGAGATCAAACTAGGTATGGAGATACCGATGATTGAATCTCGGACATGTAATATATCGTGAGACAAAGGGATTTAGTTACTAGCGTTAAAGGTTCTCATGATCACAGAAGTCATCGTTGAATGTGTAGGAGTCAGTATGGATCTCCAGGTCCCGCTTCTGATTATTGATCTGAGAGGGGTCTCGATCATGTCTACATTATTCGCGAACCGTAGGGTGACACACTTAAGAGATACTGACACCATTTGGAGAAAATATGTTTCACATAAAGATTTAAGAAAGCGCTGGAATTATTTCAATAGACACCGAAATTGTTTCGGGTGAAATTGCTGAAATTGGTTCTGCATGTAATATTGAAATGTTGCAAGGGGTTTTATGTGAATGTTTGTTAATTAAATTAATTAACAAAATTCTGAATAAAAATAATAAAAGAGTTTTATTAAATGAGAGAGCACTAAATTTGGAGAAATTTAATGCATTTAAAGTGGAGACTTTAAAAGGGAATGTGAAGAGGCATTTTAATGTGGAGGGGTTACCACCACATGAATGGAGGAGGTGAAGAGGCACCTCCTCTATGCGCTGGCCATGAAGGAGGGGCACCCCCTCCTCCTATAAAAGGCCACCCTCTCCTCACTTCTCACACACACCTCCTTGTGAAGAATATCTCTCCCCCTCTAGTATTATTTCCCCATGGTCTCGGATTAGCGAGATACATGTCCCCGGTGGCTTTATCTGGAAAGGAGTTGCTGCTTCCGCTGCTTTGCTGGAGCGAGGGACGGAGGTTGTCGGGGTACCGGACGTGTGTGCGATCACGGATGCACCGTTGCTTTGCGGTGCTGGACTTGGTGGTGCTGGAGCTGGATCTGATGGACGTGCTGGAGCCGGACCTGCTCGAACTTCCTCACGATCTTGAGATCGGCAAGTGTACGACTACATCAACCACGAGTTCCTACTCGTTAACAAAACTTGTTGTCTTTGAGGGTAAGTTCTCGATGGATGTATGTCCACCCGTTGCTCTGTACCTAGTAGATAGATCTTGGCGTATAGTTCTCATCGTAGGAATTTTTTGTTTTCTATGCTGCGGACCCAACAGTGGTATCAGAGCCTGATCTATGCGTAGGTGCTTTGCACGGGTAGTACACATATGTTTATATGTGGGCGATGATGATCATGTTATTGCATCTTCTATATATTTTGGATATTGGTGGCATAGTGGGATGAAGCGACCCGGACCAACCTTACATGTCATCGTACATGAGACCGGTTCCACGACTGACATGCAACTTGTTTTGCATAAGTGGCTGGCGGGTGTCTGTCTCTCCTACTATAGTCAATATCTGATTTACAACGAGTTGCTAATAACTTGGTTATCCTTGTTGTGGTTCATCTTCATAGGTGAGAACGTTTCTATCTCCGAAAGCCCTAAGCCACATAAAACTTGCAATTGATAAATTAGAGGCGTCCAGTTTAGATCGTTGCTGGGCTAGTGTCTTGATATGGTATTGTTGTAAGTAGATGTATGATAGATACTCTTACAACTCACTCAACGTGTAAGTTCCATAGACCTTGGCCTTACACACAAAGGAATGATAGAGATCATACCACGATGCAAGTGATAGAGATCAAATGCATGGACCATATCATCTCACTTTACACATTAGATGTTAGCATCTTATACTGCTAGTTTGGCGCTTTCTGTAGCATTGTAAGATGATCCCTCATTTAGATATCAAGATAAAAATGTGTTCTTCCTTAAGTATGCACCGTTCTATGGATCGTGTTACGAGACATCACGTGATGATCGGGTGTACTCGACTCTACGCTTTCATACAACGGGTGTAAGACAGTTTTACACACGCGAGTACTAAGGTTCTTACTTGGCGAGCCTAGCATGTACATACATGGCCTCGGAACACGGACCAAAAGGTTAAGCATGAGTCATATAGTTGATATGATGCACATATTGATGCTCGCCTTTTAAGCTACACCGACTCACGTGATGATCGGACTTGGTGTAGTGGATTTGGTTCATGTAATCACCAAAAAGGCACGAGGATGTCGTTTTTGAGTGGGAGTTCATTAGTAATTTGGATTAGTCGAACTCAATTTTTCATAAACTAAATCGAAGTGAATTTGCATAATTTGTTGTAGTCATTGGCGTCTGTTCACTACCTAATGCTTAGTTTTAATTGAGATAATAGAACTATAGAATTCTGGATATTTACTTTACGAACTGGTATCGTATTGTTTTGAATGTCAATTTAAAGTTTATAAGTCCTATTGCAAACTTTCAGCAAACTCTATTTACTCCATGAAGTTTAATAAGTAGTATTAAATCAAGAGTAAGAATTCCAATGTTAGTATCTAAAGTATCATGTTTGCCTCCATGATTATTGATATTCAAAAGTTGTTTTAATATCAAGATTATATTGGAGCTGAAAATTGTTTCAGAAACCATCATGTGTGAAAGATATTGTGATATCTGAAACAATGTTTTTGGTTGCATTATGATAGAGTATAATTTAGCAAAATACATGTTCTCATATTGTATGAGAATTTGTGAAGGTTGGAGATGCTATGCGTCCTAATCTACCAAAAAGGTTTTGGGAACTGATATTATACTCGTGATTCTTCCTTATAGGCTATATTAGCTTGATCATGAAAGTTGTCATGATAAGGATGAATAGAAGATGTAAGTAAAATGTTTACTATACTAATAGATCACTAAAGAATAGATTTTTGAAAGAATACCAAACATTTGATGATGGTCATTCACTTCAAAGTGCAAGTCCAAAGGTATTAGTATTTGACTATATACGCTTTGTACTATGTGTCATGTGAATGACACCACAATTGATGTTGATAGATTCTTTTAAAAGGAAAAGGAATTGCTAAAAGAGAATATATAAAATATTTGGCAGAAAATAAAAGGTTGGAGATGTCCAACTTAGGTATATAGAAGATATACATGTTATGGTTGTATTCCTTGCTTGTTAAACAATGTGGTTCTTAGGTATTGGATACCGGTATTGAATACCGAATTGGTTGGTATGAAGTGTCATACAAGACAACGCAATTCATGAACTGCAATGGCCTAAGTAACTAGCAAGAGAATACGTGATGATGTTCATCGAAAACAAATAAAGTTTTATTGTGTTTTTCATTGTCGTCAAACCTAGCCTTCAAGATTTGTTTTAATAATTGTTATTTTGTTCCGGTATTACGAGAACAATGGTTGTTCAAATAATTACTGTATTCCATAAAGGATGGATGAACTTTTACAAGTCTAGTTGGAGAAATCACATCCATAAACATTATTGCTAAAATGTCGTGAGACAAATGATTGGAAGATCACTTATGAAGTGACATCGCTGTTTTAAATTATATTTGAAAGAAAGCATGAAGAAACTCCATGTTGATGGAATTTTTGGAGTCTTTGATTTTGATCAATTGACGCATGTGAGACTTTCCTCGAGATAATTGAAACTTCGTCCATAGGCCAAAGAGGAACGGATGACTAACTTATTGGAAATTATGCATGTTGATGTATATAGTCCATCATGTGTAACCATATGCGATGGATCCTTTTGCTTCATATGCTTTCTCCAGAAATTTAAGTGAATATATCTATATATTTACTTAATAAGGAAGAAGTATGAAACATTTGAAAATTGTTCAAAGACTTTCAAGATGAAGTGAAAAAATCATTGTAACATGAAAATAAAAGAGTATGATTTGATCATAAAGGAAGATATTTGAGTTACATGTTTAGCAAAACACCAAAGATTTGAGGAATTGTTCCATGATTTGCGTTTCCCGGTAAACCATAGGAGTATGGCATATTCGAGAGATGAAATCAAACCATGTTTGACATGGTAAGATCAAAGGTGTCATTTATAAAACTGCCATATGTTTTAAGGGTTGAAGCTTTAGAGACTACCTCTTTTACACTGAAAAGAGCACCAACGTGATCCATTGAAAAGACACCATATAAGTTATGGTTTGGGATAAAACCCGAATTGTCTTTTCTTAAATTTTGGTATGCTATGCATAAGTAAAATGTTTAGAACCAAAGTCGGATAAGTACGTCTTTGTAGGTTATCCCAAAGAATTTGTTGGGAATTTCTCCATAACACCGAGGACAAAAGAGTTTCTCACTTGGAATGTCAAGTTTCTTGAGAAGGAATTTTTCACGAAAAGTTAAGTGGGAGGACAATAGAAACTTGATAAGGTTATTGAACCTTAGCTATATGTGCTAAGTAGCGCAGCGCTGGAAAGTGTCCCGGTGGCGGCCACAATGCTCATGGCTCCCGTGATTAGAAAAGGTGTGATCTCGGAGATTAGAGTTCCTATTAAACCGTGTGGGTTGGTAAGAATAAAATAGTAAGATTTGATAAGCAAGTCGTTATTGTTTTGACAATGATGAACCGACTACATGCAAAGAAGCGATGATGGGCCCTGACTCCATAAAATGACTAGAAGTCATAGAATCCGTGATAGTATCCATATACGAGAAATCAAGTTTCTGAACTTGGAAGACCCTCCGGAGAGGCGTGAAGCCTATCGGTCGTGTTTAACATCTATGAAATAGTCGACATGTCGGAAAGAAGTTTACGGCAATGTTCAAGGAGTTGACTATGACAAGATTTGATCTTTCATAGCGATATTTAGTCTAGACGGATTAATGTAGCAACCACTACATATAATTTGGTATATGGTAGTTGAATAAAAAAACAAGGTTCTTCTAATAGAATGGTTACCTAGGATGTGTACATGACACGGTCCGAAGGGTTTTGTTAATTCAAAGGGTGCTAAAAGGGCATGCAAATTTCAATAGTTGAAGTAAGCATAGCGGAGTTGGAATCTTCACCATGATGAAACTGTTAAAAGAGTTTAAATTCATCGGAGACGATGAAGATACTTGCATTTGCAAGAAATTAAGTGGGAGCGCTGAGACATATTTCTAATACATTATGTAGAGGACATATTGTTGATTGGAAATGATGTATCTTGTATTGACACAAGTTAAGAATTTCATTAAAATAAGATTTCGATGAAAGACTTGGGAAAAACCGGAATATTTGGCATCAATATCTATATGGATAGATTGTGGCGCTAATATGGTTGTGCCAGACATACATATATGAGATATTGAAAGGGTTCAATATGGAAACAACAAGAAAGGTTCTTGCTGCATGGAAAGGATTGTATCAAGATTCAAGTGTTTCAACACTTGGTGAGTAAAATCACATGAAGATTTTGATCGATTATACCGTGATATGTATATATCCATAATGTCCTATGCTCTAAGTGTTATGAGCACATACCAGGATGATTCATAAGATGATCATTGGACAATAGTAAAGATATTCTTATGAGCTTTGGAAGAACTAAGAATATATCATGTATAAGTGACAAATAGTTAAAGGTAGTTCATTGTAAAATGTTACATTGATACTAATTTTGTCACAAGATACAAATTAAATTTATCTCAATTTAGACTATGGGTGGCACAATGTAATGGAAAGGATGTTCCGTGATGGATTTGGATGAGTTCCAAAGTTGAGACATTGTGATAGATACTACAACAAAAGGCTAAGTATATAACTACTATAGTAGCAGCAAAGGAGGGCATTTGTGCTAAGTAGTTTGTTATCAAACTAGGTGTGGTTCTAAGAGGGCTAATACTATGAAGATATATTGTGTGACAATAATATCAACATATTTTAACCGGAACAAACTAAAGGTCTCACTAGAGGACCAAATTTATAGAATGCCATCTCATTTGAGAATGAGTGATGCTTAGAGACGCAAAGACATGCACATACACACGGACCTGAAACTGTCAGATCCGGAGATTATGTTAACCACTAGCAATCGCGTATATGCAACACTAGAAAGCCATATGTGTTCAGTATGCAAAGTTTTTAAAACTAGATTATTGACTCTAGTGCAAGTGGGAGACTGAAGGGAATATGCCCGAGAGGCAATAATAAAGTGGTTATTATCTTATTCCATGTTTATGATAAATGTTTATTTTGCATGCTATAATTGTATTGATCGGAAACATCACTACATGTGTGTTTAATAAACAAAAAGGGTTCCTAGTTATGCCTCTCTTATAGACTAGCTCGTTGATTAACAAGATGATCAAGGTTTCCTGATCATGGACATTGGATGTTGTTAATAACGAGGTCACAACATTGGTGGAATGATGTGATGAACATTCATCCGAAGTATAGCATTACGATCAAGTCATTATGTTTATATTGCTATAACATAATACGAAGTAATCTTAGTCCTTAGACCATGAGTTCATGTTAATTGCTAACACCAGAAGAGTATCTTGATAACACCAAACGTCACACCGTAACAGGGTGACTATAAAGGTGGGTTCAGTGCTACAAAGGTGTTATGTTGAGGCTCATGGATCAAGAGTGGAATTTGTCAATCCTGATGACGGATAGATATACTCTGGGCCCTCTCGGTGATATCACATTAAGATAGCTTGCAAGCAAGTGATGTGATCACTAGAATGTTATATCACAGGAACAAGAAAAGAGTGCATGTCGGCAACGAGATCAAACTAGGTATGGAGATACCGATGATTGAATCTCGGACATGTAATATATCGCGAGACAAAGGGATTTAGTTACTAGCGTTAAAGGTTCTCATGATCATAGAAGTCATCGTTGAATGTGTAGGAGTCAGTATGGATCTCCAGGTCCCGCTTCTGATTATTGATCTGAGAGGGGTCTCGGTCATGTCTGCATTATTTGTGAACCGTATGGTGACACACTTAAGGGATACCGACACCATTTGGAGCAAATATGTTTCAGATAAAGATTTAAGAAAGCGCTGGAATTATTTCAATAGACACCGAAATTGTTTCGGGTGAAATTGCTGAAATTGGTTCTGCATGTAATATTGAAATGTTGCAAGGGGTTTTATGTGAATGTTTGTTAATTAAAGTAATTAACAAAATTCTGAATAAAAATAATAAAAGAGGTTTATTAAATGAGAGAGCATTAAATTTGGAGAAATTTAATGCATTTAAAGTGGAGACTTTAAAAGGGAATGTGAAGAGGCATTTTAATGTGGAGGGGTTACCACCACATGAATGGAGGAGGTGAAGAGGCACCTCCTCCATGCGCCGGCCATGAAGGAGGGGCACCCCCTCCTCCTATAAAAGGCCACCCTCTCCTCTCTTCTCACACACACACCTCCTTGTGAAGGATCTCTCTCCCCCTCTAGTATTATTTCCCTATGGTCTCGGATTAGCGAGATACATGTTCTCGGTGGCTTTATCTGGAAAGGAGTTGCTGCTTCCACTGCTTTGCTGGAGCGAGGGACGGAGGTTGTCGGGGTACTAGACGTGTGTGCGATCACGGATGCACCGTTGCTTTGCGGTGCTGGACTTGGTGGTGCTGGAGCTGGATCTGATGGACGTGCTGGAGCCAGACCTACTAGACTTCATCACGATCTTGAGATCGGAAGGTGTACGACTACATCAACCACGAGTTCCTACTCGTTAACAAAACCCATTGCCTTTGAGGGTAAGTTCTCGCTGGATGTATGTCCACCCGTTGCTCTGTACCTAGTAGATAGATCTTGGCGTATAGTTCTCATCGTAGGAAATTTTTTGTTTTCTATGCTACGGACCCAATAAAAGCTGTCGTGGATGATCTATCTAAATCGTTCGAAGGGTTTGAGGTTCAACACATTCCTCGAGCAGAAAATGAGGAAGCGGATGCACTATCTCGCATAGGCTCTGCACGGAAAGAGGTCCCGGATGGCGCTTTTTTAGAGCACCTCAAAGTTCCCTCAATGAAGGGAGTAGATGAGGAATATCCGACCAAATCCGACTCACCTCTAATAGCAGTTCTGGCTATAATTCCCAGCTGGACTCAACCCTACCTAGATTATGTGGTAGATGGCAAATTACCCGAAGACGAGGTTCTGAGCCGGCAGATTATCTGACGAGCGAAAGCCTATACTATTGTTAAAGGTGAGCTCCATAAACAGAGTGTTTCTAGGGTTTTTCAGCACTGCATATCTCCGGAAGAAGGAGTGGAAATCTTAAGAGAAATCCACGAAGGCGAGTGTTGTCACCATGCTGCAGCCAAATATTTAGTGGCAAAAGCTTTTAGACATGGATTTTTCTGGCTTACAGCTCAGGCAGATGCCGAACGATTAGTCAAGACGTGCAAAGGCTGCCAAAAGTACGCCAAGCAAGCTCATGTTCCGGCTGATCAGCTGCGAACAGTACCTATAACATGGCCCTTTGCGGTCTAGGGGCTTGATATGGTAGGACCATTTAAACGAGCTCCAAGTGGATTTACTCACCTCTTAGTGATGGTGGATAAATTCACAAAATGGATTGAGGCTAAACCTGTCACTAGTTGTGATGGAGCAACAGCCAAAAGATTTGTCGAGGATGTTATAATCTGGTATGGTTATCCATATAGCATTATCACGGACAACTGGAGTAACTTCTCTATGGGAGAATTGGCTGAATTCTGCAACGAGCAAAATATCCAGCTTGACATTGCGTCAGTCGCACATTCACAAGCTAACGGACAAGTCGAAAGAGCAAATGGTTTAATCCTACAAGGCCTAAAACCAAGACTCGAAGCACCACTACGACGTGCTATGGGGGCTTGGGCATAGGAATTACCCTCTGTAATATGGAGTTTACGAACGACTCCGAATAGCTCAACCGGATACACACCTTTCTTCTTGGTCTATGGTGCAGAAGCAGTTCTTCCTAGTGATTTGATTCACACTTCTCCTAGAGTGGCCGCGTATATTGAAGAGGATGCCAAGATTTCTCGACAAAACAATCTCGACTTAGTCGAAGAAGTTCGCGTCGTTGCTGAAATGGGATCTACAGCCTATCAGCGGAAGTTATGCAAGTATCATAGCCAGAGAGTCCAAAATAGATCTTTCAATAAAGGTGATTTGGTTCTCCGGCTTGTGCAACAAAGAAAGCACAAACTTTCCCCAGTATGGGAAGGGCCCTTTTTGGTTAGTCGAGTATTACACAATGGTTCGTATTACTTAACTGACATGAGGCCAGTCAAAGAAAGACCTGCTACTAAGAAGAGAAAGAGAGCTGGAGGCAGTACAAATCCGGATGAATTAGATAGACCTTGGAATATTGCTCAGCTACGTCCCTTTTATTCTTAGTTTATCCTTCTTTGTAATCATATACATGTACATGCTCTGAGAGAAATAAAAGTTTTGGTTGCCTCAAGTTTTTCTGAGAAGTTTTTACCATCTTATTTCCAAATGATCATGCCATAGTCAAAAATCCCAGAATGCTTGAAAGTACTTTATGCTCATGTTCGTTCTGGTTTAGATTTCCGATTCTAAATTGCTACCTTCGGGTCTAACTCTAAAGTTTCTAGTCTTTACTTTGGTTATTTGTCTGATTGTTGGATGCGGACATTTTCTATTGTTGGTACTGGAAGCCGGCTTTGTTTCCGAGTTTAAACTGGTTTAGCGATTGAGCTCCGTTGCTCGGCAAAGTTTCCGGCAGAAGGTTTAGCCTGTTCACGAAAGGAACGAGGTGGAAAGCCATATAAACGATAAGTATAGACAAAAAAATACAAGTGCTTGTGTAAACATTTCAGGCACACAAAAAATTTAAAGCCAAAAGTGCTGAATAGATCAAAAGCTTAGCACTAGCAAAATAATAGTATTGCATATATACAGGCCGCTCATGTTTTTCAGAATAACACAAATATTTCTGTTAATCTATGATGCAGGAGAGGAAGGAGCTGCCGGCTCGCTGGATACACCGCCTTGATATCGATTCGAGATGTCCACATCCGAGATGGTGCGTTCATCGTCGAAAACTTCTGCTGAATCTTCCAGAGGCGGAGGTGGAGTATCCACGCGGGTGAAGAAAGGAGTCTCTGAGCTGGTCAAATCAGCCACGTGACACCCATATCCTGCGCAGGAGTCCATGATGGCTTCCCTGCTCATGGCCGTGTTCATCTACTTTGCAGTACCCTCTGGTCACTTGTCATATTTCCATGTTTCCATGGTGCCTCATGACCATGGTGAGAGCGTTTTGCGCCGCAGTCCGTGCATAAGACATGTTCCAATCCTGGACAAATTGCGGCATCTCCTTTGCCTTGTCCCGCACCTGAAAATCCGACATGCTATGCATGTCCGGAATCTTGAGAGCTTCGCCAATATCCTCGAGGGATTGGCGGAAGTCATGAAGCAGGTCACCGACTTGGGTAAGCCGGTGGGTGCGGGGCTCAGCGGAGGTGGAGTCTGTCAAGTCCAGAGGACCTATAGAAAAAAAAGCAGTTAAAAGAGATCCGACATTGAAAGAAGTCGAAGAAAAAAAGACAAGTCAGACAGATGGAACGTCCCGAAAATGATGTCGTCAATTTTGGTCTTCTCTTCCCGAAGAATCTGGAGTTCAGCCTAGAGCGCCTCGGAAAGATCCCTCTCTCTGCACAACTCACTATTGAGGTCCGAGATTTTTTGATCTTGAGCAGCGATCTTGCAATCACGCTCATCAGTAGCCATGGAGGAGGACTCAAGGATTTGAGCAATGCTCTTTTCATGATCTGCCTTGAGCTGATCTAGCTCTTGGCGAAGCTCCTTGTTCTCCACCACCAAAGTCTTGAGGTTCTCGGCCTATTCAATCATGGCACAGGATTGTTTCACCAGTGCTATAAGTCAAAAAGAACAATAGTTCAACGAAAAAATTCGACATCGAAAACACAAAGACGAGGTTTGAGTCTCGGAATGTTTACCTTCGGCTTCATCCTTGGCAACTTTAAGTTCAGCATTTTTAAGACGGAGAGCTCTGATCTCTCTCCGCTTATCACAGACATTCTTCAACAAATCCTGGTTATAGGAATATACTTTCTGTAAGTCAGAATACCCAAATTCAGAAAGCTACTAAAGACTCGGGCTAATATTTTTGATAATATCAGCATGAGCCTTGGGGGCTACACTAGCTCGTTCTTTGGCATCCTAAGGAAGCATAAACCCGGATTATTTATCCTACTTCATGCTTGGGGGCTAGAGGATATGATATGAAATAAAGGAAAAACAAGAGTTGGAATTCCGACTTACATATTGTTCGCGAGTGAGTTTATCCAAACTCGCGTTCACTTCAACTGCAACCTTCTCAGCGAGAGTCAGAGGGGTCACAGGAGCAGTTGGAAGCTCCCCGGACCTGATCCTCTCGTTGCGAAGAAGCACTTGTTTAAGAAGATTAGAGTGCTTGACGTCCTCTGCTTCTTGCACTTCTTCTTCGGCAGATAAGGTACTTTTATCTAGGCATTGCCTGGCCAGCCGCTGGATCTCTTCGGCAGATTTCCGGGACAGGCCAAACTTGGCAAGTCCCGGATTGCTGAGAAGGTTTTCGGCGAAGGTTTCTGCCGAGGGATCATTACCCAAAGAGGGTTCACCCTTATCTAAACCTGACTCACCCATGGTGACGTCAGTTTGCGATTCAAGGATCACAGGCTCCGTTGAAGGAGCCGGATCTTCTGCGACGACCGAAGAAGCGATGATCACCGGCGTTGCGGAAGATTGAGGGGCAGGAGTCAGAGGAGCCACGGCAGGAGAAGCTATGGTAAGCTTCGTCTGTCGCAGGGGCTTCGAAGAAATCCCCTTCCCCTTGCCCTTGATGAGCGGTTTTGCTCTAAGAATGTAGTAAAGTCGGAAACATTACATCTCGGAAGGAAATTCAAGTAAAGTGCAAAGGCGGAAGTTGTGATTGAAAGTTACCTCTTCACGACAGGCACCTCCTTTGTACCAAAAGCCACTATCGGGGCTTTGTGCTTCTTGAGAACAAGGTCCGGCAATGGTACCACCTCTGTCTCCTGAGAAAACTCTGGAGGATATCCTTCGAGCGGAGCAAATTCCGACTCGGGGAGGTCAGCAAGCTGAAAAGAAGAGAACAAATCAGTATTGCAGTATAACTCAAAGATTGAAACACATAAAAAGGTGTACTGATAGAAGCTTACCGGCACTACGGGGTTTTCCGCCGTATGCATATCCAGAGAAACCTCCGGGATCCTCCTCTCGATCCGTTCCCTGATCATCCACTTAATCTGGCTTATATAGCCCTGCGTGGTGTAGGCTTTGGGGCTGATGCGGAGGGAGTCTTTCTTGGATGACGTGATGGAGTGCATCAGTCTATCTCCATGGTACTAAAGGGGCTTGATCCGGCATGAGACCCAGTATTGGACCAAGTTGGATCCCTTCAGTCCCTTGTGTTTGATCAGATATTCGACCCGCCTCTTAGCGAGGATCAGATCATCACTGAGAGCCGGAGCGGCCTCGTCCCAAGACGGTTGGGCCGTGGCAGCTCCGTCAACAAAAGCCGGCAAAGCAGTAGCTTTGTCGGGAGCCGGAATATCCCTATGGTAAAAGAACGTGGCTGACCATTGTTTGACCGAGTCACTAGCTAGGATTTTGGGATATGCGCGCTCGCGTCTAAGCGAAAAGCTAATGGTACCGGTGATATAAGGAACACCGGCAGTAATAGAGTTTCTCCAGACATGAAAATAGTACCGGAATAACGTCAAACTCGGCCTAATACCGAGAAAGCCCTCACACAAAGAAGCATAAGCGCTCATCTCTAAGAGAGAGTTGGGAGGAAGATGGTGGAGTTGAACTCCGTAATGGTCAATCACCTCGGAGAAGAACTCCGAGGGAGGAAACGACAAACCTCTGTCGAGGTGGGTGCTGAAGTGGACCCGCTCGCCGGCGCGTGGGTTGGGGACGGTTTCCTCGAAGCCGCTCCGCCAGTCGCTGGCACGGAGGAGCCCTTCATTCTCCACGTTCTGGAGCTTCTCGTCGTCAAGCACGCAGGGGATCCAGACCCCGCGGAAGCTTTCCTTCTCCACCGTCGCTTCCATCGCCGCCGTCGCCGCCGCTGCCGCCAAGCCGGAGGAGGAAGAAGAAGCCATTTCTCCGGCGGGCAGATGACCTAGGATGGGCGGTGCTGGGAGTTTTTTGGGGGAAAACGGAGGAGCTCTGTGCGCGCAGGGGAGATTTGGAGGAGAGGAAAAGGCAAGGGAACAGGTGAAGAGAGAAGGAGAAAATCCTAACCCCTTATATCCACCTAACCGCGCCAAGATTCGTGCAAATTCTACAGTGTAAGCGCCACGCGTCGTGGAAGGAACTGGGAAGGACCCACGCGATAATTACGTCACCTCAATCTCCACGCCTCAGTTTCGCTAACCGCAGACCCACCAACGGTCGTGCTGACAGGATGTCAGTCAGATGACGTGACTTGACCGTGACTTGTATCAGGTGGCGTTAGAGACCAAATTCCGGCTTAGTTTGAAATTAAGCTGGAAAATCCGAGTAACCTGTTAATATGTCCGACTTATTTTTAAGACCCGGATCGTATTTTTTGTTGTAAAGTTTCAGGAACCCTTCAAGATTCTGCAAGCCGAAGATCAAGCTAGACGATGATGAATCCGACTTTGGATCTTGGAGGCCTCCGGGGGCTGATGTTGGGGATATACTTTCCTGGTATCCTCACAATTCCTCACTGACCAGGGTGGCCCACTTCGGGTTAGAGCTTTGCTTCATGGGCGGCCCAGTCAGGGAGAAAGACGGAGTCCAATCCGGCTACGGGAAGGCCCGGAAGACTTACCGACTTAAGCCCATAATGTTACTTGTAGTTCAAGATGTACTCTGTAACCGACTCTTAGTCGTAGCCGGATAGATCTCTCCTATAAAACCCTAGGCCGGATATCTATATAAGCCGTCCTAGGGAGAGCCTTTAGGGCAACACTCTAAACACCTCAATAGTCTACAATCTCAACTCGTACAGGCGAAACCCTTGTAACCCATATTCCGGCTCTACCGTATTACTGGATTGCTAGCAGGAGTAGGATCCGTCCAAAGCCGGCGGATTCGAACCTGGGTAAACTTGTGTGCTCACCGTCCCGGAACACCGTATGTCTCACACCCCTCTCTTTCGCACGCCTCGAGGACCCCCTCATGGCGTACTTGTCCTCAATCCGATGACACCAAGGATATGGACTGCAAATTACCTCCCCAAACTATCTAAAACTCCAATTACAATCCATTGGCAATGGATAATCGAACCCTCCTTCGAATTTCTTGTTATCATTTGCATCCACGATGTACCGGTCCCTTCTAATGTTCACCAAGAAAGCAAACCGTAAATCCATCCTAACCCACAATAAACGGAGAGACAATTAGCACACCAATACCAAAATCAACCAAAAAACTAATTAAACCATGTGGAATCGACTATTGCAATGCACAAAAAAGCTCAATGGTAACAATACTTACCCCTCGAGAACCCAGTCATGGATGCGGAGGGTCTCCGGCCCGACCCCTGCCTCATCAAGGTCATCGCTGCCGCTCGCCATTTCGTCGAGCAGGTGGCAGGCGCACTGGCGGAAACAAGCGCCCTATCGATGGCATCTCAAGACGGCGGCAGCAAAGCAGGTGGTGGCGGAGCAAGTGGAGGTGGAGCAGGTGGCGTCAGAGTAACATGCAGTGGAGCAGGTGGACACGCCGGACGGCCGCGGCGGCGCAGGTGGCGGCCCTAGTGGTGGCAGGAGCAGGGGTGGTTCGAGAGCGAGAATAGGGGGCGATGGTGCTCGTGGTCCCACCTGTAAGATCAAGGGGCGAGAAAAGGGGCGGGAGCACCGTTGCACGGTCCCACCTGTAAGATCTGGACCCACCCGGCCACTAACGGCACGAGACGGAATCGAGCCAAAACTGGCCGTTTGGCCTCGCCAGAGCAGATGCGTCCGAGGCAGTGGTAAAACTGAGAACGATTTGGCTCTAGTGGCAAAACTGAGTACATAGAAGCCTCAAGTGGTAAACGAATAAATAACCCTTGTTTATAACTGCTAGTTCAGTTTGCTGTCTATTTGCTACTGGATGGTCACATCACCAGCTCTGAGAAGTGGTGAGCACAACAATACGGCATGTGCAATCAAACATGCAGATTTTTGTATCAAACAAGATAAAATCAGTTTTGTTGACAACTAAACAACTTGCCAAAACTGCAGAAAAACTAGATATGGGCTACCAAACAAAATGCTAAACTTGGTCCAAGCCAAATTTCCCCTCGTGCAGCACCCTACAAACCAAGTAGGAAATACCAAACATGCCCTATAGCCATGGCATACTTGCAAGGTTGTGGTGTAGGACAACAGGTCATGAGGTGGTTCCGAACAAGAGCGGCCGTGGCGAGCAAGACATGTGTGCGTGAAGGTTATTTAGGTGGCTTTAGACAGTGCCAACGCGAATCTGGTGTCATGGTGTTTCTCCGTGTATGGACGAATCTGACGTCCAGAAGAAAGACGGCAAGCCGTGGAGCTGGTGTTGCTCTGTGTTTGGACGAAACTGGCAGAAATGAGTTGCACTGGCCTGCTTTTGGGCTACATGTTGGATCGGGGCTAATTAGGAAACAACAAGCGATGCCTCATGATCCAGCGCACTGGGCTTGAATCAGAGGAGCAAAGCTGTGCTGGATTTGGATTAGCTGATTTGATCTTGGCTTTTGAAAGATCAAACTGAATATTTTTTTACTGAAAAATACGGAACGCTGCAACATCATAATTGAGGAGTTTTACGGGGTTTTACTACTTCCTCCGATCCATATTAGTTGACTTGCATTTATCTAGATTTGGAATATGGGTCAGAGGGAGTAGTTTTGTTTGTTGGTAGAGAAGCCAATAAATGGACGGAGTTTTACTGTGCTCATTTTTGTACTTAAAAGGTAGTGAAGGTATGCAGGGTTGTCTAAGAATGAACTACACTTGAGAATACATGGCTGCCTATCTGCATAGCCATTGTAATATTACTATAAAATACTAGACTCCTCTCTGCACCCTCTGGCGTGCGGCTGTCAAACATAAGAAGAGTAAAATATGTTAGTTTTGGAACGTTGTCTCTATCCATGTTTAGTCTCATCTCAGAAATTTAGAAAATTCACGCAAATAAATTGATCAGACGAATTCATGATTACGCAAGGTGAGACAAAATGTTGCGCTATCACGTGTTGTATCCTCCCACCGACCCGTCTATGAAGCACCCCACGCCGAATAAAGTTTTGGAACCCTATCTCTATCGATGTTTAGTGCCACCTCGAAAGCTTAGAGAGTATCTAAGTAGATTATAATCCTGAAAATAAAGAACCATGCAACAAAGACATCAAACACCAGCTACCAATCAAGTATTGATAGCTAGTGTTTGGTATCTTAGTTTTTTCGTATAAATGTTTTTGATGACCCGTGGCGGCTATTAATAGGTGAGGCACGCACGTGTTCCTAGACATGTGTTTCATATGGTATGCTACGATTGCGCTAAGTAAACATGTCATATACCGATCGACATGACAATACGCCACCCGAGACGCCAGTGTTCAAATAGACGACGAGTGGTTACTCTAACATTTATTTGAAAGCAACGAGACATACGGGTGTTAGGTAAAACAGTTGCTGAGCCAACTCGTTTATAAAAAGGCGCAAAGAATTAGGATGATGCACAACCGTACAACAAATATCGTACATGCATCACGCAACTACCGCTGCTTTGGTTTTAGAGAGACCCACGTGAGTCGCCGAGTGGCCTCTCTAATGCAATCTATTTGATGTTATAATCGGTTAGGCATTTTTTCATGTATAGGTAACAATTATATGTCCTACACTACAACATGTAGTGGAGACGATAGGTGATGTTGCGCCATCTGATGTGCGTATGATAAATAGATAGCTGGAAGTCGTAGGTAATATACAATTCAGATATGTATGGAGCGGAAAAAAAGACATCTTCACACGCCCCATAGTCATCTCGGAGCTTCCGACAACATAGTAAAGAAGCATATCGGTTAGGTAAGGAGTTATACAAAGCTACTTCGTACACCACGTAGTCGTACATAGAATCATGTACCTATTCGAGTTTTTAAGACAATGTGTGTAAAGTAATGAAACGGGAATATTTGTTTCTAACAGAAAGAAATCGATTTCTTGAATACATAAATTATATAGCATAAAACTTGTCTTTGCACGAAAAGTTAGACACATAGTCTGATTATTCTGCACAATGAAGTATATTGTACAAAGCAAGTCGGATATTTTTTCTTTCTACTCTACTCTACTCTTTCTCTTCATCCTCGCACGCCTTCCTCTCATCTCTCTTTGCGATCGAGCAGTGGCATTGGGGCTAATAACTTCACATCTTCTCCATCCTCGCATGGCTGAGTTGTGTGCAGGTTACCGACCTACGAGCTGCTTACGTAGTTCTCGTCTCAGTTCACTCGCATGTGGCCTGTGTAGCAGAACATATCAGTTCAAGAAAAGAGAAAATAAAAACACACAAAGTTGGAAAGAGGGGCGTTGGACATATACAAAGTTGTGGACATACTGTGGTAGAGATAATAGAACAACGAGAGATGGTCTCCTTCGAGGAAGAGGGTCAGTTGCTCACTCTGTCAGCTGCATCTACTTGCCCGCCCAATCGCGTACACGGACGGCACTGGCTCAAAGAAATTACACAGAATCAGCCAAAAAAGTGATGGAAGGGGGCGTTACATAGAGGGAGAATCATCGGCGTACCATGATGGATGCGGGAAGCAGTGGCCGTGGTCGACCCTCATGTGGGCGTCCTCTACGCCTCAAGATTTACATGGCCGGAAGGGGGACAAATGGGAGGTTGTTAGAATTTGGTCTGTTGGGGGATAAATCAGACAATAAATAGGAAACGCTACCTTTGTTTCCAAACTCGATGATGCGTGACATCACATACGCGCTTCTTCAGTGCGCTTGCGTGTGCACCTTTGCGTGGGGAATGCGCCCGTCCACCGCTCGACATATAACTCTCTAAATTGGTTGCCTTCACCTGAGGGAGAAAGAGAGAAGGCGGGTCAGGTGAGGAAGATAAACCGGAGGAGGGCAGCAGGAAGTACATACTGAGTGTGCTTGGTTTCTGGTGCTCGGTCTGTTCGGCGACTACTGCAGAGAAATACGGAGTAGACTGCGCGACGGTGGCGAGGCTACATGCCCTAGGGTCGATAGCGTCTTCTTATGTTGAGAGGGAAGGAGGAGTCTGATAGGGGAGGGAAATCAAGGTAGGAGTAAGAGTATCTAGGTGGGGCGACTTAGATCGAGTAGTATTCCCGGTAACACGCTTGCATCGCTCACGCCCGGTCGTCGACGACGGTAGGACACTACTAGGAAAACGGCTATAGGTAATACGCACATCCGTGACGCACGTGCCAGTGGTGCCCCACGGCTAAAATAGGCATGGCGCACTGCATAAAGGTGCCCTACGGGTAACTGCAGTAAGCGTGGCACACATATGCGCGGTGCGCCACGGATGTGTGTGGACCAGGGCACTGCCGGCCGTATACCACATAGCCGTAGCGCACCTACGGCGAGTGCGCCGGTAGTTGTGGCGCACTTGGGCACCATGCGCTACAGGTCAAATCGGGCCACACTACTGTGCAACTGGGAAAAAATTCTGTGGCGCACGGGTGGTATGTGCGCCACTGCTGTTCGTTATGCCTGTGGCGCACCACGCCACGTGCGCCATGGATGTGCGTGTTGCCTGCTACATTTTGGCAGATAGCCTTTTGCATATTGCCTAGATCCACCATCTCCCACTTCACTTTTCCCTCCTTCCTCTTTGGATCTCGCCCCCTCCTCCTTACCACCTCAATTTCTTCACTCTTTCACCATTTGTAGCTTGTAAAACTTACCTGGATGCTACATACATAATAGAGGAATGCTCTCCTTCCAGCCACCATCTCTCGGTCTCTCACCTCTCCTTCGAGATCTTCTCGCGGTCTCTCGTCTCGGTAAGTTGTCTATGTAAGAGGGATGTGTTTATGTGTATGGATGATATGGTTGCATACCTATGGAGAGGATCGATGCTCTCATGTGTTTGGAGAGCATGCATGCATGCTCTCTCATATATTGGCATTATTTTGCCAAAATGTTGATTTATTTCCATTTTGGCAAGACTTTGGCATTTCGCAAAGGTCCGAATTTTAGGATAGGTCATGCCGAAATTTTCCATCGACCATTGCATGTATGCATTGGTTCTGTGGTTGTAATAAACTTCTAATTCTACCGTGTACACCGCGCAGGGAACCATGGTCCGCATAATGAGCGAAGGCATTGTGGCTAGATTTTTGAAATGCGCGACGGCCGACATGATACGAAATAACATGACGGAGATAAGATGTCCGTGCAGAAGATGCAAACTCAATTGGTTGATCGACCTAGATTCCGGAAATCTGCAGGCGCACCTGCTCCGCCATGGTTTCATGGATGGCTACACTCGGTGGATAAGTGATGACAAAGACGATGAGGCTGTAAATGGGGCGGCGGAAAATGAGGAAGGCGGGAAACATGATCATGATCACGGCAAGGACGGGCGAGATGAAGAAGAGTCTCCTGGAGATGGTGAAGGTGCGGAAGCAGACCAGGATGATGATCTAGATGCCGGAGCAGACGATGGAACAACGTCAGGCTGGGTGCGGGACCCTTATGTTCAAGAACTGCTTCTCAAGTAGACGAGTAATGCCAGGGCTGCCGCTAGAGAGAAAGCCAAGCTTGCGCAACTTGATAAAGACGCGGTTACTCCATTGTATGAAGGATGCAAGCCTGATGATACCCGATTGAATGTAACGCTCAAGGCTATGGAGATGAAGGCAAAACATAAATGGACCAATGCAAGCTTCGATGATATGATGGCATTCTAGCACGAACGTCTCCCGGAGGGGAACACGCGTCCAACTAGTATAGAGGACGCCAAGAAAATCGTGTGTCCTCTTGATCTACCGCACATTAGATACCACGTCTGCATCAACGATTGCATCATTTATCGGGGCGAGGACGCGGAGAAAACCACATGCCCGGTGTGCGGCGTTAGTCGATACAAGAAAGGGAAGAAAGCTCCTCGAAAAGTGGTATGGTACTTTCCTATCACTCCTCGTCCGCAGCGCTATTTCACAGACCCTAAGGAAGAAAATCTCATGCGCTGGCATGCGGAAAGAAAGAAGCCAACAGATGACAATGACCCTGAAAAGGACGAGTTGCTGACGCACCCTTCAGATGGTAGCTAGTGGAAAGCATTAGACCTCGAATTCCCAGAATTCGGTGGAGATTCGAGAAACATCAGGCTAGGTGCAAGCACCGATGGACTCAATCCGTTCGGTAGCCAGAGCAGCACGCACAGCACTTGGCCCGTGTTTGTATGGATGTACAACCTCCCTCCTTGGTTGTGCATGAAAAAGAAGTACATACAAATGAGTATGCTAATTCAAGGGCCAAAACAACCTGGTATCGACATCAATCTATATCTCGGGCTGTTGAAAGAGGAGCTAGCCATGTTATGGGAATCCGGAGCCAATACGTATGACGCTGTCGCACAAGATTATTTCACTATGAGAGCCGCGTTGGTCACTACGGTGCAAGACTATCCAGGTTGCGGATATTTCTCAGGGCAGGTTATCCAAGGATTCTACGCATGCGTTAGGTGCATGGATAACACGACCTATCTCCAACTAGAGAAAGATCCAGGGTCTTCGAAAACCGTGTTCATGGGGCACCGAAGGTGGCTTGGAAAGAATGATGCATGGAGAAAACGTGGAGATCTGTTCAATGGAAAATCCGAGACCCGAGGAATCCCAGAGCGGAGGAGCAGTGAAGAAGTGGATGAATTGCTGAAAAACTGGAAAGAGTGTCCTAAACCGGGAAAGAAGCGAAAGAGGCAGCAAGACAAGCCATTGATGAAGGTATGGAAAACAAGGTCTGTTTTCTGGGAGTTGCCATGCTGGAAGTTTATCCGCACACCTCATAGCCTTGACATCATGCATATCACGAAGAACGTGTGCGAGAGTCTAGTCGCCACCCTAATCAACATGCCAGATAGGACGAAAGATGGTCCTAAAGCAAGGAACGACTTGATATTCATGGGCATCCGGAAAGATCTTCACGGAGGACGCCCTACTCCTGATGATCAGGAAGATGACGATGATCATCAGTCGGAGGCGACACAAGGTCGTTGAAAGGGTAAAAAGGTCAAGAAGAAAGAATATTATGCCCCCCTTCGTGCTTCACACTAAGCCAGGATGAGATCAAACAGTTTTTCAAGTGCCTTCTAGGAGTCAAATTTCCTTATGGCTACACGGGCAAGATAAGCAGGTACCTAGATGAGGCTAAGAAGAGGTTTAGTGGGATGAAGTATCATGACTGTGCCATGCTAATGACGCAGATACTTCCAGTTGCACTACGAGGTATAATGGACGAGCATGTCTGAGAAACATTGTTTGGGCTCTGCAAGTTTTTTGACGTCGTCTCTCGAAAGTCAATTGGCGCGAAACAGCTCGAGAGGCTACAAGAGGAGATCGTGGTGATACTATACGAGCTCGAGATCTACTTCCCGCCCGCATTCTTCGACATTATGGTGCATCTGCTGGTCCATATCGTGGAGGATATCATCCAACTCGGGCCAATGTTCCTCCGCAGCATGATGCCATTCAAAAGATGAACGGACACATCAAAGGATACGTTCACAACAGGTCCCGTCCAGATAGAAGCATAGCCAAGGGCTTTCTGGCTGAAGAGTGCATCTCTTTCTGCACGAATTATCTAGGTATCGAGAACCCTGTCGGTCTTCCCGTCAATAGGCACCTTGGCAAGCTCGATGGATCGGGTCACCGAGAGGGTCGTCGCGTACTGCATGCAGACTACGATTTTCGACGCGCAGACTTTGATAGAGCAAACCTAGTCGCTCTACAACATTTAGAACTGGTCGATCCTTGGGTACAAAAGCACAAAAGGTCAATCGAGAAGAAGAATAGTGACCGGGGCATACAGAGGACGCAGGGAGAAATAATCAAAGAGCACAACTCAGATTTCACGCGTTGGTTTAGGCGGACGCTCCTAGATAATCCCCCGCAATCGCATTCTATGGAGGAAAACATCATATTCACCTTGTCGCAGGGACCCATGCACAACCTGGTGACCTATCAGGCGTATGATATCAACGGCTACACATTCTACACGGAGGAAAAGGACAACACGTGTGACTATCAGAACTCAAGCGTAACATCGGAATTCTACACCGATGACAACGTGAAGGAAATATTTTACGGAAGGATCGAGGAGATCTGGGAGCTCGACTACTATGGAGAAAAGGTGTCGATGTTCCGTGTCAAATGGGCCAAGAGCGTCAAAAGAGAACACCGGTATTTCACAACCATGTTAATACCCGAAGCAGCCAAATCCAATTGTTGGTGCGCACGTCGCCGCGAAAAATGAACTGTGGGTACTGGCTAGCAAAGTGGACCAATGTTTTTTTATTACCGACCGACAAAGCCTAGCCATGTTGTCGTGAGGAGAGGAAAAAGAAACATCATCGGAATGGATGGAGTCGCCAACGAGCAAGACTTCGACTAGTACGGTGATCCAAAGATTGAAGATGACGATGACTACGATGAAGAAACATACATCACAAGAAGAAAAAGGACAACCTTACCCAAAAAAGGTAGCCCGTTCGAGCAAAAAAACATAAAAGTGCCAGGGCTAAATTATTCAACCGCGACAAAGAAGGGAAAAAAGATTGTAAAACGCTAGCTCAAAAAAGATTGTAAACGCATGCTCAAAAAAGATTGTATTGATGCATATGGATGGTATATTATTAATGGACACATTATTATTTAATTTCTTTCTACTTTGAATCACTTTTGTACCACTTTTGATGATATATATGTACCATTTTTGTCATATAAAACATATAATAGATATTTTATATAGTTTACATAATTTTTGGGATATTTTTTAACATTTTAAAGTAGTTTTAAAATAAAAACAAAAAATGGGGGCACCGGGGTTTGAACCTGGGTGCTCCAGGTTTAGTGAGCGTACATAGCTACCGACAAGTCTGTGCTGCAGCTACCGACGCGCCGCCTCCGCTCGATCTGCCGCCTCCGCTCGCCCACTGCCTGCCGAGGAGGAGGAGAGGAGGCCGCCGCGTCCGTGGAGGAGGAGAGGAGGCCGCCGCGTCCGAGGAGGAGGAGAGGAGGCCGCCGCGTCCGTGGAGGAGGAGAGGAGGCCGCCGCGTCCGAGGAGGAGGAGAGGAGGCCGCCGCGTCCATGGAGGAGGAGAGGAGGCCGCCCCGTCCGAGGAGGAGGAGAGGAGGCCGCCGCGCGTCCGTGGAGGAGCTCGGTCCACGCTCTTCGTCATCGTCCGCGTGCTCTTCGTCGTCGTCATCTTTGAGGTGAGCGTCCCCTCTCCCCTCTCTCCCTCTCTCCCCTCTCTGACCTAGAACATAGGGCTGCCTGCCGAGGGTTTTCCTGACCTAGAACACAAACTTTCAACCCTAATTATGGTTTCCTCCTCTCTTTGGTCTCTGATATTGGATAGTGTTTTACCTAGTAAATAGCTTCGAGCACATGAACCCTAGATTGATTCAGTGATAGTGTTGTTGGTGATAGGTTTGATTCATAAATGTTACAGTGAGTTGAGACTGAAACATCCTTTCTACTGTATTTTTTCACATATGTTGGTTCCTCTGGACTCTGGTGAACACAGTGCAATTACTTGGATGAGATGTTATCGTTGGTTCATGGTTTAGGGTTCAGTCATTCAGACAGTGCAATAGTTGATCTGTGTTGATCCTAGGCTTTGGTTGTAGTGTTGATGATAGTTACTGAATTTTGTAGTGTGCCTTGATTAATTCTTGGACCTGTTCAATGTGTAAAGCTGATGCTATGGTGGTCGATGCTATAGTTACTGAATGTGTAAAGCTGATGCTATGTGCTTGTGATGTTGCTAATAGAACAGTATTCCTTCAAGTTTACTTGAGATGCATTTGCGGTACTTCACTAGAATACATAGTGACTATGAAGCATTGGTACAGATCACCCATTTGAAGCAAATAATGTGATGTAAATTCAGCAAATCTTAGAACTTAATTTCTTGCTCTTAGAGGTTTCTGTTTGCCAGCCTCAAATAGGCTTATAAAGCCTAACACATGCCATGGTTTCCAGCTTTCTTTTGTAGTGCTACTAATAAAGAATATCTTACAATGTGAAAAAAAAGGATTGTTATTTTTTTGAAGCTCATATCTGATCATGCAGTAGGTACTGGAAAAATAATAACTTGACACATGTTTTAACTGACACAATCAAGCCATCTGCATAACTCCATGCATGTGTATTTAACTATTCAAATGACTATATGAGAGAGCAGAGCTAAGAAACTTCTAAGGATTAACTAATAAGCCAAACTATTTCAAGTTTAGGATAACATAACGTCCTACGATATGTTTTCTACAGTTAAACATTTACCCTGCCTATATTACCCTGCCTAGTTGTATTCGTAGCTATATTACCCTGCCTAGTTGTATTCGTATGCAGGTGCTTGTATGAAATGAGTCCCGATTTTCGCCGAAATGTTGATTAACTTCCGTTTCGGTAGAAATCGGGCACTCCTAGTTTAACAAAAATGAGCAAAGGTCATGCCAGATTTTTCCGTGCACTTTACTAACCATTATTTTCCTTTTATTAGTGCAAACATGTGTGACAACGACGAGGCTGGATCTTCTCAGCGTATCAATGCTGAAGGAGAAGTGAGACCTCAAAACAGACCCTTGTCATTCTGGGAGGAGGTCGAGCGGCTAGAAAGAATGACAGAGGGTGATGAAGAATACAACCCTTCCGAGAGCGACGCCGATGAGATGGAAGACGCGGAGGAAGAAGAAGCGGCCGAAGGAACGGCGGATGATGAAACCACTGATGGCGGCGAGGGCACAACAAGTGGTAGTAATCCGCCTAAGAAGAAGAAGGAAAGGCGCCCAAACACGGTCGGCACCGTCAGAGAGGAAATTACCGAAGTGAGCCCAACAGGGGTTCCTTTGGCGCCTGACCATGTGGTCAAAGGGTATGGTGGGCAACTGGCGGCTATCACCCGGACCACCATCCCGATCAACACCGAGAATCTCCGGTATAAAGATAATGGCCATTTGCGCACACTCCTCTTCGAGAAGCTGCACACAAGATACAAGTTCCCCCTTCAGTATCGGAACACAGATTATCATGGGAATGAAGTAAATAAATCCGCCCTCACGAGGATGAGCACCGCCCTGGCCAGCTGGAGAACCCAGATAAAGAAGAAGATATTTAAAGAAGGGAAAAGTCTTGAGGAGATCCAGAAGATTGACCCGCAGATCACCGACGATCAATTCCAGGAGTTCAAGGCCAAGTGCAAATCCGAAGCAGCCAAGGCCTCGTGTAAGCGGGGAAAGGAATTACAGGCGATGAATATAGGTCACCACCATCTCGGATTTGGTGGTTACAGAGCTGCGGAGCCCAAATTGGATAAGGAGGACGACGAGTATAGAGCTAAGGGGATACCTAACCCCTTTTCGAAATTCGAAAAGAAGCAGCTTCAAAACTTTATCAGGGCTCGTTACCATGTGGACCCCAAAACCAAAGAACTCACCGCGGAAACTAAGGTGAAGGACTTCGAGGTTCTTGTGGTAAGTAATTTAATTACCGCGGATCAAGTTGATTACATTCTAATCGATCAAGTCGAATTTCTAAACAGTTCACGTTACTTCTTCTGCAGGAGCAGGAAATTGCTAGTCAGGGATCCCATGGTTCCTAGTCCCATGGGTCGACGGCGGCCACCCGGTGGGATAACCCTTTTAGCAGCGCGATGAACCGGGCCAAGAAAATCACGCCGGTTACAAAGAAGCCATCGTTGGCTGGCCGTCTGGCCGGCTTCGGGGCTAAGAATTGGATGGATCATTTTGGTCCACCCCCGAGGACGCGTGTGGAGGGAAGGAGCGACGAGGAAAGCCGCGAGGTTCAGGAACTTAAGGAACAAGTGGCGCAGATCCCGCAGATCGTCCAAGACAACCTGGCAATCACCCTCACCTCCATCCTGCCTACCTTGGTGGAGTCAATAGCGAACTGGAGTACGAGTGGTCGACAAGGGCCGTGCCTGATTCCAAGCATGGTTAGTAGCCACTCAAACAATGCGGTGTCGGTGATCCCGGTAAATTATATGTTCGTGACTCCGCCCGCTAGCATGGCGGTGTCGAAAGCATTGGTGACTCCGCCCGCTAGCACGGCGGCGTCAGAAGCATTGGTGACTCCCCCTGCCATCACCGCGGTGCCATATCTTAATGCAACCGATAGGGAGAATACACCGGCGGCCGACACCGCGCCATCAAGCAGCCCCTCCGTCTCTTGCACGCCCGTTGTCATATGCGGTGCCTCGACATTAGCCGAGCTCGACGCCATCACGGTAAACCAAATACTTTACCGCCTTGCCATTTATTACTCGTATGGCATCTTTTTAATGCCATAGATGTTTTTCGCAGACGGATGTTCCATGCACTCTCTTAAGCTTCGTGAACAACGAGTTGAGGGATGTTGCCAAGGGTACCATCATTCAACCCTTGCACCGCACGTTCCACTCAAAGCCGATGCCAGATAGCGTGCATAGGGTTAAAATTATCCGGGTGCTAAGGGGCGGCGATGACCTGGAACCTCCCATTCAACCCCCAGGAGCGGATGAAGAAGAGCCGGCTGTCCTTAGAAGTTGCTTCGGCTTATTCCTGCTATGGCCAAAGAGCATGATTCGTTTGGGGACGGCCGGGGCCATCACCCCACAGACAACAACACTACATGTCGTGCCAGCACCAAGCCATGGCAAGACCCCCACACTGCTACCGCCGTCACCTCCACGCGATTGTTTGGCTGGTAATATTGACATGACCATGGCGCAGGATCCGAACGAGGATGACGAAGATTACTTCGATGATTTCATCAACAATAATCTTTTCCCCGGCGACCTAAACGAAGACCCAGCTGGTGGCCCCGCAGAGAAAGCCACTTGCAACAAACGTCTCTTTGGTTCTCAGGAAACGCCTCCAGCTTGCACCTTCACCGAGCCAGCAGATACATCCAACCGGCCCTTTGTTCTAAGCCATGACACACTACATAGGGCGATCGATGCTCAGATTGCGGTGCCTACCCACTTCCCAAAAGGCAAGAAGACCAGGAAAAGAAAATCTCGCAGCTCGAGCTAGCCGGTGGTGTCAACTACGAATCTGATCAGGTTTCAGGACGGGCCACCAAGACCAAAGGGTATTATGTGGAGGATGTATGTGGCGGGTGAGCCCATGCTAACTAAGAAATTGCTCAGGCTCGCCACTTCAGAAATGAGGAGTGTGCATGACTGTGTGCTGACGATAGAGAGACGCCTTCTTGCAGAGAAAGATCCCTCGCACCCGGTAATCGTGGTTAAGGTGCCACGAGGCTTGGGCTTTGTTGATAATGTCCCCGCGGATATGTTCTTCCTACGGTTTGATGACATCTTCAATATGTTCCACCTGTATCCGCTGCCCTATACCATGGTACGCCTGTTTTCTCTCAGCCTGGCCATTCAGATCATTATAGAGAACACCCTGGGCATCGCTATAGTGGACCCCTACTACATGCGTGATGGCTGCTTGGGAAGCGCCATTGAACGTCGATTCGTGGCCTCGTACCTCCAAGGCATCTTGGTGGCGAACAAGACAAAGGAATACATTCTTGTGCCTTTCTTTCCTGAGTAAGTCATTATTCACTCGCCGCTATAACATGCTTTATTAGATTTTCATCATTCTTTTTCCAACACATTCCGTTTGAATTGTTTTGCGTAGAGATCAACACTGCACACTCATCTTCTTGTCGCCGAAACATTCGCAAGCCACGTATTTTGACTCGGGGAGTCAAGAAAAGAAGAAAAACTACGACAAGATCAAGGAAGTTCTGGATGATGCTCTCACCGGCTATGCCTCAGCGGAAGGCGCCACCTTCGTGCGTAAGAAGCTCAAGTTTGGCAGGCATGTCTTTACCCATGTGACGGAATTCCCCTGCGTGAAGCAGCCGGCAGGCAGTCAGAAGGAAGCCTACTATGCACTCCATCACATGAGGGCGCTCCTACTAGAGCAACAGAATTCTATGCTGCCAGATCATCTCAAACGGTGGGCCGAAGTCAAGGCCAAGATCAATGATTCAGATATTAGACAAGAGATGTATCGCATCCAGCAACAGTTTGGGGCAATCATCAGTCGTGATGTCATGACTTCAGGGGGGGTCTTCTACGGAGGCAATCCCCCGAATAACCGTGACGTAGTAGATCGCCTAAAGATGCAGGTTAACTATAGGGCGTTCATGACGAAATAAGGCGTCCTCCCGTTCCCTGAGCCGAGCCAGAAGTCTTGATGTGTTGGTCTAGTTGTAGTTCTTTATCCCCACATGTACTTGTGTGTGTCGACATGTACATGCTACTAGTTGGTATTTTTTGCTTACTTTGTTACCTTATTTGATAAGTATATCTTTATATGCGACTTTTACTTGTTTTTTCACCACCATTTAATTATTATTGCCAACTTTTAGATGACGTGGTACGTCGTGTACAAGGGACGGGTTCCCGGAGTCTATGATGATTGGGAAGACTGCCGGAGACAGGTGCACCATTTCAGCGGCAATAGCTACAAAGGGTACAACACTATGGCGGAGGCGGAAGCTAGATACGCGCGCTATCTAGCGGGAGTTAGGACGAGGAACCGGATGAAGACCTATACCTCCGTCGCCGTGATGGTTATCGTCCTTGGTTGTCTGTCCTGCATGTTCCTACTTTAGATGTCTAGGCGAGTTTCCGCGAGCTCTAACTTGGTTGAGACATGTATTCATGTCATCACTAGCTACTTTGTAACTTGATCGAAATAATATAACTTATATTGTGTATTTATGTATGTGACTTATCTATAGGTATTTGTTTCTATCTTGTCTTGTATTTATTTCTGTATATATCTGTGTATTTATTTATGTACTGTATATTTGTGTATATCAGCTGTATTGTATATAATCTGTATTGAGTAATTTTTTTTTTGAAAAGCTCAACCGTGGCGCACATATACGTGGTTAGTGGCGCACTATGTTGGTGGCGCACGTGGTCAAATACTAGTAGCGCACTATGTCATGCGCCACAGGAAAAACAGTAGTGGCGCACCAGGCAGTGCGCTACGACTAACTAGATACTAGTAACGCACTAAGTCATGCGTCACAGGAAAAACAGTAGTGGCGCACAAGACAGTGCGCTACCACTAACTCGAGATACCTGTAGCGCACCTGGCAGTGCGCTACGGGCACTTTTTAGCCGTAGCGCAGAAGTCGTGGCGCACCCCTAGTGTGCCACGGAAGGGGAAAATAGGTGCGCCACAGACGCGCGTTTTCCTAGTAGTGGGAGCAAGGTTGCAGCAAGGAGCGGCATCGACGTCCTTCGTCCTTTCATGTGCTATGAAGTGTTTCTGCTTCTCGTCACACGTAACGGCATCCACCCACGCATGTTGCGCTTTGCTTCCCCACCGCTGTCACAAGCATCGCCGGTAATGGGTGTCCTCACCGTACCGATGCATGTCTATGACGACGAGGATGATAGGAAGTACGACGTGCGCAGGAGAGGAAAGCGCCTAGCTAACGCAATACATACACAAATAACCGAGAGAACGGTTTTATACTATACGTGACTCTCACTAAAACCTCATGTTAACAGGACCTCGATGAGTAATACCACTGAGAACTGAGGTAGCGCCCGCGAGAACCTATGTAAGGCTAGAGTCTACGTTGTCAGATCGGGTACGAATAGGAATGCTCTCGTGCTTCAGAATGCTCCTGTGTGAGAACTTGTGGTGCGACGTCTACCGTCTAGACTTCTATCTCGACACTAAACGGGACCCAAGCCCACGAGAAACCGTATGCAGCATGAGCTCACAGGGCCAGCCCCACATCCGCGAGAAACGCGGACAGCATTGGATCACGACGTCACGTCAGCTCTCGGCGGCCCCATGCAGTTTTGCACTTGATTTTACCTTTGCACTTTCAATCCATCTATATGAATATGATGATGTTGTTGTTTATTGCTTGCATGTGTGAGTAGTTCCTTTTGTTCTTGGAGAGATGGAGAAACCATAGCATTAATATGAAATGAAATAAAGTTGATCTCTAACTTTAGTCTTTGATTTATGATATTGTGTTAGATATCTCTCTTTATATGGTATGTGAAATCGACCACATAACATTTGTCTTCGGGACTAAAGAGAGGGAAATACCCTTAAGACGTGTATGGAAGTATGTCTGGTGCTACTTTGTGACTACAAGCATTTTCTTATAACCTGCACGGTCAAAGGGGGATAAAATAGAGATTCACTAAGCTTATAATAATATCCATGGGGAAACCCTTAATTGTGGTGGTCTCTAGAAGTGACTTGCTCGCAGGCATCGTAGTGGTTATTTACAGGTGACCTGACCACATGACTCATAGAAGTGGCTTGCTCACGAGACTTTTTGGTGAACATCTTATTATGAAACTCTCTCCACACAAATCATGACGAAAGATATATGTTATCCTAATTATAAGTAATTCTCATATGCTAGTGGTGTATCTTACATCCTCGAGAACATTTTTTCCTTATTGAGTTCCAACACCAATCCCAACGCACTTGTTACTTTGTTTTACTTGTTTTCTTTAATTTGTTGGATACAAACACTCTCTTTGAAAAAACCTTTCCTCGAGATCAAAGGCAACTTACAAGTATCCTTTGGTAGATAGTGACAAGGGGCATAAAGATCTTTAACCAAATAGCTCTTTATGGGTTCGATACTCTTATTTCAAAACTATCTACAATTGATATGTGCACTTGCAGCCATCAAGCTATTTTCTGGTGTCGTTGTTGGGGAGCTAAGTGTTTTTGGTCTTTGTTATTAGTTGCTAATTCTATTAATTGTTTTACTAAAGTTGTTTATTAGTTTTAGGTAAACAACATGACTATACTCGAGCTGATAAATCAGCTTGATGCAATGAAATACTACCTCTATTTGGGATTATTAGTGCTAAGGGCCAAGTTATTAAGACCAAGACACTCTGTAATTCTCTTCATTAATCTATGCATGCACCAATAGTTTTACATGCATGAGACAAGTGAGAGAAAAATAAGAACATGCATTGGAGGAGAGAGACTAATAAATGAGATAGCCCTTATAATCTCCAACAAAATAAAAAAGCTCTCGGCCGCTATAATCCCAAGAAGAGGTAGTACCTCGGGAAGTTTAATAGATGATTCACCAAGGAATACTCGAGGGGAAGCGGACAAAAATATGAGGTTAACCCTCATTTCATCGCTATTATTCACGAGAAAACTTTTGCAGGAGATGATGTCATGGTGGTATCACGGCAGATGCCATGGGATGGCTTAAGAGGTGGGGACAATGGACGCCAGAGGAATTCGTGGAGGGAGCATGCAGTGGAAACTACACACAAGCGAGAACACACACACACACGATGTACCCAGGTTCAGGGCTCTCCTAGTGCGATAAAACCCTACTCCTGCATGATAGATCTTATATCTCTGATCAATAATGTATCAACAATGGTTCCTCGATACATATGCGAGAGGAGGAAGAAGAAACTCTTCCCTCTCTTTGCGCTACTAGGGAAGAACAAGTAAAAAGTGAATCGACCCTGTTCTAGGAGGCCGTGGTGCACCTTATAAAGGTGTGCCCTGATACGTCCAAAACGTATCTACTTTCCCGAACACTTTTGCTATTGTTTCTCATCTAAACTTGTGTGATTTGGATGCAACCAACACGGACTGACGTTGTTTTCAGCAGAATTGCCTTGGTGTCCAGTTTTTGTGCAGAAAATCAACTATCAGGAAAAATCCCGGAAAATATGCCAAAAATCCTATTTCACCAGAAGACTCCCGGAGCCAAAATACGAGATGGAGGGGGGCTGGGCCCAGGCCACACCACCTGGCTGTGCGGGCTAGGCCTGACCGCGCCAGGGGGTGGTCTGGCCGCCCCAGACACCCCCTCGGTCTCCCTCTTCGCCTATAACATGCATTCTGACCTAAAAACTCAAGGGGATTCGACGTTTTTCTAGAAGGAGTTCCGCTCCGCTGCCGCCACCAGATTCCACGAAACAGCACCAGAAACTCCGTTCTGGCACCCTGCCAGGACGGGGAATTGGAGGAGATCATTGCCATCATCATCACCATCGCTTCTCCATCGACCATCCATGTTTCCCCCATCTATGAGTGAGTAATCCCCCGCTATAGGGTATGGGGATGGCAGGGATTGGATGAGATCGTTCATGTAATGGCATCGGATTGTTAGGGCATGGTGCCTAGTATCTTTTATTAGTACTTTATGACTTTGTTGCGACTTGTTATGCTTAATGCTTGTCACTAGGGCCCGAGTGCTATGATTTCAGATCTAAACATGTTATTGATTCATTATGATAGTATTGTATTTGGTCTTACCCACAAGTTGTATACACACGTTGTTTTCCGGAACCAATGGCCCTGAAGTGATAGAAATCGGGATAACCGGAGGGAATGGCTTTGATGTGAGGATCACATGTGTTCACAGAGTGTTAATGCTTTGATCTAGTGCTCTATTAAAAGGAGCACCTTAATTGCCAGTAGTTCCCTTGAGTCCCCGCTGCAAACGGGCTGGCAGGACAAAAGATGGTGTGCAAGTTCTCATTGCGAGCACGTATGACTATATATGGAACACATGCCTAGGATTATCTAGTACTTGGATGCTTTATCTTATTTATCTGCAATTGCCCTATGTTCTGATTGCTATGTGAATTGTCTTGTCCATGCAACGCCCGTCCATCCATCCCTATGCCTACCGCACTCGAATCCTACTGTTTACTGCTATTGTTACTACTGCCTTTACTTTACTATTGTTGTTACTTTACTATTCCTACTACAAAATTGTTGCTACTGATAAACTGATGTGAGCAAGATTGTTTCCGGGTGCAGCTGAATTGACAACTCAGTTGTTAAGGCTTATAAATATTCTTTGGCTCCCCTTGTGTCGAATCAATAAATTGGGTTTCACTTCCCTCAAAAATACTACGATACACCCCCTATACTTGTGGGTCATCAAGACTATTTTCTGGCGCTGTTACCGGGGAGCATAGCTTTATTTATCAAGTTCACTTGGAATCACCATTGTTCGCTGCCATCCATCCATCATGGGTAAGTCTCGTGATGGCAAGGTTCCTATTTTACCATCCACTACAAGAAGAGGTACGATTTTGAACACCTCTGTTGCTCTCGATTCACCATCTGTTATGAGTAAGCTCGTTACACCACCGCATACACATGCTACACACACTGCTACTACTGTTGAATCTGAAACTTCTGATACTTATGATGTTGCTTCGACTATGCTTGATAAGAGTGGTTCATTAGGTCCTTTCCTTGATGCTACGATTGCTAGAACTATAGCTGGAAATACTAAAACTCCTAATGAAGACACTACTACACATGTTAGTTCACCTGAGTCTAGTGAGAGTTATGATATTGAAGATGGTTATGTTGAGATGACCGATGGATTTATTAGAGAATGTAAAAACACCCATGATAGGAGCGCTGCTAAGAGTCTCCTTGAGAGGCATACTATTAGACCCAAATTGTCTCCTATTGCTAAGTTTGATGCTTCTCCCATAAACATTAAAGATAAAGATTATGATTTCTCTCTTGATCTATCTTACATAGCTATTGTTGAGAAAGAGCCTTTTTGTGGGACTAAGAATGAAAGTGCAGTAGCACATATGACGGAGCTTTCTACCATGAGTGGATTGTTTTCTAATGATATTAAGATGCGTACTTACTTTGTTGGTAAGATTTTCCCTTTTTCACTGAAAGGGGAAGCTAAAACTTGGTTTAGGAATTTACCTCCTGGATCTATTGATATCCCTGATTGCTTGATTAGTACCTTCCTGCAGAAATATTTTCCTCCAAGTGCTAGACATGCTATTTTGCAGGAACTTTTTGATTTTAAACAGGGAGAAAAAGAGATATTGCCTGAATCATGGGCAAGGTTTTGTGCTTTGATTCATGCACAGGCTAGAAGTCCATTACCTAAGAATGAGCTTCTTGATATATTTTATAATGGACTAACTAAAGAATCTAGGACATACCTAGATAGTTGTGCTGATTGTGTTTTTAGGAATAGGACTCCCAAAGAAGCTGAGGAATTAATGGCTAAAATAAGCAAGAATTATGAAGATTAGACTCCTCCTGAACCAGCTATACTTGAAGTAATTATACCTGAACTAGCTATACAGGCGCCTATACCATTATCTAAGAAGAGGGGAGCTATTGAATTGAATGATGAAGTGATGAAGGAAGCTAAGAAATGTCTTAAGGAGAAGGGAATTAAAGCTGCAGATGTCAAGAATTTACCTCCTATAGAAGAATTATGTAAGCCAATCCCCCATTCATCCACTATTTAGGTACACTCTCTCCAACACTTTGATGAAGGTGATATCCCTTACTCTAAACCTCTTGATCAATGCTTAGAATAATTCGATATTTTCATTGTTAAACAAGATACTTTTAATAAAAGGGTGCAAAATCATCTAATGGAAAACACTAGAGCTATTGTTGAGTTAAAATATATTGTGGAAAGAACCTCTAATGATGTTAAAATGATAGTTAAACATTTTCAAATGGTTCAAACTCAAATAGATCAACTTATTAAAGCGCAAAAAGACTTGCTAGTTAACGATGCCAAAGAAAAACATGCTTATGAAATTAGAACTAGAAGTGGTGCTGCTACCCAGGATCCTCTATATCCTGAGGGGCATCCCAAAAGAATTGAGCAGGATTCTCAACAGGCTAAAAATAGTGGTTCTACTCGTAATAAAAGAAAAAAGAAACATAAAACTATTGTAGAACCCTCTGAACCTGTTAAAGATCCTAATAGTATATCTATCTCTGATGCTGAAACTGAAAGTGGTAATGAAGAAAATGATGTTCCTGATAAAGAAAAAGTTGAAGAAGAACCTAAAAAAGACACTAAGAATACTAAATACACAAAAGAAGATTTTATTGCTAAGAAACATGGTAGTGAAAGAGAGCCCTGGGTCCAAAACCCTATGCCTTTCCCTGATAAGAAATACAAGTCAAAGGAAGATGAACACTATAATAAGTTTTGTGAGTGGATGAAACCTTTATTCCTGCAAATCCCTTTGACTGATGCTATTAAACTGCCTCCTTACTCAAAGTATATGAAGGATATTGTCTCGAATATAAGGAAGATCCCTAATGAATAAATCTCCACTTTGCTTACTAATTATTCCTTTAATGGTAAGGTTCCAAAGAAACTTGGAGACCCAGGGATTCCAACTATCCCTTGCTCTATTAAGAATAGTTATGTTAGAACTGCTTTGTGTGATTTGGGAGCTGGAGTCAGTGTTATGCCTTTCTCTCTCTATAAGAGACTTCATCTAGAAAAATTAATACCAACTGATATATCTTTGCAAATGGCTGATAAATCTACCACTATTCCTGTTGCTATATGTGAGGATGTACATGTTCAAGTGGCTCATAATTGCTTGATATTAACTGATTTTGTTGTGCTTGAAATGCCTGAAGATGATAATATGTCTATTATTCTTGGGAGACCTTTTCTTAATACTGCAGGAGCTGTTATTAATTGTAATCAAGGAAAGGTGACTTTCAATGTTAATGACAAGGAACATACTGTCTATTTCCCCAAGAAGATTGATAGGACATATGGTTTGAATTCAATTGAACATGTTGAGGGCATTCAAGTTGGAGAAATATATTGTCCCGTACCAAGAGAAAAATTTGAAACTATTATGATTGGGACCATTGCTATCAAAGTTGAGGTAACATAATCATTAGTGGAATACAAAGTTTTGTCTCATATGAAATTGTTTTGGTAACTAGACTTGATCAACCTTGTTAACAAAAGGATTCCATTGAACAAAACAATGTTTTCACCATGATTATCTCCGCTTACTTATATTCTATCCATTTTAGTTTTTGCCTTCGTTTAGTTTTCTTTTTTGTTGTTAATTGCTTGCATGTTAGAGTATCTTAGAACTTCTGTAGTTCTAGCCTTGTTTTGCCATTGCATCATTTCCAAAAAAAATCTGTCTGTCAGAAAATCATTCATCTATACCTGAAAATTGCTCAAAAATAGAGTGTCTCGAAAAATTCCAGAAAATTCATATTAAATTTTTACGTGAAAAAGGGGCAGAGGAGTGCCTGGAAGGTACCAGGGGGCCCACTAGGTACGCACACCACCTGGTGGCGTGGCCAGCCCTAGGGCGCGCCTGCCTATGGTGTGGGCCACCCCTGGCCCTCCACTCACTCTCTCACTTGCCACTTTCTTCTCTCTCCTGAGCAAACACCAGTCCATTGCTCAAAATCGCGTTCTTTCTATGCTTGCCCTCGATTTTTCGATCTCCTTGCTCAGCCCATCTTTTCTGCTGAAATTTGGAGCATTTGTTCTCCGGTATGTGACTCCTCCGCTTGTCCAAGTAGATTTGTGTTTAGTGGTTTATATCTTGAGTATTTTGCTGTTGTAGGTGACATGTTATGAGAGCTTATAAGCTTGTTTGATGCTTAGAGATATATTTTTGATGCATGTTTAGGCCTCTTACAAGTCCCTATGAGTAGTGCCCTTCATTATATTCACTTTGCAATCACTTGTTTAATAGGTGTTTAAATTTCAGAATAGAAGATGAATGAGCATCAACTAAACCAACATGAACTATAGGTGCCTGAGGTTATGAAGGTTCACCGAGAGGAGGAAGTTTTTCCTTCCATTTATCCATGCTCCGAATTCATGAGAGCTGTAGGAATTCTCCGGGATTTCCATACTTTGGTTTCTAATGCAGGATTGGAGCACTTTTTGGAAGATGAACCTTGTCAATTTGTGAAGCTAACCATGTCTATGGTGCAGGACTTTCAGTTTAGTTACTCTTTGCCTAACCCCATGGTCCACTACAAAATTTACAATATTGTTGTCGACCTTTCTCTCGATGACTTTTGTGCAGCTATTAAGGTACCTCAGTGGGGATCATGTGGAAGGATTAAAGAGCGACCTGCACCACTCATGGATTTATACGCGGAAATTTGCCAAGGGAGCAGCTTCTCGAATGAGAGTGGGAAAATCCGTAACATTCATCTCCCCTCTATTCGCTACTTTGCCAATAAATTATCTTCATATGATCTAGCATTCATCTCTGATGCTCTTAAACAAGATAGGTCTTACAACTTGGGTGCTTTGATAGCTTTCCGTCTTGCTGCTAACCGCGAGAAAGGTGGAGTTTGTGGGGGGCTCATTGCTTATCGTTTACTAGCATTGCATGGTTTAGTGCCTCATCATCTAGACCTACAGTTTCCCATAGAAATGCTTGATCTTTATTCCATGATACAGCATAAATTTTTTTCCTCGTGGGCTAGTTTGAGTGAGTTGTCTTATGAAATAACCTTTTTCAAAGCTGGTTGGAGAAGGAGCAAGTCCGAGCGTGTTGTTCTTTTGCCTGCACCCGTTTTGTTTAACCTTAATAACATGGTAGGATGGTCCCTCACGGAGGAGGAGTTTGATACGTACTTGGGAGAGCTCTCCCAACAGGAGCAGGATACTAGAAGGGAGGTCACAGATGATTCGGTCTAGCCCTCGAATGAGGGGGAGTCTTCATATCAGCAGCCTACTTATGATTGGGGAGCTTCATCTTCTTCCCACTGGCCTAACTACGATCATTCTTAAAATGACCCGCCTGCTTGGAACCCTTACCCGTATCTGGATTGACACCCACTTAGGCCAAAAGCCTAAGCTTGGGGGGAGGTACGCCGACATCGCACTCATCTCCATATCATTCTGCGTCGGTACATTGTATATTCATGTTTCGTTCACTATTTAGCTTTAGTTCTTTCTTTGTTTTTGCTTTCTAAAACACAAAAAGACCAAAAATATTTCTGTTATTTCTCTTTGGTTTGCTTCTTTTTCTTTTTGCCTTGGTTTGTTTTTCCATTTTCGCTTTGTTTGAACTATTCGATAAACCCAAAAAGATTTTGTTTTGCTTGTTCTTCCTTTTTGGTTCTTGTTTAAAAAAATCGAAAACACCAAAAATATTTGTTGTTCTTCTTTGGTTTTGTGATTTTTGTTGCAGGGTTCAGCAGTTCTCAGTGGGATTTGGTTTCATATTATTATTCAAGCCACACAAGTGAAGGGAAATAATGAGGATTAATGACAACTTGAGGTGTGGTAATAGGCTGGTAACGAACTCTATTTGTTTTCATTTTTGTACATATACTCATCATTGTGGGCATGCTTAGCCTGTTTGTGTAGGGTCCATGTTATCTATGGATGCTTAGTAGTTCTTGCTTTCATATGATTAGTTCCAGCTTGGTAATAATTTGTAGCATGTCATATGAATGTTTGCTTGCATTAGCTATTCATAACTTGGTATGACACCGTGGTATCCTCCTCTGAATGTTTCACTTGAATTGACTTGGCACATGCTCACGCATGCATATGACTGAAATAATCGGTTAAGCCTCGATGAATTATTTTTCCTTGAGGATCTTGAATCACTTTCATGCCATGATTAGTCATATTTTGTTGCAAGCATGATTATGACAACTATTGCTCTCTCGTTTGTCGCTCCCTTACTATTGCTAGCCTTCACGTACACTGAGTATGTTTCACTCGTGGTCCCAACTCCCTAAAACCAAATATTACCAAAAGTGTCCACCCTACCTACCTATGAGCATTATTTGTTGTTCTGTGCATATTCAATATGCCTTGTTTTCTTCCGAATTAAATGTTTGCTTGTTATGAGAAAGTTAGTTAGTAAAGCTCTCATGAACTCGATGGCACACTTTATTTTCTTGCACTTAATAAACCTGAACCATTGCGTCCTTCTTTGTTGTGTATATGCTTGTGCTTTATAAGTTGAAGTTAGCAGAACCATGCATCATGGGGAACACTTTCAACATTGCACCGATACTTAGTACCTTGTTGATATCATGTTCTTTTGCTTATGGATCCCGGCGGTGTGAAATAAAAGTGGAACTTGTAAGATCATGGAGTTTATATGTATGTTAGAGAAACGCCTGGGCCGCTAGCGTAAGCCTTGCCTAATCATGGTGGAAACTTGCAGCATAACCATAATGAGCATTCTATGAAGCATCGTCAATAAAAATCTATGCACATAGTAAATAAAAAGATCGCTGAGATGCTCATTGTCTGCTTGCCTTGTCATTTTGATTATGGGATAGCTCTTGTATCATGTGCAAGGGGTATCCCATTGGCGGTTCTCTATGATACGTACATACTTACAATGACAAGAGCTTACTCGTGACTGAAGTTGAGTAGCATGAGGATCGGTCTTTATAAGTAAGGGGCATGGGACTTCGATTTATAACTTGTCAAGCATATCCTCTTAGTTGTGTCACTTTAACCTTAACCACTTAAAGATGCTTATGATAGGGGCAATGAGAGCTCAAAGCTAATGAGTACCATACTTTCAGCATTTGGAAGCCTTTCAAACTATTCAAAATCTTTTCATTTCTTTGTTGAGTCTCCACCTATTCTATGAGCACCTTCTTGAGAGCATAGTTTTCATTCTTAGTGTAATGTGCTTGTCTCAAAACTTGATTATTTGTGTTATGAGTTTGATGCTTGTATCTTTGATATCTTTACTTCTAGTCTTCACCTGAACTTCAGAGGTGCCTTGGCATTCATAATCAAAGGCAAGCGAGATACCACTCTTTCATACCTTGCTATGAGCATTGTAATGTTGTTTATGTTTATGTTTCAAGCTACTTATTATTTCTGAGATGGAATTTCTTCATAGCTTGCATTGCCTATTAAGTAAACTTAGTTGCATACTCCTTATTATGAATTGTCTAAGTAGTTAATCACATGCTGAGAATATATACATCATATGAAGCAAATGTGTTCGTGAAAGTTTCTTTTATCGCACTCAGTTTTCAACTGAATTGCTTGAGGACAAGCAATAAGCTAAGCTTGGGGGAGTTGATACGTCCAACACATATCTACTTTCCCGAACACTTTTGCTATTGTTTCTCCTCTAAACTTGTGTGATTTGGATGCAACTAACACGGGCTGACGCTGTTTTCAACAGAATTGCCTTGGTGTCCAGTTTTTGTGCAGAAAATTAACTATTAGGAAAAATCCCGGAAATTATGCCAAAAATCCTATTTCACCAGAAGACTCCCGGAGCCAGAATGCGAGACGGAGGGGGCTGGGCCCAGGCCACACCACCTGGCCATGCGGGCTAGGCCTGGCCGCGCCAGGGGGTGGTCTGGCCGCCCCAGACATCCCCTCGGTCTCCCTCTTTTCCTATAAGATGCCTTCTGACCTAAACTCAGGGGGGTCGACGTTTTTCCAGAAAGAGTTCCGCTCCGCCGCCACCACCAGATTCCACAAAACAGCACCTGAAACTCTGTTCTGGCACCCTGCCGGGACGGGGAATTGGAGGAGATCATCGCCATCATCATCACCATCGCTTCTCCATCGGCCATCCATGTTTCCCCCATCTATGAGTGAGTAATCCCCCGTTGTAGGCTATGTGGATGGCAGGGATTGGATGAGATCATTCATGTAATGGCATCATATTATTAGGGCATGGTGCCTAGTATCTTTTATTAGTACTTTATGACTTTGTTGCGACTTGTTATGCTTAATGCTTGTCACTAGGGCCCGAGTGCTATGATTTCAGATCTGAACATGTTATTTATTCATTATGATAGTATTGCTTTTGGTCTTACCTGCAAGTTATATACACACGTTGTTGTCCGGAACCAATGGCCCCGAAGTGACAGAAATCGGGATAACCGGAGGGAATGGCTTTGATGTGAGGATCACGTGTGTTCACGGAGTGTTAATGCTTTGCTCCGGTGCTCTATTAAAAGGAGCACCTTAATTGCCAGTAGTTCCCTTGAGGCCCTGCTGCAAACGGGCTGGCAGGACAAAAGATGTTGTGCAAGTTCTCATTGCGAGCACGTATGACTATATATGGAACACATGCCTAGGATTATCTAGTACTTGGATGCTTTATCTTATTTATCTGCAATTGCCCTATGTTCTGATTGCTATGTGAATTGTCTTGTCCATGCAACGCCCGTCCATCCATCCCTATGCCTACCGCACTCGAATCCTACTGTTTACTACTATTGCTACTACTGTCTTTACTTTACTACTGCTGTTACTTTACTATTCCTACTACAAAACTATTGCGACTGATAAACTACTGTGAGCAATATTGTTTCCAGGTGCAGCTGAATTGACAACTCAGTTGTTAAGGCTTATAAATATTCTTTGGCTCCCCTTGTGTCAAATCAATAAATTGGGTTTCACTTCCCTCGAAAATACTGCGATACACCTTCTATACTTGTGGGTCATCATGCCCATGTTACGGTTAGGGCCGAGGTGTCATGGAATATCCTTAGAATATGTTGCAACCAAAGTCGTTGGCTGGGCCCATATGATCTTCGTGTCAGCGATGGTACTTGACGTGCCCATGACCGCTAATAGTCTCCCGCTGACAACTGTTCCCTCCTGGAAATCCTCAATGGAACTAGACTCCAAGATTTAGGGGCACGCCTGACAAGAGCATGCTTATCTCCTCCAGGAATACTGGGAGAGATAGAGGTGTTGACCTTGAGGTCGGCATATGCCCTCCCCGCATATGCCAACCCTTATGTCGACCTCAACCAAAGTAACTTGGCTTGTGGGAAATTGCATGGTCATGGGAATGGCCACAGCAGTCACTTCTGGGGTAGCGATTGATTCGATTGAGGGCAAGAGAGAGTCGCCATCTATGGATCAAGATTGAGGGAAGACACATGGGTTTACCTAGGTTTTCCCTCCCCATAGGGTAATGACTTTCTTCCTGCTTGATTGTATTGATTGCGAGTGGATTACAAGATTGACAAGCTCGGTGGCAGTGAGTCGCTTAGATGGGGTAGCTAATAGCACGTAAGTACAACGAGTGCACTAGGGAGGTTTTTATAGCGTCACCTTGCTAGGGTTTACAAGATTACAACCGAATCAATTTAGGTTTTGGAGGATTTGACCAAATCCGACTAGGCCTAACTAAGGTCTTGAACCTTTAGCTTTTAGTCGTCGGGCTCCATTTGAAGTCTCCTTCTAGTAGTCGTGCTAGTAGGCTCATTCGTCATAGTCATGGGCCAGTCGAATCTTCCCTCTCGACATACCCCGATTGGTATACCCTCATCAGTAGTCCCCGAGTGTGTTAGGGGTTCAGCGAAGGTGTCAACTTGGCAGTCGGAGTAAGATAATCTGGGTGCATGCCCAGTCGAATCGGTGACGAACTCCTCCAATGAAGGGAGAAGCCTTAATATGTTCTTAGTCGCAGCTAGGTGAGTCGGCAGGTATTCGAGTCGCCTTGTCCAAACGATTTGAATGGGCGAAGTAAGTGAGTCGAGTGATCAATTTGATCGAAGTTAGACCGTCAGCTTGGTCAAACTAGCCATTAGGTAATCTTTAACAGAAACTTCGGCGGATTTACCGCGAAGCAACAGCTTTCAGTACCGTCCACCTCTCCAACGTAGACGTGCTTCCCTTAACAAGGAAGCAACTACGGTAAAACAAATCCTTTGTATCCGTGTGTCCCACTAGGGTTACCTCGTTCCTCTCATCGCCTTAACTTGCATAGTAGCTAGGTTGAAATATAGAGAAATTCACTTCAGTTGCATGTCTAGAGAATTTACCTTTGTGTCAAGCCTATACCTGCACGCTCATCTCGGGCCAGAAAGCTCGGCCCGACTTTTTAGGGCTCGGCCCGTAGGTGGAGGTGGACCGAGTCGAGCCTCCTTTGCTGGACTGCGATGACCTTAGGCTGGCTCGGGCTCGGCCCGCTCTAGCTCGTTGGCTTGTTTTTTTAGAATTCACTGGGAATGGGCCTAAAGAGGGAAGGCATCAAGAGTATGGGCCAATTCCTTCTCAGCTCGTGCGTGTCCAGGACCTTGGTCACCTACTCGCGTCTCTGGTCATCTTCCTCGCTTCCTCGCCTCCAGCTCTAGGGCAAGCCGCCGCTGCCGGATGACGCCGATGTGTCGCTAACCCCCATCGCCGCCAGCCCGCCATGCCCCTCCCCGACCTCTACCTATACCTCCTCGACGTCCACCTGTCCCTCCCCGAGCTGCAGGCCGCAGCGCTGGACACCAGCAGATCGAGCGGCAGCATCCGACAAGGTACGCCAGCGTGGCCCCACCATTAGTGACCCAACGTCTCCAAGCTCGCGAGCTGCCCCGAGCTGGACCGAACTCATCGGAAGCTCGGGCCGAGCTCCCTTTCATGGCTCGACGGTGGCAGTGAGCTGGCTCGAGCTCGGTCGTTCCAGACTGAGCTTTTCTTCGGCTCGGCCCGAGCCAGACCGAGTTGGCTCGCACCCATGTATAGTCAAGCCTAAGTTTTAAAATTAAATTAAAAATTGGAGTAGCACCTATTCAACCGCCTCTAGGTGCCCATACGATCCATTTCACCTTTGTGCATAGACGACTGAACTTTCGATGAAGCTGATTTAAACAATTGACCTTGTGTGCATACCTCGTCAGGTTTATTCTCGGTGGTATCCTATTGGACTCTCATCAAGGCGTGTCTGATGCAGCAGCCGAACGGACAGTGTATCTTTTCAACGAGATGCGGGAGGAGGGGTACATTCAAATCTGCTTACTTGCATCATGAACAGATGAACGCACTCATGCACGCCTGCCGGTTCCAGGACACATACAACCTTCTCGAGAAATTTCCTCGGTATGGGGTCATGTGGAATATCTATGACATTCAACTCGCTCATTTTGGGTTAATGCAAATATGGAGACCTTGCTGACCTAGCAGTGTTATCAAGGCGATGATGGAGCGAGGGTCATCTTGCTGATGAATATTTTTAGCAAGATGGTCAACAATGGCTATGTGCCGGAACAGATCAATTACAACCTCTTGTTTAAGTTGTTGTGCAAGGTGAATCAGCTTGAATTAATGGTACATATGATAAAGGAAATGAGAACTAATGGATTTGAGTCTGATCTGGCGACAAGCACCATGCTAATAAGTAATACATTTCATCGGTTTGAGGAAGCATGTGCTAAGTTTCAAGACATCTTACAAAGAGGGCATGGCCTAGTATATCACTTGCAAGATGCTTATGAAAGAGCTTGATGGGCTCAGGTGTTTAAAATGTCTGATAAGTTAGCTGATCTAATGCGCTCAGTACCATATTCTACGAAGTTTCCTGGCAACTACAAAGCAAAGGAAGGTGATGATGCTAAAGCAATGACAAAATTAATATTGGACAAACCTTGGGTTGTTTCTAATGTTCTAAAGGAGTGTAAGGATCTTAAGGAGTGAAACATGCTAAAAAATAACGAAGAAAAATGATGTCTAGGTTATATATAGGTTAGTAGCCTACATTAGAAACGTTATATGGGTTGTCTCTAGGTATACTCTCCTCTTGAACATCAAGTTTGCCAAATCAAAGCATGTAGGTTGATTGCATGATCATGGTTTAGAAGCCAGTCACCTAAGGCCTTATTTAGTATTAGAGGTTTTGAGGGGATTGGAGGGATTAACCCCATTGGGATTGGGTGATCACCAGTCCCCTCAAAAACTCTTTCATCCTATGCCAAAGCTATATTGGAACAACGGGAATAAAAGAAGAATATTCCGGAGAAACAACATCAGAAAAAAGGAAACAGTTCTTCTAGATACTCGCCCAGCTGGACAAGAAACTGCACCGGAAGCCATAATATCACCATGGTGCAGTAGCAAGAAACCATTAATCGAAGCGAGATCAGATCGCGAGTTGAACTGAGCCACGAGATAAAAGAGATGAGCGGTGTCTCTCTCTGCTGCTCGGTGCTCTTGTGTAGCAATTGTCGTGATTGGGACGAATTCCTGGGAATTCAGCGCTGGGGCATGGTGGCCAAGGGATGGGAGGTTTTAACGTGGGTTTTAATAGGAGTTCTGATACTGATTTGTGTTTCCCTTTGTGCATAGACGACTGAACTTTAGATGAAGCTGATTTAAACAAATTGACCTTTTGTGCATACCTCATCAGGTTTATTCTCTGTGGTATTCTATTGGACTCTCATCAAGGCGTGTCTTATGCAGCAGCCGAACCGTACAATGTATCTTTTCAAGGAGATGCGGGAAGAGGGGTACATACAAATCTGGTGACTTTCAACATGAACGGCTGAATGCACTCGTGCATGCCTGCCGGTTACAGGACACATTTTTTTTTGGAAATGGGTTACAGGACGCATACAACCTGCTCAAGAAATTTCCTCTTCATGGGGTCACATGGAATATCTCTGACATTCAACTCACTCGTTTTGGATTAATGCAAATATGGAGACCTTGTTGGGCTAGCAGTGTGTTCAAGGCGATGATGGGGAGAGGGTCATCTTGCCGATGAATATTTGTAGCAATATGGTCAACAATGGCCATGTGCTGGAACATATCAATTACAACCTCTTGTTTAAGTTGTTGTGCAAGGTGAATAAGCTTGAATTAAGGGTACATGATGATAAAGGAAACAAGAGCTAATGGATTTGAGTCCGATCTAGCGACAAGCACCATGCTAATAAGTAATACATCTCATCGGTTTGAGGAAGCATGTGCTAATTTTGAGGACATATTACAAAGAGATCTCATGGCCCAGTATATCACTTGTAGGATGCTTATGAAAGAGCTTGATGGGCTCAGTTTGGTTAAACATCCCGATAAGTAGCTGATCTAATGCACTCAGTACCACATTCTATGAAGTTGCCTGGAAAGTACAAAGCAAAGGAAGGTGATGATGCTAAAGCAACGAAAAAATTAATATTGACAAACCTCGGATTGTTTCCAATGTTCTAAAGGAGTGTAAGGATCTTAAGGAGTTGTACATGCTAAAAAATAACAAAGAAAAATGATGTCCAGGTTATATGTTAGTAGCCTGCATTAGAAACGTTATATGGGTTGTATATAGATATACTCTCCTCTTGAACATCAAGTTTGCCAAATCAAATCATGTAGATTGATTGCATGATCATGGTTTAGAAGCCAGTCACCTAAGGCCCTTGTTTAGTATTAGAGGTTTTGAGGTGATTGGTGGGATTAATCCCCATTGGGATTGGGTGATCACCAGTCCCCTCAAAAACCTTACCATCCTATATCGACTAATACATGTCAAAGTTGTATTCGAACAACGGGAAAAAGAAGAATATTCCAAAGAAACGACATCGGAAAAAGGAAACAGTTCTTCTAGCTACTCGCCCAACTAAACAAGAAATTGCACTGGAAGCCACAATATCACCATGGTGCGGCAGCAAGAAACCATTAACCGAAGCGAGATTAGATTGCGAGTTGAACTGAGCCACGAGATAAAAGAGATGAGCGGTGTATCTCTCTGTTGCTCGGTGCTCCTATGTAGCAACTGTCATGATTGGGACGGATTCCTGGGAATTCGGCGCTGGGGCGTGGTGGCCAAGGAATGAGGGAGGAGGTGTTGGGGAAGAAGGAGAGGGAATGCTTACTGTACAGAAACCAGGGAACTGGAGATGCAAGTGGTGGTGGCGCATCACGGGAAGTAGACGGGGGCGGTAGCGGCCATGCCACTGCTTTGCTCGCTCGGGAGGAAACAAAACACGAGGTGGGGGTCGTGGGTTGGAGATACACTACGGTTCTCGGGGGTTTTTAGGGATAAGTGAGGTTCGTCTTAGTTAATCCCGGACAACAAAATGGTCAATTCTTATTTCCTCGGGGTTATGGGCTGGGCCGGTTTAATCCCCTTCTACAAAATGAGGCCTAAGGAAATTCATACTTCACATGTTTCATTTCCCTTTGCGACTTTCGAGAAGAAAGAAAGGATTGTAGACTCTAATCATGTTTGGTTCTTTACGTGGGTTGGATGTACTCTGTGAGTGATTCATTGAAGCAATGGTCATACATGGATGGATTTGTTCTTAATTTCGAGCAAGCTTGTCAATAGGTAGCATGCAAACCTTCACCACATATGTGAGTAAGAGCTGAAGCATCTATTTATATCATTTCTGGTGTGCTCTGCTGCTATGACTTCTATGTTATGTCGGTAACAAATAATCTGAGCGTAGCATAACAAAACTTCCTCTCATGCAATTCCATAAATGCTTTGTACTTCTTGCTATATTTCTGAAGTTTGGAGTTTTTTTCAACCGTACAATTTGTCATTTCTAAAAGAAGTTGTTCATTTGATGGGATACATGCCTTAGCAACGTACGGGTTTTGTGCTAGTGTTTATTACTCATGTATAGGATCATGATGGCCGGTTCAACGCGAGCAAAAGCACTATGCTTGATTCGGCTCAGAGAGCAAAGTTCAGAGAGGCAAATGAAAAAGTGACAAAACTAAGACGGGAAGAATAGGGTAATAATAATACAAAATATTTTCACTTGATCGCAAATGGTAAACATCCAAATAAGAAGATTTTCCAATTAAAGAAGGAGGAAGGAACAATACTGGCTGAGGAAAATTTGAGAGTATATATTACAAAATTTTATAAGGAATTGATTGGGGGCATCGAACCCAACAAATATCTCTTTAATGGAAAATGCGACTCATAATATACCCCGCAGCTCTCTCTTGAGGAAAATGCCATCCTCACTGCCCCTTTTGTTGAGAAGGAAGTGTACGATGCCATTAGAGAAATAGAGCACAATAAAGCGCCTGGTCCGGATGGTATTTCGGCGGAGTTTTATCAGACTTTTTGGGAGGTTATCGAGGAGAACTTAATGGCACTTTTTGTTCAACTAAATACAGGGGGCTTGCAACTATATAAACTGAACTTCCGTGTCATTACTCTACTGCCCAAAAAAAAGAAAATATGGTATAAATACAACAATACAGTGTCTCCTAAATGTAAGTTTCAAGGTATTTACTAAAGTAGTTCCCTGGCTCTTGGCCACATTATCGCTTGAAGGTAAACAACCTCTAATGAGTTGCGATAGAGAAATATTGATTTTCAGGGGTATTTTAGTTACCAAAGCATCCTTGAAGTGACGAGGAGTTGATCCTTGGCAAAACATCAGAAACATAGAACTTGTTGAGACGACATCCGAGGCTTCTAGATACCATGATACCCAATCCGGGAGTTTTCCTAGGACCTAACTTGATCTCCCTTGGTAAGTCAGCCCATTCCACCTTTTCCTCAGATCCAAACGTTCTCCTAAACCGAAGGCCCAAGGACTGGTTTACTCTAGCATCAACAATGGGAATTTCTGCTCAAAAAAAAATCAACAATGGGAATAAAAGGGCTGGTACAAATGCTGAAATCTTAGGAACCGCTCCTGGAGAGGCCCCTCCCCATCCACCAATCCATCCAAAACATGGTGCATTTTCTATTCTGAGCGTCGCACCAAATTTGGGGAACTGCTTTATTTTTGGATGCTATTCCTGGTGGATTGGTACATCAAACACGGCAACGACTGATGGGGCGGTGTGCCCGGCACGCTGCTACCACACCCTCGGATGCTCACGACACAGCAAAAGTTCGACTCGGCCTCCATGGCCAACTTTGATTTCAAATAATCGAAATGTACTCCATTTAACTAGGTATGCGCTCAAGACTTGTATATATAGTTTTATTGTTATTAACAATCCAAATTTAGTTCCCGCAAAAAGCAATCATATATGATTCATGAAGAGAATGTATAATAAAAGACCACCAACTTTGCATTTAGAAGCATAGATACATTTATGCGAAGAAGTATCTGGGTTGCATGGAATGAAGTGGTATCATCACAGGTTCACAATAGATACACAGATACATTGCGTTGGTGGTGCCAAGCCTTAATTATGGGATAAAGTTGGTTTTGTGTGTATAGAAATACACACATTCATGGAAGTTCTAGTAATTATATATAATTTCACAGCTATATAGCTTCAATCTTACTTGAAGGCACATGATAGAGATAGTTGCGTCCAGATCCATGCATGGATCACCTTTCAACTGCAATGCAGATAAGAGCAGTAAAGCATCAAAATACACAGAAGGCTATTTAAAATGTATGTTGATAAGGGAGCACCCTAAACATTTCTCTTTGTATGAATTAATTAGTATGCAATTGTTTCAAAGAGTTGTGAAAATTTGACATAAAATTTGCACTAAATATGAAAATTAGTCCTACTTAAAAAATGAGTTCTGAACTCTATTTGTAATTAAAGAGACATATGCAAAATCCATGATTTTTTTTCCTGAGAATGACCACTGGAAATAATTAAGAGAGTAAGGAGCAACACAGTTCTTGGTACTACACTAGTAACTAGAGTTCTGTTATTATACCTGTTCCTACTATGTATAGTCCGTACAGTCCTAAGAGTCAGAAATTGTATAGATTGTTATTTACCAGTTTAGCAACTTTATCTCTTTTCTAGAATTTTTATGTTTTAAAAATTATTTACACTCATTTCAAAACATCAAAGGTGAATTTAAATGAGTATAAATGACTGTAATATTCTTTTTCGTACTAGTGTACATATAAACATACAGCATAGCATTTTAAAAAAACATACAGCATAGAAGAATAATTACCCGTGTTGAAAGCTTTTCGGTCCTCCTGCTGCTGGTAGTACTGAGGCTGCTGCATGATGTTGAACTGCAGGAAGGTTCTCAGATCGCAATGGACGGTATTTTGCTCGTACTCAGTTGACGTGGAAGCCGCCCCCATCATGTTCAGTGTCTGCTGTTGCCCCCTTTCATTCTCAGCTACCTGCATTGATTAGTTAATGACTTAGAGTTTGAGTAAGTTCTATACAGTTTAGATCTGTTATGTAGAGGTCGCATGCATTATTCTTCAGTAATGAAGAGATACTACTTACTTTGTTCCTCAAGTACAAGTTGTCATTCTGCAGCTCCATTTCCTGAAAGGGGATCATCTTGTAATTTAAATGTTTTGATGTGAAAGGGACCAAGGAAAAAATTGCAAGAAAAGGATGCTACTGTTTTGCTTTCTTACCCTTCTCTGCATGTACTCAATTTCAGCACACAGCAATTCGTTCTGCGGATAATAAAAAAGCTCGGGAATTAGACAAACAAAATATTCTTCTCAACACAATCAACAATCCATGTGGTTGCAGCAGACAAACCTTTCTTGCTCTGATCTTTCCTAGACCTTTGTCCAGCCTTCCCTCCAGCTGCTTCAGGTCTCTATGGCTCATTGTGGCCATAGCATCGCCTATTAGGGTCCTAATCAATGTAAGTTAACAATTTACAAATTAAATACTGTAGAACTTCCTTCATAAACTGAATTGACTGAGTGCTAAGTTGGGAAAATAATCAACCTGTTCGAGTTCTGCAAGTTGGTTATCTGCTGTCTCAGCTTGGCAGACTCCTGCTGGTAGTGCTGCAAAATTATAATTTTCAAGTCCATTTAGTAACATTATTTCAGATATTCTGGATGACTAACAAATATTCAGTTTCTCGTTACGCAACTTTCTTAATATGAATACCCACTCATCCATATTTTATTGCATACGTTTTTAGACAGAATTTCTGGTCCGGACACATTGTTTAAATATGGAGTTCTTAGCAGGCCAAAAGTTACAAACTCATAATCCATTTTAGTTCATTTTATGCAAAACAACATTGCAAACCATGCATACTTTTTGCAGATAAGCTAACCAAACAAGTTGTAAAAATCACACACGACGACGCACACCTCTCTTCTTATTCACACCTAGAAAAATAATATAGCAATCTCCGTATCTAAATTTTGAGATATCTAATCAAGAAGAGAGCATACAATACAAACCCATATAACAAGTAATGTAAACACAATTAAAACTCTGTAGGACTATGACCGTAGTGATACTGCAACATTTAGCGATGGTTGGAGAAATCATAGGAAAGTACATAATCACATGAACATATACATAAAAATCCAAGTATAACTGATGCTTGAATGTCTGATTTCTCTTTTCTAACATGCACCCACAATCCAACATCAACAACGTGGTATTCAGGTGAATCTTGCAAGAGCATTTGGCCCAGATTAGTTTTCTGAGACTGTACACAAATATAGTTGATACATGCCTGCATACTATTTTATCTAAAAAAAAAGTAGTTGATAGATACCAACTTATATATGCCCAGGCTGTATATAGCTACTAGATCAACCTCTGAGCCAAGAATTTTAGTTAAGCAGTGTACGGAGGAACATATCAAGCACATTTACTAGGGAGATATATGTAGGCGTTTCTTATTTGCTAGCTCAATTTTTTATTTCAGGTCCAATATATGCATGCATAAAATTATCCAGTGGACAACTATAAGAATATGATCCGCTGGTCCAAAAGGTTCTCTTTAGAGTTATTGTCACTGGATTTCCCGTTGTGTAATGACCTAAGTTCCCTGCTTGCGACCAGGATGTCCAATCTCAAGATTTTCTTCATAGGAATAATACTTGACAACGAAGCAGCACAGTTAGATAGAATGTTGCCTATAGGTTTTTCCTAGACTAGGACTGAATGCAATCTTGGGACTGGGTCTAGAAATACTTTGTGTTGACTTGCTGAGTGACATATGATGTTACCTGGGCATTGATCTCTGCAACTGTACCAGCGTTGGATGTGTCGCTTGTTGCCTTCTTGTACCTCTCAATGGTTGCCTTCACACTGCATTTTAGGTAGAGGGGTGCACCCAATGGATGTTAGCACATGTACAAATATGAATCTCCAGTTTAAAATAATATTATGTATTAACTGGAATTGATTTGTACCAATTCCAGTTCTGGAGAAAATGGAAGTAAGTCATATGCAGCATTTACAGGCCTTAAAAGGAGGATATATTAATAAAAAATTACTACTTGATTTTATAATCGTCCATCTACCGTTGCCTAAGGAAGATCAAAATGCCAAACTGGAACAAGTCAACCACATGTGTCATACTTTATAGGCAATGTCTGTACAAGAACAATGAAAAATCCACCGAGGCTTGCTTCGGAACCGCATCTCTTGGACAAACCGTAAGACGCAGACGAAAGGAGAACAAGAGGTGGCCTCCTCTCGTGTAGCCGCAGTAGATCGGAGAAGATTTGGGCGAGAAAGAGGGTGTGGACGAAGGCGACGGGGCCGACGGTTCCTTCATGTGGACCGACCGTTCGGTCTCCGTATTTTACTCAGCAAAGTACACATATGGGTTCGCGCATACGGATTAAAACAAACTGATCGGATCCGGAACAAACACGTGACCACCGAAAAAACGGTTATTCCCTTAATGATTCCCTAGGGGTACCGAAGCAAGAGTGAAAATCCACCAGGTCTAGGAACCACAAACATCACATTTGACGCTGGCCAAAGATGTGTTCCATCCGTAAGCTAGTAGCTAGCTACCACAGCGTTGGTCTTTCCCGAGGACTCCATTTGGATTGGAACAGGTCTTGGGGGTACAGTGTGCAGCTATCCATCCATATATTGCATGTGACTCTAGATTTGCACCAGTTTTTCTTGTATTTTATGTTACTGACTCCAGAAACCACTTTCATGTTAAAATATGGCTATGGAATGATACGGTATTTCTTATTCATCTATTATTTGGTCAGAGATCCTCCCATGACTATTTAGGGAAATTTTAAAAATCTGATTTTCGAAACTGCCAGATCTAGCGAGAGGCTTTACAAATTAAACAATTTTGTAACGCCGTAACAATAAAGATGTCATAGTGAACTGCATGACTTAGTTACCGTTGCTAATTTCTGTAGTCCTAGTGATATGTATATATCAAAGTATCATGCATGTATGTGACACTGTAACTCTAGAAACAATTTCAGAAAAAATAATAGAAAAAACATTAGCCACCGTATTGACATTAGTGACTGATCCTATGATATGTACTTCTCTAAGGCTGTCAAACATAACACACTGCAGATCTGCATTATGATTTAGTCAACAGAATTGCGTAATAAGAAATAATACTCCCTCCGTCCCAAAATAAGTGACTTGAGTATGTCTAGATTCACATGTATCTACATACTAAAACGCGTCTAAATATATTCGAATCTAGATAAATCCAAGTCACTTATTTTGGGACGGAAGAAGTATGTTCTTATCGATCATCGATCAGATCCAGGGGTATGTAATCATGTTTGTAAACCTAATGAAGGAAGCTATTCTGTCTTAATACTCTTCACTCTCAACAGAGATATTTTGAAGTAAATTAAGAAATCCAGACAGAATAAACGGTCGGAATACTAGAAAGAATCAAGGAATACACTGAATGTTCTGCATTCATATGCTAGTTTGTTGTCCCATGCAGTGTTCTATCAAGACATAGAATACATTCAGCTTTCAGTATGATATTTATTTTAAACTGTTTAACTTTCATGGGATCAATTTTCTTTGGCAAGTGTTGGGGTTAATTAATGTGTAAAATTTTCACTTCCAAATAAACTTGCTTGATGTAATGAAATAGAAAAATATTAGTTATAAGAAAAGCAGAAGAATTTAAACGATTCATCTCTAGACCAATTCACCATTAAATATTATATTAGCGGTCACACGAAAATTATGTTCAAACAGTGGCACTAATTAGCTAGTGGGATCAAGCCTTCACTACTGTCTTCCGTAGGGTTAACTAAATTTTGTACTGGTTAACTGTTGTGACTGAATCTTAGGGAGACTCATCTCTACAACACTACATAGGAAGCAAGAATGGTGTCAATCGTTCTATCCTTGGCCTCCATGCATTGCTTGAAATTTCATGTAATGTTGAACGGTTATCACATAATTAATAACAGTTACGATAGTGCTCCTGAAAGATTAGTTATTACATAAAAAGGTGTTTTGTTAATTCACGTATTAGCTAGTGTGTTCAAGATAAGAAACGCCCTTGGTCATTCTGGAATTAGTACTCCCTCGCTAGAGTTACTGAATGTAGGAAGAGACGGTCGGAAATATCAAAAATTATTGGCAAAAAATGGAATTCTTGTAGGTAAAAGAAGGAATTTCAGAGAAGGTTGGTTCTGGTGCAGAAGATAGGTATGCTATATAAGCGGAAAAGATTCCCTTCAGAAATAACTTGGCAAGAAGCCTTTTGAATCATTTTCTTGAAGTGAAAACCAATGAAACCAACAATTCCAAGGATTTCACCTCACTGTCAGCAGGAAAAATAAAAACAGGACATATATGCCAATCGTCCAAAGGAGCTGGGTGCTAACTGGACGCAAGCGCCTATTTCTACTGATCTCACACACAGAAGATCGTTTGGCCAAATCTTACTCCACGCATCTCCCCCAACACAAGACGAAATCACTTGCGGCACACAAAATAAAAACTCCAAGAAACTGTCATCTCGCACCATATCTGGCCCCTTCAAAGATTTTCTACCTTAGCATCGTCGAGCAAGCATGCTATTGGCTGCGACCGGAGGAGAACGCCCCCTATTACCCGATGTTTATTGAGGGGGAGAACGTAGCAGAGCCAGCAGCCAGGGTAGCTAGGGTCTCTTCTCTTTTACCCACCGGTTAGTATTCTACTCTCTCCGATCGATGCAACGTACGTACACTGGCCTGCTTCTGACCGTGTCGTCATTGGTTCCGTACGTAGGCAGCCTTCACATCACTGTACACACACACACATAATCACAGGGTAGCGTGGATTCAGGGATTACTCTACCTATACGTGTCACTTCCTAGTAGGGTAGATCGATATGGTAGAACCGTTTATGCCCAATAAAGTGTGTGTGCGTACTAAAAGTTTGGAGAAAAATCTCATCAGGAACAATTTTACTACTGTTTGGTCACAGAGGTTGATGCATGAATTTATGCGCGCATATAATATAAATCCTCTCTCTGCTGATTAACTTTGTAAACAATTACTACTCGTTTCGTCTAACAAAAGTTAGTTTTACCATGTCTAACATTTTTAGTCACAAATGGTTAAGTTTTAACACATGTGCCATATTTGCCATGTTATTTGATGCTGTCACAGAGCATGAACAGCTACCAGGCAAATGTTAATAAAGGGGTAACATGGGTTCTCATTCGCATCGCATGTAACAAACACAAGGTTGAGTTATCAGTAAAAATCATCAGATCATAACAAAGGAATACAAAAGGTAGATGGAAAAGAAAGCTAGCTAGCTATACTGCAGTGCGTTCTTTCCTTCTTTACTGCTGCGGTGCCTCATGAAGAAGTACAGTGCTAGCTGCTGCGAGAAGACAGCCAGAGGGCCCGCCCGGCCCCAGAGCTAGCTAGGTCTCGTGATGAGAGCGAGCGTTGGTTTAACAAAAGGACACCACGACACATGGCTCTCTAATGAGGAGAGAAGTGCCGCTGCCACCACACGCGCTCAGACGACAACAGTATCATCTACAGCGCGAGGAGAGAGAGACAGACAGAGACAGAGAGATGGGGGCACATGGGATGGAACCCTAACCCTAACCCACCATTGGCCGGCCGGGAACAGAAGGAGATGATGCGAAACGAAAGAAGCAGGATGATGATATGCTGGCTATTACCTCCCTCAGTCCCTCTCTCTCTCTCTCTCTCTCTATCCACACACGCACACACACATAGACAGAATCTTGCATAAAGTTACCAAGTTACTGCAGATATAGTAGCAAGCCCTAAGAAAGAGAGAGAAAGTGCTAGCTCATCTGCCTCCATCTACACACAAATTGAACTATCACTGAGCAATACAAAGTTGCAAAGTGGAAGAAGGGATCAGGAAATATATGACATAGCTTGTTGTATTTTGTGTGAAAACATACAGTACATACCGTGATGTATGAGGGATCTAAGGTTCACCCTTCCCATCCCCTCTCCCCCATACACACCATACACACACAGAGAAGAAAAGGGAAAGAAGATAAATGGAGGAAGAAAAGAAGAGGACCACCAAGCCCCAAGCCAACCCAGACAGCCATTACACACACGAGAAAAGCTCAGAGGCATATGCATGTACACATGCTTCACAAGGCATGCACTGTGCTGAATCTACCCAGACATCTAGCTCACCTCACCCAAACACTAACGAAACCAGCAACGGAAGCATCAGCACACACACACACGCAGATGATGCAAGCTACCACCCACACGCGCACACACACAGAAAGAAAGAAAGAAAGAAAGAAAGAAAGAAAGAAAGAAAAGGAAAGAAGCTGTGGCCATTTCTTTCTTTCTTTCACCCTTGGCTTCGACCTCTCCGGCCGGCGGCCACGAGCACGGAAATGAGCAAGACAGTTAATTAACAGAAACTGAGTATAGCAAGAAAGATGCAGCTCCCCCGGCCTTTCCCCTCTCCTTTTCCCCCCAACGAAAAAGGCCAGCTCCAATTCGGGCAAGATCACATGAACAACATAAGGCAGCATGTACTACTAGTACGCAAGAGAGAAGCACGGCACGGCACCTGTTGTTGGAGTACTCGTAGAGGCGCCCGCGGCTGGAGAAGACGATGAGCGCCACCTCGGCGTCGCACAGCACCGACAGCTCGTACGCCTTCTTCAGGAGCCCGTTGCGGCGCTTGCAGAAGGTCACCTGCCGGTTCGTCGTGTTCTCGATGCGCTTGATCTCGATCCTCCCTCGACCCATCTTCTCAGCGGCACCCGCTGACCCCGACCCCGACCCCGACCCTGAGCCAGGCGACACGGACTCCTTCGCCTTCTTGGAGGAACACAAAATTTCAGTGATCGGCAACAACATCAACACGGATCAAGAATTAACAAGCTAGCACAAGAAGGTACATGTCTATCAATACCAACCAACAATAATACTATCAGAAGAAGATCGACGGATCTACAGAAACAAAAATCGAAAGAGTGAAAGGCAGAGAGAGCGTGTATATATGGTCAGTCTTTAAATATCCCAGCAGGCAGCTGGTTTCCTCGAGCTGCCACTTCTTGGACCATTCTTTGGAAACCAGCAGTAGAAAAGGTGAGGTTGCCACTGTATAAGATTGCTTGCTTTGGAGAGTAAACATCATCCCTAGCCCCGAATCTCCCCCTCTTCTTGCAAATCTAGCTATTCCCCCCCACCCAGCACTAGCCATGATTCTATTCCATTCTACTACCAACCAGATACGCACCCAAATCTCAACCTTTTGGAAAACCGACACTTAAAGAAGAAGCCTGCCAGTTTCAGGGCGAGATGCAATTACCATTAGGCCTGTGGATGGTGTAGCCACCACCAGCTGCTCCTCGAATATTTGCATGCTTGTTTTTGTGGGCGCTAGAGAGACAGAGAGGAGAGATGGGGAGGAGGAATGAGGGAGAGGAGTGTGTGTTTAAAGGAGAAAGAAGGTAGGAGGAGGAGGGTGCGGAGGCGCGGCGTAGTGGCATCTGTGGCCCTTCCTGTTTCTTCCTCCTGGACTCTTCTTGATTTCTTTTCCCCTCTAGGCATCTCCTTGCATTTTTTTTTCGTGGTGTTGCCCTGCGAGATGTCAGAATTGTGTTAAATAGTTTACCATGACGTGCGCCCCTAAGTACTAGAGTAGTTTGGAACCTGGGAAGCTTTCCAATAAGTATGTTGTTGTAAGAAAGATGAAAACTGTTTGTGGAGAATCCAGACTTTCTACATTTGTTCCTTGCAGTTTTAGCTTTATACAACCTTCACAAGGTACTTGCTTGTATCCGAACAATTCAGCTGGGACTTTATTACAGTACTACCGACCTAACGGGTAGTTGTTTGGATGAGATAAACATTGTGTCTTTAGCACAAGCTGTTATGGACCTGGCCCTTGGATATGAGTAATATATATATATATATATATGCTCTTTTAATAATAAAACATAAATCCACGCTCAACTTGTAATCTGACTAGCAAAGAAATTTTCAAATTGGATTCTCTTTTTATGATGGTAGAAGATTCCTGCAAAATTGTTGGAAGCATATATAGTGACCGGCTGATTATTTGTTTCGAGTCTCACCATATAAGAGAGGTATCAAGTAAATGAGCATAGGGATCAAAGCACATACAAAGTAAATTACTCAAATAATCGTATACTCTCATTTTATTTTTGATCTGCCAGAAATTACAAAAAAATCATGAACAGAATCTTAGACGCTGTTATCCGATGTTATCCGACCTAAATTTACCGGAAATTATGAGCATTGTATCCTGTGTAAATAAACAGCTAACATTCTAACTTCAAAGTTTATTTATTTTTGCACGATGTAAATGGTTATATTTTTGTTATAACAATTTTCATTTTTAACCCTATAAAATACAAATATATCCATGAATTTATACATAATTTGGTCCTGCAAGGTGAGTCGAAAACATTGAGAGGGTGCATCGTCGAGAGTAGAAAAAATAGGTTTTGATGAAGTAAGGCCCTCTTTCGAAAAAACAAGATTTTGAGGGAAAATGAAGGATTCGAATCATAAATAACATGCTTTTTGGATTTTTTTTTTTTGATAAAGGGTGCTTTATTCCTTAAAGGTTTTAAACATTACACCTGACATCTCCATAATTTGGAGGCACACAGCCGCATCAAGTACGAAACAACAAAATTAACAGAAAGAAGGAAAAATACAAGTAATCATGAAGAAACTATATAACAGCTAAGGTGATGGAGGACCAGCCCGAAGATGATGCTCTCATAAAAATATCCCTATATGTGTCCTCTAACCTTGTAGGCATCATCCTAAACAGGTTGTGATTCTCCACACGTTGTAGAAACGACCATAAACGGAGGATACTGGTGCACCGGTAGATAACCTACACAAGTGAAAAAAATATAATTAAAAATATTATCATTTGTACAAAGTCAAACGACCAAATAATAGCAAGCTCTCCCACACTAGTAAGAATTCTCAACGTGTGATGAAATATCATGTAGCCAGTGCCAAAAAATATTAGCAACTCTATGAGTTGGATACAAGCTAGAAGCTATTTGGATGACCGACCATATAGAAAGGGCAAATTTGCACTAGAATAATAGGTGTTTAATTATCTCATCATGGTGACAAAATGCATGCCAATTCTACTTTACAAGGTTATCTTTGGTGCAGATTACTCCTCGATGAAGATACCATGTAATGATTTCAATCTTTAGAGGTATCTGCAACTTCCAAATTTTATTGTAGTTACCAACCGCTACATCTAGCTGGACCATTTCTCTATACATGGAATCCATAGAGAATTTAGCACTCTCATGTAGATTCCAATCGAAACTCATCAGTCCCATGCGATAATTGTACTATTGCAAAACATTGTAACAAAAGTGTTCCAAGATGCAAGCCTAAGACCAATTAAGTCTCTTCTGAACGTCAAGTTCGATGGACAATACTCCATGAATATAGTGATGCTTTCGTTCCTACGACAAACAATATTATATAGGGTTGGATATTATTCCTGGAGTATGGTGTTTCCTTCGACAAATAACTTGTAAACTTATTTTCCAAGTAGAGCAGTATTTTTAACCTCAAGGTCATGAATACCTAGACTTCCTTGAACTTTGGGATGACAAATGACACTCCATTTAGCCAATCAATACTTATTTTTCTCGCTATCCCCTTGCCAAAAGAATCTTGAGCAGATATAATCAAATCTATTTATTAATTGTTTAGGAAGAAGGAAGAAAGAAATAATATATAGTACCATATTACTTAGTACTGAATTGATGATAACTAATATTCCACCTAGGGATAGCAATTTCCTTTTTCCAATTGCTTAATCCTTTTTTGCGGTCTCTCCTCGACATATTTCCATTCAACATTAATAAGTCTTTGATAATGTATCGAAATACCCAAGTAGCTAATTGGAAACTAGCCTTATCCGTCGCCAAATAATTCAGCATACATGTGAGCTTCGTCAAAACAAAAAAAATACTCTTGTAGAAATTTATTTTTTAGACCTAAAAGTTCCTCAAAAGCTAAAAATAATAATTTCATTTTTTGTCGTTTTGAGGTTGTGTTCCATAAACAGAATCATAGCATCGACATTGACGAATAGAAAGTCCACCTTCAACTAGAATCACACCCTAAATCTAGCCATCATTTTTCCGTGTTCAATCATGATGGCTAACATATCGGCCAGTATGTTAATTTGCATGGACAGTAATGAGTCACCTTGTCTTAGTCCCTTTTTCGTTTGGAAGTATCTTCCAACATTATAATTGGATTTAATGGCCACACTAGTCCCCCCACCCAGACATGTGACTATGGATTAAAGCACACCACTCTTTAGAGAAACTTTTCGTTCGAGACTCTCTTCGAGAAAATACCACTTGACCTTGTCATAAGCTTTTTCAAAGTCAAAATTTAACTATTTCATGTAGGATTACAACCTCATCTAGGATGTTTCTTTCTTGCATAAAAGAAGTCTATGTAGGAAGAACCACATGGTCTTCCACCGAGTCTAGCCTAATTGTTGATACTTCAGTGAAGATTTTAAAACTAACATTAAGAAGGTATATATACTTTTATTATTAGGTCCTTTATTCATCATTAGTTAACCTTAGATAATAAAATTATTGCATCGAAGTTTAGGCAAAGCCGGTCTAGTTATCCAACATGAAGGAAGCCGAACTAATCTAGAAGGTCTGACTTGATGACATCTCAGAAGTTCTAGTAGAACTCAGCTGGAAAGCCATCCGGATTTGGGGCTTTGTTGTGCTCCATTTCGAAAACCACCTTTTTTACTTCCTCCCAAGTATAGAGTTGTAGTAAAAAAATATTTTCATCAACATGAACTTGGAGAATATCATCTTTTTGGGACTCACCCATACAGAGGTTGCCTTCTTTTGGGGCTCCAGCAAACCTTTATAATAATTTGTTATGTATGATTTGAGCTGCTCATAACCCTCGATCGTGCCATCATCCTGTACGAGAGAATGAATAAGTTTCTTCCGATGTCTTCCATTAGAGACACTATAGAAGTATCTTGTATTCGAATTCCTTGTTGGATAAAATGGGCCTTGAACCGCTGATACAATTTGAGTTCCTCTTCTTGCATAAGCCGTGCAATCTACACATTCAATTGCCTTTTTATATCGATAGACTTCTCTTTGTGCCACCCGGGGCATAGCTGTTAGACAAAACACTTAGCGATTAAACGTAAAGGATTAGTGTAGTCTGACATTACAAGGAATGACCTAGGCGACCGTAATCTAAAAGAAGTGCGAGAATCATATGCATGAGGCCTTCTATCCATTTGATCATAATGGACATGTGTTAAGATGCTCTTAAAATCTTTCTCATAGTTGATTATTGGGAAGCGATTTTTCGAGTCTTTACCAAGCAACCATGATCGAGTGAAGTGTGCCCACTTGTGGTAAGCACAAACATCGTCATCAATATCAAGCGGAACGTCTAAGGCCAATGTATAAATTTTCTACTTTTTTGGGTCTCAAGGTGTTTGGTAGGAGACTGGGATATAGTTTATATAGTCATTCTATCAACAGGGTATTTTGGGTGACTAGATTTCAGGTCAACAAATCACAAAATTTTGGGGATAAACAGGAAAAAACCCACATGCGAAATTCAATGGAAATGAAATTGAAATTCAATGGAAATGAAAAACCATATTCTACACCTCCGTGCCTTTAAATTCCCACACAACAACCACCACAAATCCCTAGGATCTCAAGACCCTAGCAAAACCCTAGCTTCCACATGCGAAATTTAATGGAAATGAAATCGAAATTCAATGGAAATGAAAAAAAAATACATTCTACACCTCCGTGCCTTTCAATTCTCACACAACAACAACCACAAATCCCTACGATCTCAGGACCCTAGCAAACCCCTAGCTTCCAACACCCGACACCCACCTCTCCTCATTTTTCTTTTCCGGTCGATCTGATCGATACTTGCTTGACATCGTCTGCGTTGGGAACCATCGGTGCACCGCCCGCCACCAACACTACAAGAATCTAGGCGGTTCATGACAATCTGATATTGTCGTGGATGAGGGCCAAAACTTCGCAGATGGCCATCCGCGACGAATTCTGCGATGAAAAAAATAGGTCACGGACCTCACGTCATAATTCAATCGGTGACGTTTTCTCTGCCTAAAAACGTCACGGCCCGTCCGTGACGTTCCTCCAATTTTATCGCGGCAAACTGGACCGGACCAGACCCGGTCTATCATGACATTTTTACTTCGTCATGAATGATGCCACGTGGCAGACGGCACCGCGAACTGCCGTCAGCGCCATTTGCTGACGTCATTGTTGCCGTCTGTGATGTCATCCCTATCGGGACGTTTATTTTTTGTCATGACTTGATTCCGTAACCGCCGCTTCCTTACGTCATCACGTCGTTATGACGTCATGCCAGCCATGACTAATTTCGTTTCGTCGCTGCCGGCCGCCGACAGGTAGACACGTGATCCATTCAAATGATAACACATGGATCAATTGCAGGACAAGACAAGGACCAATCAGCGCAAGACACGTATCGTCTAGAAGAAATGATGATGTTATCAGTCTCGTGATGTTACTAACCATGACGAAAATATTTCGTAAAGAAACACTAAGGACGTTTATAGGATTACAATACATAATTTGACAAAAAATTCCAGGACAAATGTTTCACTCTCGAGAAATGAATATCAGACTCAAAAGGTTCAACTCATGCGAGACACATTTCCACAGATTCACCATATTGCCTTTTGTGGTTCAGACAGGTGAGCTAACACTTGTTGTATTAATGCATTTGCCTCTTCTTGTTTCTTCCTCAGGTCTTCTTGTTTCTTCCGCATTACTTGTAGGTCTTCCAAATACTTCAGCCTCTCTGCCTCACCGTACTCATTCACCTACCACAACTCCTCAATGGCACAACGCGGTTCCACATTATCTGCTTTATGAGCCTCGAGTTGAGCTTCTAGCTGAGACTTGGTTGGTTTCGATGTACTTGCAAAGATGTTGATGTTCTTCAGGACATTTGGCTTTCTTTTATTCTGAGACAACACAAAGTGCACAGCGTCGGTGGAAGGAATAGCATCATCCTCTGTGCCATCTTTTGGAGGATATGACACCAACTTGCTTTCCACGACTGCCTACAAGTTTTAGGAATAGAATAAAATATGAGAAACCTAGCGAGCAAATAATAAGCACATCGTATATGTGAGAGAAGAAAAGGGCATTGAATTTGACGAAGATGGAAAGTATTATGGAGGACTTACAGTCGCTTCTTTCATATTGTCAGTCAAGCCATTTTCAAGCAGTTCAATGGAGCCTTCCTCCATGTCGCACAAAACCTCGTAGCTGCGAGCACCAGTGGCATGAGGGTACTTGACGAGTTGTCTGCTGATCTTGTTTTTTTTAGATAGAGCCTAAACAAACAGGGAGCATACGGTTAAGTCCAGCTTAAAGAATTCAAATAGGAGAAGTTTAGTAAACAAGACATGACCTTGTTTCTGGGGTCAGACCAAAAATCGACAAGTTTGCACCACTCCTCATTGCTCATGTGTTCCACAGGAGATATCCTTGTAACTTTATTCGCTGGGAAATTGTCAAAAAGCTATTTCTTTAGAGTATGTCGTTGATTTCTTGTGTGCCTCATTAACTGCTTGTTACAAGCAAACTGCACATCAGGTAGAGAGGGGTTCATGACAAACTTTTGCTGAAATAAAACAAAGATCATCAGATTTTGCATTAACAGCAAAAGGAAGAAAGGGACGGCTGAGTGTTACGGAACATACAGAAACTTTGCCATAGAAGTCTTCTCTGACATCCAGCCTCTCCCTGTACTTTTTCCACTGGAGGAAGATAGGCATCTGAGTCCTGACTGTTACTGCATACTCAGTGGCAAACTTGGCAACAATCACTAGTGAAACTGGTCTAGTTCTTCCTGGAGGAACGACAAGTTGAAATCTTTTTGTGGGCATGTTGTTAACCACCAATAGAGGATCATCATGCGTAACAGTGTCTCCAGAATGATTATGCCCAAATTCATGTACAAGAATATAATGGTTATGAGTTAGTGTTCTACAACAGTAAATGCAATGAGTATGAATCACACAATATAATGTTAATCGGTTATAGTAGAGCAAGCAATTTGTTCAATATGATACCTTCTTGATCCCAGTCAAAACGGTCAAATAACCATCCATCACGTTTCACATCAGGCCCCTCGCCTTTGGTAGCTGAACCCTCAGATGCATAGTCCCTTTGGAGAGGTGCACAGTCGCATTGGAGAGGCGCATGTGCATGGAAAGGCGGGGGCTGCTGCTTGCCCTAGGGACATGCACAATCGCTTTGGAGAGGCGCATGTGCATGGCCGGGTGGGGTCTGCTGCTTGCCTTGGGGAGGTGCCCGCGGACAGTAGGCAGCGGGCTGCTGGCCAAGGGGAGGTGCCCACGGACACCAGGGATCTGGCTGCTGGCCTTGGGGAGGTGTGTGCTCGGCTTGGGGAGCTTCCCAACCGCCTTGGTCAACTAGTTGCTTACCCTTGGACCTGGTTTTTCTGGAAGTTTCTGTGGCCGGCCAAGATGCGCTTCCGAGCAGATGCTAGACCAGCAGGAGCCAACGATGTCCTGCGGCAGCTGTCTTGTTGCATTTCCTCTTCTGTGGCTAGAAATTCCATTTGTACCGGTCAATTGAGGATAATAAAGAAGGAATAGATATATGTCAAAATCAGTAAGCAAACAATTCAACACAAGATGAATAAGGTAAGGGGTCGACCAATGACTCATTGTCCTCACTGACATCATCTAGGTCTCCTTCAATGATATCTTCCTCCTCTTCAGGATCATAGTCAGATCAAGAGCAGTCATTTCTTGTGTTTTTAGGAGAGAATAGAGTTGGAGATGCGAAAATACTTGCAAAGGGCCTAACACCCAGTTGTTGCAAGTGCTCGTTGTTTCTCATGATGTTTTTCAGCCAACTTTCTTCCATGGGATGCATTTGAATATCTGACATTAATAAAGAAATCCAAGTCAGCTACAAATTAAACATGAAATTGAAAAAAATATAACGTATGGCGTTGATTGCCCGATAGCAAACATGAGGAGGAAAATGAACATACTGCCTCTCTCAAACAAGCAATTTCATAGGCATGGAAAATGAAACACATGAACATCGAGCATGCTTAAAAGAGTAGAGAATTCACAGGCAAGGAGGTTGTTTACTTGCATGCAGGCGCTACAGCCTTTTTCTTTGTGTGCTTCTTGCCGGGAACCTTGCTGGCCTTCCTTGTTGGCAAGGAGGACGATGATCTGGCGTGCCTTGACTGCATGGTGGACGGAAATGAGACAGCATTGTTGGTGGGGTGGACGGCGAGGTAACAGACCTTGATGTCGAGGTTCACGAAGATGAGGAGGACCTTGTTGGCGAGGTGGCAGATGGGGAGGATGGACAGATGGCAGTGCTCGACGGCGAGATGGCAGATCCGTGAGCTCGACGGCTTGGTCAGAAACTAGGAAGCTGAGGACGGGCTAGGGTTTGGGCTAGGTCGACGGTTAGATGATTACTAGGGCAGACAGCGGCGGGCGAGGGTACGACGACAACCGTGCTACAACGGGCGGGCGGTGGCTAGGGAGGGCGTAGGAGATTTGGATATGTCTCCTTTGAGTGAGCGGATAAAGAAGGCTTTCCACTAGATTACATAAATGCCCTCAGTGCCAATGCATTGGTTACGCTTTGCAGATGGGCTGAACCGTAATATCAGCGCGCGAGAATTTGGGTGCCCAAAATTTTGGATCGGTGGGAGGACTGAACCTGAAATTTTGGATTGGCGGGATGACGGAACCACAGATTATTGGCCATTGGATGAGTGGTGTGTGGCTAAAATAAATCAACATTAGGTTTCAAACATTAGGGTTCTTAAGCTAGGTGACCGGTCTTGACAATATCTTACTGGATCTCTGACCGGTTTTTGAGACTATATATCACAAATGCATTGATCTGTAGGGACTCCATTTGTGTCAAACAACCATGGTGGTCAGAAAGTCCAGAGAGCCCCTAGAGTATGCAACTGCCACATGGAGATGGTGAACCTGCAATGTGATAGAAGCAGTTGCATCACCACACCCAAGTGGAGTGTGTGTAGATCATCAAGGTATGGCTTTTGAGACTACATAACACAAATGCATTGATCTCTAGGGACTCCATTTGTTTCAAACAACCATGGTGGTCAGAAAGCCCAGAGAGCCCCTAGAATATGCAACTGCCACATGGAGATGGGTGAACAAGTGTGACAGAAGCAGTTGCATCACCACACCCAACTAGACTGTGTGTGGGTCATCAAGGTGTGGATTTTGAAACTATATATATCACAAATCCATTGATCTGTAGGGACTCCATTTGTGTCAAACAACCATGGTGGTCAGAAAGCCTAGAGAGCCCCTAGAATATGCAACTGCCACATGGAGATGGGTGAACCAGTGTGACAGAAGCAGTTGCATCACCACACCCAACTTGAGTGTGTGTGGGTCATCAAGGTGTGGCTTTTGAGACTACATAACACAAATGCATTGATCTATATGGACTCCATTTGTGTCAAACAACCATGGTGGTCAGAAAGCCCAGAGAGCCCCTAGAATATGCAGCTGCCACATGGAGATGGTGAACTTGTAGTGTGACAGAAGCATTTCCATCACCACACCCAACTGTAGTGTGTGTGGGTCATCAAGGTGTGGTTTTTGAGACTACATAATACAAATGCATTGATCTCTAGGGACTCCATTTCTGTCAAACAACCATGTTGGACAGAAAGCCCCTAGAATATGCAACTGCCACATGGAGATGGGTGAACCTGCAGTGACAGAAGCAGTTGCATCACCACACCCAATTGGAGTGTGTGTGGGTCATCAAGGTGTGTATTTTGAGACTATATATCACAAATGCATTGATCTATAGGGACTCCATTTTTGTCAAACAACCATGGTGGTCAGAAAGCCCAGAGAGCCCCTAGAATATGCAGCTGCCACATGGAGATGGGTGAACCAGTGTGATAGAAGCAGTTGCATCACCACACCCAACTAGAGTGTGTGTGGGTCATCAAGATGTGGCTTTTGAGACTACATAACACAAATGCATTGATCTTTAGGGACTCCATTTGGGTCATACAACCATGTTGGACAGAAAACCCAGAGAGCCCCTAGAATATGCAACTGCCACATGGAGATGGTGAACCTGAGTGTGATAGAAGCAGTTGCATCACCACACCCAACTTGAGTGTGTGTGGGTCATCAAGGTGTGGCTTTTGAGACTATATAACACAAATTCTTTGATCTCTAGGGACTCCATTTGTGTCAAACAACCATGGTGGTCAGAAAGCCCAAAGAGCCCCTAGAATATATGCAACTGCCATATGGAGATGGTGAACCAGTGTGACAGAAGGAGTTGCATCACCTAACCCAACTGGAGTGTGTGGATCATCAAGGTATGGCTTTTGAGACTATATAACACATGCATTGATCTATAATAAAACTGAAAAATCCAGTGTGGCAAATAATAAAATCCCCTGTGTGGGACCCACTCGTCATGTTGCTGCTCGCTTAACCCTCCCTAATCCCCACCACTTCGCACACATTTGCTCTGCCCGGCGACCACCAAATCCCCTCCCTCCTCGGCGACCACCAAATCCCCCCTCCCCTCCCTGGCGACGGCGGCGGCTGTAGGCTCACGGGTAAGGCTCATCGAACTATGTCCACACATCTCTACTACTGTGCATATGTGTTCGATCTAGGTCACTGCGTTTGTGCTCTTGGTCACCCGCGACGGGTCTAGGCCCCAGGTAAACACTCGATCTTGGTCTAGGCCCCAGGTAAGCACTCGATCTAGGTCTAGGCCCCAGGTAAACACACGATCTAGGTCTAGGCCTCGGGTAGGATGAACTGTGAGGATTGTAGGTTATGTGGCATTAAGGTTAGGGAGATACATGCGCAGGTTCTAAAATTGTTCCTACTAGCACTAACTATACACATCGCATCGCTGTTCTATCATAGAAATAGTCGTCCTCAGACTTCTTAATGATCTTCAGATGGACCACAAGGTGCTAAACCCCAAAATTTTGGAAGTTATTGCGCAAAACATCATGGCGAAGGTGCCGAGAAATCGCAAGCGCCGGCACAATGTTCCATCTTATGACGAGGTGAAGCAACCTGTAGCCAAGAAAGCTGAGAAACCGAGGGACCTTACTAGAGGTTAGAGTCATTGACATTGGCTTAAAGTTACACTCATTCTTATGCCGCTACAGATTACTTTTTAATATATTCTTTCTAGGTACGTCGATGAAGGGTGGGGAGGACTTCAACGATTACTGCGTGTTTGGAAACGACAAGGAATTAACTTCAAACCAAGTTGCGTATCTCAGAGCAATTTCAGGACACAAGCAACCTATACCGCACTATGTGTGCAAGATGAAAAAGTCAAATGTCATCCCTGGGAAGGCCAAGATGGTAAACTTCTGAGATTTGACTCTTTAAGGGCATGTTTGTTTCAAAGGAATAAATCCTACAAAATTCCTATGCATAACTTTCCTACACTACAATCCTATAGCATTTTCAAACAAGAGGTGATACCTCTTGGAAAGATTCCTATGTGTTTATGACAACTATGACATATACCTAAACCCTATGAAATTACATGCGTTTTTCCTACGGTGCATTTTTCAAACAGCTTATCTTACCGATTCCTGCATTTTTCATTCCTATAGGATGCTTACTGTTAGGTCATTCTATTCCTGCACTTTTCCTATCCTAGTGTTTTACAAATCCTTTGAACCAAACGAGCCCTAAATTTACTTATGCAAATTGAACTATACTTCAGCAACTAACTTTATTCTTCACATCCAGTACTTTTCACCTAGGTACAGCAATGCCCACCTCAACAGGTATCTGCCATTAGAGATTCTTGTCATAGTCGCAGATCATGTAGGACGTAAGCATGTTCAGTTCATCCAAGGCAGGAATGATGTTGCCCAAATGACAAGCAGCTGGTCAAAGGTTGTCGAGGCTGCTCGAATCAAAAAAGGGGATTTGATCGTCTTCACCTTCTTTGAGGAGCTCATGTCTAGCTTCATGTGTCAGGTAGGTCGCGTGAAATGAGGGCACATAGTACCTGGTTATGCGGGTTGGCTTCATGTGAACTCGTAGTCGGTTTGGAACTGAATGTGAACTTGCAGGTCGTGTACTTAGTTTGGACCTCTTTTTGATTCTGGTTCTCTAGTTGGTTTGGAACTATATGTCAACCATGTTCTCTATATATTAATAAGATTGTGTTCTATCTCCATGTTGCTATGTGTAGTGTTCATTGTTGCTGTAGTTTCCTGTACTTTCACATTTTGCTTCTTCGTGTGATCGACAACATGTGTATAAGAAATATGAAGTAGTGCTATGTTTGAAACGTAGTTGTCTTGTCCAGCTGTTGCGGCTTTTAGTCAAAACATCACTTTATTTATTGAAGGACTACTGATTTAGGACATTCTTATAAGAATGGCAAAGTAGTAGATCTATCAGAACAGAGTCCATTGGTCTAGTGGTTATGGACCCTCGACCAATGAGTGTGCTCGCGAGTTTGAACCCTGGTCAGGGTACTCTGTTTTTTATGCCATCTTTAATTTATACAAGATGGACCGACAGCTGGGCCCGGCTAACACTCTGAGAATAACTCGTTAAACCCTGCCATTCAAACCGAGCCAACGGGTGGGGTGCAGGCACGGATGGCCCATTCATCGAAAAAAACAGTCAACCAAAGGCCCTTAACAAATTCTGTGACGATTTTATGCGGGACAAAATGCCGAACTGGGCTTCAGGGCCTCGGATGAAATCCGCGACGAATTTTTGTCGATGAAAACCTTGAACGTCATGGATACCCGGGCTAGAGGCCCTTCGAGTGCGTCGCTGGACACCACGAATTGGCCCAGAACGTCGGGCATCTATGACGGTTTTATGACGTATCATGAATAAATCGTCATGAATCGTCTAGATTCTTGTAGTGCAAGCTCACCTGGGAGAACTTCCTGTATTGGCAAGCCTAGGTGCTTCCCACTCTTCGTGGTGCAAGGGTCATGGGTATCCTTGAGGGATATGATCTGGCTCCACCCGAACAACTGGATGCTGAAGATGAGAACAAGAAGAAAATCTCAATTCCTAATCCTACATATGACACTTGGATCACACGGGATCAACATGTGGCCAGCTTCCTCGTCAATTATCTCTGTGAGGATGTTCTCCCCATGTCTTCGGACTTGCTCATGCCGTTGATGTATGGCGTTCTTTCAAGGAGCTTTATTCCTCTTAGTCCAAGTCAAGGGTATCCACTATCCAAGGTGCTCTCACGAATACGGAGAAACTTGAAATGATGGCTCAATAGTATATCTCGAAGATGAAAGGTTTTGCTTCTAAACTTGCTGCTGATGGGAAGCTTGTTGATGATGATGAACCGAAGGACTATATTTTGAACGGTCTGGATGGCAACTTCAGTCTTGTTGCTGCCATCAACATCGTTCCCTCAACGAACCTAAGTGATATGTGTGTTCCCAGATGCTGGAGTGTGAGAATCGTGACAACATGCTGCAATCTACAGGACAGGGTCCTGGTCATTTTACTTCTTCGGTTAATATGGCACCTTGGTGTCCAAACTCATCTTATGGGGTAGGACCTGCTCGACCACCGCCACTGCCTGCGTTCTATGGATACCAGCAGCTACAACCACAATATGCTCCTATGTACCAACTATTGGAAATATGCCCTAGAGACAAATAGTAGTAAGGACTATTATCACATTTCATATAGTTTATGATTAAGTTTTATATCATGATATAACTGTGTTGAGTGGAAACATCAATACACGTGTGATATACAAACAACCAGGGGTTCCCAGTCAAACTCTAGTCACTGGTTCATTGGTCAACATATGATCATGTTTCCTGATCATGTGGCATTTATGCCAGTTGGAAATGAGGTCATCTCATTCAGAGAATGAGATGATGAACCAATACCCAACCTAAACATCGTGACCCGATCATGTCACGAAGTTCAAGTTACGATGATTAGAAATGGATCCTCGTAGACTATTCCTTAGACCGTGAGGCGATATCAATCACTGTCTCCCGAGAGTGCTTAGATAGCATCAAACGCCATCTGGTAATACAGTGGTTATAAATGTGTGTTTAGGTACTCGGAGGAAACCGTAGAGGCAATATATGTCAAGAGCGGGATTTGTCCGTCCATGTGACGGGAAGATACTCAAGGGCCCACTCGGAGAAGTTATATCCAATAGCTGCGCAGTGTGTGATTTGATCACAGGGATATCACTTGTCGGAACGAGTTAAGTAGCGTTGTTCAGTAACGAGATTGAACACGACATGGTGATGGCATTGATCAGATCTCGGGCAATGCAAGTATCGAGTGACAAAAGGAATAAGACATGAATGTCCCGCTTCAAACGACGAAAGATCTCCGTGGAACGCACAGGGGTCACATGGCCATCCAGGTCCCTCTGTCGATCATTGGTGCGGGAGTGTCCTGACCATGTCTGGAGTGTTCCCGAATAGTGGGGTATCACGCTTAAGGGCTTGATGATGCTTAGAGAGTATTTATAGGATCGATAGAATCACCGAAGAAAAGAAGGGAGAAAACCGGAAGGGTTTCGGTAAGTCCGGAGGATGTCCGGAGTGGAGGTGGAAGGTGTTCCATAGCCACAGAGGTTGAATAATATGTGAATGAATGTTAAATATTGATTTAATCATTTATTCATAATTATTTAATAAAGATAAAATCAATTTTAATGGTCAAAGGCTTAATGGGCCAATTCAAGAGGGAGAGGGCCCATTAGGGGAAAGGAGAGAGGGAGAGGGGGCCAAGGGGGAGGTCGGCTGGGCCTAGCCCCCCGCGCGGGGCCCACTAGGTGGCTTGTGGCCACCTCCTCCCCCTTCTCTCCTTTAGTCCCACCCCGGGACTTTGAGGGAGGTAGTACCTCCCCTCCCCCTATATATAGTGGGGTATTTGGCCTAGAAAAATACACCAATAATCAATAAAGGTCTCCCCACTTTTGGGAGGACCTCCAATTGATATTTTCTCTCTCCTCTCTCTCTCTCGTGACCATGGTCCCAAGTATGGACTGCGTGAGCGAGAGACATCTTCACCGCGGAGCACCGTCGCGCTGCGGGATTCGGATCCGGGAGCTCTACTTCCTCAACTGTTGCTGGATCGAGGAAGCAGGAGTCCTCGTCAGGCACCAGACGTGTGTAACTCCCCGCGAGGTGTCGCACTTGAGGCACTCAAGTCGTTGGAGCCAGAAGGAGCGCAAGGACTTCATCACGACCTTGAGGTCGGCTTCGGCTCGTCTACATCAACCACGCTCTCCTGAGCATTGACAACGCTTTTCGGTCTTCAAGGGTAAGTTAGTGAAAAGCCCCTCCCATTACTGTATTACTAATAGATAGGTCCTGGCAGCTTCTGGGGCTCAGGGGCGTAGAGTAAAATTTTATTGTTTTCATACGCGGAACCCCAACAGTGGTATCAGAGCTAGATCTATTCGTAGTAATGCTAGTACGGGTAGAACACACGAGATGTAGCGTGTGGGTGTTGATCTTTTAGTTGTTACCCTCCCACGTGTACTTGTGTATACCGCAGTAATGCTTGATGAAGTGGCCCCCAACTGAATTTACGTTGTTCATTCGCGAGACTGGTCCACGCTTGACATACGGCTTTTACCGTATAAAGTGGCTTAGGGGGTGTCTGTCTCTCTCGCATTAGTTGGTATACCATTTGCAACGGAGGGCCCTGAAAGGGGTGTAGTAGAGACAACTACTTGATCAGCGTTGTGCTGAAAGTTCGTAGGTAAGAACGGTTCTTGTGCGAAAGGCAATTTAGCCACGTAAAACATGCAAAGATAAAGTAGAGGTGTCTAACTTTGTTTTGCAGGGGGGCGTTTCTTTGTGATATGGTTGTGGCAAAGGTAAAGTGATTACCTTTTTTTACGTAGTAGTAGATAGTCACGGAGGTGACAAACTACCATGCGGGAATGACACTGGTACCCTGGTGTCTATGGCACCGGAACCCGGTGAGGACGGATGGAGATCACGACGTGAAGGACCATATCACATAGCATTTACATTCAATATTATTGTTTGTATGTCTTATTGTGTGCTAGTATTAGGTACTCGACGGTAGCCTAATAAGATGATCCCTCTTAAAATTACCAACGATTGTGTTCCCCCTTAGTGTGCACCACCAAGAAAGTTCTTCGGTATGAGGCGATCCAGGGTTACAGGCCTGGGTGTCAGACATATCTACGTTCGCATACAGTGGGTGTAAGCCATGTTGCACAGCGAATACACTAAGGTTGATTTGGCAAGCCTAGCACGCCACAGAAGCGTGGCCTCGGAACACGGATGGTCGAAAGATCGAGCACGAGTCGCATGAATGATGTGACTGACGTTTAGCGTCCACCTTTGAACCCACATCGATGGCCGTGATCAATCGGGGGAGATGTGGCTGATAAGGGTCGTGTTATCACTAGAAACCCTTTTGGGGATAGGTGTTTCTAAGTGGAGTTATTATTAACTCATCTAATTATATACTTAGTCTAAATTCCTTTTGCAATTATAAATGTAGAAAATGATTCTTCCCGAGATTACCTTTCCTATCGACGATTGGTTAAAAGGAGAAAAGCTCAAGTTAGATGGATCCAACTTTTCAGCATGGGTCATATGCCTGTTTGATCTCCTTGGGGAGAACAATGTAGCTGACTACATGACCTGCGAGATGTATCTGGAGCCACCCTATTCTCATGAGACCCAGGAGTAGCGGGATTTGCGTTATCGTCGTAGTGTGATGGCCACATTTATATCAGTGACCATGCGCCTCGGAATGGAGGATGGGCTATGGCCAATGGTGGGGAGTCTCAAGCCCCGAAAGGTCATGGCACATCTGAGAGCACATTTCGTGGAACAAGTGCGCATGTCGGAGTATGAGCTGATGGGGGACTTCCTCTCCATAAAGATGGAGGAAGGCTCCTCACTGGATGAGCACTTATTGCGCCTCTACAATGCGTACATGAGTCTGGCATACTACCTGGACAACTGGTTCTCAAGCTCATTTGTGATGGGAGTTGTGCTACGGTCGCTTCCTCCAAGCTTCCAAGCACAAGTCAGGATCTTCATTATGAGGGGCGACATGGAAACACTGGATTTCCTCGAGTTCATATCACATTTCAGAAATGTGATAGATGAACCCAATGTCACTCAGGTCGTCAACGACAAAGGTATATATTTGATATACAGTTTTATAAATGTTATAATCTTGCAAACACATTGCAGTGTTAAGTATATCTGATACTTGTTCTGTTTTACTGAAAATAGGTCCTTCTGCATGAGAGGTGCTTGCTGGAGAGGAGGTGACGTTGCATGTTGATGGCGAGCATGATGATGATGGCCAACGACACTCTCCCTCGACATTTATCATTTAGTTTATGTTTAGGATGATTATTGTAATCAAGAGATTGTGAACTTCTTTAGTGTGTCTCACACTTCGTGAGACGGTTATTCATATGAGTTTGTAACAAACAGTTGTTCTGCTTTTATGAATGATTTATATTCATGTTCATATCTTGTTTGATATGTGTGAATTATCCTTGTTGTTTGAAACTAATTGATAATGCATGAACATTTGCAAAACCTTAAAATGCCTTGTTTAAAATACCCAACTTAATGATATTTCATTAATGAATGAAACCATTGTTTGAATTCAAAGTTATGTGATAATATGTGAAAGTCATTCGATTTCTCATCACATATATATCATGCCTAAGTTCGGCAAAATAACTTGAACACTGTGTATTACTTGAATACAAAGTGTTTTTAATGAATTGTTAAAAGTAAATACATATTCGATGTATTGTGTTTTAACGAAAATGGTAATTATCATTAAATGATTGTTTAAATGTGTAAAGTAGTTTACCAAAGGAAACATGAATATGAAACTGTTTGATTTGATCAAAGTGTTTCATCAACAAAGGGTATAAATATAAAAGAGAATCTAATTACTATGATTTGATCAATAGTAATGAAATTCAACTTTATAAGAATGGCATAAAAGTAATTGTGAAATTCAAAGTGTTTTGAAACGTCAAAAATGCAGAGCATCACAATATGATATTAGATATCAAAGGGGTTGAATAGAAGGCACCAAATAAATCGTTGTAGTGTAGATATAGAGACCATTAGTTAGAAATAGTTAGCCTCAATTAGAATTGGTAAACCATTAGAATTCGTGAAAGTTTTGGGGTTATTGGATATAACCAAAACAATAGCGAATAAGTCCTTGTAGTGTATTCATTGGAAACTTTGAATACGAAATCCATAGCTGAAACCAAAAAAGAAAGCAAAACTTGTATTGCTTTGATTTTCGTGCATTCTTGAGAAAGCTCACTTTTAGTGATGTTTCTCAATTATGAAGCAAATGGAAATTAGTGTAAACCACGATGATGATTCAAAACCCTGCATCAGAGTGTTGAGAAGCGCAACGGACAGCGTTCTGGAACAATTCTCTTCACAGAAGGAAAGAATCAATGGTGATAATCATTGTATTTTCCCCACTAGTGTTTTCACTACATGAAGTAGGATTCAAAATGAAATCCATATCTAGTATGGAAACATTTGTGAATCATTTTTCATCACTCTTGGAATATGACATACCTACGAACTACTAAGGAAATAATGGTAAATTAAGAATTATGAGAAATCCTACAAGTAGAATTCCCTTGAGATTAGAAAGCAATTCGTTGCTGAATCTCACAAGTAAAAGGGGTTACTTGGATTTTCCCAAATGACTGCAAAGCCATAGTGGAAAAAGGGGTTAAATGACAAAAGCACAATTTGTCAAGTATTGGACAAATTCAAATGAATTTGATTCATGTGTGCTAAATGTCTAGTGGATTTAAAACTAGTAAAGTACTAGTATCTCATAGTAAATCTCCAAGTTTGATATTTGATCAAAGGATTTTGAAGTTGTTCAAAATAGTAAGGAGATATGCAATTTGCATAAAATTGAGTGGGAGCTATGAAAGTCTTCCTGAAACAATATGTGATTGACATATTTTTGAGTGGGAGCTTATAGGAGTAATTCTTAAGTATGTTAAGAATGAAAAGCGCAAATACTTATGAATAATGATTCATAAGATGTTGAAGTTGATAATAGATGTATTATGATATTATGTGGTATTCCTTACGGGATTATGAAAAGGGTTTCGGAATAGAAGTTAATTAAGGAACTAGTCCTTAATGACTCAAATTAGGAATAGTATTAAGTTGAACATCAATAGTTGAAAGAAAGAAAAGGATGATCGTCATCCACTATGTTGAGACATAGGTTCTATCTTAGTAAACCATGATGATAACTTAGCATAATATGTGATCCAAATAAGGAACATTTAAAAGTGATTAAGTTCGAATCACAGAACGTTGAGCTAAGTTTGTCCGCAGTGTATAATAGAGAACTGCAGACATGTTTTCCAAATCCATAAAGGATAACATATCTTAAAGCATAAAGGGTTATGTTATAAGGGAATATGTTGGAAACTCCTGTAGATACCAATTAAAGTCAAGTAGGAAGCGAGGTGAACAAAAACATCGAAAGTTGCATAGAGTGCACTAGTGTTTCGATGAATACATTTATAATAATAGATAAGGGTACCATCTAAAGTGTCGTACAATGTTATGGCGGGGCTAATTCGCTTTTAACATAAATGATGTGTCCCAGGGCACAGTGCCCATGAGAACGCCCTCGAGGTTGATCTAACGTCATTGTAGGCTCCTGGAATCAGGCCTCATTCTGCTGCCATGGCGACGATGCATACACACAGATGCTATCATGTGATGATAAAGTATTAATGTCAATCCAGGTGACATTAGTAAGTTGCAAAGGATTTGGGACTGTAAAGTACAGACCCAAGACTCAACCTCTTCCATGAGCAAGCATGTTCAGGATACTGGGTAATGGTGCCAATGATTGAGAATAAATGCAGCTAGTGTATTTGTACTCTAGTGCAAGTGGGAGACTATTAGAAATATGCCCTAGAGACAAATAGTAGTAAGGACTATTATCATATTTCATATAGTTTATGATTAAGTTTTATATCATGCTATAACTGTGTTGAGTGGAAACATCAATACATGTGTGATATACAAACAACCAGGGGTTCCAAGTGAAACTCTAGTCACTGGTTCATTGGTCAACAGATGATCATGTTTCTTGATCATGTGGCATTTATGCCAGTTGGAAATGAGGTCATCTCATTCAGAGAATGAGATGATGAACCAATACCCAACCTAAACATCGTGACCCGATCATGTCACGAAGTTCAAGTTACGATGATTAGAAATAGATCCTCGTAGACTATTCTTTAGATCGTGAGGCGATATCAATCACTGTCTCCCGAGAGTGCTTAGATAGCATCAAACGCCATCTGGTAATACGGTGGTTATAAAGGTGTGTTCAGGTACTCGGAGGAAACTATAGAGGAAATATATGTCAAGAGCGGGATTTGTCCGTCCATGTGACGGGAAGATACTCAAGGGCCCACTCAGAGAAGTTATATCCAATAGCTGCGCAGCATGTGATTTGATCACGGGGATATCACTTGTCAGAACGAGTTAAGTAGCGTTGTTCAGTAACAAGATTGAACACGACATGATGATGTCATTGATCAGATCTCGGGCAATGCAAGTATCGAGTGACAAAAGGAATAAGACACGACTGTCCTGGTTCAAACGACGAAAGATCTTCGTGGAACGCACAGGGGTCATATGGCCATCCAGGTCCCTCTATCTATCATTGGTGCGGGAGTGTCCCGACCATGTCTGGAGTGTTCCTGAACCGTGGGGTATCACGCTTAAGGGCTTGATGATGCTCAGAGAGTGTTTATAGGATCGGTAGAATCACCGAAGAAAAGAAGGGAGAAAACCGGAAGAGTTTTGGTAAGTCCGGAGGATGTCCGGAGTGGAGGTGGAAGGTGTTCCATAGCCACGAAGGTTGAATAATATGTGAATGAATGTTAAATATTGATTTAATCATTTATTCATAATTATTGAATAAAGAGAAAATCAATTGGAGCCAGAAGGAGCACAAGGACTTCATCACGACCTTGAGGTCGGCTTCGGCTCATCTACATCAACCACACTGTCCTGAGCGTTGACAATGCTTTTTGGTCTTCAAGGGTAAGTTCACGAAAATCCCCTCCCGTTATTGTATTACTAATAGATAGGTCCTGGCAGCTTCTGGGATTCAGGGGCGTAGAGTAAAATTTTATTGTTTTCATACGCGGAACCCCAACACCAACATCCACCATATCTGCTGCAGCAGTAGTATGCACCAGTGTATCCATAGTTCAACCACTGCTCATGCCCTATCCACCTACACCGTAGATTCAACCATCGCTCTACCATCCTACGCAGTAGTAGTGCTACATGTGTCCTCCTTAACAACAACAACAACAACAACAACAACAACAACAACAACAACAGACCTATTTGCAGCAGTTGCAGCAGCCCGGATGTCAGGATCAGGCTCGGCCCCAACCTTAGGGGCATCATCAGAAAGGGGGCGCAAGGCTCGTGGACATGTGGCATTCACATGGCAGGAAGGTGTGTACTATCAGATTTGCAAAAAGGAAGGCCACCCCGCTAATGAGTTTTGGTGGCGTTATGGTGATGATGATGATGATGATGATGATGATGATGATGATGACACATCGAAGGAAAACAAGGGTGCCTATGATGACACCAATTCATACATGAATACTGGGGCTACAAACCACACCACGGGACATATCAACAATCTTTAGGTTCATGAAAATTATCAAGGGCGTGATCAGATTCACAATGCTAGTGGACAAGGTATGGAAATTGCTAACATTGGTCATTCAGTTTTGCACACCTCGCTTTGCTCTTTATAACTCAAAAATATTCTTCATGTTCTTGCTTCCTCTATGAATTTGTTGTTTGCACATAAAATTGTCCTAGACAATAATGTCTTTATTGATATTCACTGATGACCCACAAGTATAGGGGGTGTATCGCAGTATTTTCGAGGGAAGTGAAACCCAATTTATTGATTCGACACAAGGGGATCCAAAGAATATTTATAAGCAATAACAACTAAGTTGTCAATTCAACTGCACCTGACAATCTTGCTCACAGCAGTTTATCAGTAGCAACAGTTTAGTAGTAGGAGTAGTAAAGTAACAGCAGTAGTAAAGTAAAGATAGTAGTAACAATAGCAGTAAATAGTAGGATTCGAGTGCGATAGGCATAAGGATGGATGGACGGGCGTTGCATGGACAAGACAATTCACATAGCAATCAGAACATAGGACAATTGCAGATAAATAAGATAAAGCATCCAAGTACTAAATAATCCTAGGCATGTGTTCCATATATAGTCATACGTGCTCGAAATGAGAACTTGCACAACATCTTTTTTCCTGCCAGCCCGTTTGCAGCGGGGCCACAAGGAAACTACTAGCAATTAAGGTGCTCCTTTTAATAGAGCACCGGAGCAAAGCATTAACACTCCATGAACACATGTAATCCTCACATCAAAGCCATTCCCTCCGGTTTTTCCGATTTCTGTCACGTCGGGGCCATTGGTTTCGGACAACAACGTGTGTATACAACTTGCAGGTAAGACCAAAAACAATACTATCATAATGAATCAATAACATGTTCAGATCGGAAATCTTGGCACTTGGGCCCTAGTGACAAGCATTAAGCATAATAAGTTGCAACAAAGTCAAAAAGCACTAATAGTAGATATTAGGCACCATGCCCTAACAATCCGATTCCATTACATGAACGATCTCATCCAATCCCTACCATCCCCATAGCCTACAGGGGGGATTACTCACTCATGGATGGGGAAACATGGATGGTCAATGGAGAAGCGATGGTGATGATGATGGCGATGATCTCCTCCAATTCCCCGTCCCAACAGGGTGCCAGAACGGAGTTTCTGGTGCTATATCGTGGAATCTGGTGGTGGCAGCGGAGCGGAACTCCTTCTAGAAAAACGTCGACCCCCCTGAGTTTTTAGGTCAGAAGGCAACTTATAGGCGAAGAGGGAGACCGACGGGGTGTTTGGGGCGGCCAGACCACCCCCTGGCACGGCCAGGCCCAGCCCGTGCGGGCAGGTGGTGTGGCCAGGCCCTATCCCCTCTCTGTCTCGTATTCTGGCTCCTAGTGTCCCTTGGTGAAAAACTAACTTTGGCTTTTGTCCCGTCCAATTCCGAGAATATTCATTTTCTGACTTTCCTGGAACCAAAAACAGCAGAAAACAGGCTGCTGGCACTATGGCTCTTGTTAATCGGTTAGTCCAAGAAATCATATGAAAAGTACTCCAAAGTGTGGATAAAACATAAGAAAGTAGATAAAACCAAGCATGGAACATCAAAAATTATGGATATGTTTGCAACGTATCAACATCCCCAAGCTTAACTCATGCTCGTCCTCGAGTAGGTAAGTGATAAAAAGAAAGAATAATTTTTAAGGTGGCATGCACCATCATAAACTTGATCAAAGTATTTGTAAAACATTAAAAGCTGGGATCATAATACTTCAATCATAACATGAAAGATAAAGTTCTAACAATAAGACCAAGTAACCATGTTGCAACATGAAAGGGTACAAACAAAAGGTTCATGAATAACAATACTTTGCAAGACGTTTTTTTGTTTCACATAAAGAAAACATAGCATAGTAGCATTCATCTTATCCCTCATAGAGTAGCAAACATAAATGCATAGGACACCTTCAAAGTTCATAAGAGTGACTAGATACAAATAGTTTAAAACAAGAAATATCAAAGTTATGCATCAATCAACAAGTCTTGGGACAATGCACATAGAACTATGAATGGCCACTATGCTCTCAAGAAAGTGCTCATAGAATGTGTGGCTCAACAAGGAAATGAACAGGTTTTGAAAAGTTTGAAAGGCTTCCAAATGCTGAAAGTATGGTACTCATTAGCTTTGAGCTCTCATTGCCCCTATCATAAGCATCTTTAAGTGGTTAAGGTTAAAGTGACACAACTAAGAGGATATGCTTGACAAGTTATAAATCGAAGTCTCATGCCCCTTACTTACGAAGACCGAACCTCATGCTACTCAACTTCAGTCACAAGTAAGCTCTTGTCATTGTAAGTATATACGTATCATAGAGAACCGCCAACGGGGTACCCCTTGCACATGATACAGGAGCTATCCCATAATCAAAATGACAAGGCAAGCAGACAATGCACATCTCAGTGATCTTTTTATTTACTATGTGCATAGATTTTTATTGAGGATGCTTCATAGAATGCTCATTATGGTTATGCTGCAAGTTTCCACCATGATTAGGCATGGCTTAGGCTAGCGGCCCAGGCGTTTCTCTAACATACATACAAACTCCATGATCTTACAAGTTCCACTTTTATTTCACATCGCCGAGATCCATAAGCAAAGGAACATGATATCAACGAGGTACTAAGTACCAGTGCAATGTTGAAAGCGTTCCCCATGATACATGGTTCTGCTAACTTCAACTTATAAAGCGCAAGCATATACGCAACAAAGAAGGACACAATGGTTCAGGTTTATTAAGTGCAAGAAAATAAAGTGTGCCATCAAGTTCGTGAGAGCTTTACTAACTAACTTTCTTATAACAAGCAAACATTTTATTTGGAAGAAAACAAGGCATACTTAATATGCACGGAATAGAAAATGATGCTAATAGGTAGATATGGTGGACACTTTGGCAATATTGGTTTTGGGGAGTTGGATGCACGAGTAATGGTTATACTCAACACAAGTGAAGGCTAGAAATAGAGAGGGAGCAACAAACGAGAGAGCAATAATGGCCATAATCATGCAGAGCGAAAAAGTATCATTAATCAAAGAATAAAGTGATACTACAAGTTGAAAACTAAAGGATCAGAAAGGCTATGGTGACTTGAGATAGTCATAACATGGTGTGAGCATGCGCCAAGTCAACCCAAATAAAGCATCAAAGAAGAATACCACTATACTATGCTTTAATATGCTAAAACAACGCATGATTCATCCAAGGCACATTAAGCAATACCAATTGTATATAACAAGTCATGCTACAGCAAAGATACTAAGCATAAAGCCAAAACAATATCAAGCATGGCACGACAAAGCATAGGCCACAGTCAAAAACAAGCTCTCTTTACCACTTAAGCATGAACTTTTCCTACTCTTTTCCAATCCAAACCAAACTATTTGAAAACCAATGTATGAAAGAGGGGGTCCAACCAATTTATTCAGCAAACCAAGCAAACGAAAAACCAAAACGAAAACGAAAAAGAAGACGCTCCAAGAACAACACAACTGTGCATGAAACAATAAAAATGAAGCATTTGGAAGAAACCTAGGATTTTTATTGATGAAGAAGGGGATGCCTTGGGAATCCCCAAGCTTTGAAGGTTGTACTTCTTGGATATTTCTTGGGGTGACACGCGTGGCATCCCCAAGCTTGAGCTTTAGTCCATCCTTCATCTCATTACTCATTCCTTCCATACACCTGAATTTTTTCCTTCATACAAAACTTCACACAATCTTTATTAGCAACATTAGTGCACTCAAGATAATAAGTCTTTAGGTTCAGTTCTAACACCAATAAAACTTCCAATAAAACACAAGCTACTGTAGAACTTCCCTCAAAAAGCTCAATTTCCCAAAAGAACTCAAAAAGGAACCAACAATAAGCAAATACAAATAAAGGCAGAAATCTATCAAAACATACCAGCAGGTAAAGACGAATTTTTTCGAAGACCTTCTGTTGCTCAAATCGAAAAGCGTTGAACTAACGAAAGTTAGATAACAACCTGGCAGAAGCACAAGAATTCACGCCTCAAAAGGACGTATAGAGATTTTACACGAATTTTTACGGTGAAGCACAGAAATCTATTTCGGGACAGCAACTTTCCTAATCATTACTTCTCTCTCATTAGAGGTTACTCTTGGCACAAAAAGCAAATAAAAAGGATAAGGAGCGGTTATTACTGAAGTAATAACTTCCAAGACTCATCTAAAACTTTTGGGTTATCTCCCAATAAGTACTTTTCTTTAACACATTTAAGTTAGGTATGATAGTTTGAGAGGATGCACACATAAGAAATATGAATTGAAGTAAAAGAGAGCATCAAGAAGAAAATTCAAAACACATTTAAGTCTAACCTACTTCCTATGCATAGGAATCTTGTATGCAAATAAATTTGCAAAGAACAAAGTGGCAGGCATAGGAAGATAAAACAAGAGTAACTTCAAAACTTTCAGCACATAGAGAGGTGTTTCAATACCATGAAAACTTCTACAACCATATTTTCCTCTCTCATAATAATTTTCAGTAGCCTCATGAATAAACTCAACAATATAACTATCACATAAAGCATGCTTTTCATGATCTACAAACACATAATTTTTATCAAGCTCGAATATAGTGGGATTAAAACCTTCAAACCCACTTTTAACAATTCTATAATAGGATGACTGATCATTCAATATAGGACCATCGTCTAGAGCCTTATCATAAACAATTTCTAAGAAAAACTCTTTAATACAATGCATTTCAAAGTTAGGCACAAATAAAGGATTATCACAGATAACATGAGCATAACATTCATCCTCCTTTGGTAAGCATGGGGATAATCAAATAATGTAAGGGCTAAAAAATTACTCTCATTAGAAGGTAGGCATGGGTATCTAATCCATTCTTCCTCATTTTGTTCATCACTCTCCTCCTCTTTTTCATCTAATGAGCTTTCAGGTTCATCAATTTCTTCTTCCATAGGATCCTGCAAGGCATTAGTCTCTTCCATTTGTGGAAAGCATCTATTAATATATTCAAGAATATAGCCATTTTATTCCTTGTAATTATCAAAGCAAAATCTAAGTATATCATAAACCTCATATTTATAAGGTGCATCATCAGTATTTTCAAGCAAATAAGCAAGTTCGAATGCACCCTTCCAAGGAATAAATTCTTTAATTTGTTCCACATCATGAAAGTCATAATTTCCCTTAACATAAGAAGATATGGTAACATCATCATTATACTCACATTGAAAAGGGAGGTGTTCATATCTCCTACAGCAACAAGATTTATCAAAGCAATAAGTAATATTATAAGTAGAGCACACGTTTCTAGCGATGGTATACAATTTATCAATTTGTTCCCATAAGTGTTTCCCTTTTTCTAACAAGCGGTGTTCCTTATAATAATATTTTTGATCTTCCGTGAACCCACCTTGCCAATAAGATTCGGTTTCAAAGAAACCAACCATTGATAGAAAGGTTGATAAAGCAAGACAATAACAAACCAACGAAAATAACAACTAGAGTAGGAACTAATTTTTTTTGTATTTTTGATAAAGAAACAAGAAAACAAGGCGGAAATAAACTAAGCTTGAACAATAGTGATTCCAAGTTGACTTGATAAATAAAGCTATGCTCCCCGGCAATGGCGCTAGAAAATAGTCTTGATGACCCACAAGAATAGGGGGTGTATCGCAGTATTTTCGAGGGAAGTGAACCCCAATTTATTGATTCGACACAAGGGGGCCAAAGAATATTTATAAGCCTTAACAACTGAGTTGTCAATTCAGCTGCACCTAGAAACTATCTTGCTCACAGCAGTTTATCAGTAGCAATAGTTCTATAGTAGGAGTAGTAAAGTAACAGCAGTAGTAAAGTAAAGATAGTAGTAACAATAGCAGTAAACAGTAGGATTCGAGTGTGGTAGGCATAGGGATGGATGGACGGGCGTTGCATGGATAAGACAATTCATATAGCAATCAGAACATAGGGCAATTGCAAATAAATAAGATAAAGCATCAAAGTACTAAATAATCCTAGGCATGTGTTCCATATATAGTCATACGTGCTCGCAATGAGAACTTGCACAACATATTTTGTCCTGCCAGCCCGTTTGCAGCGGGGCCTCAAGGGAACTACTGGCAATTAAGGTGCTCCTTTTAACAGAGCACCGGAGCAAAACATTAACACTCCGTGAGCACATGTAATCCTCACATCAAAGCCATTCCCTCCGGTTATCCCGATTTTTGTCACTTTGGGCCATTGGTTCCAGACAATAACGTGTGTATACAACTTGTAGGTAAGACCAAAACCAATACTATCATAATTAATCAATAACATGTTCAGATCTGAAATCATGGCACTCGGCCCTAGTGACAAGCATTAAGCATAACAAGTTGCAACAAAGTCAAAAAGCACTAATAGTAGATACTGGGCACCATGCCCTAATAATCTGATGCCATTACATGAACGATCTCATCCAATCCCTACCATCCCCATAGCCTACAGCGGGGGATTACTCACTCATGGATGGGGGAAACATGGATGGTCGATGGAGAAGCGATAATGATGATGATGGCGATGATCTCCTCCAATTCCCCATCCCTGCAGGGTGCCAGAACGGAGTTTCTGGTGCTGTTTCGTGGAATCTGGTGGTGGCGGCGGAGTGGAACTCCTTTTAGAAAAATGTCGAACCCCCCTGAGTTTTTAGGTCAGAAGGAAACTTATAGGCAAAGAGGGAGACCGAGGGGGTGTCTGGGGTGGCTAGACCACCCCCTGGCGCGGCCAGGTGGTGTGGCCAGGCCCTAGCCCCTCTCCGTCTCGTATTCTGGCTCCTGGTGTCCCTCCGTGAAAAACTGACTTTGGCTTTTGTCCTGTCCAATTCCGAGAATATTCATTTTCTGACTTCCCTAGAACCAAAAACAGCAGAAAACAGGCAGCTGGCACTGTGGCTCTTGTTAATAGGTTAGTCCAAGAAATCATATGAAAAGTACTCCAGAGTGTGGATAAAACATAAGAAAGTAGATAAAACCAAGCATGGAATATCAAAAATTATGGATACGTTTGCAACGTATCATTCACCCATTCTTTTTCTTGATTAAGGATCAGGCAACGAAGCAAACTGTGTTTAGAGGTCCATGTCATAGTGGATTATATACTCTAGTTTTAGTTTCATCAGAGTCATCCAAGCATGCGCTTGCCACCATCAAGCCTTCATCCTCTACATGGCATCATCATCTAGGGCATCTATCATCTTTTATTGTTCAGCAAATACTTAGGAAGAATAAGCTTTTGTATTCCCTAAAAATAAATTCTTAGATATGTGATCCATGTCAATAGGCTAAGAGTCGTCAGCTACCCTATCCTAGATCAACTAGTGTTTCTATAGATCCTTTGGAACAAATATTTTCTGATGTATGGGGTCTAGCTCCTCTTTCTGTAGGCAAACATGCATACTATGTGAGCTTCATTGATGATTTTAGCAAATTTACTTGGATATATTTTCTTAAGAAATGTTCTGATGTGTAGATCGCTAGTTTGGTAGGAAATATCTCACCATGCAAACTGATTGGGTGGTGAGTATGAAAAGTTGAATGGATTTTTTTCAACGAGTAGGCATTGTTCATCACGTATCATGTCCCCATGCTAAAAAATGGCTTTACTGAATGTGAACATCGTCATATTGTTGAAATAGGTCTTGCATTACTTTCCAATGCTTCCATGTCTCTAAAATACTGGGATGATGCTTTTATCACAACCACGTTCCTCATAAACACATTACCTACAAAGGTTCTAAACTTTGAGACCCCTATAGAAAAACTCTTTCACATCAAACCCAACTATGAGCCTCTCAGAATTTTTGGTTGTGCATGTTGTCCCAAGCTTTATCCCTACAACAAACACAAGCTATCTTTTAGTTACAAGCATTGTGTTTTTCTAGGTTATAGTCCTCGCCACAAAGGGGTGAAATGTCTGGATGTGACCATCGGTCGTGTCTATGTCTCTCGTGATATAGTGTTTGATGAGCACATTTTTTGTTTGCATCTCTTCATCCAAACGTTGGTCGTCGTCTCCGTGAAGAACTTCTTATCCTTCCACAAATTGACTCCTCTTCAGCATAGAGTGATAGGTGTGTGCATATTAATGATCACTATTTGCATATTGTTCTTGTTGTTGATCCTCCACAGGCTGCTACCGAAGATACCCATACAAATTCAGATGCCAATTCTAGTCAGAATTCTGAAGAAACTACTGAAAACAACGCATCAAATAATGCTACAAAACAGGAGAACGAGACAAACTAGTTTGGCAACAATCCCGAGGTGGATTCCGATGCAGTATCAGCCCTGGATTGCTCCCCAGCTACCTCGAGCCTTGCTTCTCATGCTTGCGCACGCGTGTGCCAGCCACCGCTTGACATGCCGCCGTTGGAGCCAGCCTCCCCATGCGTCTGTCTGCGTCGCCTCGTTCGCACCAACCCGGGGAGGACACATCGCCGTCAACACCATGTATGCCCGCATCACCTACACCCTCGCATGGGTCATTGTAGCAGTCTCCACCTCCCAGGATCGCATTGACAACATCGACAGCCAACAGCAGCAGGGTCAACGCTGCTGACTCGCCTGGAGCGGAGCTGCATCAGCCGCACGTGCAATAGCCGCATGTGCCTGCTTCTCCAGGATCTTCTGCACCACACCAACCTACACCTCCTCTTGCTCTTGGTGTACAAACTCGACTACATAAAGGTATTTGACACCCGAAAAATATACCGATGGTAATGTTCGGTATGCTTTTCTCACATCTATAGGAGAACCTACAAAACTATCTGAATCTCTAGCTGATACAAATTGGAAGCATGCTATGCAAGATAAATATCATTCCTTTATTACCAACAACCCTAGAATTTAGTGTCACCAAGCTCAAGCAAACACATTATTGATTGCAAATGGGTTTACCGCATCAAGAAACATGTTGATGGTGTTGTGGACATGTATAAATCACGTCTTGTTGCAAAAGGATTTAAGCAACATATGGCATATACTATGAAGATACTTTCAGTCTTATTGTTAAGGCTGTTACTGTCAGACTTGTTCTGTCCATATCAGTTTCGTAGGGATGGAGTTTACAGCAGCTAGATGTAAAGAACGCACTCTTACATGGTGTTCTGGAAGAGGAGGTTTATATGAAATAACCACCTAGTTTTGAGTCTTCTTGTACTCCACATTAAATTTGCAAGCTAGATAAAGCTTTATATGGTCTTAAACGGGCCTCTCAATCTTGGTACTCTCATCTCGGCTCCAAACTTCACGCTCTTGGGTTTATTCCCTCCAAGGATCACACTTCTATGTTCCTCTATAACCAGTCATGTATCACTACATTCATTATCATTTATGTTGATGACATAATAGTGATGAGCTCCTCTGATCAAGCAATCTCAGCTCTACTTCATAATTTAAGTTTAGAGTTTGCTTTTAAGGATCTTGGAGACTTGCATTATTTTTTAGGCCTTGAAGTTCATCAACAGGCCAATGGCTTGGTGTTAAATCAAGAAAAATATGCTAGAGATTTGTCAACTCGTGTTGGTATGACCACCGGTTCACCACGCCCTACGCCATTTTCTACTATTGACACACTAAACTTGACAGAAGGCTCTCCTCTTGGCTCTGAGGATATTACTCGCTACAGGAGTATTGTTGGTGCCCTCCAATATGTGACACTGACTAGACATGATATTTCTTTTTTAGTTAATAAGGTATGTTACTATCTTCATGCTCCAACAACTACACATTGAACTGCTGTCAAGAGGATTTTGAGGTATATTCAAGGCACAAGTAAGGTTGGTCTCACATTTCAGAGGTCTTCTTCCACCCTTCTTAGTGCCTATTCCGATGAAGATTGGGCAGGTGACAAACATTCTACTAATGGTTTTGCTATATTTTTGTCCCAATGTTATTTCTTGGAGTGAAAAACAACTTACTATGTCTCTCTCCAACACAGAAGCTGAATACATAGCCCTTACGAATGCCACCGTGGAGCTCATCTGGGTTGAAGCTCTGGTATGAGAACTTGGTGTTACACTCAAGGAGAAACCATGTCTATGGTGTGATAATCTTGGTGCTACCTATCTTTTCGCTAACCCAGTTTTTCGTGCTCGCACCAAACACATTGAGATTGATTTTCTTCTTTATTCGAGAACGAGTTGTTAGCAATCAACTTGATGTCAGATTCATCTCAAGTAAGGTTCAAATTGTTGATGGCTTCACCAAGACATTGTGTACTAAGAAATTAGATGAGTTTAGGTTTAGATTACGAGGGATTATTAGACATATAATATGGTACGTATACGTATGAATTTCTGTACGGCCACGTGAGGGGTTCTTCCTCGCTCTATAACACGTAACCGAGGCCACCGAAAGAGGCTATCGTTCCACCCTAAAACTTTCATATATCACACTAGCAGCAGATACCCTGAGATGAACCCGGAGAAGTTCAGCCAAGGGAGGAAGCTGAAGCTACTCCGACAATCTGTACATATATATATATATATATATATATATATATATATATATATATATATATATATATATATATATCATCCTTGTAAAACTGACTGCTTGATATTTGAATTCCAATTCTGCACATCGATCTTTAGTAGCTATACTTATACAGCTGACATTGTTAACCGTACACTGCAACCGGCCGGTATCATCAATTCACAAGGCTGTACACGCAGTACATATTGTGTTTTCTAGTTTAAATATGGCTCCTTTAAATACTTACTGTATGTATCTACTCTGTTGTCCAGCCATCTCGTCACTGACCGTAAAATCTCAACATGCACGCAGACAGTGACTATAATGGAACCATTATATTTTCGAGATCTAAAACCACGGTAGATCGAGTAACAAAGAAGCAGCCACCGGGCGCACATAGCATTCCGGTTCAGTTCAACGGTGTGAGCCCACAGCCATGGCATATCGAGCGTACGGGCCACGTGAGGCAACAAACGCAAAACCCTTGTCCCATCGCATCCACACCACGCCGGACTGCCGGAGACGCACAAAGCAAAGCAAGCGGTGTGGACGTACATGCCAAAAGATGCTGTGGGCGACGAGCTCGGTCGATCCATCCCCTCTACTCGCTTCTCCTCCTCCACCCTTGGGCCCAACCGGCCTCGCCGTCTCCGTGCTTGTTGTCCTCACCGCCATGGGGCCGTGCGCGCGCCGCAGTACAGCTACGGAAGGAAATGAAGACGTACGCGCCCAGGCTGATCGATGGATCGATGACCCGACCGGCCTATATATGCGCACCGCACATCGACCGATTGTAACCAGACAGATGAATCGATGGCCACCAACCGGGTCGCCATCGCGATGGATCGGAAAATTAAACCGATCGATAGATGATAGATGATGATACATCTCGGCCTCGGCGTGCGTCGGAGCTACGTAACCAGCGGCGAGCGAGGTGTCGAGTTTCCCACCGACGGGCATGGGCGCGCTTCCTTGTCAGGTCGAGGCCACAAACTGGTGGGCGCAACCAACCCCATCTGGGATGGAAGCCTGGAACGCTCGCTATCGCTAGCTAGCTGGATGAACGGGTACACGGTGTTATTACTCACCAAACGAATTTTTGTTACTGCAGCTAGCATCCCGCATTGCATCCGGGGGTCCAGCAAATTAAGGACACATTGTATTGTACATCTCGGTATTTCTAGCAATCGCATCCGAGATTAAATCACTTGATTGTTCCGTGGTGACAAGTGACAAGAAACCTAGGTGTCCTGTCAAGTGTGAGGCTGTGTGATCGATGGGATCGACGGTTGACGTGAGGTATATAACTCGCCCCTGCAAGGACTCCCGTCCAACCTAGTAGTACAGTACGTGGATATACGTATACATACGTACGTATCCAAGAGAAGATATATATCGTACCGAACTTGCAAACAGAACAGTAAATGCCATGCAAAAAAAAAAACAGAACAGTAAATGTATTCTCTGTCTACATCGATTGCATCTTCAGATTTTGAGTTATGATAGATGATACTCCGTATCAATGGCAATCACGACCTGACCAAGTATGGGTCCAAGGCCAAAATGACAGTTATTTCAAGTCTTGACCCTGGAATCTGGTCTTCCGGAGCGGATGATGACGACGTTGCGGTGTCACTTTGACTCTTGAGGGTATCGTTCGCGGGACAATGCCGGATGGAAGAGGCAAGAGGTGGAGTGCTGTCGTATCTACCACATTGACGACGATGGGAACCGGTTGCATGGCGCAACGGGGATTGGGCGACGGACTTGTCCTGATGGACTCGCGCACGGAGGATGTGCTATCTGGCGTCGTGGTGGCGTCGATGGCCGGCCTGACAAGGTCAATGCCTAGAGACCTGTCTCGAAAATGGATCGGCGGAAGATGGCGGGGGCGACTTCTAGAGCGCGTGCACTGGTGCATGCCGAGGGTGAGCCAAACTGGCTTGCGTCCTTGGCTAGCCGTTGGACGGTTAAGTGAGGCCTCCGATTTTGTGATGATGTATATAGGTTTGAGCTCAGGATGCTAGCTCCGACATGGTCACCCCTTCATCAAGGTTGTAGGTGGTGTGACTGTTGTCGTTAGTGAGATGAATTCGGATTTATCTATGTATTCTATTTGTAAGGCTTTACTAAATAACAAATAAAAAAAGGTGTGCATATCATTTTAATACAGACACCGGGGGTATCACCTCCATTTTGGGAAACACGTTGTTTTAATAATAGTGTTATGGATCACAACAACAAACAAAAGTAGTTGATCGTTTTTCTAGTATATTTCATTAACATGAAAAGCACCTCTTTGAAAACGTAATTGACTAATCGTTGAAGGTGTTTGCTCCGGTACAAACCCTCCTTCTAAACTTATACCTAACTCAGACAATCTTAAATATAAGGACGACTCAGATATACCCTTCGTGATCAGTACTAAACGGGTATACATAGCCTGTACAAAATTCATATGGCCCAAATACATTGTACGAATAAGTATAAGTTCGAGTATGTACGTAGGCCGGGTCATCGGCAGCGACTTGGCGACGCAGTGGTGGCGCGGGCCAGCCACGATGCACTCTGAGGTGGTTCTGGCCGACACGAGCCTCGACATAGACTTGTAGGTGTGTGCCGGCTGGCAGGGTTGGCGGCGGCGTGGAAGCGCACTAAGTGACGGACGACGGACTGTCTAATGTGTCTGGTTGGTTGGGAAGAACACGCGAAGGCGTCGGACATGTTCGGCAATCGTAGAAAGTAGAATCGGACTATCCTGCTTAATGGGACAGACTATCCAGCGAAGAAGTTACGAATGAACAATATTTTGAAGGGGTCGAGTAATATAGGGAACCGAGCTTCACTTGTGAAAGCGCAGTGCCCACCCACATTCGAATCGTGAACTCCACGGTGAACTTCACTTCTATTCAAGTATGTCGTCAACCGGTATCGATGTCATGGTTGCTACGGTGGCATTGTGTGGGACAAGAATAAAATATACCCGCCTTCTCATCCATCTCGTGAGCGGAGATTTTGCCGATGACATTGAGAAGGGCGGGGATTCGTCTAGCTTCCTCTTACATGAAGCGGTGGATTTCGTTCAGTCTATGAGTGTTACATGTTTTGTGTCAGAAGATTCGGATAAATTCAAGAGTTCAAAGATGACAACCCGGCCATCATCAACAATGTCTACCTGCCGACGGCAGGGAGGCGTTGACAAGCATTCGCTTTGGTAGCGGTGGCGGTCGTTAAGTGGTCTAAGGATATCGATATAAGTTTTATCATGTTTGAGGTACTTTATAAATCTGGATTGGCATCTTTCTCGGCCTCTTTTTTTCTGTTAGCTACTCTCTCTATTTCATAATATAACACCTTTTGCTACAACGCACCTATCTAGATACTTTTTAATGTATATATGGTCACTTATTTTGTTCCAAACTTACACACTCAATATGTCTCGATACATGCATTTTAAAAAGAGGCTAAAACATCTTATATTTTGAAACGGAGAGAGTATATACTTGATCCGGATTGACCTACCATAGTTGCTTTTCTGGATCTGTTTCTTATTTTTGTAATCGTGTGGTTTGATCGGCTGTGTCCATCCTAACTATGCAGAGACCGGTTGCAAAATATTACTCCCCCGATCCAAATTAATTGGATTTGTCTAGGTTCGGATGTATCTAGCACTAAAACATATCTAGATACATCCGAATCTAGACAAATCTAAGTCAATTAATTTGGATCGGAGGAAGTACGAAAATAATACAAACACTCGTTTCAAAAAAAAATGATCCGGAAAAATTACAAACCGAGTGGGCGCAATAGCGATGTCTTCCCTGTGTATTAACTTCCATCAAAACCGCTTTACCAAACCATGCATTAACGACTGCCACCTTGCTGCATCTGAACACATGGTGGTGTACCGTTCAGGTGCACTCCCATATTAGGAATCAACAACATTTCATCTTCTTCTCTCACCCGTAGATCGAACTATATACTCTCGATCGCCAATAACTGAGCTAGCTGCAGGCGTACGATCGACGAGAGATGCCCATCGAGCCATGGATCTATCGAGATCTTCCTCGCATCTGAGACGATCGATGTTGCGATTACTCGTGTTAGCTACTCAGCCGTTGGTCAGAGCCTGCGGTCGGTGATGCGCGCGAGGGTCACATCCATAGTTTCTTGATTGCTTTCGTTCGTACGCACTGGCTCGATTGTGACGCAACGATGTATACGTGTGTACGGGCGGAATAGCGCGGTATGATCGATCGACGCGACGGTACTAGATAATGGCCTTGTGCGGTGGAAAAATGCCGTGTCTTTTACCCGCATCTTTTCGGAATTAATGGTAAGGGCAGCAGATGTTGTGTTTGAAATTCAGTAGTCGGAGCATCGTGGAAGTATGGTGACTAACGGCACGCTACGCCGAGGACAAAAAGCAGTCGGCACTACAGAAACGGCACGCTACGTCGAGGACAAACAGCCGTCGGCGTAGGCCAAAATGCTCTCGGCGTATGCTACGCCGACGGCTGCCCTCGGCGTAGCCTCCTCGGCAAAGCTCTCCCTCAACGGAGGCACTTTTGCCCGTCGGCGTAGTTCTAGCCGTCGGCGTGCTACGCCGACGGCTTTGCCCTCGGCATAGCCCCGTCGGCATAATAACGACAGGTTATAAAAAAACCAAAAAAATTCAATTTTTTTTGATTTTTTTTAAACTTTTTTAAATCTTTGATTTGTTTGAATCGTTAATCTCTGATCAAATTGTAATCTTGAACAAACTTCCCGCTCGGTCACCCATCCTAGCACTACTCCAGCTTTAACACGCTTAATTTCTCAGTTCCTTCCGAATCAGCTTCCGCGAAGCAATTTGTACCTAGTTGTCAGTACTATGATATCAATCTTATTAACTCTTATATCATTATGTCACATGTTTTTATTTTTTGAAACTACAAACACTTATTTAAGTAAACAACAATGAATAAATAAAAATATTACTGATTCAAATAAAAATACTATTGAATTCAAATGAAAATATAATAATTTTACTTTTTTGTGTTTTCTATTTAATATGGAATAATTAATATCTTTAAATCTGTAAATCGGAATTTGATAAATAATATGTCTAAATTGATCAGAAAAATAAAAGGAATCTAAATATGATATCCATATCAACTTATCACAAACCTCCTGTTTTTGAATTAGCTATTTGGTGGTTGCTTCATAAAATCCCCCTCAGAAAATGGAAAATGGCTTTTTGGTGCGACAAAAAGGAAAACTTCCTCCTACAATAATGTTCGCCATCCCATGATGCACATGTATGCAAAATATGGACACATTATCTCAAACTATGTCTTAATTCTAGCCATAACATTGGTCATTTGACCCGAAAGCCAAGAAACCTCGAATGAGATAGGTCATTTTGTGAAGCTTTTTTCAGACATAATCAATATAGCAGGTTTGATATTTTTTCTTGTAACTAAGTCACATAATATGACATCACGCGAAGGTTTTGCATTGTTTCGATCGTTTTTGAATTTTTTTATGCCCGTTTTAAACTATCGTCAAACTTTCTCGAACGACGGGCATGAAGATTCTTAGCTCGGGCCGAGCCTCACTAAACTTGCTTTGGATATTTGATAAAATAGCATATTTTGAACCTAAAATGATTTTTGTAAAAAAATATGAGCATCGTATCATGTACCTGTAGTTCATATCTGACCCACTTCCTACCGATTCGGCAGGAATTTGTCTTTTTCACCAGGGGTGGACGGAAAGGTTTCAGATCCCCCTGTTGGGACATTGTCCATATAAGGTGGTCTAGTATTTTTGTAAAATGTGGTGGTAGAATTTTGAATTAGCCATTTGGTGGTTGCTTCACAAAACTCCCCCATTTTTGTGCTCGGAAAATGGAAAATGGCTTTTTGGTGCGACAAAAATAAAAACTTCCTCCTGCAACATTGTTCGACATCCCATGATGCACATGTATGTACAATATGGGCACATTATCACAAACTATGCCTTGATTCTAGCCATAACATTGGTCATTTGACCCGAAAGCTAAGAAACCTCGAATGAGATAGGTCATTTTGTGAAGGAGTTTTTCAGACATAATCAATATAGCAGGTTTGATATTTTTCCTTGTAACTAAGTCACATAATATGACACCACGCGAAGGTTTCGCATTGTTTGGATCGTTTTTAAATTTTTTATGCCCGTTTTAAACTATCTTCAAACTTTCTCGAACGACGGACATGAAGATTCTTAGCTCGGGGCTGAGCCTCACTAAACTTGCTTTGGATCTTTGATAAAATAGCATATTGTGAACCTAAAAATGATTTTTGTAAAAAAACATGAGCATCATATCATGTACCTGTAGTTCATATCTGACCCACTTCCTACCGATTCGGCATGAATTTGTCTTTTTCACCAAGGATGGACAGAAAGGTTTCAGATCCCCCTGTTGGGACATTGTCCATATAAGGTGGTCTAGTATTTTTGTAAAATGTGGTAGTAGCATTTTGAATTAGCCATTTGGTGGTTGCTTCCAAAACTCTCCCATTTTTGTGCTCGAAAAATGGAAAATGCCTTTTTGGTGCGACAAAAATAAAAACTTCCTCCTGCAACATTGTTCGACATCCCATGATGCACATGTATGCACAATATGAGCACATTATCACAAACTATGCCTTGATTCTAGCCATAACATTGGTCATTTGACCCGAAAGCTAAGAAACCTCGAATGAGATAGGTCATTTTGTGAAGGAGTTTTTCAGACATAATCAATATAGCAGGTTTGATATTTTTCCTTGTAACTAAGTCACATAATATGACACCACGCGAAGGTTTCACATTGTTTGGATCGTTTTTAAATTTTTTATGCCCGTTTTAAACTATCTTCAAACTTTCTCGAACGACGGACATGAAGATTCTTAGCTCGAGGCCGAGCCTCACTAAACTTGCTTTGGATCTTTGATAAAATAGCATATTGTGAACCTAAAAATGATTTTTGTAAAAAAAACATGAGCATCAGATCATGTACCTGTAGTTCATATCTGACCCACTTCCTACCGATTTGGCAGGAATTTGTCTTTTTCACCAAGGGTGGACAGAAAGGTTTCAGATCCCCCTGTTGGGACATTGTCCATATAAGGTGGTCTAGTATTTTTATAAAATGTGGTGGTAGCATTTTGAATTAGCCATTTGGTGGTTGCTTCACAAAACTCCCCCATTTTTGTGCTCGGAAAATGGAAAAATGGCTTTTTGGTGCGACGAAAATGAAAACTTCCTCCCGCAACATTGTTCGACATCCCATGATGCACATGTATGCACAATATGGGCACATTATCACAAACTATGCCTTGATTCTAGCCATAACATTGGTCATTTGACCAAAAAGCCAAGAAACCTCGAATGAGATAGATCATTTTGTGAAGGATTTTTTCAGACATAATCAATATAGCAGGTTTGACATTTTTCCTTATAACTATGTCACATAATATGACACCACGCGAAGGTTTCGCATTATTTGGATCGTTTTTGAATTTCTTATGTCCGTTTTAAACTATATATAATATTTTATGTTTCACTTAATTTTTTTACAAATATGTAATATTTGAGGGTAGATAGATAGATCTTATTTTTCTACAAATTTTGATATATTATTTGTATTTTTTTAAATTAGAATGATTTAGTTATGATTTTTCAAAGTTTAATGAGATAAAAGGAAAAATAGCTACGTCGAGGGCAGCCGTCGGCGTAGCATAGGATACGCCGAGGGCATTTCTACGCCGACGGCTGCTTGGCGGGGCTGGCCTGGTCATGGTCTACGCCGACAGCCCCGATGTTTGGACGTCGGCGTAGCGACCAGCCGTCGACGTATTCATCCATTCCTGTAGTGGGAAAGATAGCATATATGTACTCCCTCCGTTCAGAAATATAAGCCGTTTTAGCTTTGTAAACTAAATGTATCTAGATGTTTTTTAGTGTATAGGTTTACTCTGAACCTCTACGAATCTATTCACTAAAAGACATCTAAATACATTCGAATCACAAAACTAAAACTTCTTATATTACTGAACGGAGGGAGTACAAACATGTACGAATTTTTCCTAAAGAGTTCATTTGCTTCAGAGGAACGAATCTTCCAAAAAAATATGGATTGCTCTACACACAGGATTTCAAGCAAGAGGCTAGACCTCTTGAAAAAAATTCTAGGTGTCTATGAGAACTATAACATATACTCAATCTCTACAGGAATTTTCTATGTTTTCCCTCCGGTGGAACCAAACTAATTCTTAGACTATTTTTAATTCCACGGAGATTTTACATGCCATGATTTGCAAATCCTGCGAACGATTTTTTTTACTTAATTAGGCGCATAGACGGCCAAGATTGTATAGTCTAGTCTGTTAGCCTATAAAATATTCATCTAGATCCATTAACTCGAATATGAAACATTGGTCAACTTGTTAGATTGGGAAAATTTGGTTGTTGTCGTGGGTCGTAGGGTGGATCCGTGGCAGGCCGTTTCATGTCCTTTACAGCGAGGCTGACATTGGTCAACTCCTCTTTATCCAGCCTCCCCATGTTCTGCCTGAGCTTGTATCCGTTGGCGGATGGCACTCATGCAGGCTTTGACAAACACATTGCAAGGTTCTTTTGGGACAAAGTAAGTGACAAGAAGTACCACGGGATCAATTGGCCCGATGTTTGTAGACCCAAAGACCTAGGCGGGCTTGGGGTTTTGAACTCTAGGATTTTAAATGTTGCCCTGATGCTTAAATGGATCCGGAGGTTGTCCAATCATGATGAAGATAACCTCTAGCATAAGCTGTTGCTCGCCAAGTATCAGAATGCTAATAACTTACTCAATACCAATAGCTAGGGTGACTCTCAATTCTGTAGAAGCATAAACATAAATAGACTTAAACACCTTTTTCGTTTGGGTACAAGATTCACTGCCGGGAGCGGGACCAGGGTGCGTTTCTGGACGGACTGGTGGTTGGGGAGGAACCCATTGCCACCAGGTTTCCTTGACTTTTTAGAATCTTCTTAGACCCAGACATCTCTGTAGCCCAGGCTAGACCCACGACTCATTGGAACCTAGCCTTTAGATGAACCTTTGGTGCCAAGGAACTTGGATTATGGGATCAACAAACACAGGAGCTGGCAGTGGTGCAACTTTCTGAGCAGTCCGACTCTATTTCTGAGTTCTGTGACTGCATTTTTGGTAAGTGTAAAAGAGTTAAATTCAATGCTTTCGTTCATACCATCAAAGGCATATTAGATTCCGTGCATGCTGATGTATGGGGACCTTCTCGTAATACTTTTATTGGTGTTGATAATTACATGCTTACTATTATTGATGTTTTGATGACTACTCAGAAAAAGTGTGGCCTTATTTTTTGAAACATAAATATTAAGGTTTTGATACTTCTAAGAAGTGGAAAGTTCTGATAGAAAAAACTAAAAGGAAGATAAAAGTATTACATACTAAAAATGATATGGAATTATGTTCTAATGAGTTTGAGGAGCTTTGCAGTAACGATGGTATGATCAAAAACCACACCATCCCTTATACTCCTTGGAAAAATGGTGTGGCTAAGCGCATAAATAGAACCATCATCTCGTGGGCTCGTTGTATGTTGTCCAATGAAGGTATGGGCAGGTGTTTTGGGGATGAAGCAGCCAACACAACATGCTAGCTCATCAATAGGTTGTAACACCCTCAAATCGTCCCTATGCAAGTTTTAGCGCCTCCCGCATAGAAACGATTCAAGGACGCCCACCAGGCACTTTCGTGCGGGTGGAAAAACGAAGTAATATCATTACACAATAGTCCACGATGGAACCACAGAACAGAGTTATATACAACAATGACTCCATGAGTCAAGAATACAGATATACTATACAAAGATCCAAATCACCTTGAAAACGATAGAGCGTCCGACTACGGACAAGATGCAAATAGGGCTAAGAGCCCTGAAGAATAACCAATGGCGTCCATAACTCAGCCCAGGCCAAGCCGGAAGGGTAACCCTGCTGACGACGGCGATCTCAAACCTGCTAAAACAAAAGGGGTGCCGACAAAGGGCAAAGGAAAAGGAGGAGCGTCAGTACTGAGGCCAGTACATGGCGAGGCTAGAGTTCGGCGGCTCTCGTCTACATAGGTATGGTGGACTGAAGCGGCAGCGCAGCGGCACTAAACAACCTATAGAGACTCGGTATCACTGGCGGTTATCAGAGAGGGATAAGAAAGACCTAACCGGATCCAACCTGAAGCTAACACCAGACAAACCCATCCTGATATTTCCCCCTCGAGACCAAACGAGGAAGTCGGACCGAGGAACTCACACAGTTAGCAATTTTACCCATTCCCTTATAGTTGCAGCATTTACTAGTTAGATATATAGCATGAGTCATCCTGATAGCATAAGTAGTGGCAGTTTTAGTTAACTATTCAGTTGTAGTTGGAACATTTACTAGTTAGATATAATTGTCCTGAGGAATCCCAAAACCCAGCAGTTGTTGGCACTTTTATCACATTCCATTGGAGTTGCAATACTTACTAGGCAGGTACAGCATGTCACAAAACAACCCCAGATCCACCAGTTGTTGGCATTTTAATATCCATTCCGTCATAGTTGAATCTGATTACTAGTCATATATTAAGTCAAGTTTATAGCACTACTTTAGTTATGCTTGTCTATGATCGAGATACTGTGCTCCAAGTCATCCATAACCGCGGACATGGCTTTCAGAAAGTTTTACCCTGCAGGGGTGCACAAATAGCAACACACACTCGATCAACCTCGGAAAAACCAACTCAAAACCCAACGAGGCTTTCACGACAAAGCAATCACAGGATTCATAAATATTTCAGGGGGCCACCCTACTAAGCTACCCCCGACAAAGTTGGCCAGCTCCGAGACGGACCCAGGGTTTATGTGGACGGCTGTAAACGACTGGGAACCCGAAAGTGTGACTGGGCTTGTCGATACAGCGAAAACGTGTCACGATCCTAAACAGTACAGGTGCTCCACGCACAATCGTAAATAAAGTGGTAAAGCATGGCATAAGTACAGGATAGTAATAAAACCCCAAACTAGTTCGTGGCCCCAAGAAATAGAAAAGAATCAAGCTCTGGCTCAGGGGGATCTCATAGGGTCTCCTTGGTGTGGATAGTGCGAATAGTCAAGGAACATGTATCAAGTACTCAGGGTCCTACAGGACACAAGTGAGTGTGGAAGAACCAAATAACATCTATTGCCCACCGATGCCTCTGCATTAGTTATATCTAGCCAATTAAATAGTTGTGTCTAAAGTCATGATCATCTCCACCATAAACATCTGCCAGCATTCCAACAACTGTGGTACTCGACAACACGAGATCGCACCTGAGCAAGCAACTATGACTCGCAAGACCAGCTATCTACCAAACAACAGGTATTAGGAGGTGTCCATGGCAATATAGAGGCTGCACGGGATATGACTGGGGCACGGAAACTAAAGCATCGAGACACAGATAGCAATAGATTAACAGGGGGAAATAAAGACTATAAATGCAAAATAGGTAGAAGAGGAAGAGGTGCTCGCCTGGGAAACACTGCCGAAGGTTCATATCCAAAGAACTTGTCGATACTCGTATCAACTCACCGGCCTAATCCGCGAAGAAGCAAACACTAGAAGAAACACCGGATGCAATATTTAATACTACAGCAAAAGATCCGGCATGCTTATGATATAATGCAGATGCGGTGCAATTAGGCAGTATTAAGCGAAACCGGGGTCCCGACAATTAATTAAACGGTTCCAATTATTTAGAACCCATCTGGGTTCGGAAGATCTTGGTTCCGGGGGTTCGGGGTTCGACAGGGTTCGACAGCGATCGGTCTCAGCGGGAACGTTCGCGGACAACAGAGTAGATCTTGTCGCATCCGAGAAGAAGAACTTGGTTTGGCGACAGGGGCACCTCGGATTCGCCCTGGTCGGTGTCGATCTTGTCGTCACGAAGATCTTGTCGGGTCCGCGTATCGATTGTTGGTGTCGGACTCGGGTCTTGGCGCCAGAAGATCTTGGTGTTCTGGGGAGAAGATCTTGGGAGGGTGGCGGCTTCAATTGTCGATGGGGAACTTTGCTTGTAGCCAGTGACCTTGTTAACGAGAAAAATCTTGTCGCACCAAACTTCTGTAGATTCCTCTTTGGAAGATCTTGACGGAACACGGGAAGGAGATCTCGCGGGGTTTCAACATTGTTTGGGTGGCATCGCCATCTTCATAGCTCACCACTATACCCGCACAACCATCTCCAAACACTCTTCACCGATGCAACCACAAACCACCACATACACCACCACTATTATTTCTCACCCAAAGAAGCAAGTATATACCCCATCTGGTAACACCACTAGAAGAACCAGCTAGGCAGGAGAACAAGGCACCAGGGGCACATGCGGGTACCCTAAAGCAGCAGAGGACGGCGACGCGACGGGGCTCCGGCGAGGCAGGACCATGGCCGCGAACAGGGACAGCGGCTCGCAGGAAGCAGATGGAGGCGACGACGCGCGGCCGGACGATGGACTCGAGTTGGGTGGTGTGGGCGAGGAGCTCGAACGGCCGGCGAAGACGACGATGGAGGCGGGGAGGAGGACCTGGCGGCCATCAGGAGGAAGCGGGGCTCGACCAGGCGGCAGCGGAGGGCGGCCTGGGAAGGTCGGCGGCAGGGAGCGGTGGGAGAGGCGGTCGGGATGGCAGACGAGGGCGGAGGGAGAACAGCGGCGGTGGCGTCGGGAGTTGGTGGCCCCCGACATGAGGAAGGAGGAGGCGCGGGGAAGGTCTGCGAGGGGCGGCGATGCAGAGCTGTGAGGGAGGCGGCAACGACTAGGAAGGTAGGGGCTCGCGTGGGGAGAAGAGGAGGGAGGGCTGAGGCGGCACGGGGGCGGCGGCTCGTTGCGGAGGCACGAGAGGACGGGGAGAGGCGTCGCGGCGGCAGGTGGACGAGAGCGCGCCAGCAGTGGTTGGTGGCGGTGGAGGCGACGGGATTTGAGGGAGAAGCGGGGAAGTGGAGGACGGGGGTCACGGGCGAGATGCGGGCCACGAGGGTGGGACCGGGGGCTGTGGTGGCGATGTGGGCGTCGGGTGACGCGGTTGGTGGAGGAGGGCGTGTGTGACGAGCGTGTGGGGAGATAAGGTTGAGGAGGTGGGGACAGGGGATGGATCGAGGGGAGTGGGACCCGGGTGGACGTGGGCCAGGAGGTGTGACGCGGGATGAACGCGGGGTTGGGAGCGGATAGGCGCGCGTGGGAGTGCGGCAGGAGGCAGACGGCGCGCGCACGGGTTGGCCAGGGTGGCGGCTGTGTGTGGCGGGGTAGGAGGGAGCTGGTGAGGGGAGGGGTTAGGGTTTAGATTAGGTGGGGTACTAGGTGGTTAGCTGGGCCTTTTGGCCCGGCTAGCTGCCTCCCCTAAACTATTTATTTTATTTGTTTTATTTTTAGAAAGGCTTTTATAAATAGTTTTTAGACAAATAAAAAATCCGGAAAAGATCGGGGTTTGTATTTTGGAATAAAGAAGGGGATATTTAGAAAACAAAGATAGGATTTTCGAAAATAGTTTTAGACAAACAGATGCATGATGATGACGATGCTCAAATACAATGTGGCATGATGATATGGTCATACGGTCATGATGATGGAGTGCACAAAAACACAGCGATTTTCTAGTAGTGGTTTTAGCGGGGCGCCACATAGGTCGTCTTATATTCCATTTGAGAAGAAAAATCTCATTGAGGTATGATCAGGATTGCCTACTGATTATTCACAGTTGAGATTTTTTGGTTGCACTGCATATGCTCACATTAATAATGGAAAACTTGAGCCAAGGGATGTTAAGTGCATATTTCTTGATTATGGTTCGGGAGTTAAAGCATATAAATTATGGAATCCTGAAACTTAAAAGGTTTTGTTGAGTAGGAATGTTGTTTTCAATGAATTTGGTATGTATCATGACAGCTTTCCATCAGATCCCTCTCTTATTGTTGTTGGAGAGGACGAAGTTAGTATGCATGTGAAGCACCTGCAGAAAACTATTGATAACGATGATGTTGTTGAAGATACACTTGTCCAAAACATGGATGATTATGTTGTTTGGCACTCACCTACTATTTTGCAACAGCCACATGAGTCCATTGCTGCTGATAGACCAAGGTGTAACAAAGGTCCACGTCCTCGTTGAATTGAAGATTGTAATCTTGGTAATTATGCTTTGAGTTGTGCTGAACAGGTAGAGAATGATTCTGAACCAGCTGCATATAATGAAGTTGTTGCATCTGTTGACCGCGATAAGAGGGTTTATGCTATGCAATAAGAGATGCAATCACTTGATAAAATGGCAGATGGCATGTTGTGCGGTTTCCTAAAAAAAGAAGGTGGTCCGCTGCAAGTGGATCTTCAAGAGAAAGGAAGGTTTGTCCCCTAAAGAGCCTTCAAGGTATAAGGCAAGGTAGTAGCAAAAGGTTTTAGCCAGATTTTAGGTATTGATTACAATGATGTGTTCTCCCCAGTTGTAAATCATAGCTCCATTCATACATTCTTTAGTGTTGTGGCTATGCATGATCTTGAGCACTTAGATATAGAGATTGCTTTTCTGCATGGAGCGCTTGAGGAGGAAATATACATGGACCAACCAGAAGGATTCATAGTGCCTGATAAAGAGGATTTTGTGTGCAAGTTAAAGAAATCTATATATGGCTTAAAGCAATCTCCAATGCAATGGTATACGAGGTTTGAGTCGTTTATGATCTCACATGGTTTTGAGAGGTATCGATATGATAGTTGTGTTTACATTAATTTGTTGATGGATCACCTATATACTTGCTATTATATGTTGATTATATGTTAATTGCTTCTAAGATCTTGAAATAAATCACTACTTTGAAAGCTCACCTAAGTAGTGAGTTTGAGATGAAGGATCTTAGTGCTGCTAAAAAGATCTTAGGTATGGAGATTAACCGAGACAAAAAATCTGGTTTGGTATTTCTTAGTCAACAAAGTTACATTGAGAAAGTTCTTTATCGTTCAATATGCATGGTGCCAAGTCAGTCAGTACTCCTATTTATCCTCATTTTAATTTGTTGGTTTCTCAATGTCCTACTACTGATGAAGAGTTTGATTACATGTCAAAGGTTCTATATTCTAGTGTTGTTGGTTTCTTGATGTATGCCATATTTGTTCTCGTCATGATTTATCATATGCTATGAGTTTTATACGTAGATACATGGATAATCATGGTAAAGAACATTGGAAGGTTATTCAGTGGGTTTGCAGGTACCTTCATGGCACTTCCAATGCTTGTTTTGAAGTTCAGCATGACTGGTGAGAGACTTGTTGGCTATATGGATTCAGATTTTGCTGTCGATTTGTATAAGAGAATATCCTTCACAGGTTATGTGTTTAATGTTGGTGGTTGTGTTGTTAGCTGAAAGAAAACGTTGCAGCTATTGTTGCCCAATCTACCACTGAAGCTAAATACATGGCTATTGCTGAAGCTTTCAAAGAATTTGTTTTGTTGAAAGGTTTGTTTGATGAGCTTTGTGGAGATAATTTTTGCATTACTTTATTTTGTGACAGTCAAAGTGCCATATATCTTATAAAAGATTAGATGTTCCATGAGACAACAAAGCACACTGATGTCAATTACCATTTTGTTAGAGACATTTGTGCTCAAGGTAAACTAAAGGTATGTAAGATAAACACTCATGATAATCCTGCTAATATGATGACTAAACTTGTTCCTGTTGCTAAGTTTGAGCTTTGCTCGAACTTAGTTGGTTTAACTGGTTAGCCTAAGTGGCTATTGGCGCCGAAAGTATTTTCTTTGTTGTCCAGGGAGATGATTAATGTTGATGCTACAAGAAGGAATTTGTCTCAAGGTAGAGTTTGTTGAAGTATGATCCAAATTCCTTAAGGATGCAAACTTCAGACTCCTCTATGCTTTGGCCCGTAGCTGGGTACGGATCGCTGAAGACCTAGGTTTCTACCGTTATACATATACCTCTTGTAAGTCATTGGCTCGGGAAAAACGCATCTGAGATAATCTCTGACATTTGTAAACACTCCCTTATATAATGAAGTTTCGCTGACTGGCACCCGTGGTTTTCTCTCTCTTTGTTGGAGAGATTTTCCACGTTAAATCATGTGCCCCCTGGTATGAGTTCGTATTCGTTCTTCGTTATTTGCTTGTCGTGTTTATAATAGGTTATGCCCTAACTGTAGAATGTAGTATGTTATCGTTCATTGTGGAGGTCGACAGCTCAGAGGTGGTGGCGATGATCAAGTGTGCAGATGATGATAGGTTGGAGTTAAGTATTTACTTAGGCCCCGTTTGGTATGTCGTTTTTTAACCAAAACTGTCAGATTACACGGACTTCTCCTGCTTAACATCTTCACAAAATAAAAACGATCAGACTAAAAAACAACAATCCAAACGAGACCTTAAGGAGATTAGCCGCCTTCTTTCAGAGAGAGTAGGGTCTAATGTAGAGAATATTAGGCGAGAGCAAAATTTAGTGAGCCGTGCCGGTGCTTTATCCAACATGGGTCGTACGAAAGTCAGGACTACTGTCTGGCTACATTTGGGTCCTCGTGATATACCTAGACAATGTGAGAGAATTGTAATTTGGCTGGTTGAGTAATATAAATCACGTTTTCACGAAAAAAAATCATGTCATAGGTACCACAAGAAATACTCCCTCCGTTTTAAAATATAAGATATTTTAACTTTATAAATTAAATGTATCTAGACCTCTTTTAGTGTCTAGGTTCATCTAGGTTGGAGTGAACCTAGACACTAAAAGAGGTCTAGATATACTCCTTTTACAAAGCTAAAACATCTTATATTTTAAAACGGAGAGAGTACTTACGGCCTCCATCTTCTAATTTTTCTTATTCCTTTGACATCGTGTCAAGCCAATTAGCTTCAGCTATTTGTATGACACGAAATCATCCTGCGTGAAACAAAAACAACGCTTGACTAGCTTCGGGCAGATATAACTGAAGTTTTCGCGGAGCAAGGGCTACAAGGTTGAATCCTAGGGCTATTTTAAGGTCCTCGTTGAGCTACAAAACCATACAGAAAACCTCAGCCATGATATATTCAAAATAAACAAAAATATGCTCCCTGCGTTCCAGCAAATTAGCAAAAATGTGTACTAACCAAGATATATTCTGTACTAGATGCACGAAAAAAAAAAAGAGACTATATATGCTCCCTGGGTTCTAGCAAATTACTGAAGATGGTAGTATATTAGTACTGAGCCCTGTAGGCGTCGTTTTCCAGAGACAAGCAGAAGGTTACCACAACGAGGAAAATATATCTTCCCTCATACGGTGAAAAAGAGAATTTATGCGTGGTGAATAGTGACGCTAGGTAGTTGAAAGGGATAGCCATGTGGGCATGAGGCAGTGTCCAAAGCAAATAAGACCACAGTGCACAGTTCACAGTTCACTCGTGGCATTGATATCCTGTAATAAGAATAAGATAGTTAATCACAATATAGATGTTGAGATGAAACCACGTGGTATACAAGTTGGTAAGCTACCCCGAAAACTTGATGCTCAGATCAAGAAAGGTTTTCAGTTTCCCGGATATATAATGTGTATGTTGAGGTCAAGGAAGTTCCTGTTGAACAAATCAATTACTAGTCGACCTGCTTGCCTTGAAAGCCAGGACATGCTTTGGTCACCTCCTGCATCAAATTTGGAACCCACAGGAGGCAAAAACATGGGACAGTTGAGCTGAGGAGGCCAAACTTATAATTTCACGATGCCGGCGATTAATTCAGTCAAAACGGTAATGTTCCATGCATGCAATCTGAACCTGGACTCTGAGATTCCAAAGCCGCCGGAGGACCAAGGCCCTGGGCAAGGTCTCGCGGTTCTCCGACCACGGGCCACCCACCCACCCTTGATGATCAAGGGTGGCACGGAAGTCGACAACGAAAGGGAAATGGCATTGATCGGTCAGTATTATTCAGTACCGTGGCCGGCCGATCGATCCATCGAGAGAGAGAGAGAGAGGTAGGCGACGCTGATAGGAGCTACTACCAGAGCTGTACTGGTTCTGCCCGTTGGCATGCAAGTTTGTTTCCTTTCCCCATCAGCTTTTGATGCTCCCAGGGCCATGCCAGCGGCGTTCAAAAAGGCTACGCTTTCCTCCCGTCAATTGGCCACCGCGCGCGCTTTAATCCGATTCTTTGCAACATATCCATGCACGCGGGACTACTGCCTGGCTAGCTGCAGGTGCATGAAACAGGCAAGTTCTTTTCTCCACTTTCGTGGAAAGTTCTTGCAGGAGATGCCAATGGTCGCTGCACTAGTATTCAGCACGGGGTGAGATCTGGGAGGATCTGCATTGCTTGCCCATTGATCGACAGTCAGGGAGAGAAGCCGCACCTTTGGCGTGAGGAAACTGGGAAATCTCTGCTTTCTGAAAATGGGATCTTTAGGGGCATGTGGACAGTTATGGCTCCTCAAGTTGCTTGCAGTGTAACTCCGACTCCTCAAGTAGATATCTCTACCTCATGCGCACCTTTTCTACATACGTGGGATAAGAGAAACAAGCTTTCGCTCTGGTCTATAAATAAAGTCACATGGCAGAACCGATACAAAGCGATGAGGAAACATCTTACAAAGCATATCAAAGAAAAAAAAAAGGAAAAGTATGGGAGTAGCCACACCCGATAAAGCACCCAAGAATACTAACTACACATGCCACCACACGTCCACGCCCCCTTGTGAAACTACCGTCGCACCACACCCACCAAGTTGCCTCCGAAAAGGCCGCCTACCCTCTCGCTCCGGGTCGTGGAGAGGTGATCCTGCGAGCGAACAACAAGACGGATAATAGTTAAGACATAGTCACGTATATAAGATAAGGAGGCCGCGGAGAACGCCCCACGCCAGCACTAGAAGTGCCTTAAGACAGGATCCGAACCTTCCCATCGATGAAACTGGAACGAGATCTAAAGGTACCAGAGCTCCACGACGACGCCCCCGAGAGGGTGATGACGCAACACGTCACCCTTGTCGAGAACACCCGCGGGAGGATTACGACACGCGGAGCCCTAGCGTAGGAAAGGTAACCACAACGGTGCCCCCAGGAAGATTACGACACCCGCAAGCATCGCCACAACTGGTGCAGGAGCGTTGATGTTTCGCTCGAAAAAAATCTTAGCACCACAACATGGTACCTTGGAGCACCCGTTGTCACCAAGCCAGGCCTCTAGGACACGATCTAGGAGCCTATTTTGCCAAAGCCAGCACTAGGATCCCCCGTTGCTCCATCCTCGCCATCCTCATAGCCAAAGAGAAAGACCATCACCATTGCCACATCACTAGCCAAAGAGTCACATGACAGTCCACCTTCCAGGGTCACCACCATAGCATCTAGGATCTCGCACACACGGTGTAGTGTACAAAACCACCGCGTGGCCATCGGTAAAGATGGGGTGATACCGGTGCCAGATCTAGGCCCACCTAGCCTAGATCTCGTTGACACGCATGTAGCTAGAGTGCAACAAGCATGACGCCTCTATGTCATCCGCGAGTCACACCCCACAGAACTCCGATCAGGTTTTGCTAGATCTAGGCTCGCTTGGCCCGGATCAGCACCCAAGGCATGCTATGTCCATGGGAGAAGCTCTCAGGCCGCCAAGTACTATTTTAACGCAAGGTTTTGCCACATCGGGTCTTTTAACTGTCCATGGGAGAAGCTCTCAGGCGCACGCCACCGTAGACAGACCCACCCTACTCAGTAACCCCCCCCCCCCCCCTCCCCCCCGGTTCGATCCGAGAACCACAACACCGATGTTGACCGATCGAGTCGGGGGGGGGGGGGGGGGGAGTTGGGCACCTTTTAATCAAATGCATCAAATGGCATAATTTGGCTGATTTAACATTTTGAATAAATATAACACATAACATACGAGACCGCGAAGTTGTTTGGTTCTATAACAGTAGGGCTTGTCTAGCAGGCAACGCTTTGCTTCCTTTTTGAGAAAAGTGTCCGCAGTCACATTAGGAAGAAGAAAATTGACCGGATGCAGAAGTGGAACAAGTAGGATATCACTTTTAGACTTCTATACTAACTCTAAACTAAGTGGGATAAGCGGGATAAGTGAGTTTAGAGTTAGTCTAGGCTCTAAAAGTAGGATCCCACTTGTCCACTTCTACATCCTTAATTGACCCAAGTTTATGAGATAAACTGGACCACAGACCACACAATGCATGGTTAGCGAACACGACCCAAGGCACTACACGATCCCCATTGGTGGAGAGAGAAGCCAGTACACGAAGTGAAGTGAGTCGCCAGAAACATCACCATCATCTGATCTGGCTAACTAGATCTAGTTTTTCACCTAAGAACCAAGACCCCAAAGGTTGGAGGGGAGCGTGTAGGCATCAAACAACAATACTGTTTTGTAACATTTTGGAGTTAAATTAGTGTCTCCACATATACACGTGGAAATCTATTCAGAATTTGAACACTCTTAGATGCATTTTCTGAATTTCAAAAAATACTAGCAGTTGTGCTCTGATGCTGTAAATCTGCACTTGAGCTACATGTCATGAGGGCCACAAAAGCATGAAACAAGAAAAAGATCAAAAAATAAAAACGGATTTGTTTCCATCTAATTCCACTTTTTTGAGCAAGGTATTATCACAAGTAAGGGGAATCCATGTGTTGTTCATCTCTTCCGTCACCAATCATCATGGGATGCAGACCAAGATCCCGGCGTGGAAACAATAATTTGAGACGAAAGGCATCCACACCATTTAGATAGTATCTGTACAGTCTCTTTGCTCGGATAAAGCCAAGGCGACCATACAGAGCGAGGGCACCCTTATTTGTAACTTCAGCTTCGAGCGTCACCTGGATTGCAAGCACCAGCCACATTTCAAACAATTTAGTTGTTTACATTATTAGGCAAAAATGTATTACTGTGGTAACTGCAGGATAATCGAGTCATCCTTGTTTCCTTTTTCTTATTTCAAAGAGGTTTTGAACCATCCATATACCAAGCAAGTAAGATAACGACACAAAAAGGTAAAGATAGTTGTGACTTATAGGCTCGAGGAAAGTAGTATCACTAGGTCGGTAAAAAGTCAAAGTATTTGAATTATATAACTGATATGTTTTCTCACATGTCAAAATTTCAGAATCAAAGGAAAAGATGAAAGGACTAGCCGAAATGTAGTATAGTTACCTCCTCACAGCCAGATTCCATCATTACCCGAATGGATCTAGTAACCAGCTCAGTTGCTGCATCATGGAAAAATTATATGGTTAGCTGTGAGGGTTCCAATGTAACAAGTTGACAAAACATAACTCCTATGTGGTACACATTAGAATATTAGAAGAACTACGGCTCTAAGAAACTTCACTCAATTTTCTGTCCAAGCAACACCACATTGATATCTGATTTGCCAGAAACTGTAGTATAGCTAATGATTCCATCTATTCCAGAACTCAATATACGAAAATTGGTGGAGATATAAGTTCGCTACAGAACAACAGAAAGCCAACAAAGTTCAATGAGTTCACGTAAATAATAATGCACATTTGAATTGCATTTTTAACGAAAAAGATTAGATCGCTCAAGAGAAGGGAGCATGAGAAATTGAGAATACATGCCGATGTCAAGAAATAATAGCATCGAACAAAAGCAAATGTGCCTTTTCTTTCTGCGATTGAAGTAGACCTAAAGTCAAACAAGCACAACAAATATATAACATAGCTGCTTCTTTCTGAAAGAAAATAATAAATGCATTCCAAAACCTACTCATATAATGGACTAAGATTAGTAAGTGCTACGACACAAGCAACATCATTCCAACACCAGCCCGCCCACCTGGGTTCGATCCTACAAGTCAGAACTTATTCCCCAGAGGCTGGTGTCAAGCTCGTTCTTCTTTAAACAGTGCCACAAGGTGTTAGTGCCTTGTTTGTCAAGTTTTTTTTCATATTAAAACTAACTGCAAATAAAAAGATTCTTTGGATAAAATCAGAAAAAACTGTGTTAACCAAGCCTGTTCATATGGGAATGTTAAACCAAATGTAATTTTACAACAATATAAGGAAAGCATATAGAGTGAACAAGAAACAAGGCTAGATTAGGAAGAGGAACTCCTGTTAGTCATAAGAACTAACGATGCAAACTTGACCAAACATAACAAGGAAAGGAAATATGATCTCATACAAACATAAGCATTTCAAGAACACAAGGTAATCCAAGGTTTTCGGCAGGTTTCCCTTGCTAACTGGCCACTTATATTTCTATGTAATGACTAGGCAGAGGTCCTACTGACTGTGCGGAAAACAAATATGGTAATCTTGCAAGGTGGTTGACTATTACATAGATAAAAGGCCTCACCACCATGGCCGAACTGAGAAAAAAACTGTACTTTACGCAGTCTGCAAGTCTGGTATAGTGGTATGTTAGTTAATTAGTTACATATATACATATGTTTGGAATATAAGGTATATAAGAATCTCTCTGGTGGACTCCTGCAGAGCACACGGCACATTCAGAAACTGTAGTAGTAGTTATTTTGCACATAACTGAAAGCAGAGGTAAAATGCTTCCTTTTGAGACAGACCAAGCAGATAAACTCCAACTCCAAGCATAAAGGTTGCTCCTATTTAAACCAGATAAATCAACTCAAGCTGAAAACTTTGGACACTTTTCACATCAAGCAAAACTGCACATTCCAATGAATGAAATGCTTATTTAACAAGTTAACCTTTCGTTTCTTTGGGAAGCATAACAATTAGTCGTGTCTCCAACTACATGATTCAACATTGCAGCCGTGCAAAAACATAAAGAACGAAAGGCCACACCCTTATACAAGAGTAAACAGAGTCTTAACAGTTACATACACTACACAAGATGAAACCTTTAAGTAAAATATACACAAGTAAGATCTCTATGACTAGCAAATTATCTGTGGAGGCACTGTCAGCAAGACTGCATTTCCAATAAACCTCACTAAGTCAATACAACCAACTTAGACATATATATATATATATATACAAAAGCAAGATTCATGAGCTACAAAAAAAAATTAAGGATACTAACATTCTTAGGAATCTAAGTTGACTCACCGATTCCTCGGCCTCGGTAGGGCTTGAGGACGACGAGCATGGCGATGTACCCCCTGTAGGCGCCTCTGTGCTCCCCCATCTTGCAGACCACTGTCCCCACGCACTTACCATCCTTGGCATCAAACGCCTTCCGACGAATCCCCCCGGAAAAACAAGAAACCATCAGGAATACCCCAAACCCACAAACTTTGAGCAGCACGAGAAGGAGAGTGCAAAGGCGTACGAGGAAGGTGAGCTGAGGCCAGAGGTAGACGAAGTAGCGGTAGGTGAAGATGGAGTAGGGCTCGCTGAGCTCCGCGTCCACCAGCGACATCACCAGCGGGAGGTGCTGCTCCCCGCCGTAACTAACGTACGCGATCTCCTCCCCGATGCTGGAGGAATCTCCGCGGTCGTCGGGCGCCGTCGCCGGCATCACAGCCGCCGACATAAGTCGCCGGAGGATGAGCCAAGATCGGCGGCGACGGAGGGCTGGACGAGGGAGGCGGCGGCGCAGGCACGCACGGGCTGTTGGACAAACCGGCGGCCTGGCCTAACCAAACTTTAGCCCGAAAGGACGTGGGCCGAGTTCGCGTTGGGAAAACCCGGTACCAAGCCCTGACCGGATTGTAGCCTTTACCTTTTAGTGCCCGCGAGACTGTCTTTCAAGCCCAAACTAGTCTCTACATCACGAGCAACGGATGGCCTATGGCGCGGGGCCAGCTGAAGCAGCTTCTCCCCAATGCGGCCGGTAACAGGTACGTTTTTTTTTTTTGACATTCATTTTATGTTTTTTTTTCTGTTTTACAGTAATAATAAAAAGCTCGGTATTTGAAAAATGTTCAAATTTTAAAAATGTTTAAATATGATAAATGCTCATATTTTCAAAAATCTTAGTTCGAAAAGATGTATAAATTTCAAATTTATTCAGATCTAAAAATGTTTAAAATTTAAAATTGTTCTGATCTAAAAAAATCAAATTCGAAATTGTTCAAATTATTAAGAAGAAAGAAAAAGCCAGAAACATAAAAGGAAGGGAAGAAACCAGAAAAAAACCAAGGAACTAGGAAACCCGAAATCCTAGGAAACCAAGAAGAAAGCCAGGGAAAAATGCTGAAAACCTAACCTACTCGCGCTAGGTGAGCATGAAGTAGGGGTTGGTTGAGTCACCCGGTTGACGGGAGCGGAGATCACCGGGAGTGCAGGTGCTTGACCATGCATTTCAATACTAGGACAGGGCTTGTCTGCGCCCCGCGCGCTTGCTCCCATCGGTGCGTGTGAGTACGTGGCAACCATCTATCGATCCCGCACGTTCCTGTTTTTTATCGACAAAACAAAAGAAAAAAAGCGATGTGAAAATACTTGTACCCGACGCGGTCGTCTCCATCGTATCGTAAGCGAACGCGGAGGACGGACGGCTCCACTCCCCAATCCTCTTCTGTCTCCTGTCGGAAACTTGGAGCTGAGCAGGATGGAGGCCGGAGGCGATGAAATCGCTGTCTTCCGCCGCTGGCCCGTTCCTGCTGACCCCGTTCTATCTCGAGCGCCGCAGAGACCAAATGACAGCTGGTTCTAATTTCGCAGACGGGGCAAGGGGCATATGTGGGCGGTCCCACTCTGCCTGCCGATTCTAATTTCCTTTGACAGAGAACATGCGAAACACAGCAAATTCGTTCACAGCAAGACAATTACTGATCAACATCGCAGACGCATCAGCAATCAAAATTACATCAACAACCACAAGCACAAAGTACCACAACATGACGATCCATCAGAGGAGAACTCAGAAATGCGCTTTTCAGGACAATCAATTCAACAATTTTGCTTCCATGTTTCTAGGAGTATCGTCATTACATATTAGTACTCCCTCCGACTCATATTAGTTGACTTGGATTTATCTAGATTCAGATGTATCTAGTACTAAAACATGTCTAAATACATCCGAATCTAGACAAATTCGAGTCAACTAATATGGGTTGGAGAGAGTACTACAATTTAAAGATACAGAAAAAAAAAAGGCTAGCTGAACCTTCTCTGGTGTCAAAACTTCAGATCATCGCTCAAATCAGACTGCGCTCGACTTCTGGTTGCCCATCCCAAACAGATTCTCAAACAGTTTCGAAGCCATTGGAGGGACAGTCATAGGAACCGGGGCCATGAAATTAGCAAGCTTCTCATGGACATTGTACCTGAAAGAGAACCGCATAAAAAAATGTTAATACCGGACGCAGGGACGAAACATCAACTCTACACCCAAAGTAAGTAGCGGACCGTATCTTTCTGCACTTTGAAGCACGGCGATCAACGAGTTTTCTCTTCTTCTGCTGCTTCTTTCTGAGAGCATAAAATGCAGACTCTGCAAGCATTGTTTAGAGCAGCATGGTTCATCAATGCAAATTCAGCGCAAAAAACATCAGAGTGCAGTTGTGGAGTAGTTGGATATGCACTAACCAGATGCTCCTGTATCGCATGACTCGAGAAACTCCTTGAGAAGTTGATGATAAAATTCAGAATCATCAATAAGTTCAGCATCACCTTCCACATTCTTCCCCTGGGTTACAACAAGGGACGGACGTATGAGACCACAAGTGCACTAAACATAGTGTCTAGTCATGTGAGTGGAAATATCCCAAAACTAGTTTTATTTAATCAGTGGTAATAGATAGATAACCGAAGATACATGAATTTTCGGCTCAATGAAATAAATGAACTATACTCAACTATGTAATCCTAAGATAAAATAATTTGAACAGAACAAATGAGGGACATGCAAGCTTGATATAATTCCAAGTAAAAAATGAAGAATTGCTCAAACCTCCACGGTAGGAGCAGGCTCTGCTGCACTCTGTAAAATGAATGAAAATGATCACAAGTTAATCATTATAAATTAGAAGTAGAAACAGGACTTGTGGCCCTTTATAAACAGATGCATCTAAAATACCTCCCCAAATACACCAACATCGGATTTCAGCAAGTACATCCTGTTAATCATCCTGCTTGGGTCTCTCATGTAACCCGCAACTTGGTCACTTATGTTCTGTTCTCATACAACAAGGCAAAGCAAAGGTTTTAGCCTTTTTTAGATATATAGGCCTGTTCCACGATATAACAAACTAAGAGAAGTAGTTAATTAGGCACTAAGAGAAGTAGTTAATTAGGCATTCAGCCAACCTGATTAAATGCGTGCAACTTTCCTTTCAGTGCAGCAGCGCCAGTTGTGACCTGTGTTTTCCTCTGCCATTTATCTATCTCAGTATTTCTGAACGGGGTTATCCTGTACAAAAATCATGATATCAACACCTGGTTTAATTAGTATCTGTCTAGAAAGTAAAGTAATAAACAGCCCAGGCAAAATTCCTACAGCTTCAATCTGACAATTTCTAAAGCTGACATACCAACTGTCCAAGTTTATGTTTTTAATTTCCACTTCTATTAACAGAAAATATCCACTCAGTGCCTAAGGTATCCTTACAATCCTTTAGTTCTTGTGCACTAACTTGAGGATTCACCAATATGGTGGAGCTTTTTTTTTTCTCGGAGGCTGTTAGCCCCAACACAGGTTACCAAATTCACCAACATTAATCAGGGATAAGTAGCAAATTAGCAATCCAGAAAACAGAGGTCACGTAAAGATGAAGCCAAAAAGAATTACTCACACAGCCAAACAAACGATTCACTAGCTCAAAGACATTTAAGAAACTATTACCAAGTTAAAGGACTAGGGAAGAGTTCAGATGATCAGTTTTGAAACACAAAACACATTCTATTGAACGGATATGGTAGGCATACAAGTGCAGAGCAGCGCAGTGCTGATTAACAAAAGATCTGCTGCTATGCAAGATACTGTAATATGCCGAAGAACAGATCCCACAGTAGTTCATCACAGTTTCTAGTGTTGCAAAAGGTTACCTCGTCTGCACCTTCTGTACTTCCAGCCACTCGTCATCCTCGCCATTCGAGTCAGGCAATGTATCTTTCATTAAGTAAGGATTAACAAACGTTTAAGGGCATCTTTCAGAATGAGAAAAACAATTAATCAAAAAAAAAAAGTGAGAAAAACATGATAATAGCAGCAGTACCATTAGAACCCTTTGCAGCCTGGTTCCTCTCGAGTAAAGCCTACAGGTAGTTTTGGAAAGTGTACACATTGCACAAAGTAAGAAAAAAACTGGAAAAGTACAGTATGAACAACTATAACATAGCATTGAAGCAAAAAAAGAGAGCAGGTAACCGGACCTCCTGCAGCTCAAGCATGCAACCGAGAGTTTGTTTCGACGAATCCAGCAGATCAACATATGCTTGCTCTATCTCCTGGTCATGACTGCAGAACCTTGACTTGGTAGGACCCTGCAAGAGCACAATAATGAATGCATGAGAATGTGGCCTATGATCCTCCTGCATTCTTCAACAGTAACAACAACAGCTAGGATGCTTGTTGCATCTGTAGAGCACATACAGACCTTGGGGAGCTTGTTCGAGGTGGAAAATGCCTTTTGCAGCAAGAATCTCATCTCCAGGGTCTTGTCCCATAGCGCCTTCAGTGTTAGGAATTTACGAAGTGTTAATAGTTTGAAAGCTTAATTGAACACAGTCGATGTAAAGGATAGTAACTGCATAAGATCGATGAGTAGATGTTATGTTAGCCAACCAAGCAGATATAAAGAAAGGACCTTTTGGTTTTTGACCGCCTTGCCTTTAGCGACGTCGTCGTCTCGGTGCTGCTTCAAGGTCTGAAGAATGCTTCTGCACGTGAAAGAAAAGGCATATTTTAGGGAGTACGATTGAAGAACATAAGTGAGACCATCAAGCCGATTCTAAAGTAAATTAACCGTGTGAAGTGAGAGAATGCAGGGTAGAAGGAAGAGATTCCGTACTGTTGATTGGCCTGGAGGGTGCGGTACTCCTGCTCGAGCTCCCCCATCTCGCCATCATCCTCTTCCTCCTCCTCGTTGTCGGAGTCTTTTTGGTTGTCGTCGGAGTTTTGTTGGTCGTCATCGGAGTCTTGTTGGTCGGCGTCAGAGTCGTCATCAGCGGCGCTCATTGCAGAGAATAAGCTGTCTCCCTCGGGGTCGAGGAGGTGGAGGTCGGAGTCGCTGCCGGAGTCCGAAGAGGCATCGGAAGGAGGCGGGGAAGGAGAAGGTGCTGCCTTGCGGCGCTTGGAGGCGAGTGGCGCCATATCCTCCTCGGCGGCGTGGTGCGGCCTGGGGGAAGAGGTAGGTCAGCGAAGAGGCCCCGGTTCTGGGATAGCGGAGGACGCGGCGGCACCTGCGCTCGCTCAGGTGAGGCACGGCGAGGGCGGGCTGCACGGGAACAGCGACGGGGTTAAGCGGGGCTGGGTAGATGGTGGTGGGAGGCGGATGGGTTGACGCGCCGGTGAAGGTGGGGCGTGGGAGCTTGGCGGCGGCGGCTCGCCGGGAGGGGAGAAGCAGGAGGCGTGTGGGGTTGGGACTTTTTTGAGAGAAAACAAGTGGCTTTGCAGTCGAAGCTGGCCTCTATGGAGCGGAACGGGCTTCAACTTATTTTTTAAGAACAACGGAACGGGCTTCAACTGGGATTTTTTGAGCTGTATCAGGCCATGTTGTTTCTTTGAGCTGTATCAGCCCATGTTTATTTCGAGTGTCTTATCCGGTTAATTAAGAGCTATCTCTCATTCGCAAAAAAAAAAAAGCTAAGTATCCCTAACGGATGTAAAAGCTAATTTTAACATCAACAATTGGGGCCAAAAATGTCACTCCAATAAGTGATGGTGATATATAACTCAGTATATTTTTAGGCCACGTGATGTAAATATACATCTAGGGATGTATATCCAAAACTGTTGCGCGTGAGAGACCAATGCCATGCTGAAGTCACATGTGCGTCTTCCCCATGCTTTCCCGTAGTCGTACTGTTACCGATTCCTGTTGTTCCCGCAGCCGGCCCTCAAAACCACCAGATCTATCGTCGTGTTTCAACGCGAATCGTCACTGAATCGTGCATGTGTCGCTTAAGATTTCGCCATCCCAGATCATCGACCGGGTTCCTCAGAGTGCGGGTGCAGCCGTTCGGGCACTACTCATGGAGATCACCGTCGATGGTGTGCGCTGGAGGATGGGCACGTTCGAGACAGCGGGACTCGCCGTGCGCGTATAACTACGACGCGTGGACGTTTGGTCGGGCATGGGCAGAGATGAACTTCCCTGACATGCCTAGCCTCGCGCCCCTTGTGTGGATGGTCACCCATGGGTAGGAAAAGGAGAATCTTTGTGTGTTCTTGCATATTAGGGCGCACGACACCGATGAGTCGGCGATGGACATGATTCACCGTGAGCATCTGGAGCTCGTGCAATTTGAGAGAGAGTACTTCATGGCGCGAGAAGCCACAAATAAAAGAAGAAGGCTAAGGCTGCAACTTCGAAGGCTGGCCCCTCCACCATTATCTTCTCGCCGGGATCCTCCTCCGAGTTGGACTCGGATTTTTGGGACAGCCTCAATAGCACTGCGGGTTATATCTTGTAAACACCCGAATTTTTAAGTCCCGGGATTACCATTTTTGCGAGACATAACAGAATTGGTACCACAGTACATCATCCATTACAAACCATAATAGTCTTACAAATAGTTGATCTCATGATCAAGTCTTAATACATATCAAAGCAGTGGAAATAAACGTAGTAGACTCCATCTTCATTGTCACAGGCAATGCTGACGATGGGAGATCATCCTAGTTATCGTAGACCTCCTGCTGTCCATCCTCCAGATAGTTCTCTTCATAGTCTGGCAATAAGAATAGCTAGGGACAAAGCCATGAGTACTCTTAAAGTACTCGCAAACTATCACTAACACAAGTAAGGTAATACTAGTAGGAATCCTAAGCTCTAGTCTTGTTTGCAACAAGCTAATTTTATTTTATAAGCACCTAGTAGTAAAGCCTATTTTAGTTCTCTAGATTACTCAAGTGGGAATCTAGTTTTCAATTCCACAACTAGTGTGGTCAAGTCACAAGTCATTTTGAAAACATCTGACAATGGAACAGTATGGCCACTCCAACTGTCCATAACCGCGGACATGGCTATTTGAATAGTTTGACACTCTGCAGAGGCGGTACACTTTCACCACAAAATTTGATACATCCGTCGAGGATAACCCTGAATTATCATACTTGGTATGCGGATAATCAATCCTAACCTTTCAATTACACACCCTAGTATAGGCACCTCCCCTATGAGTTTGGCCTCCCATCCATGGCCAACTGCCATCCCGGGACATCCCGGGAACTGCATAGGTGGACATTCATATTCACGAGGTAGCCTCAGCTCAGCCTCTTTTCGCGAGAGAACCCATACTAAGACATATAAACTTCCAGTTAAGCCCTACCCAACTCAGGTATTGTGGTTGTACGGTAAAATTGGAATGGTATCGCATCCAAACACAACCATTAGTTTTTATCAAAGTCAAGGCACATGCCTCATTCAGTAACATCTCCAAATCATTGTGTTTCATAACACATGTCAAAATATTTCAATAGAATGACTCCTCATTCCAAGGTTTTCATAATCATTTTTTCCAAGTGTTCCCATCTAAAGTGATCAAGTTTAGTTTAGCACTAGCCACTATTAATAAGAGTATCACTATTGAGGGGTACTAATCAAGCATAATTACCCAAGACTAGTTCTATGATCTTGATGGTATCCATCCTATTTTCCACTAATCACAATTGATTAACTAGGTAAGAAACTTTGGTAAAGGTAAAAGAATAAAGCTTGCAAGTAAAACTTCGGATTGGTATCATCAAGATTGCATAACCAAGCAGGCCTAGTGCATCTTGCATAGGTTAGCTTGCAGGGATGGCTTGCCTTGGTTGGTGCAGTTGTTGAAGTTCTCTTCTTCTTCGTAGTACTCCTCCTCTTCGTAGCCTGGGTCAGTACTAGCGTCTACAAATACGAGATACACAATCACCAAACAATATTTAGCTAATTCTATTTAGCACACAAGGGCTCACACTAGATGATCTAGCATCATCTCAATCACCACATGAAATATTGATATATTCTTATTTATATTATTTTGGAAATGCAATTTCTACTCATTGAACAATACTTAAAATTTAATATCCTCCTTCTAAAATATGGGATCATATTGACACATATCATCACCACATATTTCAATACTTGGGAATTAAGATTTAATATCCTCCTATTAAAATATGGGATCATATTGACACATGTAATCACCATATATTACAATACTTGGGAATGTGATTTAAAGGGGTTGACATATATTACAAAGTTTAATATTGCTATTTAATAATATTAAAGTGACTAGAAATACCTATATGGCATTCTTTTAATACTAGTCCACGATTAATGCATCAGAAACTAAATCTTTTTACATATTCATATAGAGTATGGAAAATGTGATTTTTGGGAGTTGGAATCAACTCAAAAGCATTTATGGTTGATTTTAGAAGAATGTTTGAAGTTGGAAAAGTCTTTGTCTTGTTATTTTTACTATGGGTGATCCATAATTTCAAATGGTTTGAATCCAACAGGAGTGTGTAGAGATTTTCAATACCTTTCTAACAAAATTGGAATCATACAATTTGGTTAAGTAAATCTCTTTGAATTCAATTTTGAAACTGCTCACAGAATAGGGTTTTGATTTAAATGAAAAATCTAAGTTTGAATCTCTGGGCTATGTGTGGGAACGAACATGGGCCGGCCCAGCTACGTGGCGCGCACGCAGCGGGATGCACTCAGTCTGGTCCCACGCGTCAACGGCTATATCTAAGCGAAACGGTATTAGCTAATCTCAGTCGCGCGATTCGAAAGCGATCAATGGCTTTGGTTCATCGTCTTCGTCGCACTGAACGTGCGAGATTCTAACCCTAGCTCTACGATGAGGGTCGTCGGGGGCTTATCAGGGCTCCATCTAGGTCCGGCGATGGGGCGAATGAACTGTTAGATGACGGCGAGTCGAATGGTGGTCGCGGTGGCTCCTGGGGTGGCTCCAATCAACGGCTCCGTTCCACCACAGTAGCGGCGGGCTCCGGCGAAATTCTGGCGATGTGGTGCTCGCCTTGCTCCGGGGAAGGGTCATGGGTGTTTCTGAGAGAGAGGGGAGTCAAATGGTGTGCAAATGGAGGCAGGGGAGGGTTCTATTTATACCCCAGCGAGGGAGCATTGCGGCATGGCTCGGGCTCATCGGCGACGTTGCTACAGGGCACTATTGGCATGTCGGAGGGCATATGTCGACGTGGTGGTCTGCGGCGATCGTCATGCGCATAGTGGCATGGCAAGGCACGGTCTTAATTTGTCGGGGGCATCCATGCTCTGTTCGGGTACCGCTGGTGTTCGTCATGGCATACGGTGGTCATGGGGCGCGCAGCGTCGAACGGTCGTGTCTGGGAGGTTGCTGGTGACGCGGCGAGTGCATTTACGCAAAGAGAGAGAGGCGCGGCATGGCTGCACGGGGACAGCTCGGCGCTCTAGCGTGCGCTCGGCATGGCAGAGAGGTAAATGGGCGCGCGAATGCTAGCGTCTCCACTACTTGTCTTTGGTCTAGACGTGCGTTGGGGGTGCGGTGAGGTCTGATGACCCACAAGTATAGGGGGTGTATCGTAGAATTTTCGATAAGTAAGAGTGTCGAACCCAACAAGAAGCAGAAGGTGTTGATAAATGGTATGGATCAGGAATTCTGTGTAAATACTTAGCAAACGGATTTTTAGGAGTTTTTGATAATGCAGATAAATAAAGTACGAGTAAATAAAAGACAATAATAATAATTGCAACAAGTGGCCCAATCCTTTCTTTAGCAAAGGACAAGTCAGTTGATTACTTAAGATGACCAAACATTCTCAAGGACATATGGGAATATCGTCAAGTGCTTTCGCTTCATATAGTTGATTAATCTTCTTTGGTTAGATAAGTGTTGTGTGGATAAACCTATGCTAATGTACGGACCTTCCTAGGACTAATACATACTTATGATTATACCCCTTGCAAGCATCCGCAACTACAAGAAAGTAATTAAGATAAAAACCTAACCACAACCTTAAACTTTGAGATCCTACACTCCCTTATGCAAAGGTTTCCTAACAGGGGTTCAGGTTTCTGTCACTCTGACAACCCCACGATTAGTAGCCAAATACACAATGCCTTCCCCTAGGCCCATAAAGGTGAAGTATCATGTAGTCGACGTTCACATGACACCACTAGAAGAATAACACCACAACTTAATTATCAAACCATTGAATCTTTCTCAACACAATTTCACTACTAATAACATGACTTCTCCCATGTCCTCAAGAACTAAACGAACTACTCACGAGACATCATATGGATCAAGATCAAAGATGAAATAATGATAAGTAACAATCTAAACATGAACAATAATTCAATGGTTCCACTCAATATCATCAACTACTACAAGTAATCAACACCGGGAAAGTTTCCCCTAAGAACTATGTAAGATTCAACCCAATTGTTACAGCGGTACGAAGTGGTGGTGATGGTGCTAGTGATGATGATGGTGGAGATGATGATGATGATCCTGATGAAGTCTAGCTTGATGACGGTGTTGATGGCGACGATCTCCCCTCTCCGAGAAGGAATTTCCCTAGCAGATTTCTGCCTGCCGGAGAGCTCTTTCTCTCTCTGTAGTTTCCGCCCCGCAGAGGTGGCATAACTTTTCTTTGGTCGCTCCCTCGAGTCTTAGGGTTTTGAGGGAAATATATATGTGGAAGGGCGATGCTGGAGGTGGGCCAGGGTGACCACACCACCTGGTAGCGCTGCCAGGGCTGGCCCGCACCAGGGGGTGGTGTGGGCCCCCTATGGCCCATCTCCACTCCTCCTTCTGGCTTCCTTCGTCTTCTAGAAAAATAGGAATTTCCGTATATTTTCTGGGATTTTCTGATCTTCGCCAATTTTCCACCTGGGCAGTGCCTTTTCCATCAGAATCCTGACTTAAGTGGTTCATCCTCGAAAAATCATCAACCATGCAAAAACAGATGAAATAACATAAGTATCATCTCTTAATATGAAATATATCAATGAATAACAGTAGATTATGATATAGAATAGTGATGCAAAATGGACGTATCAACTCCCCCCAAGCTTAGACCTCGCTTGTCCCCAAGCGAAAACTGAGCTCAATAAACATGACCACAGGTTTATGGAGTGAAGTGTCGATAAAGAGAATATGGACAAGAAGCATCACATTTATCAATACACAAATCATAACAGAAAACAACTCACTATTATATAACTTAACTTGCAATAAGTAAAGGAAACACAATAAAGATACACAAAGTAAATCATAATTGGTAATGGCAAACTTTGTTCTTGGTCAAAGAACGGTTAACAATTTGCAGGAGTTCAAACATAATGGGGTTTTCAATGATAGCTTCAAAGTAATATTCACTAAGATAAGAGTAGTGTGCAAAACAAGGAACATAAGAGACATGATTGAATATATCATCATATGAATGATTGAATCATAACAACTAAAATACTTGCTTAAGACAGAAAGGAATAGGTTTACTGACTCAACTGGAAAGTAAAAGATAGGCCCTTCGCAGAGGGAAGCAGGGATTTCAAGTCTCATAAAGAGCTTCCAAAAATTATGGTACTTACTAGCTTTCAGCTCTCATTGCCCCTATCATAAGCATCTTGAGGTGATTAAGGTTAAAGTGACACAAATATGAGGATATGTTTGACAAGTTATAAGTTGAAAATCTCATGCCCCTTGCTTACGAGTACCGAACCTCATGCTACTCAACTTTAGTCACAAGTAAGTTCTTGTCATTGTACATACATATGTATCATGGAGAACCGCCAACGGGGTACCCCTTGCCCCATGATACAGGAGCTATCCCATATCAAAATGACAAGGCAACAGATAATGAGCATCTCAACGATCTTTTATTTGCTATTTGCATAGGTTTTTATTTAGGATGCTTCACAGATTGCTCACTATGGTTATGCTGCAAGTTTCCACCATGACTAGACATGGCTTAGGCTAGCCGCCCAGGCGTTTCTCTAACACATATACAAACTCCATCAGCTTACAAGCTCCCCTTTTATTTCACACTTCCAGGATCCATAGACAAAAGAACATGATATCAACTAAATAATTGCAATGTTAAAAGCATTCCCCATGGTAACATGATTCGGCTAATCCACAACTTATAAAGCACAAGCATATACACAACATAGATGGACACAATGGTTCAAGTTTATTAAGTTCAAGAAAGTAAAGTGTGCCATCAAGTTTGTGAGAGCTTTAATCACTAGTTTTCACATAACAAGTTTAATTCGGAAGATAGATAAAAACATGAATATACTTGGAATAGCAATAATGCTAGTAGGTAGGTATGGTGGACACAAATGGCATAGGTTTTGTTTAAGGATTGGATGCACGAGAAGCATTCCCTCTCAGTACAGGTTTTTGGCTAGCAAGGCTGGGTAGCAAGCATAAGAGTTGAAGGAAACAAAAAACATATAAGTGATAGAAACAAACATGCAATCTTCCTTGGAAGCACAAAAGACCTTAACTAGAGAATACTAAACTTATGAGCCAAACAAGAAAGAAAGATGATGAAATTATATATCTAAAAGTACCTTTTCTCTTTTCCATTCAATTCTTAAATAATGTTGCTACTGACCAGAGCTAGGTTTGCCAAAACCGACTAAAATTTACTTAATGATCCCAAAGTGATACCAACCAATACTGTCAACACCCGGAATTTTAATCCTAGATGCCTGTTATGCCATACATCGCAATCCTAGGATTACCATTTTTGTGAGACATAACAGATTGGATATCACAGTACATCATACATTACAAACCATAATAAGGTCTTACACAAATAAAGGATCTCATGATCCAGTCTTAGTACAAACAAGTAGCGGAATAAATAGCGTAGTAGTTGGGTCCATCTTTAGTGTCACAGGCAATGCTAACGATGGGATATAGTCCTAGTTGTCGTAGACGTCCTGTTGTCCTTCCTCCTGATAGTCCTCTTCATAGTCTGGCCATGGGAATAGCTAGGGACAAAGCCATGAGTACTCTTTAAGTACTCGAAAACTATCACTAACAAGTAAGGTAGTTCTAGCAGGAATGCTAAACTCTAAGTTTATTTGCAAGGTTAAGTTTGAAACCTAAGCTCTAGAGTCACTTAAGTTGGGAACTTAGTTTTCATGTTCACAACCCTATTGTGGTCAAGTCAAAGTCACCATTCATTTCATAAGTGATTTTGAAAACATCTGACGACGGAACAATATGGCCACTCCAACTGTCCATGACCGCGGACACGGCTATTCGAATAGTTTGACACTCTGCAGAGGTGGTACACTTCCACCACAAAATTCGATACATCTATCAGGGATAACCCTGAATCATCATACTTAGTATGCAGATAATCAATCATAACCTTTCAATTACACACCCTAGTATAGGCACCTCTCCTATGAGCTTGGCCTCCCAGCCATGGCCATCTGCCATCCTGGGCATTGCATAGGTGGACAACATTGAGAGGTAGCCTCAGCTCAGACCTCTCCCGCGAGGGAACCCGTACTAATGCATATAAACTTCCGGCTAAGCCTTACCTAATTCAGGTATTGTGGTTGTACGGTAAAATTGGAATGGTATCGCATCCGAACCCAACCATCAGTTTTTATAAAAGGGGCTAAGGCTCATGCCTCAACATTTTCGTCATCATAAACCATTTGTGTTTCTCAACACATGTCAAAACAGCTCAATAGAATGACTCATCATTCCAAGTTTTCATAATTATTTTCACCAAGTATTCCCATCTAAAGTGATCAAGTTTTATGTTTAGCACTAGTAACTAAGGTTAAGAGTGTTCACTAATGAGGGATGCTAATATCAATCTCATGCTATAGAATGACATCTAAGTATAACTAGATAGGCCAAGTTTTATACTCTTTATGCTATCTATAAATAAAGTAAAGAACTTTGGTAAATAAAGAAAGTAAAGCTTAGCAAGTAAACTTGGGATGAGTATAAATGTATGACCAAGCATGCCTAAAGTATCTTGCTTAGGTCATTGGTATAATTCTAGCTTGCCAATAATAGCTTGCCTTGGTTGGTGCAGTGGTTGAAATTCTCCTCGTCTTCTTCGGGGTAGAACTCCTCCTCCTTGTAGACTTGGTCGGTACTATCGTCTATAAATACATACGGGGTACACAATCACCAAACAATAATTAACTAGTCTAATTAACACATTAAGGCACACACTTGATGATCTAGCATCATCACAATCATCATAAGGTTTAATGAACTAGTTTTATTTATTTTATTTGAGAAAAGTAATTTCTACTCATTGAAACTATTTAAGATCTAATATTCTCCACTTAAAATATGGGATCATGTGGACACATGTCATCACCACATATTCAATACATGGGAATGTGATTTAAATGTTGGCTCATATTTCAATACGTTTAAGTTTATTATTTAATCAATTTAAAGTGACTAGAAATGCCTATATAGCATTATTTTGGTACTAGTCCAATGTCACTACATGCAAACCTAAATAGTTTTACATATTCAGATAGGTATGGTCAAATGTGATTTTTGAGAGTTGGAATCAACTCAACAACTATTAGGGTTGAATTTTAAAAAAAATTTGAATGTAGAAAAGTCTCTGTCTTGTTATTTTTGCTATATGTGATCTATAACTCTAATTGATTTAAATCCAACAGGCTTGGATAGAGATTTTAATTATCTTTCCAACAAAATTGGAATCATTCATTTTGGTGAAGTAAATCTTTCTGAATTGATTTTCAAACCAGAAGAGAGAATCTAGTTTAACTCTAAATAGAAAAACCTATATTTGAATTTTAGGGCCAGCGCGGGAAACTAAACGGGCCGACCCAGTGGTGCTCCACGGCGCAGAGGGCAACTAACAAGGGGGTCCCGCATGTCAGCGGCACTTAACACCCGAAACAGTATGGGATAATCTAGGCGCTACGATTAGAAGGTGGATCAACGACTGTGGTTCATCGTCGACGACAAACAGGTCGCCAGCGAGAACGAACCCTAGCGGCTCGCTAGGGGTCGATTGGGGGCTTACCAGGGCTCCAGCTGTCAACACTCAGATTTTTTAATCCTAGATGCCCGTTATGCCATACCTCGCAATCCCAGGATTACCATTTTTGCGAGACATAACGGATTGGATATCACAGTATATCATCCATTACAAACCATACATAAGGTCTTACACAAATAAGGATCTCATGATCCAGTCTTAATACAACAAGCAACGGAAATAAAAGATAAGCGTAGCGGTGGGGTCCATCTTCAGGGGCACAGGCAATGCTGACGAAGGCAAATAGTCCTAGTTATCATAGCCGTCCTGTTGGCCATCATCTTGATAATCTCCTTCATAGTCTGGCCATGATAATAGCCAGGGACAAAAGCCATGAGTACTCTTTAAGTACTCGCAAACTACCACTAACAAGTAGGATAATTCTAAAGTTAAAGTGCTAACTCTATGTTTAACTATAAAGTTAAGTTTGAAACCTAAGCTGAGTTCTGAAGCAAAGAAAGATAAAGTAAAATTCTAGAATCACTTAAGTTGGGAAGCTATTGTCATAAACACAACCCTGTTGTGGTCAAGTCAAGATTCATCATTCATTTCAAGTTATTTAGAAAACATCTGAGAACGAAACAGTATAGCTATTCCAACTGTCCATAACCGCAGACGCGGCTATTCGAATAGTTTGACACTCTGCAGAGGTGGTACACTTTCACCACAAGATTCGATACATCTGTCAGGGATAACCCTGAATCATCATACTTAGTATGCAGGTAATCAAACATAACCTTCCCTTTACACACCCTAGTATAAGCACCTCTCCTATGAGCATGGCCTCCCAACCATGACCATCTGTCATCTTGGGCACTGCATAGGTGGACATCATGAGAGGTAGCCTCAGCTCAAACCGCTCCCGCGAGGGAACTAATACTAATGCATATAAATTTCCAGCTAAGCCTTACCCAATTCAGGTAGTGTGGTTGTATAGTAAATTTGGAATGGTATCGCATCCGAATCCAACCATCAGTTTTATAAAAGGGTTAAGGCGCATGCCTCAACATTTTCATCATCATCAACCATTTGTGTTTCTCAACACATGTCAAAACATCTCAATAGAATGACTCATCGTTCCAAGGGTTTCATAATTCATTTTCACCAAGTGTTCCCATCTAAAGTGACTCAAGTTTTTGATCTATTCTAAACTACTAAGTTAAGAGTGTTCACTAAGATGGAAAAGATGGGTTCAATCTCATGCCATAGAATGACATCTAAAGGTTTCTAAATAGGTCAAGTTTTATACTTTTTATGCTACCTTCAAAACAAGTACAGAACTTTGGGTAAACTAAGGGAGGTAAAACCTGTAAATAAGACTTGGGGTACTAATAGTCAAAGGGGGGGGTGATCAAAGCATGCCTAAGGCATCTTTGCTAAACCATCTAGTTTGATCCTAGCTTGCTAAGCACTAAACTTGCAAAATGTTAGCTTGCATTGTTAATGGTGGCTTGCACTTGGATGGTGCTAGCTTGCTAATAGTAGCTTGCCTTGGGTAGTGCAGTGGTTGAAGTTTTCTTCTTCTTCTTCTTGGTAGAACTCCTCCTGCTCGAAAGCTTGGTCGGTACTATCGTCTATAAATACATATGGAGTACACAATCACCAAACAATACTTAAATAGGCTAAATAGCATCCTAAGACACACATTTGATGATCTATTCTTATCACAAGCATCACAAGTTTAATTTAATAGTTTCATCCTTTTAAATTTAGAAAAGTAATTTCTACTCATTGAAAAATCAACTAAGATTTAATATTCACCACTTAAAATATGGGATCATATTGACACATGCCATCACCACATATCTTAACACATGGGAATAAGAATTAAAGGTTGGATCAATATTACTTTGGTTTATGTTTATTATTTAATGATTTAAAGTGACTAGAAATGCCTATATAACATTATTTTGGTACTAGTCCGAAGCCACTGCATGTAAACCTTAATATTTTTTACATATTTAGGTAGGTATGATGAAATGTGATTTTTGAGACTTGGAATCAACTCAAAAGCTAACTTAGTTGATTTTATAAAAATGTTGCAAGTTGCAAAAGCTTATGTTTTATTATTTTTACTAGGAGAGATCTATAACTCTAATTGCATTAAATCCAACGGGCTTGGATAGATCATTCCAATACCTTTCAGGCAAAATTGGGTTCATGCAATTTGGATTTGTAAGACTCCCAGAATTGAATTTTAAACTAGTGGACAGAAACTAGATTCAACTTAAAAAGAAAAATCAAAATTTGAATGGCTGGGCTAGCGCGGGAAAGAACATGGGCCGGCCCAGTGGCGCTCCGCAACGCGGGGCTCAGCTGACAGGGGGTCTCGCTTGTCAGCGACACTTAACACGTGAAACGGTACACGCGCTGTGGGCCGTAGGGTTAGAAGTGGGATCTACGGTCGAGGGTTATCGTCGACGACGAACAGGTCGCTGGCGAGAGTTTGCCCTAGCGGCTCGGTGGGGGTCTACTGGAGACGTACCAGGGCTCCAGCGACGACAGCGAGGCGGGCAAATGAACTGGAAGACGACAGCGAGGCGAGGCGCGGTTGCGGTGGAGCTTGGGGTGCCCTAAATCGCAGGCGCCCTTCTCCTCCTACTGCGGCGGCTCCGGCTCCAATTCCGGCGAGGCAGAGCTCGAGCGGCGTCAGCGAGAGGGGTGAAAGGATCAGTGAGAGGTGGGGAGTGAGTGGGTGTGGAGAAATGGTGCTGGGGAGGCTAGTTTATATAGGCCCGACGGTGAGACCAAACGGTGTGGGCAGGCGACTCCGGCGAGGGCGGCACAGGGGGCTAGCGGCGTGGCTCGAGGTAGGGGGCGGTGGCCTGTCTCCTGGCGGTGCGCTGAGGCTTAAAGGCGCGGCAAGGCAGGCTCTGTGCTGGTCGGGCGCGTCACGCGCTCTAGGCGGCAGAGGCGGCGGGTCCAACGGCGAGCGGTGGCTGGGGTGCATTGGGCGGCCATCGGGGATGTCTGGGGTGTTCCCTAGGTCATGGTAGAGCGATAGGCGCGGGCTGCGGCCGAGGGGTGGTTTGTGCACACGGGGACAGTGCGCGCTCTGGGGGCGGCGTCGGCATGGTCGACCAGCTCCATGAGCGGCGGTTCCTGGCCGCTCTGCTCTCTGTCTCTGGGCTGGGGCTGGTTGGACGGTGGTGGTGGACCACTGGCTAGCTTGTAGACATGGCGAGAGAGGGGGAAGCGGTCTGCTACTACGAGTGCATGGTTAGCTGGCGAGGAGTGGCTCGGCATGGCAATGCAGTGCAGCTAGGAGGTAGGGGATGTGCTGGTGTTGGTCTGGTTAGGCTTGAGGGAGACAAGAGTGATGAAAGCACTCCAATTTGCTAGACATGATCAAGCCCAAAACAGTGATAGTTAGGCCACTTTGATCTTGCCCACAAAGTGTTTGATGAAATGGCCGAAAGAGAAAAACTTTGGAATTTTGAGTTCAAAATTTTTGGGTGTTCTCCACTAGTGCTAGGTAGTCTCTGGTTGCAAGGGTTTTGAAAGTGGAGCTCAAATAGATGGGTTTTGAAATAGGGGTGATCTATGCATATGCATTGGATTCAATTTTCACATGCCAATTAAAATAAGTAAAAGAATGTTTTTAGCAGATCAAAAGGTGGGCCTTGGTACCTCATAATGTGTACTAGCAAGGGGTGCAAAGATCATGAATTGTTTCTGTTAATAAATGGGTGCTAGGAACACTCAAAGTAGTGTAGTGGATTAAAATGGCCAAAATGACCATTGCTCCTTTGTAATTATTTTTTACTTGATTTTCTTTAGGAAAAGTTTAGGAATGAAGTAGATGATGTTTAAATCACCTAAGAATCATTTTACAACCAAAGAAGCACAAAACCATGGCAATTCAAATCAATTCCTATTTTAAATGCACAAACACATGAATGCTTTCATTTTTAATTTGGAAAAGTTTTTGTTAACCCTATTTTTGATGATTTAGATCTTGATAAGCTTCTATTGAAGTTTTGGGATGTTACAAACCTTCCCCCCTTAAACAAAATCTCGTCCCGAGATTTACAAAGAAAACTAGGAACTAAAGAGATCTGGGAACTCTGTTCTGATTTAATCTTCTCTCTCCCAAGTGGCTTCCTCCTTGGTATGGTTGCTCCACTGAATCTTGAGAAATTTGATACTCCTGGTCCTAGTGGTTCTATAGGCTTCTTCTAAGATACAGATGGGTACTTCTCTATAGGTCAAGTCATTGTTGATTTCTACAGCTCTGTGGTCGATGTTCTTGAAGACTTCAGTCTTCTCAGACACTTCCAAACATTTGCGAAGTAACGAGATATGGAACACATTATGGATGGCTGACATCTCTTCAGGTAGTTCCAGTTGATACGATACTTCTCCTCGGCGGTTCAGAATCTTGAAGGGTCCGATATATCTGGGGGCTAACTTTCCTTTCTGACTAAAGCGTTGAGTCCCCTTCAATGGTGAAACCTTGAGATACACAAAATCTCCGACATTGAAAGGCATGTCTCTCCTTCTTTTGTCAGCATAACTCTTCTGTCTGGATTGGGCGGTCTTGAGGTGCTCACGGACTTTGTGAACTTTCTCTTTTGCTTCTCGGAGAATGTCGGGTCCAAAGATCTGACTCTCTCCTACTTGCGACCAATTCAAAGGGGTACGACACTTTCTTCCATATAGGAATTCAAAGGGTGCCATCTGCAAACTAGCTTGATAACTGTTGTTATATAAGAATTCTGCGAAAGGCAGTCAGTCTTCCCATTTTGATCCGTATTCCAACACACAAGCTCTAAGCATATCCTCTAGGATATGGTTGACTCTCTCAGTCTGTCCATCAGTTTGCGGATGATATGCGGTACTGAAGTTCAACTTGGTTCCTAATCCTTCCTGAACTTTCTTCCAAAATCTTGAGGTAAACTAGGTTCCTCGATCTGATACTATGGTCTTAGGGGTTCCATGCAGACTAACAATCCTAGCAATGTATAGCTCTGCTAATTTTGCACTCTGGTAAGTTGTCTCGACAGGTATAAAGTGGGCTACCTTGGACAGTGAAGGAAATATGCCCTGAGAGGCAATAATAAAGTTGTTATTATGTATTCCTTATATATGATAGATGTTTATTTTACATGCTAGAATTGTATTGATTGGAATATTCAATACATGTGTGTTTAATAAACAAAAAGGGTTCCTACTTATGCCTCTCTTATAGACTAGCTTGTTGATTAACAAGATGATCAAGGTTTCCTGATCATGGACATTGGATGTTGTTAATAACAAGGTCACACCATTGGTGGAATGATGTGATGAACATTCATCCGAAGTATAGCATTACGATCAAGTCATTATGTTTATATTGCTATAACATCATACGAAGTAATCTTTATCCTTAGACCATGAGATCATGTTAATTGCTAAGACCGAAAGAGTATCTTGATAACATCAAACGTCACACCGTAACAGGGTGACTATAAAGATGGGTTCAGTACTACGAAGGTGTTATGTTGAGTCTCATGGATCAAGAGTGGAATTTGTCAATCCAGATAATGGATAGATATACTTTGGGCCCTCTCGGTGATATCACATTAAGATAGCTTGCAAGCAAGTGATGTGATCACTAGAATGTTATATCACGGGAACGAGAAAAGAGTGCATGTCGGTAACGAGATCAAACTAGGTATGGAGATACCGATGATCGAATCTCGGACATGTAATATATCGAGAGACAAAGGGATTTAGTTGCAAGCGTTAAAGGTTCTCACGATCACAGAAGTCATCGTTGAATGTGTAGGAGTCAGTACGGATCTCCAGGTCCCGCTGCTGATTATTGACTGGAGAAGGGTCTCGATCATGTCTGCATTATTCACGAACCGTAGGGTGGCACACTTAAGAGTTATCGGACACCATTTTGGAGCACATATGTTTCAAACGAAAGAATTGCAAAGCGCAGGAATTGTTTCAATAGAAACCGGAAATTGTTTCGGGTGAAATTGCAGAAAGTGGTTCTGCATGTGATATTGAAATATTGCAAGGGGCTATATGTGAATGTTTGTTAATTAAAGTAATTAACAAAATTCTGAATAAATTTAATGAAAAGAGTTTTATTAAATGAGAGAGCATTAAATTTGGAGAAATTTAATGCATTTAAAGTGGAGACTTTAAAATAGAATGTGAAGAGGCATTTTAATGTGGAGGGGTTACCACCACATGAATGGGGGAGGTGAGGGGTCACCCCCCATGCGCCGGCCATGGAGAGAGGGGGCACCCCTCTCCTCCTATAAAAGGCCACCCATTCCCTCCTCCATCCTCACACCTCCTTGTGAAGGATCTCTCTCCCCCTCTAGAATTATTCCCCCATGGTCTCGGATTAGCGAGATACATGTTCCCGGTGGCATTTCGTCTGGAAGGAGTTGCTGCTTCTGCTGGATCGCTGGAGCGAGGAGGTGGAGGTTGTCCGGTGGCTTGAACGTGTGTGCGAGTACAGATGCGCTGCTGAGTTGCGGCGCTCGGACTTCCTCACGATCTTGAGATCGGCAAGTGTACGACTACATCAACCACGAGTTCCTACTCGTTAACAAAACTCGTTGTCTTCGAGGGTAAGTTCTCGTTGGATGTATGTCCACCCGTTGCTTTGTACCTAGTAGATTGATCTTGGCGTGTAGTTCACACCGTAGGAAATTTTTTGTTTTCTATGCTACAGACCCAACAGTGGTATCAGAGCCTGATCTATGCGTAGGTGCTTTGCACGGGTAGAACACATATGTTTATATGTGGGCGATGATGATCATGTTATTGCATCTTCTATGTATTTTGGATATTGGTGGCATAGTGGGATGAAGCGGCCCGGACCAACCTTACATGTCATCGTACATGAGACCGGTTCCACGACTGGCATGCAACTTGTTTTGCATAAGTGGCTGGCGGGTGTCTGTCTCTCCTACTATAGTCAATATCTGATTTACAACGAGTTGCTAATAACTTAGTTATCCTTGTTGTGGTTCATGTTCGTAGGTGAGAACGGTTCTATCTCTGAAAGCCCTAAGCCACGTAAAACTTGCAATTGATAAATTAGAGGCATCTAGTTTAGATCGTTGTTGGGCTAGTGCATTGATATGGTATTGTTGTAAGTAGATGTATGATAGATACTCTTACAACACACTCAATGTGTAAGTTCCATAGACCTTGGCCTTACACACAAAGGAATGATAGAGATCATACCACGATGCAAGTGATAGAGATCAAATGCATGGACCATATCATCTCACTTTACACATTACATGTTAACATCTTATACTGCTAGTTTGGTACTTTTGGTAGCATTGTAAGATGATCCCTCATTTAGATATCAAGATAAAAATGTGTTCTTCCTTAAGTATGCACCGTTCTGTGGATCGTGTTTCGAGACATCACGTGATGATCGGGTGTACTCGAATCTACGCTTTCATAGGAACAGGTGTAAGACAGTTTTACACACGCGAATACTAAGGTTCTTTCTTGGCGAGTGTAGCATCCCAATTGTCTAACATTTGCAATGCTACTAGCCTAGTCTATATATATGCTACTTCCTACATACAATTGTTGCATCATAATGATATCATGCTCATGTCATCATGCCACCTTGCATTTGAGCATCATATAAAACCCTTTTTCCCATTTGGCTCTTCTCTCATATGCATTACTATTTGTATTTGGCTCTTGTGGAATTGTATTTGATTCTTGATAAATTCTTGGTGCCCAAATTGGGTTGGGGGCATATCTTTTATTTTACTCCACCACCTTTCTTGTCACCACCTTATAATTCAACCATTCCATTTACCATGGGCTTTTATTTTCTTTTGGTGTTAAATCTAGCTCATGTGGGTTGGGATGGATCCAATTCTAAATTTCTTTTGCTTGGCCTTTATCCCACCTTTAGGAAATGTATGGGAATCATTCCATGTCATATTAGTATTGTTCTCACAAAATTAACACATGGCATTTAATGCCCATGCATGGGCCATGCAAGGTACTCTTCTTTTCTTCCTTTGGGCTTCTCTTGGTCTTGTAGAGAAGTCTGTTTGAGGAAAATCTAGCAATGGGTTTCAAAATTCAAAACCAAACCCTATTTGACCACCCTCTACCTTTTTCCCTCTTTGATGCCCATTATTGCATGTGCATGCAATATAGCCATCTCCTTCTCTCTCCATCTCTTCAATATTCTAGTGTTGGCCACCATGTTTTTCTTTTGGGTTTTATTTGAGCAAATCTTTTACAGACCTAACAACCTAAACTCCTTATCCACCATCTCATCTCTCTGTGACCTCTCACCATGATCATGTATATGCATGTGGGCATATACACCCACACCTACATCTACTCCAACCCTAACTAATACCTCTTTCTCTCTCTCTAAACCTAGCTTCTACTTACTTCCCTCCTCAAAAACCTAACCCTACCCCTCTCCTCTTTTACCACACATTGCTTGATCTTGCCTTGATCATGTGAAACAAAAGCCTAACCCTAACCTCACCCTCACCTTCCCCTCCTTCCACCATCACCCTTGCCCTCTCCCTCTCTCTCGGTTTCTCTCCCTCTCTCCCTACCATGCAGGCCCCACCACGTCTCACCCCTCATTGCCCTACCCAAATCCTTTCCTTGGCTTCAAGACAAAGAGAAGAAGGAGGGAGGAAGAACCTACCCGATCACCCTCCTTCTCACTTTTTGCAAAGCTACCACCCCATGTGCTCCTTCTTTTTTTCCTCCCCACCATCCCTCTCCACCTCAGATCCCATCTGGGAGGCGCCCAGGTTCCTCTCCCTTCTCCTTCTCCGTCCCAAACCGCCATGGCCATCTCCCCCACCTAAAAAAACCCTAGCTCGGCCTTTCCCCGTGCCAGCTCGAGATGATGGCCACCGGGCCTGTGCAAGGCGCCAGGAGACTCCCCGGCCTGCTCTTCGTCGGCCTGTACGCGAACCCCGTCGGGAGGTCGCCGGAGACGCCGCCACGCCGCCATAGACGCCATGTTCCCGAAGCTTGGAGCCGCGAGCGTTGCCGCCGATCCCCTCCTCTCCAGCAAGCCTCCTCCGCATGAGCGCCTCTGGTGAGCCCCCCTACTCGCCGGACTTGCTCGCCTCCTCTCTGGTGCCCCGTAGCACCGCCGCCATCCGTCGAACAGCCGGCGCGCGCGCATACGCCGCCTGACTTTGCCGCCCGTGTCGCTGCTGCCGCTTGGTCCGCCTCTGTTCCTCGTCGTGCCCCGCGCGCCGTAGACCTCCTCTAGCGACGCCACCTGAACGAAAGTTGTAGCCCGCACAACCCTCTGCATTTTTCCTTTTTGCGGCTTGGCAAGATTCGCCGCCGTTTAGTCGCCATCGTCGTCAAAACTCCGACCGAGCCCTGTTCTCTGCCGACGACGCGCAGCGTCAGTCCGGCGTCGCTGACGCTTTTGCAGGAAACCCCCTGCCGTTTTTCCCGCCTAAACCCGCAGTCCTAGGAGCCCCACCTGCCAGCCCCGGTGTATGCTTGCAAGAAAGCCCCCGCGGTCTGGAGATTCTCCGCCCGCGCCGCCCTGGATCGCCCACGTGTCGCCCCCTGCTGGCCGCGCGCACGAGTGGCCCCGCACCTGGCCGGGCCTGTCTGTCGGTCGCAGCGGGTAAACCCCAGTGGGCAAGAAAAGCTGGCCAAGCCGCTGCGCCCACCTTGTGCTAAGTCAGCGCCGGCCCCAGGTGTCTGTGGCGGTGTATAACTCTCTCTGAGTATAAAAAGTATTTGTTCGATTCTGTTTTAATAAAACAAATCCAGTAAATGTTTAAATTCAAATTCAAATCAGATTTTTATATAACTTTTAAAATACAAATCCAAATAATACAAATGATATATGTTATTGAATCGGAAAAATGTGAGGAATTCAAATATGCCCTTCAAAATATTGTTTGAACACTTTAAAATTTTGAGATGATTAAAATTACAATAAAATGCCCTTTTCTTAATAAATTAATAACTTTAATTCTATAACTCCAAATTTGGCAAATAATATGTCTAAATCGATCAGCGCGACGAGCCTGTTCTATCTATGTAGTCCTTGTTCTGAATTGAAGCATGCATCATGTCATTATTAAAAACCTGAACTGTTTATGACATTAAAACTTGGTTAAATAATTAATAAAATGCTTTGTTTCTTGTATCCACACCTCACCTTGCCATGCTACTTTAATGCCATGTAAATTGTGCATCATTCATCATGGCATGCTTGTTTGCTTGTCGCATTTTATTCCTATGCTTGTGCACTTTATTTATGTTGGCCCTTGTTTGTTTGGTTCTTCTTCGAATAGACGCCCAGCAGGAGAATTACCAGGAATCACAGTAGTACTACCCAGATCCATCTCTCGCTTCAACTGAGCGGCCAGGCAAGCACTACCACATGCTTGCATACATATAGTACCTATTGCCTCTATCTTATTCTTGCATCATTGAGTCGCGATTGCATTAAATTGAATCCCAAGTACTGCATAGCCTTTACTTTTAAACCCCACCGAAGCTTGTTCCTCCATCCCATGAGCCATTACTACAGGAGTTGTTTGAGCCATGCGAGTCATAGAAAAGCATGTGTAGGGTATGTGAGTGTCTGATGAATAACGAGGTACCTAAACAACTTAACCTGAGTAGTAATGGGATAACTAATGAAAGAGGCACCGGTGAGCAATATCTGCTATTTGGTTTTTCATGCTCACTTGTGTCCCGTAGGACCCCGAGTACTTGATTCCTGTTCCTTGACTATTTGCACTATCCACATCCGGGAGGCCTTATGGACCCCCCTGAGCCAGAGCTTGATTCATTCTTATTTCTTGGGGCCACAATTAGTTTGGGGCTTTATTACTATCCTGTACTTATGCCATGTTACTGCTTTATTTAAGATTGTGCGAGGAGCACCTGTACTGTTTTGGATCGCGCCACGTTTTCGCGGTATCGACAAGCCCAGTCACATTTTCGGGTTCCCAGTCGTTTACAACCGTCGTCGCAAACCCTGGGTCCGTCTCGGAGCCAGCCAACTTCGTTGCGGGTAGCTTATTGGGGTGGCCCCTTGAAATATTTCTGAATCCTATGATTGCTTTGTCGTGAATGCCTCGTTGGGTTTTGAGTTGGTTTTTCTGAGGTTGATCGAGTGTGTGTTGCTATTCGTGCACCCCTGCAGGGTAAATCTTTCTGAAAGCCATGTCCGCGGTTATGGACGAATTGGAGCACAGTTTCTAGATCATAGACAAGTATAACTAAAGTACCGCTTTTAATTTGACTATGAACTTGACTAGTAAATAGTGCAATACTCATGGAATGGTTAATAAAACTGCCAACAGATGATGGGGGTTGTTCATCCGCTTCCTCGTTGGTAAGCGAGGAGGAGGATGGATTTGTTAATTATACTGTTATCACTGTTGTTCTTAATTCACGAACATCCGTCTATGATTGATTAGACGGATGGTTAGCGAGTATCTATAGAATTGTTAGCTATTATCTTTTGCTGCAATTGCGTCACCCCAGGTTGTGTTCCCTTTAGTGGCATAAAGACTTGCTGAGTACCCCTAGGGTCTCACACGATAAATTGTTTGATTCAGATGAACAAATGTACTCGCAAGATGGATACTGTGTGGAGGAGACATATGATGTTGGCAACGATCACTCGGTGTAGAGATTCCGGGAACGGGGATCCCTGAGATCTGTGGGCGGGATGTGTTTATTTATGTGGCATCTTATGCCGATTTGCTTCTTATCCGTACTCGGATCTTGTTTTCCGCTTCCGCCTGATACTCTGATGTTTGTCGTATGAGGAGCTATCCTAAATTATTATCTCTATCTAGGATATTTGAATCTTGCCGTATGGCATTGCAATATTTCTATTTCTTTTAGATGGAATGGCTCTGAGGACTGTTGTATGTGGCTTGCATACATACTCATTTGTGTATGTAGTTGATCCCTTTGCCTGCCGATTACGCCGCTCGTTCTTGTCACGATGATCTGAAAGTGGTTAGGACGGCCAAAAGGTCTACCGTGAGTGGCCCTGGGCCCCACCATACTATTTTAACCACTTTCGTTCATCCAGGCATGTAACTAAGGGCGTAATTCACCGAGGTAGTTACAGCGAGCCTAGCATGTACAGACATGGCCTCGGAACACGGACCGAAAGGTTAAGCATGAGTCATATAGTTGATATGATGCCCATATAGATGCTCGCCTTTGAAGCTACATCAACTCACGTGATTATCGGACTTGGTGTAGTGGATTTGGTTCATGTAATCACCAAAAGGACACGAGGGATGTCGTTTTTGAGTGGGAGTTCATTAGTAATTTGGATTAGCTGAACTCAATCTATCATAAACTTAGTCTAAGTAAACTTTACAAATTCTGTTGTAGATGGCACCACCTGCTTTTAATTTCAATGTGTTCATGGAGAAAGAGAAACTTGTTGCGATGGTAGCAACTTCACCAACTGGGCTATGAATTTGAGGATTCTCCTCACTGCTGCACAAAAGCAATATGTGCTAGATGCGCCGCTAGGCCCCCCACAAGCTCCTGATGCCCCTGACGAGGAAAAGAATGTCTATGTGACTCGTCAGGAGGACCACAACTTAGTTCATTGTGGCATACTGTATGGGCTAGAGCCAGAACTTCGAAAGCGTTTCGAAAATGGCAATGCCTTTGATACCATGGGAGAATTGAAAATGATTTTCGATACCCATGCTGCCGTAGAGAGTTATAATGCTACAGAAAAGTTCTTTAGCTGCATGATGGAGGAAAACGGCTTCGTTAGTGAGCACGTACTCAAAATGTCTAGGTACGCCGATAAGCTTGTGTCCTTAGGAATAACGATTCTCATTGACTTAGGCATACATCGTGTTCTCCAATCTCTGCCACCTAGCTACAAGAGCTTCGTGATGAACTATAATATGCAGGGCATGAAGAAGTCTCTTCCTGAGCTTCTGTCAATGTTTAAGACTGCAGAAGTGGAGATTAGGAAAGAACATCAAGTGTTGATGATCAATAGGACCACCGGTTTCAAGAAAGACAAGAAAGGCAAGCACAAGGGAAAGAAGGGTGGCAAGTCTGTTGCCACGCCTGAAAAGAAACCCCGAGCTAGCCCTAAGTCTGACACCGAGTGCTACTATTGTAAGGGGACTGGCCATTGGAAGCGCATCTGCCCCAAGTATTTGGCGGACAAGAAGTCCGGCAAGGCAAACAAAGGTATATGTGATATACATGTTATTGATGTGTACTTGACTAGTACTCGCAGTAGCACCTGGGTATTTGATATGGGATCGGTTGCTAATATATGTAACTCGGTTCAGGGGCTATGGAACAAGCGACAACTAGCAAGGGATGAGGTCAGGATGCTGGTCGACAATGGATCAAAAGTTGATGTGATCGCCGTCGGGACGCTACCTCTCCATTTGCCATCAGGATTAGTTATAAACCTAAATAATTGTTATTTGGTGCCTGCACTGAGCATGAACATTGTATCCAGATCGTGTTTAATGCAAAGTGGTCATTCATTTATATCTGAAAACAATGGTTGTTCGATTTATAAGAATGATATCTTTTATGGTCATGCACCTATGTTGAATGGTTTATTTCTGATAGATCTCGATAGTAATATTACGCACATTCATAATGTTAATGCTAAAAATATTAAACTTCATAATGATATATCTGTATATATGTGGCACTGCCATCTAGGTCATATTGGCGTTAAACGCATGAAGAAACTCCATTCTGATGGACTTTTGGAATCACTTGATTTTGAATCATTTGATACATGTGAGCCATGCCTTATGGGCAAGATGACTAGAACGCCGTTTTCCGGTTCAATGGAACGGGCGACAGATCTATTGGAAATCATACATACTGATGTGTGTGGACCAATGAGTGTGTCGGCGCGAGGTGGATATCGTTATTTTGTTACTTTCACGGATGATTTGAGTAGATATGGGTATATCTATTTGATGAAACACAAGTCTGAAACTTTTGAAAAGTTCAAGGAATTTCAGAATGAAGTGGAAAATCATCGTAATAGACAGATCAAATTTCTATGGTCTGACTGTGGAGGAGAGTATCTAAGTTACGATTTTAGCACACACATGAAAGAGTGTGGAATAGTTTCACAACTCACGCCTGCCGGAACACCACAGCGTAATGGTGTGTCGGAACGTCGTAATCGTACCTTATTGGATATGGTTCGATCTATGATGTCTCTGACTGACTTGCCACTGTCATTTTGGGGTTATGCACTGGAAACAGCTGCATTCACTTTAAATCGGGCACCATCTAAATCTGTTGAAATGACACCGTATGGATTATGGTTTGGAAACAAACCTAAGCTGTCATTTCTTAAAGTTTGGGGATGCGATGTTTATGTGAAGAAACTTCAGCTAGATAAACTCGAACCCAAAGCGGCAAAATGCATCTTCATAGGATACCCTAAGGAAACGATTGGGTATACCTTCTATCACAGATCCGAGGGCAAGGTTTTTGTTGCCAAGAATGGACCCTTTCTTGAGAAGGAGTTTCTCGCGAAAGGTGTGAGTAGTCAGAAGGTAGAACTCGAAGAGGTTATTGAACCTTCTCTTCATGGAATGGCGAGAGGCGCAGCACTGGAAGTTGTTTCGGAGTTGACTTCACCTGATGAAGAGAGAGCTGATGGTAATGATCATGAAACTCTGAAAGAGGACACTACCAAACCTCGCAGGTCAAGCAGGACACGTGCAGCTCCTGAACTGTACGACAATCCTGTTGTGAATTTCATGGTTGATGAAATGGATGACCCTGCGACGTATGAAGAAGCGATGATGAGTCCGGATTCCAACAAATGGCTAGAAGCCATGAAATCCGAGATGGAATCCATGTACGAGAACCAAGTTTGGAACTTGGTGGACTTACCTCACGATCGAAAGGCCGTTGAGAATAAATGGATTTTCAAAAGAAAAACTGATGCTGATGGTAATGTGACCATCTATAAGGCTCGACTTGTCGCAAAGGGGTTTCGACAAATTCGAGGAGTTGACTGCGATGAGACATTCTCTCCCGTAGCGATGCTTAAGTCGGTTAGGATTATGTTAGCAATTGCTGCATATTTCGATTATGAAATATGGCAGATGGATGTCAAAACTGCGTTCCTCAATGGTAATATTGAAGAATAGTTGTATATGATACAACCTAAGGGTTTTGTCGATCCTAAGGATGCTAATAAGGTATGCAAACTTCAGCGATCCATCTATGGACTGAAGCAAGCATCCCGGAGTTGGAATCTCCGCTTTGATGAGGTGATCAAAGAGTTTGGATTTGTCCAAACTTATGGAGAGGCTTGTATTTACAAGAAAGTGAGTGGGAGCAATGTGGCATTTCTGATATTATATGTGGATGACATATTATTGATTGGAAATGATATAGTTGTTTTAAATAGTGTTAAAAGTTATCTAAACAGCAAATTTTCGATGAAAGACCTTGGTGAAGCGTCATATATATTAGGCATTAAAATCTATAGAGATAGATCAAGGCGCCTAATTGGGCTATCGCAGAGTACATACCTTGATAAGATATTAAAGAAGTTTAATATGGACGAAAGTAAGAAGGGGTTCTTACCTATGTTGCAAGGCAAGACATTGAGTAAGACTCAAAGTCCGGCTACGGCGGAAGAAAGAGAGATGATGGATAAGATCCCCTATGTCTCGGCCATAGGCTTTATTATGTATGCCATGCTATGTACAAGACCGGATGTGGCACATGCTATTAGTTTGACTAGTAGGTACCAATATGATCCAGGTTCGGAACACTGGATAGCGGTAAAGAACATCCTCAAGTACTTGAGAAGAACTAAGGATATGTTTCTTATATACGGAGGTGAAGAAGAGCTAGTCGCTAAGTGTTATGTCGATGCTAGCTTTGACAGCGATCCGGATGACTCTAAGTCTCAATCCGGATACGTATTTCTCTTGAACGGAGCAGCAGTTAGTTGGAGGAGTTCCAAACAACCTGTGGTGGCTGGATCAACGACGGAGGCGGAATATGTTGCTGCTTCAGAAGCGGCGCAGGAAGCGGTTTGGTTGAAAGAGTTCATTATGGAACTAGGTGTGGTTCCCAGTGCGTTGGACCCGATGGTGATCTATTATGACAACAATGGAGCCATAGCCAACGCAAAGGAACCGAGGTCTCACAAGAATTCCAAGCATATTAAGCGCCGGTTTCACTCCATCCGCGAGCATGTCAAGGATGGAGATATAAAGATTTGTAAAGTACACACGCACCTAAATGTATCAGATCCGTTGACTAAAGTTCTCCCTAGGGAAAAACATGATCAACACCAGAACTCCATGGGTGTTAGATTTATCACTATGTGAACTAGATTATTGTCTCTAGTGCAAGTGGGAGACTGAAGGAAATATGCCCTGAGAGGCAATAATAAAGTTGTTATTATGTATTCCTTATATATGATAGATGTTTATTTTACATGCTAGAATTGTATTGATCAGAAACATCAATACATGTGTGTTTAATAAACAAAAAGGGTTCCTAGTTATGCCTCTCTTATAGACTAGCTTGTTGATTAACTAGATGATCAGGGTTTCCTGATCATGGACATTGGATGCTGTTAATAACAAGGTCACACCATTGGTGGAATGATGTGATGAACATGCATCCGAAGTATAGCATTAGATCAAGTCATTATGTTTATATTGCTATAGCATCATACGAAGTAATCTTTATCCTTAGACCATGAGATCATGTTAATTGCTAACACCGGAAGAGTATCTTGATAACATCAAACATCACACCGTAACAGGGTGACTATAAAGATGGGTTCAGTACTACGAAGGTGTTATGTTGAGGCTCATGGATCAAGAGTGGAATTTGTCAATCCCGATGACGGATAGATATACCCTGGGCCCTCTCGGTGATATCACATTGAGATAGCTTGCAAGCAAGTGATATAATCACTAGAATGTTATATCACAGGAACGAGAAAAGATTGCATGTCGGTAACGAGATCAAACTAGGTATGGAGATACCGATGATCGAATCTCGGACATTTAATATATCCAGAGACAAAGGGATTTAGTTGCAAGCGTTAAAGGTTCTCACGATCACAGAAGTCATCGTTGAATGTGTAGGAGTCAGTACGGATCTCCAGGTCCCGCTGCTGATTATTGACTGGAGAAGGGTCTCGATCATGTCTGCATTATTCACGAACCGTAGGGTGGCACACTTAAGAGTTATCGGACACCATTTTGGAGCACATATGTTTCAAACGAAAGAATTGCAAAGCGCAGGAATTGTTTCAATAGAAACCGGAAATTGTTTCGGGTGAAATTGCAGAAAGTGGTTCTGCATGTGATATTGAAATATTGCAAGGGGCTATATGTGAATGTTTGTTAATTAAAGTAATTAACAAAATTCTGAATAAATTTAATAAAAAGAGTTTTATTAAATGAGAGAGCATTAAACTTGGAGAATTTTAATGCATTTAAAGTGGAGACTTTAAAAGGGAATGTGAAGAGGAATTTTAATGTGGAGGGGTTACCACCACATGAATGGGGGAGGTGAGGGGTCACCCCCATGCACCGGCCATGGAGAGAGGGGGCACGCCCCTCCTTCTATAAAAGGCTACCCATTCCCTCCTTCATGCACACACCTCCTTGTGAAGGATCTCTCTCCCCCTCTAGAATTATTCTCCCATGGTCTCGGATTAGCGAGATACATGTTCCCGGTGGCATTTCGTCTGGAAGGAGTTGCTGCTTCCGCTGGATCGTTGGAGCAAGGAGGTGGAGGTTGTCCGGTGGCTTGAACGTGTGTGCGAGTGCGGATGCGCTGCTGAGTTGCGGCGCTCGGACTTCCTCACGATCTTGAGATCGGCAAGGGTACGACTACATCAACCACGAGTTCCTACTCGTTAACAAAACTCGTTGTCTTCGAGGGTAAGTTCTCGTTGGATGTATGTCCACCCTTTTCTTTGTACCTAGTAGATAGATCTTGGCGTGTAGTTCACACCGTAGGAATTTTTTTGTTTTCTATGCTGCGGACCCAACAGACAGTCTATCAACTATGACCCAAATTGAGTCATTTCCCCTACTAGAAGTAGGTAAACCGGTGATAAAGTCCATTCCGACGAAATCCCATTTCCATTCCGGAATCTGCAATGGTTGCAATAGTCCTGCAGGTCTCTGATGCTCTGCCTTGACTCTTTGACAGATGTCACACTTGGCGATGTAGCTTCCGATCTCTCTCTTCATCTTGTGCCACCAAAATTGCTCCTTGAAATCCTGATACATCTTTGTTCCTCCGGGGTGGATAGAATAAACAGTATCATGAGCTTCCTTCATGATAACTTCCTTCAGCTCCGAATCTGCTGGCACACAGATACGTCCTTTGTACCACAGTATAACTTCTTCGTCTTCAGTGAATCCAGGTACTTTTCCTATACCAATACGATGTTTGATTCTGTCGATACTTTCATTCCCCTTCTGGGCTTCCTTGATTTGGCTAATCAAAGTGGGTTGAAGTTCAATGCTAGCTAAGAATCCTTTGCTAACCAATTCAGTCCTGAACTGCTCCAACTCTTCATACAAACTTGGTTGCTTCTCCTTGATCATGGTATTTAGCCTACACGGTAATCTGCTAAGAGCATCTGCTACCACCTTGGCTTTGCCGGGGTGATAGTGAATGTCAAGGTCATAATCCTTGATTAACTCTATCCATCTCCTTTGCCTCATATTCAGCTCCTTCTGAGTGAAGATATATTTTAAGCTCTTGTGATCTGAGTAAATCTCACAGCGATTACCCATCAGATAATGACGCCATGTATTCAATGCTAGAACCACAGCTGCTAGCTCAAGATCAAGGGTCGGATAGTTCTGCTCATGCTGCTTCAGTTGTCGAGACAGATATGCGATGACTTTGCCTTCTTGCATCAATACACATCCAAGACCAATCTTGGATGCGTCACAATACACATCAAATGGCTTCTTGATGTCTGGCATGGCCAATATTGGGGCTGATATCAATCTCTTCTTCAGCTCCTGGAAACCGGCTTCACACTTGTCTGTCCATTCAAACTTCTTGTCCTTCTTCAACAATTGGGTCATGGGTCGGGCTATGCTTGAGAATCCTTCTACGAACTTGCGGTAATATCCCGCTAATCCGAGAAATGCACGGACTTGGGTTTGAGTGGTTAGGGCTTCCCATTCTTTGACATCTTTGATCTTGGCGGGATCAACAGAGACTCCTCCGGCAGACACAATATGTCCTAGGAATCCTACTTCCTTCGGCCAAAACTCACACTTGCTGAACTTGGCATATAACTGATGCTCTCTCAAGGTTTCTAGGATAACTCTCAGATGTTTCTCATGCTCTTCTTCTGACTTGGAGTAGATAAGAATGTCGTCGATGAACACAACTACAAACTTATCTAGGAAATTCATAAAGATCTTATTCATGAGATTCATGAAATAAGCAGGGGCATTGGTTAATCCAAAAGACATAACCGTATACTCGTATAAACCATAGCGAGTAGTAAAGGTGGTCTTCAGAATATCCGTTGCACGAATCTTAAGTTGGTGATAACCAGTCCTAAGATCAATCTTTGAGAATACCTGGGCTCCAGTCAACTGATCAAATAGATCCTCTATCTTTGGCAAGGGGTACTTGTTCTTGATGGTGACATCATTCAACTTTCTGTAATCGGTGCACAGACGGTTGCCTCCATCTTTCTTGTCGACGAATAACACTGGTGATCTCGATGGCGATGCACTTGGTTGAATCAAGCCTTTCTCTAACATGGCATCCAACTGCTTCTTCAGTTCCACTAACTCTGAGGGGTTCATGCTATAGGATCTCTGAGCCTTTCTTAGCATAGTCTATCAGTTCTTTATGCCTTGACATGCAGTCCATACCTAGTACTACTTCCAATCCTTTGGTTCCAAGTACAATTAGGTTGGCATAAAAATCTATCCCATGTATTCTGATAGGTACAGCTTTGCAAATTTTTCTAGCTTTGGTTGTTGAACCAGGGATTTGAACAATCATGACATGCTTCAGGTTGGTTGGACGAATCTTACTAGTGCATGCAAATTCTTCGGTGACAAATGAATGCGATCCTCCAGAATCAAACAATACTCTTGCTAAAACTGAGTTGACAGAAAACATACCCAACACTACATCTGGCGCTTCCTGGGCTTCTTCCGCGTTCATGTGGAAGAGACGGCCATTGCGGTTGTGCGGGTTCCCTGGGGAAAATCTCCTTCCTGGTTGAACACGACGCTGCTGCTGAGCTGGGGCATTCACATTGGCATTGGCTGCAGTCTTCTTGGGACACTCATTGGAGTAGTGACCCTTTACTCCACACTCGAAACAAGTGATCTGGGACTTGTCCTTGACTGCGACAGGCACAACATTGCTGCCAGTTCTAGGTGCAGTGTTTTTGTTGTTGCTGTTGTTCTTGGGATGTACACGGTTGAAATTGTTGGCATTACCGGAGTTGTGATTGTTTCCTCCGGACTTCACATTGCCTCCGCTACGGTTGGGGTAGCTTGGGCGAGACATTGGGGGTCGGTTGTTCCTTGGTGCATATCCGGGTGAAGGGTTGGGACGGTACTTCTGGTGACTACTGGATCCAGACTGCTACATCAGACGACGCTTGCGGTTGTCGTTTGCTTGGTTAATCTTCCCTTCCATCTAAATGGCAGAGTCGACTAGCTCTTCGAGATCCTGGAAACGGATGTTGACGAGGACAATCTGCATCTCATCATGCAGTCCGTTCAAGAATCTCTCCTTCTTCTTGGCCTCTGTGTTGATCTCATCAGGTGCATATCTGGCAAGTGACAGGAATCTGTCACGGTACTCCACCACAGTCATTCTTCCTTGCTTTAATTCGCAGAACTCATCTCTCATTCTGTTGGCTAGACCTTGTGGCACGTGGGTGCGGCTGAACTTGACTTTGAATGCTTCCCATGTCATCACTTGGCCATGGTTCATATTGCGGATGCTATTCCACCAAGCTCTGGCATCTCCCGCCAGATAGTGGGTGGCAAAGAGGACTTTCTCATTTTCATCAACTCCTGCAACTTCGAGGTTGTTTTCCTTGGTCTGTAACCAGTCATCAGCATCTAATGAGTTTTTAGAAGTGCTAAAGATTGGGGGATTGGTATTCTGAAAGTTTTTGAGTTTGGATCCCTGGTGATCCTGATTTCCATGTCCTTGGTTGTTGAGAGCCATCTGGGCGATCTGCTGCAATGTTGCTAAGTTGGCTTGGCGCTCCGCCCTGCTTGCTTCACGGTCTGCGATGAGATTCTGCAAGATCTGCAGCATTGGGTCTTGCGAGGAGCTACTCCCTCCTTGGTTTCCACGAGTCATCTGAAGATTGAGATGGATATAGAGGTAAGAGGGAAATTCTACAGTTCATGGTTTTGGGGTTTCAAAGCTAAAACTTTGAGTTAGACTCAGGTTTTTCAACTAACTTCATTTTCATTCATTCATGCAAGCAAGCACACGATACAACACACACCACAACAATCAAAGGGGAAAACAAATGGTTTGAAGAACCATTCTGCAAGCTATGATACAATGAGACCGATACATCTCATGCTACGACAGTGCTCTAGTGCCTCTACTCATCGTCGATGTAGTCGTAGTCATCATCGTCAGTGTAGAAGTCCACGACATCCTCCGCCAGAAAATCATCATCATTGCTGAGGTAAGAATCCATGTCTCCTTGAATGTCTTCACCCTCATCTTCTTCTTCCTTGGCGGCAAGCTGAGCTTCCTTCTCCTTGACGGTCTTCTCGAGGTCGGCCACCTTCTTGCGAAGACAGGCGATGGTGCGATCCTTCTTGGCATCCTGGCGACGAAGAGACTGGCGGTCCTGGATGAGCAGTGCGAAAGTCTGGGCCTTCTGGTCGGCAATGGCACGGTTCTGGTTGGCTAACTCTCTGGCATTGTCCAGTTCCTGCTGTCTGTCATGAAGCAGGAAGTCAAGGTTCTCCACTTGACGCCACAACTCTGGGTGACTTGGCATCTCCATTGGCATTCCCATGAAGTCACTTCTTGCATAGTGGGCAAAACGAGTTCCTTGGATCTTGTTGATGTTGAGGGCACATAGACGTGCGAGAGCTTCATGCATTGCCCTGGCTAATCCATCTAGCCAGTTGTTCTCTCTCACGGAGAACTGAATTCTCCCAGAAGTTGGTGCTTCAATGCTTCCTCTAAGATCTATGGTGACTAGCCAATGTAGGTCTCCTCCTGGTGGTCCTGGAAGTTGAGCTCCAAGAAACCCCGGGTGCGGGCGTCCCAATAACTCTGACAGTGAGTCTAGATCCCTCTCGAAGATCAGCTGACCTCCGTTTCCCAACTGGTAAAACTTGCTGAACTGAGTCTCCGTCTACAAGAATTAAGGATGAGGAAGTTAGTGAAGTGATCAAGTGTGTCAATTTTTAAGTAGTAGTGTAAGAATTTTGAGGAACATGAATTTTTGAGAAAGAAAGAATTCACAAGGGTAAGAGAGGAGATAGTTTTTCATAAATACTCACTTTGGTTTGGAAACTAAGTTTTTGTTTGAACGTCCATTCTAACTAGGGTCTCCTATGGTCAGGATGGCTCTGATACCAACTTTGTCAACACCTGGGTTTTTTAATCCCAGATGCCCGTTATGCCATACCTCGCAATCCCAGGATTAACATTTTTGCGAGACATGACGGATTGGATATCACAGTACATCATCCATTACAAACCATACATAAGGTCTTACACAAATAAGGATCTCATGATCCAGTCTTAATACAACAAGTAGCGGAAATAAAAGATAAGCGTAGCGGTGGGGTCCATCTTTAGGGGCACAGGAAATGCTGATGAAGGCAGATAGTCCTAGTTATCATAGTCATCCTGCTGGCCATCATCTTGATAATTTCCTTCATAGTCTGGCCATGATAATAGCCAGGGACAAAAGCCATGAGTACTCTTTAAGTACTCGCAAACTACCACTAACAAGTAGGATAATTCTAAAGTTAAAGTGCTAACTCTATGTTTAACTATAAAGTTAAGTTTGAAACCTAAGCTGAGTTCTGAAGCAAAGAAAGATAAAGTAAAATTCTAGAATCACTTAAGTTGGGAAGCTATTGTCATAAACACAACCCTGTTGTGGTCAAGTCAAGATTCATCATTCATTTCAAGTTATTTAGAAAACATCTGACAACGAAACAGTATGGCCATTACAACTGTCCATAACCGCGGATGCGGCTATTCGAATAGTTTGACACTCTGCAGAGGTGGTACACTTTCACCACAAGATTCGATACATCTATCATGGATAACCCTGAATCATCATACTTAGTATGCAAATAATCAAACATAACCTTCCCTTTACACACCCTAGTATAAGCACCTCTCCTATGAGCATGGCCTCCCAACCATGACCATCTGTCATCTTGGGAACTACATAGGTGGACATCATGAGAGGTAGCCTCAGCTCAAACCTCTCCCACGAGGGAACTAATACTAATGCATATAAATTTCCAGCTAAGCCTTACCCAATTCAGGTAGTGTGGTTGTATAGTAAATTTGGAATGGTATCGCATCCGAATCCAACCATCAGTTTTATAAAAGGGTTAAGGCTCATGCCTCAACATTTTCATCATCATCAACCATTTGTGTTTCTCAACACATGTCAAAACATCTCAATAGAATGACTCATCATTCCAAGGTTTTCATAATTCATTTTCACCAAGTGTTCCCATCTAAAGTGACTCCTTTTTGATCTATTCTAAACTACTAAGTTAAGAGTGTTCACTAAGATGGAAAAGATGGGTTCAATCTCATGCCATAGAATGACATCTAAATGTTTCTAAATAGGTCAAGTTTTATACTTTTTATGCTAACTTCAAAACAAGTAAAGAACTTTGGGTAAACTAAGGGAGGTAAAACCTGTAAATAAGACTTGGGGTACTAATAGTCAAAGGGGGGGGGGGTGATCAAAGCATGCCTAAGGCATCTTTGCTAAACCATCTAGTTTGATCCTAGCTTGCTAAGCACTAAACTTGAAAATGTTAGCTTGCATTCTTAATGGTGGCTTGCACTTGGATGGTGCTAGCTTGCTAATAGTAGCTTGCCTTGGGTAGTGCAGTGGTTGAAGTTTTCTTCTTCTTCTTCTTCTTGGTAGAACTCCTCCTTCTCGAAAGCTTGGTCGGTACTATCGTCTATAAATACATACGGAGTACACAATCACCAGGTCATGGCGGTGGCTAGGCTTAAAGGCGCGGCAACGCGGGCTTTGTGCTGGTCGGGCGCGTCACGCGCTCTAGGCGGCAGAGGCGGCAGGTCCGACGGTGAGCGGTGGCTAGGGTGCATTGGGCGGCCAGCGGGGATGTCTGGGGTGTTCCCTAGGTCATGGCGGAGCGATAGGCGCGGGATGCGGTCGAGGGGTGGTCTGTGCACGTGGGGACAGTGCGTGCTCCGTGGGTGGCATTGGCATGGTCGACTAGCTCCGGGCGCGGCGGTTCCTGGCCGCTCTGCTCTCTGTCTCTGGGCTGGGGCTGGTTGGACGGTGGCGGTGGACCACGGCTAGCTTGTAGACATGGCGAGAGAGGGGGAAGCGGTCTGCTGCTGCGAGTGCATGGTTGGCCGGCGAGGAGTGGCTCGACATGGCAATGCAGTGCAGCTAGGAGGTAGGGGATGTGCTGGTGTTGGTCTGGTTAGGCTTGAGGGAGACAAGAGTGATCAAAGCACTCCAATTTTCTAGACAAGATCAAGCCCAAAACAGTGATAGTTAGGCCACTTTGATCTTGCCCACAAAGTGTTTGATGAAATGGCCGAAAGAGAAAAACTTTGGAATTTTGAGTTCAAAATTTTTGGGTGTTCTCCACTAGTGCTAGGTAGTCTCTGGCTGCAAGGGTTTTGAAAGTGGAGCTCAAATAGATGGTTTTTGAAATAGGGGTGATCTATGCATATGCATTGGATTCGATTTTGACATGCCAATTAAAATAAGTAAATGAATGTTTTTAGCAGATCAAAAGGTGGGCCTTGGTACCTCATAATGTGTACTAGCAAGGGGTGCAAAGATTATGAATTGTTTCTGTTAAGAAATGAGTGCTAGGAACACTCAAAGCAGTGTAGTGGATTAAAATGGCCAAAATGACCATTCCTCCTTTTTAATTCTTTTTGACTTGCTTTTCTTTAGGAAAAGTTTAGGAATGATGTGATGATGTTTAAATCACCTAAGAATCATTTTACAACCAAAGAAGCACAGAACCATGGCAATTCAAATCAATTCCTATTTTAAATGCACAAACACATGAATGCTTTCATTTTTAATTTGGAAAAGTTTTTGTTAACCCTATTTTTGATGATTTAGATCTTGATAAGCTTGGATTGAAGTTTTGGGATGTTACACCAACTAATGTGGCGATGGGGGTGATCGAACTGGTGGACGATGGCGGTTCCAGGCGTGGTCGCGGCGGCTCCTGGGGCAGTCACAATCAATGGCGCCCTTCTCCTCCAGTGGCGTCCAGCTCCGGCAAAGTTCCGACCAACGGGTGCTCGCCTTGAGGTGGGGAATGGTCAGTGGCGAGAGGGGAGGTGAATGGTGTGCAGAATGAGGCTGGGGGTGGCCTCCTTTTATAGGCTCGATGACGGGATAGCGCGACATGGTCCAGCGACGGTGGCGACATGGCTACGGGCGGCTAGAGGCGTGGCTGCGAGCGGCGATCAATGCGCGGTCTGCTGGCAGTCCTCTACGGTGTAATGGCGCGGCTAGGGGCAGTGGCATGTGGTCGGGAAAGGTCGCTGCTCTGCGCGGCAGAAGCAGCGTTCGGTCGCTGCGGGTCAATCGACAGCGAACAGGAATGTCTGGGGGCATGCTGGGGTTAAGGCAGAGCAGCGCGTGCGAGCTGAGGGCAATGCGGGGTCTGTGCGAGGCTATCGGGCGGGACGCTCTAGCGTGGTCCGTGCAATGCGCAGAGGCGGAGGGCGCGGGCTGTCTGTGGTGGTCCATGGACGACATTGCTCAGGGAAGGGACAGTGGGTGGCGGTGTGATCACGCCTACCTCCCCGGCATGGCGGAATGGGGCTGTGTGGTATCCTGTGACGTGGGCATGGTCGACCGGCGAGCATGGCCTCGGGTTGGCGTGGCACTGCTGCTAGAGGCTAAGTGGTAGCTCCTTGATGGCATGGTTAGAACTAGGGGAGACAAGGGGAGTGGATTGAGGTCAAATGGGTCGATAAAGCATTGATCAAAACAATATTAGTTAGGCAGGTTTATCTGTGACCACAAGGTGTTCGACACAATGGCCGCAAGAGAATTTTATTTGAATTTTGAGGAGATTTTTGGTGGATGTGTTAGTCATAAGCTTGATCATCTGTGGTTGCTTGGGATTGTCAAGGTGGTTTTTGAAAAAGTGGGATCTATGCCTATGTAATGGATTCCATTTTCAAATGTCATTTAAAATTAGTGGATAAATGTTTCTATAAGATTTCAAAGTGGGCCTTGGTAGATCTTTAATTGTACTAGCAAGGGGTGAAAAGAGTTGAGAATGTTTCTGTTTGAAAATGAATTCTAGGAACACCTAAAGTGGCCTAGTGGATTAAAATGGCACAAAGGACCATTTGCATTTATTAATCTTATTTGATTCTTTTTCTTTGGATTTTGTTTTTAAATGGTCTAGATGATGTGTCATTCACCTTTAAACCATTTCTCGACATATAGATCAAGCAAACATGGCATTTCCAAACAATTCCATATTAATGCAAACACACATATGCATTCCTAGTTATTTTAATGATAAAAAAGTTTTTGTTAACCCTAAATTGGATGATTTGGATCTTGATAACCTTAATTAAAGATTTGGGATGTTACAAATACTAACAACAAGATCAATCATAGAACAGAAATTGCAAACTAAAATAAGATGTGTAAAAGGTAAATGATAGAACTTCTCATTAATATTCCATAACGGCAACTCACACCAAGGGATACATAGATAACTAGCTAGAGGAGAGATACTTCCACAATGCAAACCATCCTATATGATAACTGCTCTATTCATGATATGACTCTACTAAAAAGGTAAAAAGATAAAAGATAATGATGTGATACCCCGACACTCTCCCAAGCTTGGAACAAACCAAGGGGATGCCAAAACCTGATGATGAATTACTCTTTCGGTGGTGGTGGTGTTCTCTCGTCATCATCCGACTTCCAACGTAAGGGCTCCCCATCAACAAAATACATCTTGGTTTCCAACATCCTGAAACTAGCAGCAGCACTTATGTGTTTAAACCTAGCCTCATACTCACAGTTTTGATTTTGCACATCGTAGAAGTATGCTTGTAGTTGGTTGGTTGTTTGATGGAGTGAGAGAACTTCATCCCTAAGCTCAGCAGTCTCCTTCTTGTGCTCGGCGATGAGTTATGAACTAATCTTATGGATGATGTCCACTTCGCGTTCTGCCATCTTCTTGTACCTAAAGACTTCTTGCTCCAGTGCTTCCATCCTGTCCTCCAGACTACCTTCTCCTTTAGGGCCCTGAACCTCTTTTAGCTGTACCTTCCCATCTTCGAGTGACAACTCCTTGGGGTGAAACTTCAACTCATACATGTACGGGTTGAAGATGTCCGCGGAAGAATCCTCCTTGGGTGATCTAGAGGAAGACATTGTGGCTCCAAAACCGAGAATCCGCCTCTCAGAAACAGATCGAAACGAAAACACGACGAGAACACGATATATGAACCTCGGGGATCCGGGAGATTATATATTACAAAGTTTAACAACAAAAGGAAGGTACTGGGAGAAAACGGGTCGGAGACGGGCTTTGGGGTGGCCACACCCCCTGGTGGCGCGGCCAGGTGGGCCCACGCCATGGGGTGGTGTGAGCCACTCAGGCTCCGTTTCCGTCCCTCTTTCGACTCATTGTCTTCCACGTTAGATAAAAACTGCAAAAATATAAATTGAAAGGTTTTTCGTGGACTTTGTCTTACCAGAACTATTACCTATTCGAAAATAGACTTTGTAGGTTTCTGAATTTGATCTTTAATGAATTTTTCCGGATTCACCACTTGAATAACATTAATATCTTCATTGTAAGAATCTTCAAAAATATAGTGCTTGAGTCTTTGACCATTCACCATTGATACATCCATTTTGCATCACTATTCTATATCATAATCTACTATTATTCATTGATATATTTCATATTAAGAGATGATACTTATGTTATTTCATCTATTTTTCCATGGTTGATGAATTTTGGAGGATGGACCGCACAAGTCAGGATTCCGATGGAAAAGGCACCGTTTGGAGGCGAAATTCGCGAAGATCATAAAATTCCAAAAAATATATGGGAAATCCTATTTTTCCAGAAGACGAAGAATGCTAGAAGGGGGAGTGGAGATGGGCCACAGGGGGCCCACATCACCCCCTTGCGCGGGCCACCCCTGGCCATGCCACCAGGTGGTGTGGCCACCCTTGCCCACTCTTGGCTCTCCCCTTTGGCGTATATTATCCCCACGAAACCCTAATACTTGGGGAGTGACGACAGAAAGATGCCGTCGCCTCTGTGGGGCGGAAAACTACAGAGGGAGAAAGATCTCTCCGGCATACAGATTCTGCCGGGGGAATTCCTTCCCGGAGAGGGGAGATCGTCACCATCAACACCATCATCAAGATGGACTTCATCAGGATCATCATCATCATCTCCACCAGCACCATCATCACCACTCCATACCGCTGTAACAATTGGATTGAATCTTGCATAGTTCTTAGGGGAAACTTTCCTGGTGTTGATTATTCCTTGTAGTAGATGCTATTGAGTGAACCATTGAATTATTGTTATGTTCAGATTGTTGCTTATCATTATATCATCTATAATCTTGATCCGTATGATGTCTTGTGAGTAGTTCGTTTAGTTCTTGAGGACATGGGAGAAGTCATGTTGTTAGTAGTGGAATTGTGTTGAGAAAGATTCAATGGTTTGATATTTAAGTTGTGGTGTATTTCTTCTAGTGGTGTCATGTGAACGTCGACTACATGACACTTCACCTATATGGGCCTAGGAGAATGCATTGTGTATTTGGCAACTAATTGTAGGGGTTGCCAGAGTGACAAAAACTTGAACCCCTGTTAGGAAACCTTTGCACAAGGGATGTCAGGGTCTTAGAGTTTAAAGCTGTGGTTAGATTTCTATCTTAATTACCTTCTTGTACTTGTGGATGCTTGCAAGGGGTATAATCACAAGTATGTATTAGTCCTATGAAGGTCGGTACATTAGCACAGGTTCACCCACACAGCACTTAGCAAACTAAAGAAGATTAATCAACTATATGAAGCAAAAGCACTTGACGATATTCCCGTGTGTCCTCGAGATGTTTGGTCATCTTAAGTAATACAACCGGCTTGTCCTTTGCTGAAGAAAGGATTGGGCCACTTGCTGCATTCTTTATTATTGTCTTTTATTTACTCGCACTTTATTTACTTGTATTATCAAAACCCCCTAAAAATCTATTTTCTAAGAATTTACAGAGAATTCCTGCTCCAAGCCACTCGTCAACACCTTTTGCTCCTCATTGGGTTCGACACTCTTACTTATCAAAAATACTTAAACATGTGTATTTTTGCTTCTTTATGCTCTATTTTTCTTCAATTCATATTCCTATGTGAGCATCATTAAAATTATCATGTCCATCTTAATGGCTATAAAGAAAGAGCTTTTGGGAGACAACCCAATATATTTGTGCTTTCGGTTTGTTTTCGCTTATTTGAGTCTTGAAAGTTATTACTTCGGTAATAACCTCTCTTATCCTTTTTGTTTGGTTTTTGTGTCAAGATCAACCTCTAACGAGAGAGAAGTAATATTTGGAAAAATTGTTGTCCCGAAACAGATTTTTGTGCTGCATTGTAAAAATTAGTGAGAGATATCTGTACGTCGGATTGAGCTGTAATTTTTTGTGCTTCTGCCCCTGATTGTTATTTAACTTTATTTAGTTTTGCACTTTTTGATTTGAGCAACATAAGATCTTCGAAAAAATTGATCTTTACCTGCTGGTCTGTTTTGACAGATTTTTGCCACTCTAGCATTTGCCTCTTAAATCGATTTGCTTTTTGAATTCTTTTGGGCTTTCGGAAGGAGTTGTTTTAGTAGCTTATGTTTTGATGGATTTCAGTTGAAATTGAACTTAAAAGGTTTATTACCTCGCTTGAACTAATGTTGCTAATGAGAATTATGTGAAGTTTTGTGTGAAAGAAATTTCCAGGTTAGTGGAGAAAATGGTATAATGAGAAAGTGACAGGTTTCATGACTCGAGAAATATGTGTATGAACATGAAGATATTGATGCTATTCAAATGGTAACAACAGAAAAATTTATCAAAGACCAAGTTCAGAGACCCGCAGAGTCCGTTTTCAAATAGGTAATAGTTCTGGTAAGAAAAGTTCCGCGAAAAATCTGTCCAATTATATTTTTGCAGTTTTTATCTAACAAGGAAAGCAAGGAAGTGAAAGAGGAACGGAAACGGAGCCAGGGTGGCTCACACCACCCTGTGGCGCGGGCCCACCCCTGGCCGCGCCACTAGGTGGTGTGGCCGCCCCGGAGTCTGTCTCCGACCCGTTTTCTCACAGTACCTTCCTTTTGTTGTAAAAATTCGTAATATATAATCCCCCGGATCCCCCGAGGTTCGTATATTGTGTTTTCGTTTCGATCTATTTCTGCCAGAAACTATTATTAAAGTTTAGAAGCACAATGGTCTCCACCAAGAATAAGGGAAAGGATCCTGCAGAGGAGGATCCCCAAGACCCTGGGCAGGAGAAGGAGATCGAGAGTAAAGATGAAGAGGAGGCAAAGAAAAGACAGCATCTGCACACCGGCACTACCATTGCAAGCATTGGAGTGGTGGCAAACCCTGCCAGGATCAAAAGGACTACACATATGTCAACTGGAGGGAAGCCTCCGCGTCACTGTTTGGCTCCACGGTCACCTTCTCCATGCACCAAGAATCCCTTCCATACCCTTACCCATGAGCATCAATTCCGGAATATGCCCAAGGACAAACTACCCTCCAATTGGGATATGCCTCGTTCTAACCATGCAGGAAAAGAAGACTTCAAGGAGGAACAGTGGGGAAATAATCGTAAGAGATGGGAATCACAACCCAACATGATCATGAACCGCATTGAGCAAAGGTCACAGTTGATTCGTACGCTCACCTTCGAGATTGAGGACTTGAGGAAATTTATTGAGAAGCTCATCGAGAGAACACCACCACCACCAAAGGAGTAATTTGTCATCAGGTTTTGGCATCCCCTTGGTTTGTTCCAAGCTTGGGGGAGTGCAGTGATGGCCCAAAATATATCGAGCTCGTTGGGGAACCCCAAGAGGAAGGTATGATGAGCACAGCAGCAAGTTTTCCCTCAGTTATGAAACCAAGGTTATCAAACCAGTAGGAGCAAGGAAACACCTCCAAGGTGTTGTTGCCAACTTGGAATCCTGCACAACACAACCACAGAACTTTGCTCCCAACTTACGATGAGGTTGTCAATCTCACCGGTTTTGCTGAAAACAAAGGATTAAACGTATCGAGTAGAAGAAAGTAAAAGCTAGCAGAAATTAAACAAAAAACAGTAAACAGTTGTAGATTGATTGTAAAAGAAAGGACCGAGGTCCATAGTTCACTAGTGGTGGTTCTCCTTAAGATAGATAACATGTTGGGTGAACAAATTACAGCGGGGCAATTGACAAACATCAAGAAAGCATACATGCATATATTAATCATCTTGACTCCTTTGAGATTCGATTGGGCATTACAAAATTATACATAGAACATAATCCAACTGCATCTATGACTGATAATCCACCTTTAGGTTATCATCCGAACCCCCTCCAGTATTAAGTTGCAAGCAACAGATAATTGCATTGCGCATTGCGCGTAAAGTAAATTATACGATTGTTCTATGAACAAAGGATTGTTGTTTTCTCCCTAGTAGCAACAACACATCTAGTACCTTAGAGATTTCTGTCACTTCCCCAGATTACTAGAGGCATGAACCCACTATCGAGCATAAATACTAACTCTTGGAGTTGCTAGCATCTACTTGGCCAAGATAGCTACTAACAACGGAAAGCTTGCAAGATCACAAATAATAAAGACATGATAGAATCAATAATAAATCTGAAATAGCATCTCAATATCCATCGGATCCCCGCAAACACAACATGTAGAGATACAAATAGATGATCTTGATCATGAACGGAGCTCACAAGATCTAAACATGATAGCACAAAGGAGAAGAACCAGCCATCTAGCTACTACATGGACCCGTAGTCCAAGGATGAACTACTCACACATGACACCGGAGGCTTGCATGATGATGAAGAAGGCCTCCAGGGTGAATTCCCCTCTCCGGAAGGGTGCCAGAAAGAGCTTCAGATCCCTCCTGATCTAGGGACGGAGACGAGGGCGGCTACAGACTCTTTCGTGGAATTTTGATCAGGTACTTATGGTTTCTGTATCGAAGGCTTCTTATAGTCGGAAGGGGAGGCCGAGGGGGGGTGCCCTGGGTGGCCGCACCACCCCCTGGCGCGGGCTAGGCTTGGTCGCGTGGCCAGGTGGTGTGGCCGCCCTTGGCCCCTCTCCGTCTCGTATTTTGGATCTGTGTCCCCCTCGGTGAAAAACTGACTTTGGCTTTTGTCCCGTCCAATTTTTAGAATATTCATTTTTTGACTTCCTGGAACCAAGCACAGCAGAAAACATGCAGCTGGCACTGTGGCATCTTGTTAATAGGTTAGTCCAAGAAAGTGTATGAAAAGTACTTCAAAGTTGGAGCAAAACATAAGAAAGAAGATAAAAAACAAGCATGGAACATCAAAAATTATGGATATGTTAGCAATGTATCAACATCCCCAAGCTTAACTCCTGCTCGTCCTCGAGTAGGTAAGTGATAAAAAGAAAGAATAATTTTTGAGGTGACATGCACCATCATAAACTTGATCAAAGTATTTGTAAAACATTGATAGTTGGGATCATAGTACTTCAACATAGCATGAAAGATAAAGTTCTAACAATAAGACATTGCAACTATGTTGCAACATGAAAAGGCACAAACAAAAGATTCTGGAATAACGATGCTTTGCAAGATGTTTGTTTGTTTCACATAAAGAAAACATAACATAGTGGCATTCAGCTTGTCCCTCATAGAGTAGCAAACATAAATGCATATGACACCTTCAAAGTTTACAAGAGTGACTAGATACAAGTAGTTTAAGAACAAGCAATATCAAGTTATGCATCAATCAACAAGTCTTGGGACAATGCACATAAAACTAAGAATGGCCACTATGCTCTCAAAGTAGGTGCATAAAGGTAGAAGGTGGAGACTCAACATAAAAGTAAAAGAAAGGCCTTCATAGAAGGAAGTAGAGATTCAAGTTTCATAAAGAGCTTCCAAAAATTATGGTACTTGTTAGCTTTCAGCTCTCATTGCCCCTATCATAAGCATATTTAAGTGATTAAGGTTAAAGTTACACAACTAAGAGGATATGCTTGACAAGTTATAAGCCGAAATCTCATGCCCCTTACTCACAAAGACCGAACCTCATGCTACTCAACTTTAGTCACGCGTAAGCTCTTGTAATTGTAAGTACATATGTATCATAGAGAACCTCCAACAAGGTACCCCTTGCACATGATACAGGAGCTATCCCATAATCAAAATGACAAGGCAAGCATACAATGAGTATCTCAGCGATCTTTTTATTTGCTATTTGCATAGGTTTTTATTGAGGATGCTTCATAGAGTGCTCATTATGGTTATGCTGCAAGTTTTCACCATGATTAGGCATGGCTTAGGCTAGCGGCCCAAGCGTTTCTCTAACACACATACAAACTCCATGATCTTACAAGTTCAACTTTTATTTCACACCGCCGGGATCCATAAGCAAAAGAACATGATATGAACGGGGTACAATGTACAAGTGCAATGTTGAAAGCGTTCCCCATGATACATGGTTCTGCTAATTTCAACTTATAAAGCGCAAGCATATACACAACAAAGATGGACACAATGGTTCAAGTTTATTAAATGCAAGAAAGTAAAGTGTGCCATCAAGTTCGTGAGAGCTTTAATCACTAATTTTCACATAACAAGTTTAATTCGGAAGGTAGATAAAAACATGAATATACTTGGAATAGCAAATGGTAATAGGTAGGTATGGTGGACTCTTTGTAATAACTTGGTTTTAGGAGTTGGATGCATGAGTGGAACTCATACTTGGTTACGGAGGCTAGCAAAAGACTGGGAGCGACCAACTAAGAGAGCAATAATGGCCATAATCATGCAGAGCGACAAAACATCATTGATCAAAGCATAAAGTGATACTAAAAGTTGAAAAGTAAAGGATCATAAAGGCTATGGTGACTTGGGATAGTCATAACATGGTGTGAGCATGCGCCAAGTCAACCCAAATAAAACATCAAAGGAGAATACCACAATACTATGCCTTAATATGCTAAAACAACGCATGATTCTTCCAAGGCACATTAAGCAATCTCAATTGTTTATAACAATTCATGCTACAACAAAGATTACTAAGAATAAAGCCAAAACAATATCAAGCATGGCATGATAAAGCATAGGCCACAGTCAAAAAACAAGCTCTCTTTACCACTTAAGCATGAACTTTCCTACTCTTTTCCAATCCAAACCAAACTATTTAAAACTAATGTATGAAAGAGGGGGTCCAACCAATTTATTCAAGCAAACTAAGAAAACCAAAACCAAAACTAAAAAGAAGATGCTCCAAGAACAACACAACTGTGCATGAAACAATAAAAATGAAGTGTTTGGAAGAAACCTGGGATTTTTATTGATGAAGAAGGGGATGCCTTGGGCATCCCCAAGCTTTGACGCTTGTACTTCTTGGATATTTCTTGGTGTGACATGCGTGGAATCCCAAGCTTGAGCTTTAGTCCATTCTTCATCCTCATTACTCATTCCTTCCATACACCTGAAATTTTTCCTTCATACAAAACTTCACACAATCTTTATTAGCAACATTAGTGCACTCAAGATAATAAGTCCCTGGGTTCAGTTTCAACACCAATAAACTTCCATTAAAACAAAAGCAACTGTAGCACTTCCCTCAAAAAGCTCAATTCTCCAAAAGAACTCAAAAAGGAACCAACAAGAAGCAAATGCAAATAATGGCAGAAATCTGTCAAAACAGACCAGCAGGTAAAAACGAATTTTTTCGAAGACCTTCTCTTGCTCAAATCAAAAAGTGTTGAACTAACGAAAGTTATATAACAACCTGGGGGTAGAATCCCCAAAATTCACGCCTCAAAACGACATACAGAGATTTTACACGAATTTTTACGGTGAAGAATAAAAATCTGTTTCGGGACGGCAACTTTCCCAAGCATTACTTCTCTCTCATTAGAGGTTACTCTTGGCACAAAAAGCAAATAAAAAGGATAAGCAGCGGTTATTACAGAAGTAATAACTTCCAAGGCTCATCTAAAACTTTTGGGTTATCTCCCAATAAGTGCTTTTCTTTAACGCCTTTGAGCTAGGCATGATAATTTCGATGATGCTCACATAAAAAATATGAATTGAAGTAAAAGAAAGCATCAAGAAGCAAATTCAAAACACATTTAAGTCTAGCCCACATCCTATGCATAGAAATCTTATATACAAATAAATTCACAAAGAACAAAGTGACATGCATAGGAAGATAAAACGAGAGTAAATTCAAAACTTTCAGCACATAGAGAGGTGTTTCAGTACCATGAAAACTTTTACAACCATATTTTCCTCTCTCATAATAATTTTCAGTAGCCTCATGAATAAACTCATCAATATAACTATCACATAAAGCATGCTTTTCATGATCTACAAACACATAATTTTTATCAAGCTCAAAAATAGTGGGATTAAAACCTTCATACCCACTTTTAACAATTTTATAACAAGATGACTGATCAATATCATTTTCAATACTAGTACAATTAATATTATCAACCAATATAGGACCATCATCTAGAGCTTTATTATAAACATTTTCAAAAGAATCCGCATGAACATAACATTCATCCTCCTTTGGTAAGCATGGAGGATAATCAAATAATGTAAGTGGTAAAGAGTTACTCTCATTAGAAGTTAGGCATGGGTAGATCCATTCTTCCTCCTCTAGATCATCACTCTCCTCCACTTTTTCATCCAATGAGCTTCTAGTTTCAGCAATTTCTTCTTCCATAGGCTCTTGCAAGGCATTAGTCTCTTCCATTGGTGGAGAGCATCTATTAAGATATTCAAGAATATATCTATTCTTTACCTTGTAATTATCAAAGAAAAATTTAAGTATATCATAAACCTCATATTTATAAGGCACGTCATCAATATTTTCAAGCAAATAAGCAAGTTCGAATGCACCCTTCCAAGCAATAAATTCTTCAATTTGTTCCACATCGTAAAAGTCATAATTTCCCTTAACATAAGAAGATATGGTAACATCATCATTATACTCACATTGAAAAGGGAGGTGTTTATACCTCCTACAGCAAAAAGATTTATCAAAGAAATAAGTAACATTATAAGTAGGGCACACGTTACTAGCAATGGAATACAATTTATTAATTTGTTCCCATAAGTGTTTCCCTTTTTGTGACAAGCGGTGTTCCTTATAATAATATTTTTGTTCTTTCGTGAACCCACCTTGCCAATAAGATTCAGTTTCAAAGAAACCAACCATTGATAGAAAGCATGATAAAGCAAGACAATAACAGACCAATGAAAATAACAACTATAGTAGGAACTGATTTTTTGTATTTTTGATAAAAAGAAACAAGCAAACAAAGCAGAAATAAACTAAGCAAAACAAAAGTAACAAAGTAAAGAGATTGGTTATGAGGGACTCCCCTTGTGAAGATGTCCTTGTCTCCCTGGAAACGGCGCCAGAAAATATGCTTGATGGCCCAAAATATATCGAGCTCATTGGGGAACCCCAAGAGGAAGGTATGATGAGCACAACAGCAAGTTTTTCCTCAGTTATGAAACCAAGGTTATCGAACTAGTAGGAGCAAGGAAACACCTCCAAGGTGTTGTTGCCAACTTGGAATCCTGCACAACACAACCACAGAACTTTTCCCCCAACTTACGATGAGGTTGTCAATCTCACCGGTTTTGTTGAAAACAAAGGATTAAATGTATCGAGTGGAAGAAAGTAAAAGCTTGCATAAAGTAAACAGAAAACAATAAACAATTGTAGATTGATAGTAAAAGAAAGGACCGGGGTCCATAGTTCACCAATGGTTGTTCTCCTTAAGATAGATAACATGTTGGGTGAACAAATTACAGCGGGGAAATTGACAAACATCGACAAAGCATACCTGCATATACTAATTATCTTGACTCCTTTGAGATTCGATTGGGCATTACAACATTATACATAGACCGTAATCCAAGTGCATCTATGACTAATAATCCACCTTCAGGTTATCATCCAACCCCCCTCCAGTATTAAGTTGCAAGAAACAGATAATTGCATTACGCATTTCGTGTAAAGTAAACAATACGATTGTTCTATGAACAAAGGATTGTTGTTTTATCCCTAGTAGCAACAGCACATCTAGTACCTTAGAGATTTCTATCACTTCCCAGATTACTAGAGGCATGAACCCACTATCGAGCATAAATACTAACTCTTGAAGTTGCTAGCATCTACTTGGCCAAGATAGCTACTAACAACGGAAAGCATGAAAGATTACAAATAACAAAGAGATGACAGAATCAATAATCAATCTGAAATAGCATCTCAATATCCATCAGATCCCTGCAAACACAACATGTAGAGATATAAATAGATGATCTTGATCATGAATGGAGCTCACAAGATCTAAACATGATAGCACAAAGGAGAAGAACCAGCCATGAGAAGTTCTATCATTTACTCTTTTGCATCTCTTATATTAGTTTTCAATTGCTATTATATGATTGATCGTGTTGTTAGTATTGGTATCACTTTGGGACCATTGAGTAAATTTAGTTGGTTTTGGAAAACCTGGCTCGGTCAGTAGCAATACTACTTTGAGAATTGAATGAAAAAAGATAAAAGTACTTTCAAGAAATATAATTTCATCATCTTTCTTTCTTGGTTGGCTCATAAGCTTAGTATTCTCTAGTTAAGGTCTTTTGTGCTTCCAAGGAAGATTGCATGTTTGTTTTTATCACATGTATGTTTGTTTGTTTCCTTCAACTCTTATACTTGCTACCCAACCTTGCTAGCCAAAAACCTGTACTGAGAGGGAATGCTTCTCGTGCATCCAATCCTTAAACCAAAACCCATGCCATTTGTGTCCACCATACCTACTATTAGCATTATTGCTATTCCAAGTAAATTCATTGTTTTATCTACCTTCCGAATTAAACTCGTTATGTGAAAATTAGTGATTAAAGCTCTCACGAACTTGATGGCACACTTTACTTTTCTTACACTTAATAAACTTGAACCATTGTGCCCATCTATGTTGTGTATATGCTTGCGCTTTGTAAGTTGTGAATTAGCAGAACCATGCTGTCATGGGGAACGCTTTCAACATTGCACTTTATTTAGTTGATATCATGCTCTTTTGTTTATGGATGTCGTCATTGTGAAATGAAAGGGGAGCTTGTAAGTCCATGGAGTTATGTATGTGTGTTAGAGAAATGCTTGGGCCGCTGGTCTAATCCATGCCTAATCATGGTGGAAACCTGCAGCGTAACCATAATGAGCAATCTATGAAGCATTCTTCTTGTAAAAAAAGAGATAAGAGATTGAGAAAAAGGGGAAAAAGAGATGAGAAAAGAGGAAAGAGAGAGAAAAAGCACCATTTTCCCGTGGTAAATAAGAAGATTGCTGAGATGCTCGTTGCGTGCTTGCCTTGTCATTTTGATATGGGGATTCTTTCGTATCATCAGGCAAGGGGTACCCTATTGGAGGTTCTCTATGATACACATGTACTTACTATGACAAGAACTTACCGATAACTAAACTTGAGTAGCATGAGTAACGGCCCTCGTATTCAAGGGACATGAGATTTTCAACTTAGAACTTGTCAAGCATATCCTCATATTTGATCACTTTAACCTTAATCACCTAAAGATGCTTATGATAGGGGCAATGAGAGCTGAAAGCTAATAAGTACCATAATTTTTGGAAGCTCTTTATGAAACTTGAAATCCCTGCTTCCCTCTACGAAGGGCCTTTCTTTTACTTTTTAGTTGAGTTAGTAAACCTATTCCCTTCTATCTCAGCAAGTATTTTGAGTTGTTGTGTTTCATTCATTCATATGATGATTTATTCAATCATGTTTCTTATGTTCCTTGTTTTGCACACTGCTCTTATCTTAGTTAGTATTACTTTGAAAGCTATCATTGAAAACCCCTTATGTTTGAACTCCTGCAAATTGTTAGCTATTCTTTGACCAAGAGCAAAGTTTGCCATTACCAATTGTGATTTACTTTGTGTATCTTTATTGTGTTTCCTTTACTTATTGCAAGTTAAGTTATATAATGGTGAGTTGTCTGCTATTATGATTTATGTATTGATGAATGTGATGCTTCTTGTCCGTATTCTTTTATCGACTCTTCACTCCATAAACCTAAGGTCATGTTTATTGAGCTCAGTTTTTGCTTGGGGACAAGCGAAGTCTAAGCTTGGGGGGATTTGATACGTCCATTTTGCATCGCTATTCTATATCATAATTTACTATTATTCATTGATATATTTCATATTAAGAGATGATACTTATGTTATTTCATCTGTTTTTGCATGGTTGATGACTTTTGGAGGATGGAGCGCTGAAGTCAGGATTCTGATGGAAAAGGCACCGTTTGGAGGCGAAATTCGCGAAGATCAAAAAATCCCAGAAAATATATTGAAGATCTATTTTTCCAGAAGACGAAGGATGCAAGAAGGGGGAGTAGAGATGGGCCACAGGGGGCCCACACCACCCCCTGGCGCAGGCCACCCCTGGCCGCGCCACCAGGTGGTGTGGCGACCCTGGCCCACTCCTGGCTCTCGCCTTTAGCATATATTATCACCACGAAACCCTAATACCTGGGGAGTGATGACATAAATATTCCGCCACCTCTACGGGGCGGAAAACTACAGAGAGAGAAAGATCTCTCCGGCAGACAGATTCTGCTAGGGGAATTCCTTCCTAGAGAGGGGAGATCGTCGCCATCAACACCACCATCAAGTTGGACTTCATCGATATCATCATCATCATTACCATCATCATCTCCACCAGCACCATCATCACCACTCCATACCGCTGTAACAATTGGGTTGAATCTTGCATAGTTCTTAGGGGAAACTTTCCCGGTGTTGATTACTCCTTGTAGTTGATGCTATTGAGTGAACCATTGAATTATTGTTATGTTCAGATTGTTGCTTATCATTATATCATCTCTAATCTTGATCCATATGATGTCTTGTGAGTAGTTCGTTTAGTGCATGAGGACATGGGAGAAGTCATGTTGTTAGTAGTGGAATTGTGTTGAGAAAGATTCAATGGTTTGATATTTAAGTTGTGGTGTATTTCTTCTAGTGGTTTCATGTGAACGTCGACTACATGACACTTCACATATATGGGCCTAGGGGAATGGATTATGTATTTGGCTACTAATCGTAGGGGTTGCTGGAGTGACAGAAACCTGAACCCCCATTTGGAAACCTTTGCACAAGGGATGTCAGGGTCTTAGAGTTTAAAGTTGTGGTTAGATTTCTATCTTAATTAATTTCTTGTACTTGTAGATGCTTGCAAGGGGTATAATCATAAGTATGTATTAGTCCTAGGAAGGTCGGTACATTAGCACATGACTTAGCAAACTAAATAAGATTAATCAACTATATGAAGCGAAATCACTTGACGATATTCCCGTGTGTCCTCGAGAACGTTTGGTCATGTTAAGTAATACAACCAGATTGTCCTTTGTTGAAGAAAGGATTGGGCTACTCGCTGCATTCTTTATTATTGTATTTTATTTACTCGCACTTTATTTACTTGCATTATCAAAAACCCCTAAAAATCCGTTTGCTAAGTATTTACAGAGAGTTCCTGCTCCAAGCCACTCATCAACACCTTCTGCTCCTCGTTGGGTTCGACACTCTTACTTATCGAAAATACTGCGATACACCTCCTATACTTGTGGGTCATCAACTGTCAACACCCGGATTTTTAATCCCAGATGCCTGTTATGTCATTCATCGCAATCCTAGGATTACCATTTTTGCGAGACATAACAGATTGGATATCACAATACATCATCCATTACAAACCATAAATAAGGTCTTACACAAATAAGGATCTCATGATCCAGTCTTAATACAACAAGCAGCGGAATAAAAGATAAGCGTAGCGGTGGGGTCCATCTTCAGGGGCACAGGCAATGCTGATGAAGGCAGATAGTCCTAGTTATCATAGCCGTCCTGCTGGCCATCATCTTGGTAGTCTCCTTCATAGTATGGCCATAGGAATAGCCAGGGATAAAAGCCATGAGTACTCTTTACGTACTCGCAAACTACCACTAACAAGTAAGGTAGTTCTAGTATAAAGTACTAACTCTAAGTTTATTTATAAAGTTAAGTTTGGAACCTAAGTTGAGTTCAGAAACAAAGAAAGATAAAATAAAGTTCTAGGATCACTTAAGTTGGGAAGCTAGTGTGATAGTCACAATCCTGTTGTGGTCAAGTCAAGATTCATCAGTCATCTCATAAGTCATTTTGAAAACATCTGACAATGAAACAGTATGGCCACTCCAACTGTCCATAACCGCGGACACGGCTATTCGAATAGTTTGACACGCTGTAGAGGTGGTACACTTTCACCACAAGATTCGATACATCTATTAGGGATAACCCTGAATCATCATACTTAGTATGCAGATAATCAAACATAACCTTTCCTTTACACACCCTAGTATAAGCACCTCTCCTATGAGCATGGACTACCAACCATGACCATCTGTCATCTTGGGCACTGCATAGGTGAACAACATTGAGAGGTAGCATCAGCTCAAACCTCTCCCGTGAGGGAACTAATACTAATGCATATAAACTTCCAGCTAAGCCTTACCCAATTCAGGTATTGTGGTTGTACGGTAAATTTGGAATGGTATCGCATCCGACTCCAACCATCAGTTTTGTAAAAGGGTTAAGGCTCATGCCTCAACATTTTCATCATCATAAACCATTTGTGTTTCTCAACACATGTCAAAACATCTCAATAGAATGACTCATCATTCTAAGGTTTTCACAATTCATTTTCACCAAGTGTTCGCACCTAAAGTGACTCAAGTTTTTATCTAACTCTAAACTACTAAGTTAAGAGTGTTCACTAAGGTGGAAAGATGGGATCAATCTCATGCCATAGAATGACATCTAAGGTTATCTAGATAGGTCAAGTTTTATACTTTTTATGCTACCTTCAAAACAAGTAAAGAACTTTGATAAAGTAAGGAAAAGTAAAGCTTGGAATTAAAACTTGGAATAGGTATAAGTCCAAAATGGTATAACCAAAGCATGCCTAGTGCATCTTGCTCAGATTATCTAGCTTAATTCTAGCTTGCTAAGCATTATACTTGCAAGTGTTAGCTTGCCTTGGTTGGTGCAGTGGTTGAAGTTTTCTTCCTCCTCTTGATAGCACTCCTCCTCCTCGAAATCTTGGTCGGTACTATCGTCTATAAATACATATGGAGTACACAATCACCAAACAATGCTTAACTAGTCTAGTTAGCACTCTAAGGCACACATTTGATGATCTATTATCATCACTAGCATCACAAGGTTTTATTAACTAGTTTCATTCTTTTTATTTGAGAAAATTAATTTCTACTCATTGAAAATAACTAAGATTTAATATTCTCCACTTAAAATATGGGATCATGTGGATACATGTCCTCACCACATATTCTAACATATGGGAATGGGATTTAAAGGTTGGATCATATTTAAATAGTTTAAGTTTAATAATTAATGATTTAAAGTGACTAGAAATGCATATATAGCATTATTTTGGTACTAGTCCAAAGTCACTGCATGCAAACCTTAATATTATTACATATTCAGATAGGTATGGTTAAATGTGATTTTTGAGAGTTGGAAACAACTCAAAAGCTATCATGGTTGATTTTAGAAAAATGTTTGAATGTGCAAATGCTTCTGTCTTGTTATTTTTACTAGGAGAGATCTCTAACTCTAAATGAATTAAATCCAATGGGCTTGGATAGATCTTTTCAGTAGCTTTCCAACAAAATTGGAATCACTCCATTTGGATTTGTAAATCTCTCTCAACTAATTTTTAAACTAAGGGACAGAACTAAGTTCAAACTAAATTAGAATAATCTAAGTTTGAATTAAATGGGTCGTGCGGGAAAGCTAATGGGCCAGCCCAGTGACACTCCGCGGTGCAGAGAACAGCTAATAGGGGGGTCCACATGTTAGCGTCTCTTTAAACGCGAAGCGGTACGGGGCAAAGTGGACGATGTGATTAAAAGTGAGATCTACGGCTGTGGCTTGTCGTCGACGACAGCCAGGTCGCCGGCGAGGTGGAATCCTAGCGGCTCGGTAGGGGTCTATGGCGGCTTACCGGGGCTCCGGCGAGGGTCGGCGAGGTGGGCAAACGAACTGGTCGAGGATGGCGGTTCTCCTGGTATTGGCGGCATCCCAAGAGGTGGCCTTGATCAACGGCGCCCTTCTCTTTCCTCCACGGCGGACTACAACGAAATTCCGGCGCTGCGAACGGCAGATTGCTCCGGTGGGGCTCTGGGAGTGCTGTGAGAGGGAGGGGATGAGAGTTGTGTGAGGAAACGGTGCTGGGGAGGCCTCTATTTATAGGCTCGGCGAAGCGGCAGAGGAGCATGGGTGGTGCTCGCAGGTGACGACGACACAGTGAGCTAGAGGTGTAGGCGGTGGGCTAGGACGGTGGGCGGTGCCCTGGCGAGCGTCACGGCGGTGCGTGTGCAGTTGTTTGCAGTCGGGGGAGGTGAGTGGCGTGGCGGGCACTATGTCTCTGCCGACGGCGAGTTTCACGGCAGCCGGCGACTATAGGGCATGGTCGGGGGAATGGGCATGTCCGTTAGCTTCCTAGGACGGTGGTGATAGTGTAGGCAGGCGGCTGGAGCGAGGCAGGGTCTGGCTGAGCGGGGACCGGGCGCGCTCTGCGGGTGGCTTCGGCATGGCGAACAGGCTCCGGGTGCGGCAGTTCCTGGCTGCTCCTGGCGCTGTCCTCGGGCTAGGGCTGGCTGGGCGGTGGAGGTGGACCACAAGCGACCTCCTGGACATGGTGGGCGACGCTGGCGGCGGCTGTGGCGCGCTGTCGCTGGTGGGGGTGCCCAAATGGTGCTCGGCCTTAATGGCCATGACCATTTGGTCATGGCATAGTGGTGGCCGGGCTAGAAAAGGGTAGGGGGTGCACTGGGTGGCTGTGGTTGCAAAATGGGAGACCAATTGGTCCAAACACTGCTCAAAATAGTGTTTTTGGTTTTTGTTTGAATTCTGCCCACAAGGTGTTTGTAGAAATGGCCGAAAGAACTCGAGTTTTGAATTTTTAGATGATTTTTGGTGGAGTTGCTAGGCACATGCTTAAGCCTTTGTGGTTGCTTGGGTTTTGAAAATGGAGCTTCTTTGAGTGGTTTTTGAATAAGTGGGATCTTCTCATATGAACTGCATTCAATTTTCAAATGCCATTTAAAATTAGTTTTTGCAAGTTTTTGGTAGATCACAAAGTGGTCCTTGGTACACTACTACATGTACTATCAAGGGGTGCAAAGATCCACGTTTGTCTCTGTTAAGAATTGAGTCCTAGGAATAGCCAAAGTAGGCATGGTAGTTAAAATGGCACAAATGACCATTTCTTTCTTTTATTCATTTTGATTTGTTTTTCTTTGGGATTTGTTTGGGAATGATCTAGATTATGTATATTTCACCTAAGAATCATTTTACAAGCAATGGATCACTTAATCATGGCAATTCAAAACAACTCCTATTTAAATGCACACATATGAATGCTTTAATATTTTTAATTGGAAAAGTTTTTGTTAACTCTAATTTTGATGATTTGGATTTTAATAACCTTGGATTAAAGTTTTGGGATGTTACAAACCTTCCCCCCTTAAACAGAATCTCATCCCGAGATTTACGAAAGAAAACTAGGAACTAAAGAGATCGGGGAACTTTGTCCTAATGTAATCTTCTCGCTCCCAAGTGGCTTCCTCTTCGGTATGGTTGCTCCATTGAATCTTGAGAAATTTGATACTCCTGGTCCTGGTGGTTCTGTAAGCTTCCTCCAAGATACGGATGGGCACTTCACGATATGTTAGGTCCTTGTTGATCTCCACAGCTCTGTGATCGATGTTCTTGAAAACTTCAGTCTTCTCTGGCACTTCTAGGCATTTGCAAAGTAACGAGATATGGAACACACTATGGATGGCTGACATCTCTTCTGGCAGTTCCAGTTGATACGATACTTCTCCTCGACGGTTCAGAATCATGAATGGTCCGATATATCTGGGGGCTAGCTTTCCTTTCAGACTAAAGCGTTGGGTTCCTTTTAATGGCGAAACCTTGAGATATACGAAATCTCTGACATTGAAAGTCAGGTCTCTCCTTCTCTTGTCAGCATAACTCTTTTGTCTAGACTGGATGGTCTTGAGGTGCTCACGAACTTGGTGCACCTTCTCTTCTGCTTCTCGGAGAATGTCGGGTCCAAAGATCTGACTCTCTCCAACTTGAGACCAATTCAAAGGGGTACGACACTTCCTTCCGTATAGGAACTCAAATGGTGCCATTTGCAAACTAGCTTGATAACTGTTGTTATATGAGAATTCTGCGAAAGGCAGGCAGTCTTCCCATTTTGATCCGTACTCTAACACACAAGCTCTTAACATATCTTCTAAGATTTGGTTGACTCTTTTAGTTTGTCCATCAGTTTGCGGGTGAGAAGCGGTGCTAAAATTCAACTTGGTTCCTAATCCTTCCTGGACTTTCTGCTAAACTCGCGAGGTAAACTGGGTTCCTCGATCTGATACTATGGTCTTGGGGGTTCCATGCAGATTAACAATCCAAGCAATATACAACTCTGCTAGCTTCAAACTCTGGTAGGTTGTCTTGACAGGTATAAAGTGGGCTACCTTGGCGAGTCTATCAACTATGACCCAGATTGAGTCATTTCCTCTACTAGAAGTAGGTAAACCGGTGATAAAGTCCATTATGACGGAATCCCATTTCCATTCCGGAATCTGCAGTGGTTGCAACAGTCCTGCGGGTCTCTGATGCTCTGCTTTGAATCTTTGACAGATGTCACACTTGGCGATGTAGATTCCAATTTCTCTCTTCATCTTATGCCACAAAAATTGCTCTTTCAAGTCTTGATACATCTTTGTTCCTCCAGGGTGGATAGAATAAAGAGTATCATCAGCTTCCTGCGTGATAACCTGCTTTAGCTCCGAATCTGCTAGCACACATATACGTCCTTTGTACCACATAACTCCTTCTTCGTCTTGAGTGAATCCAGGTACCTTTCCTATACCAATACGACATTTGATTCCATTGATACTTTCATTTCCCTTCTGGGCTTCCTTGATTTGGCTGATTAATGTGGGTTGAAGTTCAATGCTAACTAAGAATCCTTTGCTAACAAGCTCAGTTCTGAACTGCTCCAACTCCTCATACAAATGTGGCTGCTTCTCCTTGATCATGGTGTTTAGCCGACACGGCAATCTGCTAAGAGCATCCGCTACCACATTGGCTTTGCCGGGGTGATAGTGAATGTCAAGGTCATAATCCTTGATTAACTCTATCCATCTCCTTTGCCTCATATTCAGCTCCTTCTGAGTGAAAATATACTTCAAGCTCTTGTGATCTGAGTAAATCTCACAGCGATTACCCATCAGATAATGACGCCATGTCTTCAATGCCAAAACTATGGCTGCTAATTCAAGATCATGGGTCAGATAGTTCTGCTCGTGTTGCTTCAGTTGTCGAGACAGATAAGCGATGACTTTGCCTTGTTGCATCAATACACATCCGTGACCAATCTTGGATGCATCACAATACACATCAAACGGCTTCTAGATGTCTGGCATGATCAATATAGGGGCTGAAATCAATCTCTTCTTCAGTTCTTGGAAACTGGCTTCACATTTGTCGGTCCATTCAAACTTCTTGTCCTTCTTTAGCAATTGGGTCATGGGTCTGGCGATGCTCGAAAATCCTTCTACGAACTTGCGGTAATATCCCGCTAATCCGAGAAATGCACGGAATTGGGTTTGAGTGGTTGGGGCTTCCCATTCTTCGACATCTTTGATCTTGGCGGGATCAACATAGACTCCTCCGACAGACACAATATGGCCTAGGAATCCTACTTCTTTCAGCCAAAACTCACACTTGCTGAACTTGGCATATAACCGATGCTCTCTCAGGGTTTCTAGGATGATTCTCAGATGTTGCTCATGCTCTTCTTTTGACTTGGAGTAGATAATGATATCTTCGATAAACACAACGACAAACTTATCTATGAAATTCATAAAGATCTTATTCATGAGATTCATGAAATAAGCAGGGGAGTTGGTTAATCCAAAAGACATAACCGTATAATCGTATAAACCATAGTGACTAGTAAAGGCGGTCTTCGGAATATCCGTTGCACGAATCTTAAGTTGGTGATAACTAGTCCTAAGATCAATCTTTGAGAATACCTGGGCTCCAGTCAACTGATCAAATAGATCCTCTATATTTGGCAATGGGTACTTGTTTTTGATGGTGACGTCATTCAGCTTTCTGTAATCTGTGCACAGACGATTGCCTCCATCTTTCTTGTCGACGAATAACACTGGTGATCTCCATGGCGATGCGCTTGGTTGAATCAAGCCTGTTGCTAACATGGCTCCAACTGCTTCTTCAGTTCCACTAACTTGGAGGGGTTCATGCTATAGGGTCTCTAGGCTATGGGTCCGGTTCCGGGGATTAATTCAATAATGAATTCAATATCCCTATTCGGGGGCATACCTAGCAATTCATCTGGGAATACGTCGGGGTATTCACAGACTACTCGAACTTGGTCTATGGTGGGCAGGACTAGACTCTTGTTGCACTTGAATTGAAGGGACGGTTTCAGAGATATGCTCTACTGTGACTCCGGAGCTACTAGTCATGGTGATAGCTTTCTTAGCACAGTCTATCAATCCTTTATGCCTTGACATCCAGTCCATACCTAGTACTACTTCCAATCCTTTGGTTCCGAGTACGATTAGGTTGGCATAAAAATCTATCCCATGTATTCTGATAGGCACAGCTTTGCAATTTTTTCTAGCTTTTGTAGTTGAACCGGGGATTTGAACTATCATGACATGCTTCAGGTTGCTTGGGTGAATCTTACTAGTGCATGCAAATTCTTCAGTGACAAATGAATGCGATGCTCCCAAATCAAACAATACCCTTGCTAAAACTGAGTTGACAGAAAACATACCCAGCACTACGTCTGGCGCTTCTTGGGCTTCCTCGGTGTTCATGTGGAAGAGAAGGCCGTTGCGGTTATGAGGGTTTCCTGGGGCACACCTTCTCCCTGGTTGAACACGACGCTGCTATTGAGCTGGGGCATTCACATTGGTAGTGGCGACAGTCTTCTTGGGACACTCATTAGAATAGTGGCCCTTCACTCCACACTCGAAACAAGTTATATGGGACTTGTCTTTTGCTGCGACAGGCATAGCATTGCTGCCAGTTCTGGGTGCAGTGTTGTTGTTGTTGCTCTTGGGAGGGGCACGGTTGAAATTGTTGGGGTTACCGGAGTTGTGGTTGTTTCCTCCAGACTTCACATTGCCTCTGCTACGGTTGGCGTAGCTTGGGCGAGACATTGGGGGTCGGTTGTTCCTCGGTGCATATCCTACCGAGGGGTTGGGATGGTACTTCTGGTGACTGTTGGATCCAGATTGATGCATCATACGATGTTTGTGGTTGTCGTTTGCTTGGTTAATCTTCCCTTCCATCTGAATGGCAGAGTCGACTAGCTCTTCAAGATCCTCGAAGTGGATGTTGACGAGGACAGTCTGCATCTCATCATGCAGTCCGTTCAAGAATCTATCCTTCTTCTTGGCCTCCGTGTTGATCTCATCAGGGGCATACCTTGCAAGCGACAGGAATCTGTCATGGTACTCTACCACAGTCATTCTGCCTTGCTTCAAGTCGCGGAACTCATCCCTTAGTATGGTGACTAGACCTTGCGGCACGTGGGTGCGGCTGACTTGATTTTGAAGGCTTCCCATGTCATCACTTGACCATGGTTCATGTTACGGATGCTAGTCCACCAAGCTCTTGCATCTCCTGCGAGGTAGTGGGTGGTGAAAAGAACTTTCTCATTGTCATCAACTCCTGCTACTTCTAAGTTGTTTTCCATTGTCTGTAACTAGTCGTCAGCATCCAGTGGGTTTTCAGCCTGGTTAAAGATTGGGGGATTGGTATTCTGAAAGCTTTTGAGTTTGGATCCATGATGATCCTGATTTCCATGCCCTTGTTTGTTTTGGGCCATCTGAGCTATCTGCTGCAATGTTGCTAAGTCAGCCTGGCGCTCTGCGCTGCTTGCTTCACGGTCTGCAACTAACATCTGCAAAATCTGCAGCATTGGGTCTTGCGATGAGCTGCTCCCTCCTGGGTTTCCACGAGTCATCGGAAGATTGAGGTAGATAAAGGGGTAAGAGGGAAAGTTCTAAGGTTCATGGTTTTGGTTTCAAAGCTAAAACATTGAGTTTGACTCAGGTTTTGCAACTAACTTCATTTCATTCACTCAAACAAGGCACACGATACAAACACACACACACACACACACCACAACAAGGGAAACAGATGGTTTTAAGAACCATTCTGTAAGCTACGATATAGTGGGACCAATACATCTCATGCTACGTCAGTGCTCTAGTGCATCTACTCATCGTCGATAAAGTCGGAGTCCTCATCGTCAGTGTAGAAGTCCACGACATCCTCCTCCAGAAAGTCATCATCATTGCTGAGGTAAGAATCCATGTCTCCCTAGATGTCTTCACCCTCCTCTTCTTCCTCCTTTGCTGCAAGCTGAGCTTCTTGCTCCTTGACGGTCTTCTCGAGGTCGGCCACCTTCTTGCGAAGACGGGCGATGGTGCGATCCTTCTTCTCGCGTTGGAGGTGAAGAGACTGACGGTCCTTGACAAGCAGTGAGGAAGTCTGGGCCTTCTGGTCGGCAATGGCACGGTTGTGGTTGCCAAACCCCCTAGCATTGTCCAACTCCTTCTGGCAATCGTACAACAGGAAGTCAAGGTTCTCCACTTGACGCTTCAACTCCGGGTGACTTGGCATCTCCATTGGCATTCCAATGAAGTCACGCCTTGCATAGTATGCAAAGCAGGTTCCTTGGATTTGGTTGACGCTAAGGGCACATAGACGTGCGAGAGCTTCATGCATTGCCCTGGCTAATCCATCTAGCCAGTTGTTCTATCTTACGGAGAACTGGATTGATATGGGGTGGCCCGATCTTCTCAGTAAGCGGATGGCGGTGATGATGGTGGATGGTAGATAACTAGCCTGTAGCTATGAACTCTCCCGCTCGATCCCTGATGCCAATGCAACAGCTCTCGAACCTTGTAGGATATTCACAACACCACGCTCTTGCGCACGCAGCCGTGACCACGAACGGTAGTATGCAATCTACTAATTCCCAATGGAACAATAGATCACACTCAATTATAGTTGGTAGATTTGAACACAGGGTAATTCCAGAGGTTCTATGAAAGAAACAACTCCAAAATATTTTAACGTGGTCTAAAACCTAACTAGAGGTCATCCCAGGGCTTATAAGGGCGGCTCGGGCGGCCAGAAACCGAAACTAAACGCAAACGACTGAGACTGATACAAACCGACTCGGACCAGATTCGGTCGGCGGGCGGACACTCCGGTCGAAATCGGCCGGACACTCCGGTCTGGCCGGACACTCCGGGTGAAGTGTGCCGGACAGTCCGGTCTGGCCGGAAACTTTGAAGTTTCCGGGTGGTATCTGGGTAGTGTCCGAACTAGCAGACAAAATGTCCATGCCAGTTTGCCTCTTGACCAGGCCAGACAGTGCAGGTGGTACTGGCCGGACACTCCGGTCGTGGCAGATCTTTTTGCCTCTGTCTTGATGATCTTCTCTTGCGCCTTCCTCCCGCTCCTCCCTCGCGCATCCTTTGGCGATCATCATGTCGGACTTCTCTTGTAGCCCTTCTCCTCCTCGTGCCATGCTTGTTTCTCCAACGAACCTGATCATACATAAATGCATAGACTTAGGCAGTATAAAGTTCTCATCAATAAAAGTACCAGATTCGTTTAGGAGTAAATTCACCTATTGTTCTAGTAGCTTAGCACGAGCTCTTGTAATAGGTCCAATTCTAATCTCATTGGACTGATCCTTTCTTGCAACAGTTGTAGCATCTTCAGTAGTCATTGGGGTAGGTGTAATTGTAGGGATGTCCTCATCATCTCCCCCCTTCAAAAGGCATCGACCTCGACGCTCCAAGGTCTTCTCCAGCATATGGTGACAAATCAGCAACGTTGAAGCTGTTGCTAACTCCACCAAACTCCTCAATAGGTATATCAACCGAGTAGGCGTTATCATTAATCTTGGCTAACACCTTGTAAGGACCAGCACCACGTGGCTTCAATTTTGACTTTCGAAGTAGTGGAAATCTATCCTTGCGTAGATGCACCCAAACCATATCTCCAGGCTCGAACAACACTTCTTTCCTTGCTTGATTCCTTGCAGCAGCAATGTTCTTGCCTTTCTTCTCAATAGCCTCTCGAGTCTTCTCATGTATTTTCTTCACATAATCAGCACGTTTTGATGCCTCCATATCAACTCTCTCATGTAATGGCAGAGGCAACATATCAAGTGGCATCAATGGTTTGAAACCATACACCACCTCAAAAGGACAAAGCTGAGTAGTTGAATGCACAACCCTGTTGTAAGCAAACTCAACATGTGGAAAACACTCTTCCCACTCCTGCAGATTCTTTTTAATCATGGTCCTTAGCAGCTGTGACAATGTTCGATTCACCACCTCCGTTTGACCATCTGTTTGGGGATGACATGTAGTACTGAACAACAACTTCGTTCCTAGCTTTCCCCATAAGGTCTTCCAAAAGTAGCTCATGAACTTCACATCACGGTCAGAAACAATCGTCTTTGGTACTCCATGTAATCTCACGATGTCCCTGAAAAACAGGTTAGCAACATGCGACGCATCGTTGCTTTTGTGGCAGGCAATAAACTGAGCCATCTTAGAGAACCTATCCACTACCACAAATATAGAATCATGACCTCTCTGAGTTTTAGGTAGACCTAGCACAAAATCCATACTAATGTCTTCCCATGGAGTAGTCGGTGCAGAGAGAGGTGTATACAAACCGTGAGGCTTTAGCTTAGATTTCGACTTGTGGCATGTAATACATCGGCTCACAAATTTGTACACATCACGCCTCATCTTGGGCCAATAAAAGTGATCAACAAGCATGAGCAACATCTTCTCACGCCCAAAGTGACCCATCAAACCACCAGCATGTGATTCCTGCACTAAGAACAAACGCAACGACGATTCTGGAATACATAGTTTGTTAGCTCGAAACAAATATCCATCATGTATATGATACTTATCCCATGCGTTTCTAAGAGCGCACAAACGATATGGTTCAGCAAAATCATGGTCAGTTGCATAAAGTGCACAAATAGCTTCTAATCTAGGAATTTTAACATCAAAATTGGTTAATAGCATGTTCTTCCTAGATAGAGCATCAACAACAACGTTCTGTTTTCCCTTCTTATAGTTAATGATGTAAGGAAAAGACTCAATGAACTCAACCCATTTAGCTAATCTTCTATGCAAGTTTGATTGAGCTTTCAAGTATTTCAAAGCTTCATGATCAGAATGTATGATGAATTCCTTTGGCCACAAATAATGTTGCCAAACCTCAAGTACTCTAACAAGTGCATACAATTCTTTATCATAGATAGAATAATTCAAACGAGCACCAGTCAATTTCTCAGAAAAATAAGCTATAGGCCGACCCTCTTGCATCAAAACGCCACCTATGCCTATACCACTAGCATCACATTCAACTTCAAATTGCTTCGAAAAATCAGTTAATGCAAGTAATGGTGCAGAAGTAAGCAAACGTTTTAATGTATCAAATGCAATGTCTTGGGCCGCGCCCCATACAAAAGGAACACCCTTCTTTGTCAAATCATTTAATGGTGTAGCAATCGTGCTAAAATCTTTCACAAAGCGCCTATAGAAACCAGCGAGACCGTGGAAACTACGCACTTGACTAACATTCATTGGAGTAGGCCAATTCTGAATTGATTCAATTTTAGATTGATCTACCTCTACTCCATGCTTAGAAACAACAAATCCTAGGAATATGACCTTATCTTTTGCAAATGTACACTTCTCAAGATTAGCATACAGTTTATTATCACGTAACACTTGCAAAACTTGTCTAATATGAGTGCAATGTTCAGATTCGGTGTGGCTGTATATAAGTATATCATCAAAGTAAACAACCACAAAACGACCAATAAACTCTCTCAAAACATGATTCATCAAACGCATGAAAGTACTAGGTGCATTAGTAAGACCAAACGGCATGACTAACCACTCATACAAACCGAATTTAGTTTTGAAAGCAGTTTTCCATTCATCCCCTTCTTTCATCCTAATTTGATGATAACCACTACGCAAGTCAATTTTAGAGAAAACAGCAGCACCACTCAATTCATCTAGCATATCCTCTAAGCATGGAATAGGATGACGATATCGAATAGTGATGTTATTAATCGCTCTACAATCAACACACATGCGCCAAGTACCATCTTTCTTAGGAACTAAAATAACAGGAACATCACAAGGGCTAAGAGAGACACGAATGTACCCTTTATCCAACAACGCTTGTACTTGCTTCTGAATTTCCTTAGTTTCTTCGGGATTAGTCCTGTAAGGTGCACGGTTGGGAAGTGTGGCGCCAAGAACCATGTCCACTTGATGTTCTATACCACGCAATGGAGGTAAACCTGCGGGTACGTCTTCTGGAAACACATCCCCAAAGTCCTGCAAAACAGAAGAGACACCAAGAGAAATAGGGGTCATGTCGTTAGAAACCAATACCTCGCCCTTATACATGAGCACAAGTGGCATGGCTGTAGGATCCTAACGAAACGCTCTCATATCCTCCTTGGTGGCTAGTATCAATAACCCATGCACTCTCTCACTTTTCGTTATATCACTCGAGTTAGGCTCAATTACATCAGGAACAACTATTACACAGTCTCACCGAGTGGTAGTATCTTCCTTCAAGTTCACCTGTATCTTCTGGCAAGGATCATTCACAATTTCTTGTGGTGTCATTGGCTGCATAGTAATCTTCTTTCCTTTGAATTCTAAGTGATATGTATTGGCTCGGCCATTGTGTTGCACATGGCGATCATAGAGCTAAGGTCGACCCAATAGTAGGTGACAAACAGCCATAGGAACCACATCAAAATCAATAGAATCTTTGTATGGCCCTATTTGAAAATTCACACGTACCATATGATTTACCTTCATATCACCATTGTTTCTCAACCATTGTATGTAGTATGGCTTGGGATGAGGTAAGTATGTCAAATTCAGTTTGGCACATAGTTCCTTACTTGCAAGGTTTCTGCAGCTACCTCCATCAATAATTACCTTGCAAGCTTTGTTTGGTCCAACTAGAGCTTTTGTTTGGAACAAGTGCAACGCTGGGATTCCTCAACCGGTTGCACACTAAGTACACGTGAAAATACGACAATAGTGGGTGCACGCTCAGCATATGCATCAGCACCAACCTCGCCGTCATCAATATCATCATCAGAAGCTTCATCTCCGCTTTCTACTTCACCTTGTTCATTAACAAACATAACCTTGCTGTTTGGACAATCTTTCTTGTAGTGACCTCTACCTCCACAAGTATGGCACACCACATCACGAGTACGTGCCGTAGACATATTGGAACCCGAGCTAGCAGCAGGAGCAGCGGGTTTCCGACCATTATAACCAAACGAAGGTGTACTTGCGGGCATGGCCGATGGTGTAAAGGGAGCAGCAGCTGGTGGCGCGGCGATGACGAACAATGCTCTTGATCGGTAACTTCAAATTGTTTAGGAATCGCTGCATGGTCATCTCAATGGACTCACGAATTCTAGCACGCTGCATAAGCATCTCCATCTCCATGTGGTACTCATCAACTGTCATGGTGCCTTGCTTCAATTGCGTCAATTTAGTTGGTTGGTACGAAACGAGCTTTCATGATTTGCTTAATCTTGTGCCAATCCCTCACAGGAAGTTCATTGTCCTCCCTCCTATGTTGCACCAGAGCATCCCACCAACGTAAAGTATAACCATCAAATTCAGATGCTGCAAGCTTGACCTTCTTATCTCCGGGATAGTCAAATAAGCGCCAGAGTTTCTCAATCTTCAACTCCCATGTGAGGTAGTATTCAGGATCAATGGAACCATCAAACTTAGGAATTGAGAATTTTGGCTTGCCCAAACAATCATCAGCAGCTTGGTTGGGTACACGTTGACCACGCCCAAGATGGGAAAACCCACGACCATGAGCAGGTGCATGGACAGGGGGAATAACACGTCACCTACCAACATGTGGAGCAACATCAATAGCGCTACCCTCATCGAAATCACCAAAGGCATCATCATGTTGAGGATCTTCCCTTCTATGTAAGGCGGCCGTCAAACCCTCAATGGACTGCTGCAAAGTGGTGACATTGACATTGAGCGTAGCTACTTGCATTTGGATAGTATCAACCGTCCCAACATGCTGATCCAATCTCATATTCATATCTTGGAGATTCTTGTCAATGGCATCTGTCGTGTTAGTAAACACACATGTCAAGTGGGATTTCAAAGCCTCATATTCATGCCAATTGACGAGCTCCTCATCCTTCTTTTTCTGCAACACAACACCATCATCACTAGTAGACATGATTAGTAGGTTAGTGCAAAAATCAGAATCTGTATGGTGGAAACTCTCACAACTCACTCACAACTAATAAGAAAGGAGATCTTACCATTCCAAAGTGAATAGAGATGCTCTACCAGGCGAAATCAAAGACTGATGCACTTGATGTGATGAAGTGAATATCAAAGGTATAGAGAACGATCGCAGGGCACACATGTTATGTAAAGGTTGGGCTATAGGTATGGTACCCTATCTACACCGCAAACAAGTCCTAGTGTTGATCGTACAAATACCCAAGAAACACACACAGTGGAGATAAACATGGCAAAGCAACTTATGAAAAGGAATATTGCAATGCACAAGAGAGACGCTAGTAATAGCTCAAATAGTACAGGCACAAGATTGCTCAATCTACTAGTGCTATACACAACAAGGCCTCCAAAATTGCACACTTCTATATCTCTTTTTTTGTCAAACTTGTAGCTCTTTTTTTATACTGATTCTCTTTTTTTTGATTTTTCAACTATATTACTCAATGCAAATGAGTACAACAACGTATAACAGAACTAGGCCGGATAGTCCGGTTGATATGCGCCGGAGACTCCGGTTGAGCCGGATAGTCCGGTGTGATTCGACCGGATAGTCCGGTTTTGCCTGTCGAAAATTTCCGCACTTCAAAAACCTAATGAGCAGCCTGTCGGAGCAAATCAACTAGTCTCGTGGGTACGTTCCTAGGCACAGATGCTGTAGATAGGCTGTGTCTATGGTATGCAAACAAAAGTACGCTATGTGGACTCGGAAAAAACGATAAAGACTTTCGGAAACGGTAACGGTGGGAACAGCGGAAAACAAGATCAAACCCTAAACCTAGACACAAACGGAAACTAGACTCCTAACCTGCAGATCGGATCTATGAGAAGATACAATCAGCAACTGAAACTCGAAAACGATGCAATCTAGTCGATGGCAAATCTTTTTGTAAGGCTTTTTCTATATAGGACGAAACACTCTCTAATTTATGGATGGATTTGTGGATGCTTAACGAGGCAACACTGGAAATCTGATACCAAGACGATATGGGGTGGCCCAATCTTCTCAGTAAGCGGATGGCGGTGATGATGGTGGATGGTAGATAACTAGCCTGTAGCTATGCACTCTCCCGCTCGATCCCTGATGCCAATGCAACAACTCTCGAACCTTGTAGGATATTCACAACACCACGCTCTGGCGCACGCAGCCATGACCACGAACGGTAGTATGCAATCTACTAATTCCCAATGGAACAACAGATCACACTCAATTATAGTTGGTAGATTCGAACACAGGGTAATTCTAGAGGTTCTATGAAAGAAACAACTCCAAAATATTTTAACGTGGTTTAAAACCTAACTAGAGGTCATCCCAGGGCTTATAAGGGCGGCTGGGGCGTCCAGAAACCGAAACTAAACGCAAATGACTCAGACTGATACAAACCGACTCGGACCAGATTCGGTCGGCGGGGGGACACTCCGGTCGAAATCGGCCGGACAGTCCGGTCTGGCCGGACACTCCGGGTGAAGTGTGCCGGACAGTCCGGTCTGGCCAGAAACTTTGAAGTTTCCGGGTGGTATCCGGGTAGTGTCCAAAGTAGCAGACGTAATGTCCACGCCAGTTTGCCTCTCGACCAGGCCAGACAGTCCGGGTGGTACTGGCCGGACACTCCAGTCGTGGCAGATCTTTTTGCCTCCGTCTTGATGATCTTATCTTGCTCCTTCCTCCCGCTCCTCCCTCGCGCATCCTTGGGCGATCATCATGTCGGACTTCTCTTGTAGCCCTTCTCCTCCTCGCGCCATGCTTGTTTCTCCAACGAACCTGATCATACATAAATGCATAGACTTAGGCAGTATAAAGTTCTCATCAATCAAAGTACCAGATTTGTTTAGGAGTAAATTCACCTATTGTTCCAGTAGCTTAGCACGAGATCTTGTAATAGGTCCAATTCTAATCTCATTGGACTGATCCTTTCTTGCAACAGTTGTAGCATCTTTAGTAGTCATTGGGGTAGGTGTAATTGTAGGGATGTCCTCATCATGTATTCTCCCGAACGTTGGTGCTTCGATGCTTCCTCGAAGATCAGCGGTGACTAGCCACTGTAAATCCCCTCCTGGGGGTCCTGGAAGTTGAGCTCCAAGAAACTCCGGATGTGGGCGTCCCAGTAACTCTGACAGTGAATCTAGGTCCCTCTCGAAGATCAGCTGGCCTCCGTTGCCCAACTGGTAGAACTTGATTAACTAAGTCTCCATCTACAAGAATTAAGGATGAGGAAGTTAGTGAAGTGATCAAGTGTGTCAAATTTTATGTAGTAATGTAAGAATTTGAGGAAGATGAATTTTTGAGAAAGAATGAATTCCCAAGAATAAGAGAGGAAATAGTTTTTCATAAATACTCACTTTGGTTTTGAAATTAAGTTTTTGTTCGTACGTCCATTCTAACTAGGGTCTCCTATGGTCAGGATGGCTCTGATACCAACTTGTCAACACTCCGATTTTTAATCCTAGATGCATGTTATGTCATTCATCGCAATCCCAGGATTACCATTTTTGCGAGACATAACAGATTGGATATCACAGTACATCATCCATTACAAACCATAAATAAGGTCTTACACAAATAAGGATCTCATGATCCAGTCTTAATACAACAAGCAGCGGAATAAAATATAAGCATAGCGGTGGGGTCCATCTTCAGGGGCACATGCAATGCTGACGAAGGCAGATAGTCCTAGTTATCATAGCTGTCCTGCTAGCCATCATCTTGGTAGTCTCCTTCATAGTCTGACATAGGAATAGTCAGGGACAAAAGCCATGAGTACTCTTTACGTACTCGCAAACTACCACTAACAAGTAAGGTAGTTCTAGTGTAAAGTACTAACTCTAAGTTTATTTATAAAGTTAAGTTTGAAACCTAAGTTGAGTTCAGAAACAAAGAAAGATAAAATAAAGTTCTAGAATCACTTAAGTTGGGAAGCTAGTGTCATAGTCACAATCCTGTTGTGGTCAAGTCAAGATTCATCAGTCATCTCATAAGTCATTTTGAAAACATCTGACAATGAAACAGTATGGACACTCCAACTGTCCATAACCGCGGACGCGGCTATTCGAATAGTTTGACACTCTGCAGAGGTGGTACACTTTCACCACAAGATTCGATACATCTGTCAGGGATAACCCTGAATCATCATACTTAGTATGCATATAATCAAACATAACCTTTCCTTTACACACCCTAGTATAAGCACCTCTCCTATGAGCATGGCCTCCCAACCATGAACATCTGTCATCTTGGGCACTTCATAGGTGGACAACATTAAGAGGTAGCCTCAGCTCAAACCTCTCCCGCGAGGGAACTAATACTAATGCATATAAACTTTCGGCTAAGCCTTACCCAATTCAGGTATTGTGGTTGTACGGTAAATTTGGAATGGTATCGCATCCGAATCCAACCATCAGTTTTGTAAAAGGGTTAAGGCTCATGCCTCAACATTTTCATCATCATAAACGATTTGTGTTTCTCAACACATGTCAAAACATCTCAATAGAATGACTCATCATTATAAGGTTTTCACAATTCATTTTCACCAAGTGTTCCCACCTAAAGTGACTCAAGTTTTTATCTAACTCTAAACTACTAAGTCAAGAGTGTTCACTAAGGTGGAAAGATGGGATCAATCTCATGCCATAGAATGACATCTAAGGTTATCTAGATAGGTCAAGTTTTATACTTTTTATGCTACCTTCAAAACAAGTAAAGGACTTTGATAAAGTAAGGAAAAGTAAAGCTTGGAATTAAAACTTGGAATAGGTATAAGTCCAAAATGGTATAACCAAAGCATGCCTAGTGCATCTTGCTCAGATTATCTAGCTTAATTCTAGCTTTCTAAGCATTATACTTGCAAGTGTTAGCTTGCCTTGGTTGGTGCAGTGGTTAAAGTTTTCTTCCTCCTCTTGATAGCACTCCTCCTCGAAAGCTTGGTTAGTACTATCGTCTATAAATACATATGGAGTACACAATCACCAAACAATGCTTAACTAGTCTACTTAGCACTCTAAGGCACACATTTGATGATCTATTATCATCACTAGCATCACAAGGTTTTATTAACTAGTTTCATTCTTTTTATTTGAGAAAAGTAATTTCTACTCATTGAAAATAACTAAGATTTAATATTCTCCACTTAAAATATGGGATCATGTGGACACATGTCCTCACCACATATTCTAACATATGGGAATGGGATTTAAAGGTTGGATCATATTGAAATAGGTTTAAGTTTAATAATTAATGATTTAAAGTTACTAGAAATGCCTATATAGCATTATTTTGGTACTAGTCCAAAGTCACTGCATGCAAACCTTAATATTATTACATATTCAGATAGGTATGGTTAAATGTGATTTTTGAGAGTTGGAAACAACTCAAAAGCTATCATGGTTGATTTTAGAAAAATGTTTGAATGTGCAAATGCTTCTGTCTTGTTATTTTTACTAGGAGAGATATCTAAATCTAAATTAATTAAATCCAACGGGCTTGGATAGATCTTTTCAGTAGCTTTCCAACAAAATTGGAATCACTCCATTTGGATTTGTAAATCTCTCTGAATTGATTTTTAAACTAAGGTCAGAACTAAGTTCAAACTAAATTAGAAAAATCTAAGTTTGAATTAAATGGGTCACGCAGGAAAGCTAATGGGCCAGCCCGGTGACACTCCGCGGCGCAGAGAACAGCTGACCAGGGAGGGGGGGGGTCCACATGTCAACGGCTCTTTAAACGTGAAGCGGTACGGGGCAACGTGGACCGTGCGATTAAAAGTGAAATCTACGGCTGTGGCTTGTCGTCGACAACAGACAGGTCGCTGGCGAGGTGGAACCCTAGCGGCTCGGTGGGGGTCTATGGCGGCTTACCGGGGCTCCGACGAGGGTCGGCGAGGCAGGCAAACAAACTGGTCGAGGACGGCGGTTCTCCTGGTACCGGTGGTATCCCGAGATGTGGCCTTGATCAACGGCGCCCTTCTCCTTCCTCCACGGCGGACTCCAGCGAAATTCCAGCACTGCGGACGGCGGCTTGCTCCGGTGGGGCTCTGGGAGTGCTGTGAGAGGGAGGGGATGAGAGTGGTGTGAGGAAACGGTGCTGGGGAGGCCTCTATTTATAGGCTCGCCGAAGCGGCAGAGGAGCATGGGCGGTGCTCGCCGGTGATGACGACACAGCAAGCTAGAGGTGTGTGCGGTGGGCTAGGACGGTGGGCGGTGCCCCGGCGAGTGTCACGGCGGTGCGTGTGCAGTGGTTTGCGGTCGGGGGAGGTGAGTGGCGCAGCGCGCACTATGTCTCTGCCGACGGCGAGTTTCGCGGCGACCGGCGACTACGAGGCATGGTCGGGGGAATGGGCATGTCCATTTGGACGATGGTGATCATGTAGGCGGGCGGCTGGAGCGAGGCGGGGTCTGGCTGAGCAGGGACCGGGCGCGCTCTACGGGCGGCTTCGGCATGGCGGACAGGCTCCGGGCGCGGCGGTTCCTGGCTACTCCTGGCACTGTCCTTAGACTGGGGCTGGCTGGGTGGTGGAGGTGAACCACATGCGACCAACTGGACATGGTGGGCGATGCTGGCGGCGGCTGTGGCGTGTTGTCGCCGGTAGGGGTGCCCAAATGGTGCTCGGCCTTAATGGCCATGACCATTTGGTCGTGGCACAGTGGGTGGCCGGGCTAGAAAAGGGTAGGGGTGCATTGGGTGGCTGTGGTTGCAAAATGGGAGACTAATTTGGTCCAAACACTGCTCAAAATAGTGTTTTTGGTTTTTGTTTGAATTCTGCCCACAAGGTGTTTGTAGAAATGGCCGAAAGAACTTAAGTTCTGAATTTTAGATGATTTTTGGTGGAGTTGCTAGGCACATGCTTAAGCCTTTGTGGTTGCTTGGGTTTTGAAAATGGAGCTTATTTGAGTGGTTTTTGAATAAGTGGGATCTTCTCACATGAAGTACATTCAATTTTCAAATGCCATTTAAAATTAGTGTTTGCAAGTTTTTGGTAGATCACAAAGTGGGCCTTGGTACACTACTACATGTACTATCAAGGGGTGCAAAGATCCACATTTGTCTCTGTTAAGAATTGAGTCCCAGGAATAGCCAAAGTAGGCATGGTAGTTAAAATGGCACAAATGACCATTTCTTTCTTTTATTCATTTTGATTTGTTTTTCTTTGGGATTTGTTTGGGAATGATCTAGATGATGTTTATTTGACCTAAGAATCATTTTACAAGCAATGGATCACTTAATCATGGCAATTCAAAACAACTTCTATTTAAATGCACACACATATGAATGCTTTAATATTTTTAATTGGAAAAGTTTTTGTTAACTCTAATTTTTATGATTTGGATCTTAATAACCTTGGATTAAAGTTTTGGGATGTTACATCAACCATCTAGTCACACCATTCTCTCCTAACACTTGAAAATTTCTTTCATACAAAACTTGACACAATCTTCATTAGCAACGTTAGTGCATGCAAGATAATAAACCTTAGGTTCAATTTCAACTGAAATCCATCAAAACATAAGCTAATGAAGCAACTCCTTTTGAAATCCCAAAAGGAATTCAAAAAGGAAATCGATTTAAGAGGCAAATGTAGAAATGGCAGAAATCTGTCAAAACAGACCAGTAGGGAAAGATCATTTTTTGTAAAAATCTTATGTTGCTCAAATCAAAAAGTGCAAAATTAATGAAAGTTAAATAGTAACCTGGGTCATGCACAAAAAATAATTTCAGATCAGTACGATATTCTGGGATTTTTCACGATTTTTTTAGTGTGAGGCACAAAAATCTATTTTGGGACAGCAACTTCCCCAAATCTTACTTCTCTCTCATTAGAGGTTGATCTTGACACAAAAACCAAACAAAAAAGGATAAGGAGAGGTTATTACAGAAGCTATAACTTCCAAGATTCAAATAAACAAAAATAAACTCAAAGCAAAAATATAATGGGTTGTCTCCCAAAAAGCTCTTTCTATATAGCCCTAAGATAGGCTAGATAATTTCGATGATGCTCACATAAGAATATGAATTGAAGTAAAAGAGAGCATGAAGAAGCAAATATACACATATTTAAGTCTAACCCACTTCCTATGCAAGGGAATTTTTTAAGAAAACAAATTATTGAGACCAGAGGCTACCAGCATAGGAAGACAAAACAAGTGCAACATAAAGACTTTTAGCATATAGCGAGGAAACTTAATATTATTGAGATACATAAAACACTTTTCCCTCTCTCATAATAACTTTCGGCATCATGAATAAATTTAACGATATAACTGTCACATGAACTATAGTATCAATGATCACTTATTCTACCAGAAAACACAGGGACACTAGCTCTCCTAATACTACTGTTCGAAACAATATTGGAAGTATCCTTACAAAGGATAATGTGTCCATCTTCTACATTTTTAGTGACAAAGTCTTTCACATTTGCTACAGCAGGTTCAACATCTATTTGTTCATCATGTTCTATAGCTTTCTTTGTACTTCTGTTAACCATACTTGCTATCTTAGAATGTTCCTTTACCTTAACTGGGAAAGGTATTTTCTCGATGTACGGTTCAGGTAAAATATGATTGATAGTATAAGCTTCAGTATTTCTAGCAGGAACACAATTAACAATATCTTTATATGGCTCATGATATTTGTTCCATTTCTTTTTAGGAATTTCAATATAAGAGGCAAAAGCCTTAAAATAATTTGCAATAACTTGAGAATCAAGACCATAAGCATTACTAATATTATGATAGTCATCAGTTCCCATAAAAGATTTAATGCATTCATAATCATAATTTATACCTGACTTTCTTCCTTTATCATTCTCCCATGCTTCAGCATTTTCTTGAATACGATCTAGAAGATCCCATTTAGCTTCTTCTTTCATACGTGTAAATGATCCAGCACAAGAAGTATCCAATAGATCTTTATCATGAAGAGAAAGCCTTGCATAAAAGTTATTGATAATAATATTGTTAGGGAGCTCATGAATAGGACATTTGAGCATTACTAACTTCAATCTCCCCAAGCTTGAGCTATACTCTCTCCATTACGAGTCCAAAAGTTATATATTTGATTCCGATCTTTATGAATCTCACTAGGAGGATAAAATTTGGAATAAAAGAGAGGTACTATTTCCTCCCATTCAAGAGATTGGACATTCTTCAACAGCTTATACCATTCCTCGACTCTTCCTTTCAATGATAACGATAATAACTTCTTCTTGACTTGATTTGTTTTAATACCTACACACTTGAACAACTCGCATAATTCGTGTATAAAAAGCAAATTATCACCGAGATGGAGAGTTCCATATCCAAAATAGTAGTTATCCATAACACGATCAACAATTCTTGTAGGTATTTTAAAAGTATCATTTTTAGCAGGTGGTGGTTCATCTACTACCTTAGTAGTGATAGTAGCATTACGAAATAAGAAGCTAAGTGAATTATCCATATTGAAATCAAGTAACTAATAGAAATGAACAATACTCATAGTTGAAGTTTCCTTTACCAGTTCCACTCTTCAATAGCGCTTCACTCCCCGGCAACGACGCCAGAAAATAGTCTTGATGACCCACAAGTATAGGGGGTGTATCACAGTATTTTTGATAAGTAAGAGTGTCGAACCCAATGAGGAGAAGAAGGTGATGACAAGTGGTATGGATCAGGAATTTTCTGTAAATACTTAGCAAACGGATTTTTAGGAGTTTTTAATAATGCAGATAAATAAAGTACAAGTAAATAAAAGACAATAATAATAATTGCAGCAAGTGGCCCAATCCTTTCTTTAGCAATGTATTACTTAAGATGACCAAACGTTCTCAAGGATACATGGGAATACCTTGCAAATGTATCTATAATTTTTGAGATCCTACACTCACTTATGCAAAGGTTTCTGTTATGTTGCAAACATATCTATAATTTTTGATGTTCCATGCTTGGTTTATATCTACTTTCTTATGTTTTGTCCACACTTTGGAGTATTTTTACACATTTTCTGGAACTAACCTTTTAACAAGATGCCACAGTGCCAGTTGCCTGTTTTCTGCTGTTTTTGGTTTCAGAAAAGCTAGTAAGGAAATATTCTTAGAATTGGACCAGACAAAAGCCTAAGTCAATATTTCACCAGAAGGAATACGGAGTCCGGAGGGGAGACGAAGAGGGGAACCAGGGCGGCCACACCTGGTGGTGGCGCGACCAGCCCTAGCCATGCCACTAGGGGGTGTGGGCCCCTGTCACTCCACCGACCTTGCCCCTTTGCCTATATATTTCCCTCGGGACGAAAACCCTAAGTACCCTATCAAAATTCCACGAAAGAGTCTGTATCCACCGTCATCTCCATCCCTAGATCGGGAGGGATCTGAAGCTCTTCCCTGCACCCTGCCAGAGGGGAGAGTTCACCCTGGAGGCCTTTTTCATCACCATGCCTACCTCCGGTGTGATGCGTGAGTAGTTCATCTCTGGACTACGGGTCCATGTAGTAGCTAGATGGTTGGTTCTCCTCCTTTGTGCTACCATGTTTAGAACTTGTGAGCTCCGTTCATGATCAAGATCATCTATTTGTAATTCTACATGTTGTGTTTGTAGGGATCCAATGGATATTGAGATGCTATTTCAGATTGATTATTGATTCTATCATGTCTTTGTTATTTGTGATCTTGCATGCTTTCCGTTGTTAGTAGCTATCTTGGCCAAGTAGATGCTAGCAACTCAAAGAGGGAGTATTTATGCTTGATAGTGGGTTCATGCCTCTAGGAATCTGGGGAAGTGACAGAAATCTCTAAGGTACTAGATGTGTTGTTGCTACTAGGGAGAAAACAACAATCCTTTGTTCATAGAACAATCGTATTGTTTACTTTACACACTTTATTAATGCAATTATCTATTGCTTGCAACTTAATACCGGAGGGGGTTCGGATGATAACCTGAAGGTGGATTATTAGTCATAGATGCAGTTGGATTATGGTCTATGTATAATGTTGTAATGCCCAATCAAATCTCAAAGGAGTCAAGATGATTAGTATATGCATGTATGCTTTCTCAATGTTTGTCAATTTCCCTGCTGTAATTTGTTCACCCAACATGTCATCTATCTTAAGGAGAATCACCACTAGTGAACTATTGACCCCGGTCCATTCTTTTACCATCAATCTACAATCTACTATTTTCTGTTTTCCGTTTACTTTCTGCAAGCAATTACTATCTTCCACACAATACGTTTAATCCTTTGTTTTCAACAAAAATGGTGAGATTAACAACCTCACTGTAAGTTGGGGGCAAAGTCCTGTGGTTGTGTTCTGCACGATTCTAAGTTGGAAATAACACCTTGGAGGTGTTTCGTTGCTCCTACTGGTTCGATAACCTTGGTTTCATAACTGAGGGAAAACTTTATAATGTGCTCATCATACCTTCGTTTTGGGGTTCTCCAACGAGCTCTACATTTTGAGCAAGCAAGACTTTTTCTGGCACCGTTGCTGGGGAGTCAAGGACATCTTCAGAAGGGGAGTCCATCATAACCAATATCTTTACTTTGTTTTATTTGTTTTGCTTAGTTTATTTTTGCTTTGTTTGTTTGTTTCTTTTTATCAAAAATACAAAAAAATAGTTCCTACTATGGTTGTTATTTTCGTTGGTCTGTTATTGTCTTGCTTTATCATGCTTTCTATCAATGGTTGGTCTCTTTGAAACTAGATCTTATTGGCAAGGAGGGTTCACGGAAGAACAAAAATATTATTATAAGGAACACCACTTGTCACAAAAAGGGAAACACTTATGGGAACAAATTGATAAATTGTATACCATCGCTAGAAACGTGTGATCTACTTATAATATTACTTATTGCTTTGATAAATCTTGTTGCTGTAGGAGATATGAACACCTCCCTTTTCAGTGTGAGTATAATGATGATGTTACCATATCTTCTTATGTTAAGGGAAATTATGACTTTCATGATGTGGAACAAATTGAAGAATTTATTGCTTGGAAGGGTGCATTCGAACTTGCTTATTTGCTTGAAAATACTGATGATGCACCTTATAAATATGAGGTTTATGATATACTTAAATTTTTATTTGATAATTACAAGGTAGAGAATGGATATATTCTTGAATATCTTAATAGATGCTCTCCACAAACGGAAGAGACTAATGCCTTGCAGGAGCCTATGGAAGAAGAAATTGCTGAAACTAGAAGCTCATTGGATGAAAAATAGGAGGAGAGTGATGATCAAGAGGAGGAAGAATGGATCTACCCATTCCTACCTTCTAATGAGAGTAATACTTTACCCATTACATTATTTGATTGTCCTCCATGCTTACCAAAGGAGGATGAATGTTATGTTCATATGGATTCTTTTGAATTTTTTTATAATAAAACTCTAGATGATGGTCCTATATTGGTTGATAATATTAATTGTACTAATATTGAAAATGAGATTGATCAGTCATCTTGTTACAAAATTGTTAAAAGTGGGTCTGAAGGTTTTAATCCCACTATTTTTGAGCTTGATAAAAATTATGTGTTTGTAGATCATGAAAAGAATGCTTTACGTGATAGTTATTTTGTTGAGTTTATTCATGAGGCTGCTAAAAATTATTATGAGAGAGGAAAATATGGTTGTAAAAGTTTTCATGGTACTAAAACACCTCTCTATTTGCTGAAATTTTTGAAGTTACTCTCGTTTTATCCTCCTATGCCTGTCACTTTGTTCTTTGTGAATTTATTTGCATATAAGATTCCTCTGCATAGGAAGTGGGTTAGACTTAAATGTGTTTTGAATTTTCTTCTTGATGCTCTCTTTTACTTCAATTCATATTTCTTATGTGAGCATCATCGAAATTCTTATGCCTAGCTCAAAGGCGTTAAAGAAAATGACTTATTGGGAGATAACCCAAATTTTGTTAGGAATCTTTTGTTGAGAATTGGAAGTTATTATCTCTGTAATAACCTCTCCTTATCATTTTTGTGTGGTTTTTGTGCCAAGAATAACCTCTAATGAGAGAGAAGTAAGACTTGGGAAAGTTGCTGTCCCGAAACAGATTTTTGTGATTCGCTGTAAAAATTCGTGAAATATCTCTGTACGTCGGATTGAGCTGTAATTATTTGTGCTTCTGCCCCAGGTTGTTATCCAACTTTTGTTAGCTTAACACTTTTCGATTTGAGCAGCAGAAGGTCTTTGAAATAATCGGTTTTTACCTGCTGGTCTGTTTTGACAGATTTCTGCCATTATTTGCATTTGCCTCTTAATCTCTTTCTCTTTGAGTTCTCTTTGATCACTTGAACTTTTTAAAGAAAGTTCTACAGTAGCTTGTGTTTTAATGTAAGTTTTACGTGTGTTGAAACTGAACCAAAAGACTTATTATCTTGAGTACACTAATGTTGCTAATGAAGATTGTGTGAAGTTTTGTATGAAGGAAATTTTAAAGTGTAGGGAAGAGTAATGTGATAAGATGAAGTATGGACAAAAGCTCAAGATTGGGGATGCCACCCGTGTCACCCCATGAAATATCCAAGAAGTACAAGCGTCAAAGCTTGGGGATGCCCAAGGCATCCCCTTCTTCATCAATAAAAATCTCAGGTTTCTTCCAAACACTTCATTTTTATTGTTTCATACACAGTTGTGTTGTTCTTGAAGCGTCTTTGTTTTCGTTTGCTTAGTTTTCTTAGTTTGCTTGAATAAATTTGTTGTACCCCCTCATTCATACATTAGTTTTTAAATAAGTTGGTTTGGATTGGAAAAGAGTAGGAAAAGTTCATGCTTAAGTGGTATAAAAGGATCTTGTTTTTGACTGAGGTTTAGGCTTTTTCATGTCATGCTTGATATTTTCTTGGCTTTATACTTGGTGATTATTTGCTGTAGCATGACTTGTTACAAATAATTGAGATTGCTTAATGTGCCTTGAAAGAATCATACGTTGTTTTAGCATATTAAAGCATAGTATTGTGGTATTCTCCTTTAATGCTTTATTTGGGTTGACTTGGCGCATGCTCACACCATGTTAAGACTATACCAAGTCAGCATAGCCTTTATGACCATTTAGTTTTTGACTTGTAATATCACTTTATGCTTTGATTAATAATGTTTTGTCGCTTTGCATGATTATGGCCATTGTTGCTCTCTTAGTTGGTCGCTCCCAGTCTTTTGCTAGCCTCCATACCAAGTATATGAGTTCCACTCATGCATCCAACTCCAAATAAAACCAAGTTATTCCAAAGAGTCCACCATACCTACCTATTAGCATTTGCTATTCCAAATATATTCATGTTTTTATCTACCTTCCGAATTAAACTTGTTATGTGAAAATTAGTGATTAAAGCTCTCACGATCTTGATGGCACACTTTACTTTTATTGCACTTAATAAACTTGAACCATTGTGCCCATCTATGTTGCGTATATGCTTGCGTATTGTAAGTTGGGAATTAGCAGAACCATGCTGTCATGGGGAACGCTTTCAACATTGCACTTTATTTAGTTGATATCATGTTCTTTTGCTTATGGATCCCGATGGTGTGAAATGAAAGGGGAGCTTATAAGGCTCATGGAGTTCGTATATGTGTTAGAGAAACCCCTGGGTGGCTGGTCTAATCCATGCCTAATCATGGTGGAAACCTGCAACGTAACCATAATGAGCAATCTATGAAGCATCCTCTTTATAAAAAAAAGAAGCCTATGAAAATAGGAAAGAAAAAAGAGAAGAGAAAAAGAAAAAAAGAAACCTATGCAAATAGGAAATAAAAGGATGCTGAGATGCTTATTGTCTGCTTGCCTTGTCATTTTAATATGGGGATTCTTCCGTATCATTGGGAAAGGGGTACCCCGTTGGCGGTTCTCTATGATACACATGTACTTACAATGACAAGAACTTACTTGTGACTAAACTTGAGTAGCATGAGGAACGGTCTTCGTAAGTAAGGGGCATGAGATTTTCAGCTTATAACTTGTCAAGCATATCCTCGTATTTTTTCACTTTAACCTTAATCACCTAAAGATGCTTATGATAGGGGCAATGAGAGCTGAAAGCTAATAAGTACCATAAATTTTGGAAGCTCTTTATGAGACTTGAATCCCTACTTCCTTCTATGAAGGACCTTTCTTTTACTTTTATGTTGAGTCTCCATCTTCTATCTTTATGCACCTATTGAGAGAGCATAGTGGTCATTCTTAGTTTAATGTGCATTGTCCCAAAACTTGTTGATTGATTCATAACTTTGATATTGCTTGTTCTTAAATTATTTGTATCTAGTCACCCTTATGAACTTTGAAGGTGTCCTATGCATTTATGTTTTCCTACACTATGAGGGGCAAGCTGAATACCATTCTCATTATGTTTTCTATATGTGAAACAAACAAACGTCTTTCAAAGCATTGTTATTCATGAATCTTTTGTTTGTACCTTTTTCATGTTACAACATAGTTTTTATGTCTTATTGTTAGCACTATATGTTTCATGCTATGTTAAAGTACTATGATCCCATCTATCAATGTTTTACAAATACTTGATCAAGATTGTGATGGTGCATGTCACCGCAAAAATTCTTATTCTTTTTATCACTTACCTACTCGAGGATGAGCAGGATTTAAGCTTGGGGATGTTGATACGTTGTAAACGTATCTATAATTTTTGATGTTCCATGCTTGGTTTATATCTACTTTCTTATGTTTTGTCCACACTTTGGAGTATTCTTACAAATTTTCTGGAACTAACCTATTAACAAGATGCCACAGTGCCAGTTGCCTGTTTTCTGCTGTTTTTGGTTTCAGAAAAGCTAGTAAGGAAATATTCTCAGAACTGGACCGGACAAAAGCCTAAGTCAATATTTCACCGGAAGGAAAACGGAGTCCGGAGGGGAGATGAAGAGGGGAACCAGGGTGGCCACACCTGGTGGTGGCGCGGACAGCCCTAGCCGCGCCACCAGGGGGTGTGGGCTCCCTGGCACTCCACCGACCTTGCCCCTTCGCCTATATATTGCCCTCGGGATGAAAACCCTAAGTACCCGATCAAAATTCCACGAAAGAGTCTGTAGCCGCCATCATCTCCATCCCTATATTGGGAGGGATCCAAAGCTCTTCCTAGCACCCTGCCGGAGGGGTCAGTTCAACCTGGAGGCCTTCTTCATCACCATGCCTACCTCTGGTGTGATGCGTGAGTAGTTCATCTTTGGACTACGGGTCCATGTAGTAGCTAGATGGTTGGTTCTCCTCCTTTGTGCTACCATGTTTAGATCTTGTGAGCTTCGTTCATGATTAAGATCATCTATTTGTAATTCTACATGTTGTGTTTGCGGGGATCCGATGGATACTGAGATGCTATTTCAGATTGATTATTGATTCTATCATGTCTTTGTTATTTGTGATCTTGCATGCTTTCCGTTGTTAGTAGCTATCTTGGCCAAGTAGATGCTAGCAACTCCAAGAGGAGTATTTATGCTCGATAGTGGGTTCATGCCTCTAGGAATCTGGGGAAGTGACAGGAATCTCTAAGGTACTAGATGTGATATTGCTACTAGGGAGAAAACAACAATCCTTTGTTCATAGAACAATCGTATTGTTTAATTTACACGCAATTCGTAAAGCAATAATCTGTTGCTTGCAACTTAATACTGGAGGGGGTTCGGATGATAACCTGAAGGTGGATTATTAGTCACAGATGCAGTTGGATTACGGTCTATGTATAATGTTGTAATGCTCAATCAAATCTCAAAGGAGTCAAGATGATTAGTATATGCATGTATGCTTTCTCGATGTTTGTCAATTGCCCTGCTGTAATTTGTTCACCCAACATGTCATCTATCTTAAGGAGAATCACCACTAGTGAACTATGGACCCGGTCCATTGTTTTACCATCAATCTACAATCTACTATTTACTATTTTCTGTTTACTTTCTGCAAGCAATTACTATCTTCCACAAATACGTTTAATCCTTTGTTTTCAGCAAAACCGGTGAGATTGACAACCTCACTGTAAGTTGGGGCAAAGTTCTGTGGTTGTGTTGTGCGGGATTCCAAATTGGAAACAACACCTTGGAGGTGTTTCCTTTCTCCTACTGGTTCGATAACCTTGGTTTCATAACTGAGGGAAAACTTACTACTGTGCTCATCATACCTTCCTCTTGGGGTTCCCCAACGAGCTCTACCTTTTGAGCAAGCAGTTTCCTAACGGGGGTTCAGGTTTCTATCACTCTGGCAACCCCACGATTAGTAGCCAAATACACAATGTATTCCCCTAGGCCCATAAAGGTGAAGTATCATGTAGTCGATGTTCACATGACACCACTAGAAGAATAACACCACAACTTAATTATCAAACCATTGAATCTTTCTCAACACAATTCCACTACTAACAACATGACTTCTCCCATGTCCTCAAGAACTAAACGAACTACTCACGAGACATCATATAGATCAAGATCAGAGATGAAATAATGATAAGTAACAATCTGAACATGAACAATAATTCAATGGTTCCACTCAATAGCATCAACTACTACAAGTAATTAACATCAGGAAAGTTTCCCCTAAGAAATATGCAAGATTCAACCCAATTGTTACAGCAGTACGGAGTGGTGGTGATGGTGCTAGTGATGATGATGGTGGAGATGATGATGATGATCCCGATGAAGTATAGCTTGATGATGGTGTTGATGGCGATGATCTCCCCTCTCCAGGAAGGAATTTCCCCGACAGATTTCTTCCTGTCGGAGAGCTCTTTTTCTCTCTGTAGTTTCCGCCCCGTAGAGGCGGCGGAACTTTTCTGTGGCTGCTCCCCAAGTCTTAGGGTTTCGAGGGGAATATATACGCGGAAGGGCGATGCTGGAGGTGGGCCAGGGTGGCCACACCACCTGGTGGCGCGGCTAGGGCTGGCCCACGCCAGGGGGTGGTGTGGGCCCCCTGTGGCCCATCTCCACTCCTCCTTCTGGCTTCCTTCGTCTTATAGAAAAATAGGAATTCCGTATATTTTCTGGGATTTTCTGATCTTCACCAGTTTTCCACCTAGGCCGTGCCTTTTCCGTCAGAATCCTGACTTCAATGATTCATCCTCCAAAAGTCATCAACCATGCAAAAACATATGAAATAAAATAAGTATCATCTCTTAATATGAAATATATCAATGAATAATAGTAGATTATGATATAGAATAGTGATGCAAAATGGACGTATCAAGGTCACGCCTGTCTCCTCGTGGTCGTGGTAGAGGGCGGCACGGCGTGTGGCATCGTGTCCATGCTCGACCGGCACGACACGCTCGGGTACGGGCTTGCACTGGTGATTGGGTCGAGTGAGCGGTGCTAGCTACACGGGCTGGTACTGGGGGTGATCGTGGGTGTGTAATTTAGGCTGAATTGAGTACAATGGTGAGCACTAGATTGATCAAAACAGCAGATAGTTGGTAGACTTGTACTCTTCCTGTTAAGTGTTTGATTAAATGGTCGCATGAAAGAAATATTTGAATTTTCAAATTATATTTGGTGGGTGTGTTGGTCACATGCTTGAGTGTCTCTGGTTGCTAGGATTGGTCAAGTGGAGATGGTTTGAGTGGTTTTTGAAAAATGGTCATCTAGATACATACACTTGATTCAATTTTGAAATGTCCCTCAAATGGTTTGAATTTGTTTCTGTAAGTCTGTAAAGTTCACTTGTCTTCATTTTCACTTGGTCTAGCAAGGGGGAATGAAGTAGAATTTTTTCTATTGGAAAACATTTACTAGAGATTCGCAAAGTGGGCTAGTGGTTAACTTTGGCAAAAATGACCATTAGGTCATATGCCTTTTTATTTGATTTTATTTTGCTTGGATTTGACCTAGATGATCTTGCTTTGATCCTTAAACTAATCCTTATCATCTTTAACAATCAAACATGGCATAACAAGCATTCATACATCATTATCAAATACAGATGCATTCATAAGGGTTTAAGATTAAAAGTTTTTGTTAACCCTAATCTTGTTTGATTGGAGAATGATAATATTATTTAATATTTTTGAGATGTTACAAACCCTTTCCTCCTTAAACAGAATCTTGTCCCGAGATTCAGGAAAAACTAGGAACTAAAGAGATTGGGGAACTCATCCCTAATATAATATTCTCGCTCCCAAGTGGCTTCCTCTTCAATATGGTTACTCCACTGGATCTTCAGAAACTTGATACTTTTGGTTTGGGTGGTTCTGAAGGCTTCTTCCAAAATACGAATGGGTACTTTACGATAAGTTAGATCCTTGTTGATATCCATGGCTCTGTGATTGATGTTCTTGTAAACCTCGGTCTTCTCCGGAACTTCTAGGCATTTCCAAAGTAAAGAGATATGGAACACATCATGTATGGCTGACATCTCTTTAGGCAGTTCTAGCTGATAGGGTACTTCTCCTTGGCGACTTAAAATCTTGAAAGGTCTAATATATCTGGGGGCAAGCTTCCTTTTCAGTTAAAAACACTGCATTCCTTTCAAGTGTGATACCTTGAGATACACAAAATCTCCGACATTGAAGGTCAGGTCTCGACGTCTTTTGTCTGCATAACTCTTTTGTCTGGATTGGGCGTTCTTGAGGTGTTCACGGACCTTGTGAACCTTCTCTTCGGCTTCTCGTAGGATGTCTGGTCCAAATATCTGACTCTCTCCTACTTGCGACCAATTTAGGGGGGTACGACACTTGCTTCCATACAAAAACTCAAATGGGGCCATTTGCAAACTGGCTTGATAACTGTTGTTGTATGAGAATTCTGCGAAAGGCAGACAATCTTCCCATTTAGATCCATATTCTAACACACAGGCTCTCAACATATCTTCTAGTATCTGGTTTACTCTTTCTGTTTGTCCGTCGGTTTGTGGGTGATAAGTTGTGCTGAAGTTCAGTTTGGTTCCTAGTCCTTCTTGGACTTTCTTTCAAAACCTCAAGTTAAACTGGGTTCCTCGATCTGACATAATGGTCTTGGGGGTTCCGTGTAGACTGACTATCCTAGCAATGTACAACTCTGCTAGCTTCGAGCTTTGATAGGTGGTCTTGACGGGTATGATATGAGCTACCTTGGACAGTCTATCTACTATGACCCAAACAGAATCATTTCCCCTACTAGATGTAGGCAAACCTATGATGAAATCCATTCCAACAGAATCCCATTTCCATTTCGGAATCTACAATGGTTGCAAAAGTCCCGTGGGTCGCTGATGTTCTGCTTTGACTCTCTGATAGATATCACACTTGGCTATATAGCTTCCGACTTCTCTCTTCATTTTATGCCACCAAAACTGCTCCTTCAAATCCTGATACATCTTGGTTCCTCCCGAGTGAATAGAATAAAGAGTATCATGGGCTTCCGACATAATGACTTGTTTCAACTCTGAATCTGCTGGCACACAGATACATCCTTTATACCACAGAACTCCTTCTCCATCTTCAGTGAATCCGGGTACCTTCCCTATATCGATACGACGCTTAATTCTGTCGATACTTGTGTTTCCTTTCTGGGCTTCCTTTATCTGACTGATCAACGTGGGTTGAAGTTCTATATTGGCTAGAAATCGTTCGCTAACTAGCTCCATTCTAAAATTCTCCAACTCCTCATGCAAATTGGGCTGGTCTTCCTTAATCATGGTGTTTAATCTACACGACAGTCTACTAAGAGCATCCACTACCACATTGGCCTTACCGGGGTGATAGTGAATGTCAATGTCATAATCCTTGATTAACTCTATCCATCTCCTTTACCTCATATTCAACTCCTTCTGGGTGAAAATATACTTCAAACTCTTGTGATCCGAATAAATCTCATAGTGGTTACCCATGAGGTAATGACGCCATGTATTCAAAGCTAACACTACGACTGCCAATTCTAAGTCATGGGTGGGATAGTTCTGCTCATGTTGCTTCAGTTATCGGGACAAATATGATATTACTTTGCCTTCTTGCATCAACACACATCCAGGACCAACCTTGGATGCATCACAATATACATCAAAAGGCTTCGCGATATCCGGCATGATCAAAATTGGGGCTGAACAATCTCTTCTTGAGCTCTTGAAAACTTGCTTCACATTTGTCCATCCATTCAAAATTCTTGTCTTTCTTCAACAGTTGGGTCACTGGCCTTGCGATGCTTGAAAATCATTCAATAAACTTGCGGTAATATCTGGCTAATCCAAGAAATGCACGGACTTCAGTTTGAGTGGTTGGGGCTCTCCATTCTTCAACATCCTTAATCTTGGCAGGATCAACAGCAACTTCGCCTGCTAACAAGATATGTCCTAGGAATCCTACTTCCTTTAACCAGAACTCATATTTGCTAAACTTGGCATACAAATGATGCTCCCTAAGGGTTTCAAGGATGGTTCTTAGGTGCTGCTCATGGTCTTCTTTCGACTTGGAGTAGATCAGAATGTCATCGAAAAAAATAATGACAAACTTATCCAAGAAGTTCATAAAAATCTTATTCATGAGGTTCATGAAATAAGCGAGGGCATTGGTTAATCCAAAGGACATGACATTGTACTCATACAATCCATATCTGGTAGTGAAGGCAGTCTTTGGGATATCCGTTGTGCGGATCTTCAATTGATGATAACCAGTTCTAAGATCAATCTTAGAAAACACTCTAGCACTAGTCAACTGATCAAACATGTCTTCTATCTTCGGCAGTGGGTACTTGTTCTTGATGGTGACGTCATTCAGCTTCCGATAATCCGTACACAAACGGTTGGCACCATCTTTCTTATCCACAAACAAAACAGGTGATCTCCATGGTGATGCACTTGGTTGTATTAGACCTTTCCCCGACATGTCATCAAGTTGCTTCTTTAGCTCCACTAATTCGGATGGGTTCATACTATAGGGTCTCTGAGCTATGGGTGCAGTTCTAGGAACTATTTCAATGATAAACTCGATATCCCGATCTGGGGGCATACCGGGTAATTCATCTGGGAACACATCGGGGTATTCACAAACTACTCTGACTTGGTCTATGGTTGATTGGGCTAAACTCTTGTTGCATTTGAATTGATGGGGCAACGTCTCAGATACATGCTCTACTGATACTCCGGTGCTATTAGTCATGGTTATGGGTTTCTTGGCACAGTCGATTAATCCTTGATGTTTCGACATCCAATCCATTCCTAGTACTACTTCCAAACCTTTGGTTCCAAGTACTATTAGACTGGCATAAAAACCTATCCCATGGATTCTGATAGGCACGACCTTGCAAAATTTTCTAGCTTTGGTGGTTGAACCAGGTATTTGAACTATCATAACATGCTTCAAATTTGTTGGTTGAATCTTACTAGTGCAGGCAAATTCTTCTATAACAAATGAGTGTGATGCTCCAGAATCAAACAACACTCTTGCAAGTACGGAGTTAACAAAAAACATACCCAACATGACATCTGGCGCTTCCTAGGCTTCCTCCGCATTCATATGGAACAGACGGCCGGTACGGTTGTGCGGGTTTCCTGGGGCAAACCTATTTCCAGGCTGGACGCGGAGTTGCTGCTGGGCAGGTGTAGTGACATTGGTGGCTGCACCAAGCTTCTTGGGGCACTCATTGGAGTAGTGACCCGTGACTCCACATTCAAAGCAGGTTATCATGGACTTGTCCTTCCCTGCAACATGCACAACATTGCTTCCAGTCCTTGGGGCAGTATTATTGTAGTTGTTGGTGGTGGTGGTCCTTGGTGGTGCACAGTTGAAGTTGTGGGTGTTACCATTGTGGTTGTTATGGCCTCCAGGCCTAGTGTTTCCTCCGCCACGATTGGGATAGTTCGGACGGGACATAAGGGGTATGTTGTTTCTTGGTGCAAATCCTGCAGACGGGTTGGGGCGGTACTTCAGGGTCTAGTGGGGTCCAGGTTGGTGCAACATACGATGCCTACGGTTCTCACTGTCTTGGTTGATCTTTCCTTCCATCTAGATAGCTGAATCCACTAGAGCTTCTAGGTCATCAAAGGGAATGTTGACTAACACTATCTGCATCTCATCGTACAGACCATTCAAGAATCTCTCCTTCTTGTTTGCTTCTGTGTCAATCTCATCAGGGCATACCTAGCCAGAGACAGAAATTTGTCACGATATTCTACCATAGTCATCCTTCCCTGCTTCAACTCCCTAAATTCATCCCTCATCCTCTTGATCAAACCCGGGGGCACATGGGTCCTGCTGAACTTGAGCTTGCATTCCTCCCAAGTAATTATCTGTCCTCCGTTCATGGTACGACTGCTGTTCCACCATGATCTTGTGTAACCTGCCAGATAGTGGGTGGCAAACAGTAATTTTTCTGCAACATCTACTCCTACAACTTCTAGGTTGTTCTCCATTGTTTGCAGCCAGTCATCAGCATCTAAGGGCTCTTCAGATTTGCTAAACATAGGAAGGTTGGTGTTTTGAAAGTTCTTGAGCTTAGATCCATGGAGATCCGGGTTTCCATGGCCTTGGTTGTTGTGTGCCATTTGGGCGATCTGCTGAAGAGTGGCTAGATGCTCGGCTCTACCAGCTTCTCGATCGGATACAAGCATCTGCAGAATCTAAAGCATCGAATCTTGGGATGAGCTGCTTCCACCGGGGTTTCCGTGAGTCATCTGAAGATTGAGATAGATCATAAGACAAGAGGGAAATTTCTATGGCTTATGGGTTTGGTTCAAAAGATTTAAACTTGAGTATTGCTAAGGTTTGAAAACCACAACTCATTTTCATTCATTCAAGGAAACAGATTACAAACACACACTACTACTACTAAGCAAATGGTTTTAAGAACCATTCAGTCATGCTACGATACAATGGGACCGGATACAAACTCACACCTACGGCAGTGATCTAGTGCGACTACTCCTCATCAGAACTGGCGGGTTCTTCATCATCCAGGAAGTCTGCATCATCCTCATCGGTATGGAACTCCATGGAGACATCCTCACGATAGTCATCATCATCACTGAGGTAAGAGGTGATATCCCCACGAATATCTTCACCCTCTTCTTACTTCTCCTCAAGATGAATCTTCTGGTCATGGATGGTCTCCTCAAGGGTTGGCACCTTCTAGCGGAGCCGAGCGATGATGCGGTCCTTCTTGTCACGCTGGCAACAAAGTGACTTGCGCACCTTAGCTAGGATGGCGAGGGTTTGGTTCTTCTCGGCTGCAACTGTGTGATTCTAGTTGGCATAGGCACGGGCATTGTCCAACTCATTCTAAGTCTTGTGCAACATGAAGTCAAGCTGATCCACATGGTGCTTCAGCTCCGGATGTCCTGGCATGGCCAAGGGCCAAGGGATGTCCCATAGAGTCACGTCTTGCATAGTGGGCGAAGTGGGTGCCATTGATCTGGTTGATGTTCTGTGCACACAGATGCGCAAGAGCTTCTTGCATTGCTCTAGCTAGTCCATCCAGCCAATTGTTTTCCCTTAAGGTGAACTGTATCTTCTTAGAGGTGGGTGGCTCCATCTTGCCTCTCAGATCTGCAATGATCAACCACTGCAGTTCTCCTCCTGACTGATCATTGAGTTGCACTCCAAAGAACTCAGGGTGCAGGCGTCCAAGAAACTCCGCTAGCTGGCTTAAGTCCCTCTCGAAGATGAGCTATCCTCCGTTGCCCAACTGGTAGAACTTGATGTACCTGACTTCCATCTATAAGCAATTAGGATGAGTAAGTTAGTGAGGTGATCAAGTGTGTCAAATTTTATGTAGAATTGCAAGAATTTTGAGAAACATGTGAACTCCTTTTTGAAAGAATCTCAAGGATAAGAGTGAGAATATGTTTTCATAAATACTCAATTCCTTTGTTTTGAAACTAGGTTTTTCAGACGTCCATTCTAACTAGGGTCTCCTATTGTCAGGATAGCTCTAATACCAACTTGTAAATACCCTGATTTTTAAGTCTAGATGCATGTTATGCCATACATCGCAATCCCAGGATTACCATTTTTGCGAGACATAATAGAATTGGTACCACAGTACATCATCCATTACAAACCATAATAGTCTTACAAATAGTTGATCTCATGATCAAGTCTTAATACATATCAAAGCAGTGGAAATAAACGTAGTAGACTCTATCTTCATTGTCACGGGCAATGTTGACGATGGGAGATGATCCTAGTAATTGTAGACCTCCTGCTGTCCATCCTTCGGATAGTCCTCTTCATAGTCTGGCCATGGGAATAGCCAGGGACAAAGCCATGAGTACTCTTAAAGTACTCGCAAACTATCACTAACACAAGGTAATACTAGTAGGAATCCTAAGCTCTAGTCTTGTTTGCAACAAGCCAATTTATTTCAGAAGCACCTAGTAGTAAAGCCTATTTTAGTTCTCTAGATTACTCAAGTGGGAACCTAGTTTTCAATTCCACAACCAGTGTGGTCAAGTCAAAGTCATAGTTCAAGTCATTTTGAAAACATCTGACAATAGAACAGTATGGCCACTCCAACTGTCCAAAACCGTGGACGCGGCTATTCGAATAGTTTGACACTCTACAGAGGCGGTACACTTTCACCACAAAATTCGATACATCCGCCAGGGATAACCCTGAATCATCATACTTGGCCTCCCAACCATGGCCAACTGCCATCCCGGGAACTGCATAGGTGGACATTCATATTCACGAGGTAGCCTTAGCTCAGCCTCTTTCCGTGAGGGAACCCATACTAAGACATATAAACTTCCAGTTAAGCCCTACCCAACTCAGGTATTGTGGTTGTACGGTAAAATTAGAATGGTATCGCATCCGAACCCAACCATTAGTTTTTATCAAAGTCAAGGCACATGCCTCATTCAATAACATCTCCAAATCATTGTGTTTCATAACACATGTCAAAACATTTCAATAGAATGACTCCTCATTACAAGGTTTTCATAATCATTTTCTACAAGTGTTCCCATCTAAAGTGATCAAGTTTAGTTTAGCACTAGCCACTATTAATGAGAGTATCATAATTGAGGGGTGCTAATCAAGTATAATTACCCAAGACTAGTTCTATGATCTTGATGGTATCCATCCTATTTTCCACTAATCACAACTAATTAACTAGGTAAGAAACTTTGGTAAAGGTAAAAGAAAAAAGCTTGCAAGTAAAACTTGCGATTGGTATCATCAAGATTGCATAACCAAGCAGGCCTAGTGCATCTTGCATAGGTTAGCTTGCAGGGATGGCTTGCCTTGGTTGGTGCATTTGTTGAAGTTATCTTCTTCTTCTTCTTCGTAGTACTCCTCCTCTTCGTAGCCCGGGTCAGTACTAGCGTCTATAAATACGAGGTACATAATCACCAAACAATACTTAGCTACTTCTGTTTAGCACACAAGGGCTCACACTAGATGATCTAGCATCATCTCAATCACCACATGAAATATTGACACATTCTTATTTATCTTATTTTGGAAATGCAATTTCTACTCATTGAACAATACTTAAGATTTAATATCCTCCTGTTAAAATATGGGATCATATTGACACATCTCATCACCACATGTTCCAATACTTGGGAATGTGATTTAAAGGGGTTGACATATATTACAAAGTTTAATATTGCTATTTAATAATATTAAAGTGACTAGAAATACCTATATAGCATTCTTTTAATACTAGTCCATGATTAATGCATGAGAAACTAAATCTTTTTTACATATTCATATAGAGCATGTAAAATGTGATTTTTGAGAGTTGGAATCAACTCAAAAGCATTTATGGTTGATTTTAGAAAAACAATTGAAGTTGGAAAAGTCTCTGTCTTGTTATTTTTACTATGGGTGATCTATAATTTCAAATGGTTTGAATCCAACGGGAGTGTGTAGAGATTTTCAATACCTTTCTAACAAAATTGGAATCATGCAATTTGGTTAAGTAAATCTCTTTGAATTAAATTTTGAAATTGCTGTCAAAAAGTGTTTTGATTTAAATGAAAAATCTAAGTTTGAATCTCTGGGCTATGCGCGGGAACAAACATGGGCCGGCCCAGCTACGCAGCGGGCTACACTCAGGCTGGTCCCACGCGTCAGCGGCTGTATCTAAGCGAAACGGTATCAGCTATTCTCAGCCGCGCGATTAGAAATTGATCAACGGATCTGCTTCATAATCTCCATCGCACTGAACGAGCGAGATTCTAACCCTAGCGCAACGGCGAGGGTCGTCGGGGGCTTACCAAGGCTCCAGCTAGGTTCGGCGATGGGGCAAATGAACTGGTAGACGACGGCGAGTCGAATGGTGGTCGCGGCGGCTCTTGGGGTGGCTCCAATCAATGGCTCCGTTCCACCACAACATCGGCGGGCTCCGGCGAAATTCTGGTGATGTGGTGCTCACCTTGCTCCGGGGAAGGGTCAGGGGTATTTCTGAGGGAGAGGGGAGTCGAATGGTGTGCAAATGGAGGCAGGGGGAGGGGTCTATTTATACCCCCGGCGAGGGAGCATAGCGGCATGGCCCGGGCTCGTCGGCGACATTGCTATAGGGCGCTATTGGCATGGCGGAGGGCATAGGTCAACGCGGTGGTCTGGAGTGATTGTCATGCGCATAGTGGCACGACGAGGTGCGGTCTTAATTGGTCGGGGGTGTTCGCGCTCTGTTCGGGTACCGCTGGTGTTCGTCATGGCATACGGTGGTCACGGGGCGCGCGGCGTCGAACGATCGTGTCTGGGAGGTTGCTGGTGACGCGGCGAGTGCAATTACGCAAGGAGAGAGCGAGGCGCGGCGTGGCTGTGCGGGGATAGCTCGGGGCTCTGGCGTGCGCTCAGCATGGCAGAGAAGTAAATGGGCGCGTGAATGCTGGCATCTCCACTGCTTGTCTTTGGTCAAGGCGTGCGCTGGGGGGTGTGGTGAGGTCATGCATGTCTCCTCGTGGTCGTGGTAGAGGGTGGCGTGGCGTGTGGCATCGTGTCCATGCTCGACCGACATGGCACGCTTGGGTACAGGCTTGCACTGGTCATTGGATCGAGTGAGCGGTGCTAGCTGCACGGGCTGGTACTGGGGGTGATCGTGGGTGAGTAATTGAGGCTGAATTGAGTACAATGGTGAGCACTAGATTGATCAAAACAATAGATAGTTGGTAGACTTGTACTCTGCCTATTAAGTGTTTGATTAAATGACTGTATGAAAGAAATATTTGAATTTTCAAATTATATTTGGTGGGTGTGTTGGTCACATGCTTGAGTGTCTCTGGTTGCTAGGATTGGTCAAGTGGATATGGTTTGAGTGGTTTTTAAAAAATGTACATCTAGATACATACACTTGATTTAATTTTGAAATGTCCCTCAAATGGATTTGAATTTGTTTCTGTAAGTCTGTAAAGTTTACTTGTGTTCATTTTCACTTGGTCTAGCAAGGGGGGAAAATAAGTAGAATTGTTTCTATTGGAAAACATTTACTAGAGATGCCCAAAGTGGGCTAGTGGTTAACTTTGGCAAAAATGACCATTAGGTCATATGCCTTTTTATTTGATTTTCTTTTGATTTGATTTTGCTTGGATTTGACCTAGATGATCTTGCTTTGATCCTTAAACTAATCCTTATCATCTATAACAATCAAACATGGCATAACAAGCATTCATACATCATTATCAAATACACATGCATTCATAAGGGGGTTTAAGATTAAAAGTTTTTGTTAACCCTAATCTTGTTTGATTGGAGAATGATAATCTTATTTAATATTTTTGAGATGTTACATATCTCGACAGGGTCGAGTTTAGCCCCGACGACGACGAGTTTTAGGTTCTACCGAAGTGTCAAAGTTTAGGGTGGAAGTGTCAAAAATTAGGGTGAAAGTGTCAAAGTTTAGGATAAAAATGTCAAAGATTAGGTTCTATGTATCGTGGTAATCGAGTTTGAGTGTGTCCAACCTTTGAAATGAATTATAAGTGTTTGAATTTAAGTTTGAGTAGCTGAATTTGAAGTTTAAACTATCGAAGATGAAGGATTTGGTGGCGCTACGTGACCTATTATAAATCACCTAGTGACATGGGTATACCCTACAGGTACTCGAGCTTGGTATATACGGTCTAAATACGTAAAGGCCCACGGTGTCACCAAAGCCGAAATGAAGGACTCGAGTAACCTACGGACTCTCGATTGCTTGAAGAACAAGAAGAAGCTAAAGATAGAAAGTATGAAGGGGAAAACCCTAATCTGTAACCGACTCGACTTGCCACCTGAGACCTAGCCTATCTATATAAAGGCTAGGAGGGGGGCGAGGAGGACACACGCAACCCTAGTTTCCACAAACCTCACCAGATCACATCTGCGCACCATTGTAATCTTCGATTCCTTCGATAATTCCACGAGCAGACAAGCAGGAGTAGGGACCTCTGCGAGGCCTGAACCTGGGTAAATCTTTGTCCCCTGTGTGCTTGTTTGCTAGCCGATAGATGTCTCCAGCACTCCCTCCTTCTCCAAGACCCAAGTCCATAACAATGGGCATTGATGAGTTAAACCCTCGTCAATTGGCGATGTCTGTGGGAATTGGGAGTGCTGATGTTGCGGCTTCTTCGGCCCCATCAACCGCGATCTACAACTCCGCAACAACGGAGATCTGCCAGCTCTTCGGCGCATTCGACTTCACCGTCCACACGCCGGCCACTCGCCCGGCCTTCGAGTCCATCGGCGACGGAATCAGCCCGGCGATAGGGAGCTTCCACTTCCAAGTCGGTCAGATGGGCATGCTTCGCGTGCCTGATCAACCAACGGCACCGTCGATTGCCCCAGCATCATGGTTCCCTCCATCGATCGGCACCCTCAGTGAGCTCAACGCCCCGACAGCAGTCGAGAACACGATCAGCGACAATAGTCGTGACTCCGATCTGAGCGATCTAGCCACTGAAGATGGAACCTACGGTTCCGGATCTGAGAGTTGTGGAAGCAGCAGCTTCCCCAATCACTTCATGTGCGCCGTCATCAACGCAGGCGACACCTCTGCCAACCGCGACAACGGCGGCAATCGCGGCAATGGAACCGACCCGCCTAACGGCGGCAACGGTGGCAATGTTGGCAATGGCGGAAATCGCACCCCCGTTGACAATGGAGGAACAATCGAACCTCCAACCATAGTAAATGAGCAAACCGGCGAACGCGTCGTGATCAAGCTCAACGAGCAAGAATGGGCTCGCTGCCGCGAGGCCCTGCGAGGCACCCCTCTACCCTTCGGATCCCCGCAAGAGCTGCTGATGGGCTATCACTGGCTCCTAAAGGAAGAATTCAAGCGCCAAGTATAAACAATCGCGCAACACAAGGCGCGCAAAAAGGCGGCAGATGAGTCGAGCCTTCGTCGTGCAGGGCTCTCCTCCTACAGAGGATCCTCTTCAAGACGCAACGAGTATGTTGCCAAAAAGAGGCAATCTCGGATGGCCCATCTCACCGAGCAGGAACGCATAGAGGCCGCAAAGGTCCTCGACTTCGGCTCTATGACAGTCGACACCAGGGGCAATGTGGTCCCCAAGACACCATAGGCTGCGGTGACAGCGGCCACCATGTACCTCCTCAACAACCAGCCACCGGCTGGAGATCCCCGAGCCGCCATGCACCGATCTACGATCGCGGGCTTGGGATTAATCGAGGCCGCCCTCGACAAGGAGCCAACACCGGAACCAAAGAAGGGCAAAGCGCTAGCAAAGCGTTACTCCTCGCCCTCATCTAGTGATGACAGTCACAACCTGTCTCGACATCGCCACTCACAATGACACGACCACGACTACGACGCACGTGATGACATCACGCAACGCAAGATCGACAAATCAAGAGCGCGACATGCTTGGTCGACTGACTCGGAAGAGGAAGATGTGGAGCTCTACGGTGCCAGATGCTTCAGCAGATCCATTAGGCAGAAGCGAATGCCTAAAGGGTTTAAACTCCCGTCAGAGAACCCAAAATTTGACGGCCTATAGGACCCAAAGATCTGGCTGGAGGAGCACATCTCCTCCGTCAGACTCCATGGAGGTAGTCGAAGCACGGCCATGCAATGCTTGCAGCTACAGCTGCAGGGCGCCGCCCGAGCATGGCTCAACAACCTCCCACGCGGATCCATTCGCAGTTGGGATGAGCTGGTTTACAGCTTCATGCGCAACTTCAAGGGCACATACAAGCGGCCCACATCAATCAAAGAGCTGAGGTGCTGCCAGCAAAGATCTGGCGAATCGCTGCGCTCCTACATCCAAAGGTGGTCCATCATCAAGAACTCCGCAGAGAGCATCTCGGAGGATCGCGCGATTGACGCATTCAACGGTGGTGTCCGCCGCCTAGAACTCAGGGAGGAGCTGGGCCGCTCAAAGCCCCAGACCATCGACCACCTGATGGAGATCACGAATCGGTGGGCCGATGGAGAAGATTCGGTGAAGAATCGTGTTCACTCCGACGAGGAGGCGGAACTCGAACGCAGACGCAACCGCCGAGGCAAGCGCCGCATGCGCATCTACGTGACCGCGACGACGTCAACATGGTCGCGACTGGCTACGCCGACACACGCGACGATAACCACAATAGCGGACACCGGAGCGGCGGATACCGCGACTCCGGGAAAACCATGCAAGTGTGGCAACGCTGCACTCGCGATGAGGCACCCGCGAACTCCATTGAGGACAAACTGTCGGGGCCATGTACGGTACACTTCTACATCGACAAGCATGATGGCAAGAAGAAGTCCAGCCACCTCCTCAAGGATTGCCGCGAGTTCCTCAAGCTACATGAGGGATTGGTTCGGATGAACCGTAATGCAATCGAAAGAGGCTATGGAGCCGCTCCAGGCGCCGTGGCACATGGTGCTCCGCCACCTCCACCTAGCCACCCCTGAATTCAGCTGCACCGGACCAGCACCACGGAGGCGAACCATACCCACGAGCCATGGGCACCATGATGATCCAAAAGGGACGCCCCTCCAATAGGGTGCAGAAGGCCATCACTCGCCAAGTCAACTTAGCCACACACTCGCCACCCTCCACCACTGAGTACCTCAGTGGAAGAGAGTCATGCATCACCTTCGACAAACGCGATCATCCGCCTCAGGTACCCCGTCTAGGCCATTGCCTCCTCGTACTCGAGGCGCAAATCGGAGGCTTCGACTTGAGCCGCGTCTTCATGGATGGCATAAGCGACATCAACCTTATATTTGCGAGTACCTTGCGAGCAATGAGGATCCCTCTAACTTGCCTAGAGGCCTCGGACACAACGTTCCACGGCATCGTCCCAAGGAAAGGCATATACCCCCTGGGAAAAATCAACCTCGACGTCATTTTCGGCACACCGAAGAACTTCCGGCGCGAGCGCATCGACTTTGAGGTCGTCGACTGGCCCTCACAGTACCACTGCATCCTTGGGCGCGTCGTGTTCGCTAGGTTCATGGAAGTGCCCCACTACGCCTACCTGCAGATGAAAATGCCAGGTCCCAATGGCGTCATCACGATCAACGGGAGCTTCGAGCGATCTGATAGTTGCGATAGGGAATTCAACAGAATTTCCCAGTCCTTCGGCATGCAGGAGGAACTCACGAGACTAAAGGAGACGACAGACAACAGTCTGCCTCCCCTGAGCCGGCCAAGTTCACCTGATCTCTCCTTCGACTCATCGATGCACACAAAGAAAGTGCAGGTCCACCCATCAGATCCCGCCAAGACGACCCTCATCGCCAACAACTTGAGTCCCACATAGGAACTTGCGCTCGTCGAACTCCTCCGTGAGCACTGGGAAATTTTCGCCTGGTGTCCTGCAGACATGCCAGGAGTTCCCAGGGAATTCGCCGAGCACGCGCTCAACGTCAACCCCGACACAAGGCCAGTCAAGCAAACAATTCGGTGATTGTCTGAGCCATGAGCGCAGGCAGTTGGAATGGAGATCAACAGACTCCTCGAAGCCAAGTTCATACGCGAGATCAAGGAAAGCACTTGGCTCGCCAACACGGTGCTGGTACCAAAAAAGGACACGGATATCCTGCGGATGTGCGTGGACTTCACCTCTCTGAACAAGCACTGCCCAAAGGATCACTTCCCGTTGCCGCGCATCGACCAGATCATCGACTCCACTGCGGGATGCGAGCGCCTCTGCTTCCTCGACGCCTACTCAGGCTACAATCAGATTCGAATGACGGAGGAAGATCAAGAGAAAACAGCGTTTACAACGCCCTTTGGTGTGTTCTACTACAACACAATGCCCTTCGGGCTAAAGAACGCGGGAGCCACCTACCAGCGGTGCATGCAGGCTTGCCTCAAGGAACAACTGGGTCGCAACATTCAAGTCTATGTCGACGACATAGTAATAAAGACCAAGGAGGAAGCCTCCCTAATCGACGATTTGTGCGAAACCTTCGCCAACCTCGATCGCTACCGGATCAAGCTCAATCCGGACAAATGCGCCTTCGGCATACCATCTGGGCAGCTACTCGGGTATCTCATCTCCGCGAGGGGAATCGAGGCAAACCCGAAGAAAATAAAAGCCATACTGGCCATGGAGAAGCCGAAAAACATAAGGGGCGTCCAGCAGCTGGCTGGGCGAATCGCGGCCCTCAGCCGATTCATCAGTCGGATGGGTAAAAAAGCGCTACCCTTCTACCAGCTCCTCTGCAAAGCTGAAGAATTCGAGTGGACCAACAAAGCGCAAGAAGCATTCGAAGATCTCAAGCGTCTGCTATCCACTTCGCCAGTGCTGGTGACCCCAAGAGAAAGGGAACCACTGTTGCTATATATCTCCGCCACCAACCAGGTGGTCAGCACAGTGCTTGTTGTCGAGCGAGCTAAGGAAAACAAGGTCCACGGCGTACAACGCCCAGTATACTACCTCAGCGAGGTCCTCACGCCAACAAAACAGCGGTACCCGCACTACCAGAAGCTGGCGTACGGTGTCTTCATGACCGCCCGGTGACTGCGCCATTACTTCCAGGAACACCCAATCGTGGTAGTCAACGACGCCCCGTTGGGGCATATACTCAACAATCCCGACGCCACGGGACGATTCGTGCTTTGGGGAATAGAATTGTCTCCACGAGACATCACATACGAAAAGCGCGATGCAATCAAGTTGCAAGTCCTCCCTGACTTCCTCGTGCACTGGATGGAGAACCAGCTCCCAGACAAACCAGATATGTCCTATCTCTGGACAATGCACTTCGATGGGTCCAAGCAGAAGGACGGAGCAGGCGCAGGTGTCATATTGACATCACCTCAAGGGGACAAGCTGAAGTATATCATGCGCATGCAGTTCACAGCCTCCAACAACGAGGCTGAATACGAGGCCCTGTTGCACGGGATGAGGATGGCAAAAGCCTGCGGCGCCAAGAGGCTCATCATATATGGTGACTCCAAGTTGGTCGTCAACCAAACGATACATGAGTGCGACGCACTGAACGACAACATGATCGCATACCGCGACTTCTACGACACACTCGAAGGAGACTTCAATGGTTACGAGCTGCGGCACGTAGGTCGCGAAAGCAATGAAGAGGCGGACGCCCTCGCCAACATAGGCTCCACCTGCGCCCCCATACCACCTGGGGTATTTCTCGAGCGTATCTACGAACGCTCCATCAAGCCAAAGGTCGCAGAGAAGAAAACAAGCGCAGCAACGGACTCGGGGGCTACGCTGCCCAATGAGTCAATGGCACTCGATGACTTGGAGTTGGACACAGGACTTGTGGCACCCTGCTAAAACCACTATTAGAAAATCGCTGTGTTTTTGTGCATTGCATCATCATGACCGCATGCTCATGTCATCATGCCACATTGCATTTGAGCATCGTAATCATCATGCATGGTTTTTGTCTAAACTATTTTTGAAATGCCTAGTTTTGTTTTCTAAATATTCCCGTCTTTATTCAAATTAAAACCCGGGTCTCCGGAATATTTTATTTCGTCTTCAAACGAATTGCAAAAGCCTTGTTTTAATAAATAAAATATTTAAATTATTTTTTAGGAGGCCGCCAGCTAGGCCCAAAAGCCCAGCCGGCCACCTCCAAACTAAGGCCTATCTGTCTAAACCCTTCTAACCAAACCCTAGTTCTACCCACCACCAAGCTAACCTACCCCAGCCTCACCACTCCACCCAGCCGCCGCCGCCAGCCCCACCTAACACGCACACACACGCCTCCACCATGCCCGCGCGAGCCAGCCAGCCTCGCACGCCCTGCTCCCCTCGATCGAACCCACCCGGCCGCCCGGCACGCTCGCTCGCTACGGACGCGTGGCCACACGAGCCCTGTGGCCCCACCACTCCTTGCTGCACCGCACGACCACCCCGTGCCAACAACCACCCCACCTCGGGATCCTCACCCGCGATCCGGCCCACCCCGACGCGCTCGCGCCTCTCTCTCCCCTTTCCTGTCCCGCGTCGCCACCTACCTTCCTCCGCCTCCCTCTCCCCCACCGTGGCCTCCTTCTCCCTCTCCCGCGGCCCCGTCTCTCTGGCCTGGCAGCGCCGCCGCGGGCCCCCGCCTCGCCGTCCTTCCCACCTGCGCCGCCTTCGCTTCCTCCAAGCGGACGCCGCCGTCAAGTTCGTCGCCGCCGCCTTCTACTCCTCTGCCTCGCGGCAACGTCGCCACCTCGTCCCGCCACCATCGTCCTCACCGACTCCGGTCGTGTCCTTGCCTCCTCGTCACGCCGCTCCCCCCGTCCCCTTCGGCAAGCTTCGTCGCCCCCGCCGTCCTGGGCCCCACCTCCTCCTTCCCAGGATGCCCGCTGTCAGATCACGCCCAGGCACCGCCTCGGTCGCCCCGTCTCCTTCCCCGCCGTCATGCATGCTCGCCCCACAACGAGCCGGCTGACCTCGCCCCCAAGCTCGCCCAAGCGCCTCGTCTCCGACGCCCCTGTTCATCCGCGCCCGGCCCACGCGAGTCTCTCGCTGCTGCTAGCGTCGTCTACGGCCACCCGGCCTCCGGAAGCTTCCTCCTACAACGCACGTGAGGGCCCGGTTGCGAGCTCGCCTGCCGACATCCTCCTCCATCTCCTCCGCTCGGTGCAGTAACTTCCAGGGCCGTCCTCGTGTCCTCGTGCTGACAGACCCTCCCTGTGTTGCCTTGTGTACTTGTAACCTGCTCAGCCGTGTTCGCTTTTCCTACAGCTGCATGTCTCCTAGGTGTTCGCCCATATGCCTGACCCGAGCTTCCGTTACACCAGTCATGCTAGCACACTCTCGCTTTGCCATCGGAGCTTTGTCTTCCGTCTGTGCTGCTTGTTGTTGTCCACCAAAGGATACCGATGCAAGATCAACTCCAACTGAACCCGAGGATTCCAACATGATCTTCCCCTGCCGACAAGGTCTACTACGCGGACCCGAAGACCGTGGATGCGACAAGATCGTCTGGACGCCAAGTCCTTCGTCCCGGAAAAACCGACGACCCGCCCAAGATCCGAAGACTGAACCCTGGCGCACCAAGTTCTTCGACCCCGAGGACCGATCCACAGATGCGACACATACTTCTTCCCGGATCTGATGCCCGAGAACCCGGACGCCAAGGTCGTCGACACGGATACGCCAAGTACTTCCTCGAGGACACCAAGTTCTTCACCCCGAACGATAAGATCGACACCGACCAGGGCGAGTCCGATAAGCCGCCGACGCCAAACCAAGTCCTTCTTCCCGGAACGCCGAGCTCTCCTTCCGTTGTCCGAGATCGTTTCCGCTGTCCTCTTCGAACCCTGAGACCGAATCCCGGACACCCGGAACCAAGATCTTCCGAACCCAGATGTGTGAACCTTTCCCGAGCCCCTATTTTATAAATGCTAAATATAAAACCTGCCGCATATTAAATTGTTCATCTCGCATGCATATCATGTGGGTTGGGGGCATTATGCCGAATCACCTCATAATTAAATATGGAGTCTATATGTGGGCTATTCTAGTCTTATTTCTGACTCCATTTAAATTGGTGTAGCGAACCGATGCCATGTTTCACCCTGTTAATACAACATTTAAATTGCGGGGGTTTCTAAACAACTTGAACCCTCTAATTAATTGTCGGGACCCTGGTTCCGCTTAATACTGCCTAATTGCACCGCATCTGCATCATATCATAAACATGCTGGATCTTCTGCCGTAGTATTAAATATTGCATCCGGTGTTTCTTCTAGTGTTTGCTTCTTCGCGGATTAGGCCGATGAGTTGATGCGAGTATCGACAAGTTCTCCGGATATGTACCTTCGATAGTGTTTCCCAGGCGAGCATTCTCCCCCTTTCTACATATTTTGCATTTGTAGTCTTTATTTCCTCCTGTTGATCTATTGCTATCCGTGTCGCGATGCTTTAGTTTCCGTGCACCAGTTATATCCCGTGCAGCCTCTATATTGCCATGGACACCTCCTAATACCTGTTGTTTGGTAGATAGCTGGCCTTGTGAGTCGTAGTTGCTTGCTCAGGTGCGATCTCGTGATGTCCAGTACCATAGTTATTGGAATGCTGGCAGATGTTTATGGTGGAGTTGATCATGACTTTAAATACAACTATTAAAATGCTAGATATAACTAATGCAGAGGCATCGGTGGGCAATAGATGTTATTTGGTTCTTCCACGCTCACTTGTGTCCCGTAGGACCCCGAGTACTTGATACCCGTTCCTTGATTTTTCGCACTATCCACATCTGGGAGGCCGTGGACCCCCCTGAGCCAGAGCTTGATTCATTTCTATTTCTTGGGGCCACAAACTAGTTTGGGGTTTTATTTACCATCCTGTACTTATGCCATGTTTACTGCTTTATTTAAGATTGTGCGTGGAGCACCTGTACTGTTTTGGATCATGCCACGTTTTCGCGGTATCGACAAGCCCAGTCACACTTTCGGGTTCCCAGTCGTTTACAGCCGTCGTTGCAAACCCTGGGTCCGTTCTAGAGCCGGCCAACTTCGTTGCGGGTAGCTTAGTGGGGTGGCCCCCTGAAATATTTTATGAATCCTGTGATCGCTTTGTCATGAATGCCTCGTTGGATTTTGAGTTGGTTTTTCCAAGGTTGATCGAGTGTGTGTTGCTATTTGTGCACCCCTGCAGGGTAAAACTTTCTGAAAGCCGTGTCCGTGGTTATGGATAACTTGGAGCACAGTATCTCGATCATAGACAAGCATAACTAAAGTAGTGCTATAAATTTGACTTAATATGTGACTAGTAATCAGCTCAAGTATAACGGAACAGATATTAAAAATGCCAACAACTGGTGGATCTGGGTGTTTTGTGACATGCTATATGCCTAGTAAGTATTGCAACTCCAATGGAATGTGATAAAAGTGCCAACAACTGCTGGGTTTTGGGATTCCTCAGGATATTTATATCTGACTAGTAATTGTTCCAACTGTAATGGAATGGTGATTAAAACTGTCCACTACTTATGCTATCAGGATGGCCCACGCTATCTATATCTGACTAGTAAGTGCTTCAATTATAATGGAATGAATAAAACTGCCATCTGTGTGAGTTCCTTGGTTCGACTTCCTCGTTTGGTCTCGAGGGGGAAATACCAGGATGTTGTTTGGTGTTAGCTTCAGGTTGGATCCGAATAGGTCTTTCTAACCCCTCTCTAATAGCCGCCAGTGATACCGAGTCTCTATAGGTTGTTTAGTGCCGCTGCGTTGCCGCTTCAGCCCACCATACCTATGTAGGCGAGAGCCGCCGAATTCTAGCCTCGCCGTGTACTGGCCTCAGTACTGACGCTCCTCTTTTTCCTTTGACCTTTGTCGGCACCCCTTTTGTTTTAGCAGGTTTGAGATCGACGTCGTTAGCAGGGTTACCCTTCCGGCTTGGCCTGGGCAGGGTTATGGACGCCATTGGTTATTCTTCAGGGCTCTTAGCCCCATTTGCATCTTGTCCGTAGTCGGACGCTCTATCGTTTTCAAGGTGATTTGTATCTTTGTACTGTATATCGGTATTCTTGACTCCTAGAGTCGTGTTGTATATATATCTGTTCTGTGGGTCCCATCGAGGACTGTTGTGTAATGGTATTACTTCGTTTTTTCCACCCGCATGAAAGTGCTTGGTGGGCGTCCTTGGATCGTTTCTATGCGGGTTTAGCGGAAAGGGCTAATACTTGCATAGGGCCGATTCGAGGGTGTTACAGGACTCGAGGGACCAATGAGCGTCATGATGATTGAACAATCCTGGACGCAGCCGTACATCACGTACCTCCTCAGCAAAAGGCTCCTGGATGACCCAACTGATGCACGGCACATCGCGCGGCGATCCAAGGCATTCGCTGTTATCAATGGTGAACTGTATAAACGCAGCATCACAGGAATAGTCCAACGATGCGTCTCCACGGCCGATGGAAGAGCTGTTCTCCTCGACATCCATGAAGGGACCTGCCGACACCATGCCAGCAGTCGCGTCCTTGTTGCCAAAGCTCTACGAGCTGGATTCTACTGGCCTACGGCCATGCGCGATGCCAAGGACATCGTCCAAAAATGCAACGCCTGCCAGCGATTTCGCGGACAAGCCGCACGCACCTGGCGCAGAGCTACGTCCAATCCCATTGGCCTGGCCCTTCGCGCAATGGGGACTCGACATGGTTGGCAAACTTCCAAGGTCCTCACAAGGAGGCTACGTCTACCTCTTGGTCGTAGTCGACAAATTCACCAAGTGGATTGAGGCCATGCCAGTGACCAACCAATCAGGGCACAACGCAGTAAAGTTCTTCGAGTCCATCGTCTACCGCTTCGGAGTACCACACAGCATCCTCACCGACAACGGGACGAACTTCACATCCAAGGACTTCCAAGAATTCTGTGAGAACTTGGGGATCAACATCAGTTACGCCTCGGTAGCGCACCCACAAACCAACGGTCAGGTGGAAAAAGCAAACGGGCTCGTCTGCAGCGGCATCAAGAAGCGACTCCTCCGGCCACTCGAACAAGCCACGGGTTGCTGGCCGGACGAACTGCAATCCGTACTCTGGGGCCTACGCATAACTCCAAACAGTGCCATGGGTTACACGCCATTCTTTATGGTGCACGGAGCCGAGGCAGTGCTACCCGCCGTGGTACGGTACAAGGCACCGCGCGTAGTCGCTTACAACAAACAAGAGTCATCTCTCGCACTCAAAGACTTCGTCGACCTCCTTGACGAGGCAAGAGATATCGCCGCGGAAAGATCAACGATCTACCAGCAGAACCTGCGCAACTACCATAGCAGGAGGCTACGCCCCAGATCCTTCGTCGAAGGAGACCTGGTCCTGCGACTGAAACAGCAGGGACATCTCAAGTTTGAGTCCCCCTGGGAAGGACCGTACGTGATTACAGAAGTAATCCTAGGTGGCGCCTATCGCCTTCAAGATTTAGAGACAGGAGTCACATACTCCAACCCCTGGAACGTCGCACAGCTGCGATGCTTCTACCCTAAGTCGCTCTTTACTTTTTACATTGCAAATAAGGCTACTCAGCCAAGGCTACTTAGCCACACACTATACCTCGCACTATTCTTCGAATAAATAAAGCTAAGTGCCCCAAAACTCTGTGTTCTCCTTTACTTTTACAATTTTATCTACTCGGGGGCTGCGCCACCCTATATACATCTGTTCTACGAACCAAAACGCGATATCCTGAGTAGCTGGCACATCAATAGAAACCCTTGACACAAACATCAACCCAGCTGCAACGCACCTGACAGGTTGACAAGGGACTGAGATAAAAGCATGACCAGGCTAACAAAAGGGACTCGCATAGTGCAACGCACTTCATGCTAACAAAGCTCTTTATACATATTCGACAATAAATTATACACAACATTGATACGAACTTTACAACACAAGTACACTTATGTGCAGGATACAAACTAGGCTACTACTGCAGCAGGAGAACGTTGGTTTGTTCCTCAAAGAAGTCGACGATCTCTTCTGCTGGGCGATCCACCGCCTGGTAGTGTGACACCATATTCCAGGCAGAACCTGCTGGTGGTGCAGGCGGCCCAGATGCAATTGCCGCAACATCTACGTTAGGCCTATGAAGTCGCACCATTGATAGAGCAGCCTTGGCACCAGCCACCAACTGTTGCCTCACGCACTCGCGAACCGCGGTCAGGTCTTGAAACTTGGCAAGGATGGCCAACAAGCTTGATGGAGTATCATCCAACGGAAACATCGCCCGATAAATGTTCTTCAAGCATGACTGCGACTTCTTCAGAAAGTGCAGCACTCGCGACGCACGATCCTGCAGGGTCGCCAGCGTAGTCGCACGATCATGATCTACCCAGAAGTATCCACTCTCTTGAAGTTGCTCCTGGGTAAGATCATGCATGCGAATGGCAATTCTATCCTTCTCCTCTTGCGAATGACGCGTGCTGACAACTACACGAAGCAGCAACAGCAGCATAAGTACAACGTACCATTGCGAGTGACTACAAGGAAAAGATGAGAGCAAGCAAACTAAAACTTGAATTGGTCACCCAGCTACGTCACCTCGCCAAGCAGATACTGCTCTCGGGCGGCGGCTTTCTCCGCCTTTGACTTCCATACATCCGCGTTGCCGCGGAGCACGGGCAACTCACGCTCCAGCTGCTTCACGCGGTCACGCAGTCGCGAAAGCAGCGACAGCTCATCTACCCTGGAGCGTGGCGGTACCACGGTATCATCAAGAGTCGGCGAGTCCTGAGTTTCCCTCAAAGGATCACTTGATGTACCCTACCACAAGTCAAGATAGAAGCAAATAAGACGACCAAATCAACACAAAGACAAAGGATTCAAGTGCATTCAAGACTAGCAAAGTATCAGCAGATACACTCGCCAGCAGGCATGTTCTTGAACAAAAGGACATAAAATAATTAACTATTACAAAGCTAACTAAGGAGCAACTGGCTTCTTCGACTTCGACGGCTTCAGGGGCTTCATCGAGTCCGTGGCAGTGTCAGATGCCACTGACTTTCCGCCAGCCCCTAATGCCGCTGCTTTCGCCGCCTTCTTGGCGCGGTGCAGCTCCTCAAAATACTTTGCAACAGTATTTATCAACTGAGGCCCATACTTGCCACAGGCAGTCGTGAAAGGAGCAAAGACTACCTGCTAGTCGTCCGCGCTAACAGGCATCGCCTTCGACACCGCGGCAGGATCAACCTTGACTCCGTGGGTCTGCACCATGGCAAGCGACATGGACGCGCCAGCCGCGCGGAGTGAGTTCTTGTAGCTGGAAGGCACACCCCCGGCGAGTGACTCCACCAGCTTGTCTATATTCTCGATTAGCTCCGCCTTGGGCATCAGCTCCTCTCGGAGGCGACTGAGAGCGCCCTTGGCCTTGGAAAGCCTATCCTGGACGGCGGCGCTACGATCCTCGACTGTCGACAATGCACCCGCCAGAGCATCATCGCGACGAAGGGCCTGCGGGTCGAAACTCAAGTCGCCAACATCTGCACATAAATCCACACATGGACAAAACATCAGCACCAACGGCAAAAAGTCCAGCAGAGAAGGACAACGATATCCACAAGCAAAATACTTGAGAGGGCCTTGGCGATTGAGAAAAGCTGTTCCTCGAACAACTTCTCCCTGGCTGCGAAGGAGGCATGCAGCTCCTCTTCGCGCCTTTGCGCCTCGTCACGCACCGCGATTGCCTCATCGCGACCCTTCACAGCCGCGGCGAGGGTTTTCTCCATGGTGGCAGCATTGCGCAGGAGGGTGTTATGTTCAGCTACAAATAGAAAGGGATTGACTATCAGTCGACCATATAAAAAAGGAGAAGAAAAAGAAGAAGAAGTGCAGGACACTCACTTTCAACCACGCGATGACGCGTCTCCAGCATCGCATGCTGGCGGACCATCGCAAGCACTTGCTCCGCCAAGTGCGTGGCTTCCTTCACAAGGAGCTGTCGCACAACAAGGAATCATCAGAGGCAATAGATAACATCGACTACAACACTAAAAAGGAGAAAAACTACACTTACATGGTCCTCCAATGACTCCGAAGATGTCTGCTGTACCTTCATCCGGGCAACCATTCGATGCTCCCCTGCATGAGGAGAACTGGAAGAGTTGTGCCCGGAGTGGGCCGCCAATGGAGGGGAAGGAGCACGCTCGACCTCTTTCTTGGCCCTTGAGGTCGCGACTCCTGATTCCCTCAAAAATTGGACGTCCCCAGAAGATGACGACGCCTCTTGAATGCAAGACAAAAACCACATCAAGAAAGGGCAAACCCAGAGACGAGCCATCAAGGGCAAAAACAAAGAAGAACAAATCGACTAGAAAAGTTACCAATCAAACTTGTCAAAGTCAAAAGTGGCTTCCCCTGACTCTGACGAAGACTCCTTGGGCAATCGCATCTTCTTGCGAGAAGATGGTGCCACGGCGCTCACAGGAATGACAGGAATTGGCGACTCCGCACCAACACCCGTACCTTCCGGAGTCGAAGGAGACGGCGCATCGGAATCCTCGCTGCGCGAACACTTGCGAGTATCCGGACTATCGGACTCGGGGGCTTCCTCCTCCACATCAGATGGGACGGTCGACTCCGACTCGTCCTCTTCCAAGGCTTCGCGAGGGATAATCCCCTCAGGAAGAGGGGGCATACAAGGTGACACCGCCCAATCCTGCATACAGACAACAAATTCAGCAAAAAGCAAGTAAACAACAGAGAAGCAATCGACAAACTTAGCTACTGTGTAGCACAACTATACCTTGGGAGGTGGGTTATTAGCATCAAATGGAGGAACAACTGGCTCACTGGGGAGCACATCCTTGACGGTGTACTTGGTGACCAGTCGAACCCTCTTGTCCACCTCACTCGCAGACATACCATCGGTAGACACGCGAGTAGCATCGTCAGCGCCAGCCCACTGAAACATGGGGTGGACTCTAGCCTACAGGGGCTGGACGCGACGGTACAGCCAAGTGGGAATGAGGGCGCAGCCTTCCTCCTCTTTGCCTATGCGACTCTCGAGGTCGCAGACGCGCTCGTATAGAACATCTGTCTCTGCGGACCCGCCAGGCATGACTACATTCTTCCAAGAGTGTATCCTCCTGCACGGCGTCGCGGGATCAAAGGGCGCGAGTCCGAAGTGGTCTCCGTTGCCCTTCTGGTCACGAATGTAGAACCACTTGTCCCTCCACCCTTGGACGGACGCCGTGAGCTTGATATCGAAATAGGTGGCGGATGGGTCGACGTGGATTCCGCAGCCACCTACATCGTAGACTAAAGAGCCAGACGCAGATTGGCGCTTCAATTTGAAGAGGCGCTTGAAGAGGCCGAAGTGTGGCTCGATTCCGAGCCAGCACTCGCAGAGGGTGATGAAGCAAGAGATATGGAGGATAGAGTTCGGGGACAGCTGATGGAGCTGAAGCCCGTAGAAATAAAGAAGGCCCCTAAAGAAGGGGTGAAGAGGCAAGGAGAGACCGCGAATGATGAATGCTAAAAACATCACTCGAAAACCAGCGGGAGGAGCAGGAATTGTCTCACTGCCGAGGACGCATGCGTCGGCGACTGCGGCGGACAGTACTCCGTCTTGACGAAGAAGACGGAGATCGGACGATTTGATGATGGAGGGGCACCACACACCATTCGTGACGCGGGTGCCCGCGCCTTTCTTCTTCCCACCAGCGGAGGTGCTGGTGCCCGCAGCGGCGAAGCCGCCTTTCTTCCTCGCCGCAGCAGCGATGGCCGCGGAATCGGCCGCAGCACCTCCCTTCTTCTTCCCCATTGTGCGGCGGCGATGCGACCGAAGGAAGTAGCTTGGAAAAGAGCGGAGTTGGTCCAGCGTCGTGAACAAGACGAGCACAGAGAAAGCAGAGGAATAGCGGCAATGGCGATGGAAGCAGAGGATGAATGAGAGCAGATGAGAAAATTACCGTCGCAGCGCCGCTACTTAACCCCTGAAAGATGCAATCCAACGGCTCAGAAAAACCCTACTGGACGCGTGGCAAACATCGTGTTGGACACGTGGAGGAGTGGAAGCGCGAACCGTCCCTCCACTACTCCCATTACGCGCGGAAATCGAGGAGATGCAGTTAAAATAAAAGATTATGCACGCCCAGTCAAATCAAAGTCAGAGAGTAGGACCCACTGCTCGTCACGTCCCGTCAAACTCGCTCATGCGGACAACTGAGGTCATAAAATCGTCAGCACTGACGTCATCAAAGCTACGCAGCAGAAGACTTCGACTACTTTAGTCCTTGCTCGAGTCTTCGACTCCACCAAGCACTCGGGGGCTACTCCCATAGGGAGCGCTGGTCGCACACCCTATGATTTTTTCTTTTCTTTTTACAGGAACATGGACAATCACAAGCAAACCCAACCACTCGAAATACGATTTGACTATGGACATGGGTTACTCCCATAGGGAGCGCCAGAAACAAATTCGACTGAAACAAGCAAACAAAAGACGACAGCAGTCGCAAAAGTTTTTTAGTCCCTGCCTGAGTCTTCGACCCAACCAGGCACTCGGGGGCTACTCCCATAGAGAGCGCTGGTCGCGCACCCTATGATTATTTATACAAAAAACTGTGTGTCGACAACATCCACACTCGAAGCTCATGGCGACACCGCTCATAATTTTCCCTACAAAGAGATTGCGTCTCCTTGGTCACCCGAATCGTCTCCACGATGATAAAATTCGGATGCCGCGCTTACAGCATGAAGGTAAGACCTGAATAAGGCCTGACAACGCATTAGCTACGCACTACCATAAATATATCCGTGCCTACAGGTACGATGAATATGCCTTGACGTGCGCGTCGAGTGCTCGCACCCATATAACTGGAATTCGGCTCCTGTAAGACCTCCGCGGCTTGAGTCGAATTACGCCAGCATTTTTCCAGATTCGAGTCCCGGGACTCGAGTTCGAGTAGATTGCGTTGTTTCACCCTAAGGTGGTTAACTGATACCGATACTTCGGTTATATCAGGCACGCACATCAACAATCCCTATGACACAAATAAAGCAGTCGAAAATGTACTCATTCCATGCACTCGAAAGACTTCAAAAAGTCCCCTGTCGAATCTACGATTCCACTAGACACTCGGGGGCTACTAACATGGGTATACCCTACAGGTACTCGAGCTTGGTATATACGGTCTAAATACGTAAAGGCCCACGGTGTCACCATGGCCCAAATGAAGGACTCGAGTAACCTACGGACTCACGATTGCTTGAAGAACAAGAAGAAGCTAAAGATAGAAAGTTTGAAGGGGAAAACTCTAATCTGTAACCGACTCGACCTGCCACCCGAGACCTAGCCTATCTATATAAAGGCTAGGAGGGGGCGGCGAGGAGGATACATGCAACCCTAGTTTCCACAACCCTTGCCAGATCACATCTGCGTACCATTGTAATCTTCGATTCCTTCGATAATTCCACGAGCAGACAAGCAGGAGTAGGGACCTCTGCGAGGCCTGAATCTGGGTAAATCTTTGTCCCCTGTGTGCTTATTTGCTAGCCAATAGATGTCTCCAGCACTCCCTCCTTCTCCAAAACCCAAGTCCATAACAATGGGCATTGATGAGTAAACCCTCGTCACCTAGTGTGGCACATGTGTCCTAAAATACATCGCCTAGAAAAGCATAGACTACACATTTGATGCAAAATCCCTTTTTTGTGATGTATAATTCTTTACATCACATGCTATAGTTGCTATAACTGGTGGATGAAAGGACAAGAACGTTTGGAACCCTTGCCCGAACATCCCTGATATATGGTCTAGGGATGGCACTCGTAAGTTATGGGTACGGGTTCATATCCATAACCGCCTCTCAAGAGATCGTTAGCAGGTAATGTTTCTCGTACCCGTCATCTGACAGGATAATAGCTACCCGCGGGTAGAAATATCCACGATTACAACACATCGAATTGAGACTCCTACGACATCCATGTGTAAAAGCAAAAGCCATTAAATGTCTCAAAGTAGGAGATGTGATCAAGCTGAGAGATGGAGGAGCTCGGATCGGCTTGAACCTAGGCTATAGGCATGAGCGGATTGTGAATTTATTATGTATAAACTACAATAACCACACGGAATAATAGGGAGTTAATTATAGGGGATCGGGCCAACAACTTTTTTTAGAAGTAAATATACTTCTCTAAAGGATACTCGGCGGTTTACTCCTCTAAAATATCAGGGATCGGCTAGAGATGCCCCAATCAAAGCTATATATATATATATATATATATATATATATATATATATATATATATATATGCCAAAAATTTGGCAAACAGAATAGTACCCATAAAGCACTATACTGTTTCTTATGATTGGAAGGAAGCAACAAAAGCTATACTCTAGCAAAAGCACATGTTTTTCTGTGGTTGCTAAGTAAAGTAGAGAGGAACAAATGCTGTTGAACTTCTCTCCTCTACGGACCTGCGTATGAATCGATTCGAAGGTTTCGGATTCTTACAAAGGTCGGATAGTGGCCCATTGGAACATATGCAAAACTATCACGTGTATGACAAGGGAATAGATTGGTTCGCTTTCCAGGTCTCCACTCGCCATCCACGAAAACTTTTAGCGTGCAAGAGTGCGACTGCTAGCCACAGAGAGCGAGAGCAAGCGCGAGGGAGGGAGAATCGTGCGCTACTCGCTAGAGTTGAAACATGTCTTTACACAAGAAGTGCATGGAGGCAAGGTATACACGGCCAAGGCGCACGTTAGCTTCACCGTGTCTAGTCAAACATCAGCTGGCTCTAGTCTACTACTAGTGTCCAGTAAGGCAGTGACAATCTTACATGTGAAGCAAACGAGAACAAGTACTGTGGGTGGTTGCTGTGTTGTCATAGCTAGTCCACACTCATCCGATGTTTATCGGAGTTGGATTTTTGAATTAAATTAGACACAAACGAGATGAACATGTTACACATGTGCATCACGTACGAACTCAAATTTTACATATCCTCTAATATGGAGTAAGTACATTATAATTCATTTATAGTACATTGCAAGTACCGCGGTGCTAGTACTGAAGAGCAAGAAAACAAACTTGATTGAAGCAACAGATTATAACTAGATAGACATGCCCACTTTCTATCTAAGCATTTAACAAGGCCGGAAGCAACGACAACGAGCGAGCGACGCCCTCCCTCATCATTCCTTGGCCGTGGCAGCCTCCTCGATCCGCTCGGCGATACCCTTGACGGCGTCCTGGAGGTAGCCGACGAGCCCGTCCCTGCTCCACCCCTCCACGGGCTCGCACTCGAACTCCCACACGATCCTGCACCCCGCCGTCTCCGTCTCCTCGGCGACCGTCATGGTGGCGACGTAGCGCCCGAACCCCATGTTGCCGCCGACGACGGCGTAGCTGAGCCTGCGCGCGGCGTCGTCCAGCTCCAGCAGCTCCTCGTGCGCCCACCTGGCCTCCAGCTGCTCCTCCTCCCCCGCCGCAACCGCGTGCGAGGCGACGTAGCGGACGCAGCCCGGGCGGCCGTCCTCGCCGGCCACGCGCTCGCAGACGTCGATGCCGGAGAGGTACCGGTGCAGCGCGCAGAAGCTGGCGAGGTGGGGCCACGCCGCGGCGGCCGGGGTCGACCGGAGGAGCGCTTCCACCGCGCCCTCCCACTCCCGCGCCTGCGCCGACGATGTCTTCTCCATTGTTTTTCGATCGGTGGCGCTGTGGAACTTGTGTTTGACTCTGAGTGGTGCGGGTGCTGCTACTGTATATATGTAGCGATGGCGCGCGAGGGAGAGAGCGTGGGACGGGAACGGTGCAGGAATCTCTCTCGGGAGTGGGACGTGTCAGCAGGGATGCATGGTTTTTTTATGACGGCCAACGACTTTCACCCGGTCGGACGGAGTGGAATGCGTGATTCCAAAGCCCGCATGCATGTGCGCACTCGTGTCATGCACCGTCCTATACGCTATGCATTTTTTTTCCTGCATACGCTGTGCATTTGGCAAGGAAAAAATATATAGTTCCAGTTGATCATCCGGGAAAAAAAAGTTCCAGACTTCCAGTCGATCATTCCAACAAAACGTTACGAAATTTATTCTCGAGAACATTCAGAAACAGTGCACTTTTTTCATTGGTTCTTGCAAAAACAACGCATAGTAATGGCATTTTCATTTAAAACAAAAGGGTTTATATTTTGGTTCCAACCTTCCCGATATTTATAACCAATACAATCCCGTTCGGTCGCTGCTTGTCGGCCTTCTCTTTCTTCGCGGTCACCGACGCGGGGAGCTTGGTACCTTTTCGGTGGCATGGTGGCGGCGACAGGTGGCGCACGAGAGGGGAGATGCGGGGCGGTGAAATAGTGGGAGTGGGCGGAGATGAGGTGCAAAATGACCGGACTAGCAGCCAGGAGGAGGGATTGGAGTTGTGGAGGGAAAAGGAAGGGAAAATGGTAGAGAATATTTTGGTATTCCGTCAATAGGGTGGCCTGCCAGCTTTTTCAATTTGCGCCGACGCCCCCGATTGCCCTCCCCCGCATTGGGTTGGGTTCGGCCTGGAAGCGTCAGATGTTTAGTTGCCCTGCGTCGGCGCTATTTCGGTTTTGGAGGAGGGTTGGGCGGGTTTTTTTTTTGCGTCAGCGCCCTCATTTCACCCTTAGGGGGCCTTTAGGAGGCCTGAGTGGAGATGCTCTAATGAATTGCACCTAGGACAAAGAATGTTCCAACCAAAATCTCTCACCTTGCACAATAAAAAATATACTATTGCAATCCTCGAAACATTTTGTTTTCAAAGTAATGATACAAAAATGGTTAAACAAAATTAATGTGCTGCAAATTACTTTAGGATCTCTTGGGATCTGATCGTTTTCCGTATTTGTCGGTGTGGTTTGAGATTAGTCTCTTCCGATCTAGGGTTTTCATCTTCGGCGATGGTTGTTGCTCTGGTGCGCTGATCCTATTGGACCTTAGCATGCCGACTTCTCGTCTGTCTACTATAACAAGCTCTATGGGATGTAGAGCCGAGCACGGCGACGCGTCTTCGGCTCATGCTAGTGTCTGTAATCGTCACTAGGTGGTCCAATGACCTATTTGTAGTTTCTATTATTTTTAAAGCTCTTTGTACTACGGTTGATTATTATTAATACATCTGTAGAATTTCACAACAAAAAATCTTTAGAATTTCATCAATAATTTCAAAAGCATCACAAACAATTACATAAAACACCATGTGTTTGCACCGATAAGAAGTGGCTACGTAATGTTTTGTTGCTGCAGATTTATTATTATAACAAAAAACCATGTATTTGCGGCATTTAAAATGAATTTAGACATCATCGAAAAATCCAAGAAAACACTTATAGCTTGTCGGAGACACCCAGATTGTTATGCAAAATCTCATGCATGTGTGCTTTCGCAACAAAACTCATGTTACAATTTGAAATCACTTCCGTAACATCAAAAATCCGAGAAAAGCAGAACTTGTGCCAAACGTCCAGGTAAAAATTGCAACATCGCGTCTCTGCTTTCACAAAATAGTGTTTGTGTATACAATATATCGGTGGACATATACAACAAACACCTACCACTAACCTCAAAACATCTTCCTAGACTTGCCGATTCGGCACTACAGACCTAAACCCGGCTTGCCAGAGGCACGTCAACACTAGATCTGGCGTTCCCGGACCTGTTCCACTAGATTTGGCCTTCAATCGTCGTAGTAGTGGCCGTCAGAGGGATTAGACGACGTTACCGGTGTAGGCTCAAAGGGCTCTGTCTTTTACTTCCTTCGTTACAAAATATAAGATGTTTTAGTTTTTTAAAACAAATGTATCTAACACATGGGATATATGATAAGCTACCTAAAAAAAGTGAAACAAATGTATCTAAACGTAATATTAATAAAAAACTAAGACATTTTATATTATAAAACGGAGGGAGTAGTAGGATAGAACGGAGTACTAGGATAAGTGCCGAGTTCGTGACATTCTCGGACTACGACGTGAGTCGTGACGAACCGGCGAGCGGTCGGGACGACCAAACTAGCCTAGGGGCGGTATCACTTGGCCTATCTTCCGGCAAATATACGTGCAGGCAACGGACCCAAAAAAAGCTCTAGGCGCGTGAGAAGCTGTCTCGCTGTCCCCACGGAATGACTATTTTATCTGACGAATCAGTCGGCCGACACGAAGTGTTTCCTTTAAGTGAATCGTGATGCAAAAGTCAGATGATCGTGAAGGTCGACCAAAAAAATAGAAACCAAACCAAGCAACCACCGAAATTGACCCAACGGGGATATTCAACCCAAGATGAAGAGATATGTGTAAATGCAAGTAATGACCCCACTCGAAATTTGTTTTTCTTTTTGCCGTCAATCACTTGATTGTCCCATCTACGATTTTGATTTCTTTTAGAAACTTAGGTGCCAATATGCACAAGAGTAAAGGCTGCTAGCAGCCGCCTCACGATTGAACTGAATCACAATCTTATAAAGAAAGAACTTTGGAGTTAAGGTGCTCTGGGTACTTCGGAGCTGTAATAGTTGACAACCTAGTAGATTTATTAGGTACCAGCTATTGTAAGTATTGTAAGTTTTTTTTTTTGCGAAATTTCATCAGTCTATTAATGATCATCAACAGCAGTAAAAAGATTTCTAAAAGTAATAAAAATTATAAATAGGTCAATGGACCACCTAGCAACGACTATAAACACTGGCACGAGCTGAAGTCGCGCCGCCGTCCTCGCCCCTCCATCATCGGAGCCGGGCAAAACTTGTCGTAGTAGAGTTTTTTTTTAGTAGACGGACGAGAAGTCGTCATGCTAAGGCCGCAAAGGACCAGCGCACCAGAGCAACAACCGTCGCTGAAGATGACCAACATAGATCGAAAGAGACTGACCTCAAAACACACCAACGAATACGAAAAACGACCAAATCCCAAGGGATCTGTCGGACACACGACTCCATATGCTCTCTGTAGATGCTAGACGCATCATCGGAGCGAGGATAAGGCGGGGAGGACCTTATTCTGACTCTAGGACGTAGCTACTGCCTCAACATCTTGAAAACACACTGAAAATAATCTAAACAAAACACGAAGACCTCCCGCCGGTGAGGGACCGTGGTCCACCACACCTCCAAGGCCCTAAGGCCACCAGAGATGGGACGGATTGGTGGCGTCGCCGACAGAGAAAAGGAACCCTAGATGTGTTTTGCCGCCGCCTCTTGAGGGAGCTCTCTCTTGGTACCGGTTTGGTAGGTTCTATTCTAATACGTTAAGCTATTGTAAGTTGTAAGGGCATCTCTAGTGTGGAACATCCATCACGTCCAAAAAGGAGGGTCCACAAAAGTGATATATACGAGTTGGACAGTAGTTAGAATATATTGTTAAAATATAGGAGAAAAAATATGGACCTCATAAATATAGACGTTTCACTAAAAAACTGAGGATATCTAAAAAAACTTTATACACGGCCGTCCATGTTGTCAAGATGGGGCGGGAGCAGGGACATGTCGTATGCACGGGATGCGACCAGGGATGCGGGAGGGAAGACTCGCGAGCGGCAGTTGCGCTTGAACGTCATGGCTTGGTCGTCCAATCCAGACCTATTTTGGCCTAGGGGCAAAAGATTTCTAGCCGTGTAGACCCCCATGCCGACCGCCGCACCAACTTGCCCTTCGATCCCGTGCCCACTCGCCGTCCGAGGAATATGAGGACCTGACCTTCGCTGGTCTCGCCGGTGAGTACGAAAAACTTCATTAGTCTTTTGCACGGATATTTGAAGGTATAAATAAGTATACGACTTGAGCTTCACACCTCAAGACCTCTTCTTTCCAAGGATTCTAGGCATTAAATAATTAAATTTTGGTACTTCACCATTAGGATTTGCGTTGGAAGGACATAAATTTATGAACTGAAAAAAGATAGAGCAGAAGAAGAACAGGAAGAAATCGGGTCATGGAGGAGCTCACCTAGAGTTTAGGCCAGTCGATCTGGCCATGTGGATGCTGGATGTAGAGATAGAGCGTGTCTACTATTTTTATTGACCCTTCATGCTTGCTCCCTTTGAAAGGATAGAAATATCGCCTAGAGGAAGGAGTGAATAGGCAATTTCAAAATTATTACGATTTTGGCTTGATAGAATGCAGAATTAAACTAACATTTATTTTACAAGCACAAAACCTAAATACACTAGGATCAACTAAGTGCACCAATAACAAGTTAAGCTAAGCAAGATAGCACAAGATAAATAACCACAAGTGATAAGAAAGATATAAGTACTTCAAGCTCGATGGCTATCACAAGGAAAGTAAGCTCAGGTATAGAGATAACCAAGGCACGCGGAGACGAAGATATATTCCCGTGTTCTCTTACAAGTAAGGTACGTCACCTTGGAGAGGTGTGAGATTCCACGATGGATTTCCAAACGCCATGAAGGCTCGCCTTCTTCTCCGAGTATATCACACAAAGGAATAGGCCTTTTCCTTATGGCCAGCTTTTTCTCCATTCCGGAGATGGCAAGATCCACAACCATTTCACAAACTCTACGAAGGAGAAATCCGGGAGTCTTCACAATCTTCCATGAAGAGGACACCACGACACCAACTGCCAAGCCAACTAGGAAGCCACCCTCTAAGAGTAACAAGCTCACGGTCGCTCACTCGAACAAATCATAGTAATGGAGATTTCAACACTTACGCAAGAATGCATAGCAAGAACACCAAGGGTGTTCAAATCCCTCACTCTCAAATCCCACCAAAGCAACAAGTGTTAGGAAGGAATTAGAGAGGAAGAACAATGGTGAAAATCAACCAATGACTTCAAGATCTAGATCCAGTGGATTCCCCTCACTTAGAGGAGGAATTGATTGGTGGGGATTGTAGATATAGATCTCCTCTTTCAAAGCCCTCAAAAATATGCAAGAATCATAGGAGGGAAGGGGGAGGAAGCAAGCTCAAGAGGTTCAACAATGGTGGTTAATGTTGTGGTCAAGAACACTCAAAACACGTTGGGGAAGAACCCCCTTTTATAGGAGAAAGCAAATATGGCCTTTGGGAGAAATCTGCGAGAACCCGGTTTCAAGTTCGGTTGAACCGGCTCACAAACCGGACGACCCAGTTTCAAGTTTGGTTGAACCGGCTCATAGACCGGCAATTATCTGTGTGCCATCTCGGAATAGACTTGGTTGCAAAACCAGGAAATCTGGCCTACGGGCCGGTCTACCGGTGTTGGCACCAGACCGTCCGGTGCGGGAACCGGTTGGACCGGATCCACAACCGGGATCCAACAGACTTCACAAAAAATACAATAACTTTTGCATCTAGTCTCTAATTTCAATGATCTTGGGCTTGTTTTGACGAGGACAACAAGCTCTACAAGATGGTGCAGAGAAAAATCATAGTCCAAAAAAGGAGGATAGAATCAAATGAAGAAAGGTATGAAGCTTCCCTATAAGAAGAACCGGTAAAACCTTCAAACTCGAAAACGCCATAGAAGATGCATACAAATTCCGTTTTCGATGACTTTGGCTTGTTGAAGAGATCGCAACAAGCTCAAGAACCTCACATGGAGAACCAGCAAGAAGCAACAAAATTGGAAGATGCAAAGGATTGAGCTCCCTAAGACGATGTGATCAAGTTACCAAACCGAAAGCCCCTCTTGATAGTGCGGCTATCTATCCTATAACCCGATCTCCCAACAACCACCTTGAGACCTGTAAAAGAAAAACCTAGAAAGGTCATACCTTTGCCTTGCGCATCCCCCTTGATCTTGATGACAACGCTTCAAGGTCCATCCAAGCCGAAATGCATCACTTGATCATTGTTGCTTCGTGAAGACTGATAATTTGCTCCCCCATACACCACTATGGGATAGCTTCATGAAGACACATATTCACATGTCCATTATTACCAATATGGATGACAAGCTTCAAACAAATGATGTTCTCGAGATGCTTATCTTGAACTTGCCCTTCTCAACCTTGATGACGATCACCACTTGATGTCATCCTCTCATGGGCTATATGAGATCTTTACTTTTGATGCATGCCCATTAAAAGATACCTAACCGATATGGATAACACAAAGGCACATATATAATGGGTTAGTTTATGAAGCATACTTGCCAAGCTTACCATACCACAAGATCCATGTGGTACATTCTTTATGCTTCATGTGTGGACTGATACGTTGCTAACGTATCCATAATTTTTGATGTTCCATACTTGGTTTTGTCTACTTTCTTATGTTTTGTTCCAACTTTGGAGTACTTTTCATATGATTTCTTGGACTAACCTATTAACAAGATGCCACAGTGCCAGTTGCCTGTTTTCTGCTGTTTTTGGTTCTAGGAAAGTCAGAAAATGAATATTCTCATAATTGGACCGGACAAAAGCCAAAGTCAATATTTTACTCGAAGACTCACAGAGCCAGAAGACGAGACGGAGAGGGGCCACAGGGCGGCCACACCATGTGGTGGCGTGGGCTAGTCCTGGCCGCGCCACCAGGTGGTGTGGGCCCCCTGGCTGCCCACCGAACTTGCCTCTTCGCCTAGAAGATGCCTCCCGATGCAAAAACCCTAAGTCGTCAATCAGAAATCCACAAAAAGTTCCGCAACGCCGCCGCCACTGAAGGGGATATTCGGGGGACTGAAAGGCTCTGTTCCGGCACCCTGTCGGGACGGGGAAGTGCCCCCGGAGCCATCTCCGTCGATCTCCACCACCATCTCCATCACCATTGATGATTCCCATGATGAGGAGGGAGTAGTTCTTCCTCGAGGCTAAGGGTTCTATCGGTAGCTATGTGTTCATCTCTCTCTCTATGCATGATCGTATTGTGATCATGAGCTTGTAACCTATAGATCTACCTTGCTACTTAAGTGATTTAATAGATCTCTGCTCTCCTCATGTGTGTGAAAGTGACAGCGTGCACACCATGGTGGCACTTAGGCTAGATATTACAAATACTTGTTATGAGTTATATTTGGAGTTGGATGTCTTTATGAAATTGTGGTGTTTGTTGGAACCATCTAGTGCTCAAGGTGACAGTGTGGGGTTATCTAGATGGGAAAGGCTTACTTTGAGGTGTGCTGTTATAGCCCTACCAACGATTAGAGTGTCCAACCAGAGAGTAGTTCAGCGTAGTATCATAAAGAAGAATATATTTATATGAGAGTGTTCACTAGTGAAAGTATGATCCCTAGGCCTTGTTTCTAAGCACTAAAACATCGTTTGCTACTAGATATGTTACATGTTTGCTTGCTTCTATCTTTATTTCAGTTTTACTTTAGTCTTTTCCACACCTTCAAGCTATTTTCTATCACCGTTACCACTTATAATTATCCATACCACTTGTATTTCACTATCTCTTCGCCGAACTAGTGCACCTATACACCTGACAAGTGTATTGGGTGTGTTGGGGACACAAGATACTTCTTGTATCTTGATTGCAGGGTTGCTTGAGAGGGGATACCTTTGACCACTTCCTCCCTGAGTTCGATAAACCTTGGGTGATCCACTTAAGGAAAAACTTGCTGATGTTCTACAAACCTCTGCACTTGGAGGCCCAACAACTGTCTACAAGAATAGAAGTGCGTAGACATCATGGACCAACTTGAAATCACTCATCACTCTTTGTATTGGTTAACCATGTATCTTCTCATGCTCCATCTCAGTATCTTGAGGTACATAAAGAACTCTTCATTTGATTACATGCTCTAAATCTTAGTCAACCATAGCCAACTAGTGTGGCTATGATGACACCGACTTAGAGCCATATCTTGAATTCTTATATTGAGATCAAACTCTCAAGATCTTGATCATATCATATTCTTCTCTTCAACTCGATGATCTCGATGCCAATACTCAAAGTATATCTTTATATTCATGGCATCCACACTTGAATCTAGCACATGGACTATAAGCATGACCTGTGGTATTTCTTCATATAAAACTCAATGAAAACATTAGTCCATAGGGATTTTCATTAATTAACAAAACCACACATAGGGGAAATTACACTTTCACCCTTCCATGCCAAAGTACGCCTGGTCCTCCTCCCAAACCAAGGCCACCCTCCTCCTATGTATGAGGTGCATCAATCCACTAGCGAAAAAAGTCCAGCAACAAAGAGTAAGAGGGGGAAGATGTCGGGCCGATGGAGGAGAGAAGAGGAGGAGGCGAAAAACCGTAGCAACCGCCGTCGTTCGCCAGTTGTTGCCACCATCATGGAACCCTCCATCCCCCTCATCTTCTGCAGGGATTTGGCCCCCACGATGTGATTCCTCGACCCGCCTCCTCGTGTGGCGCTGGAGTGGGGAGGAGGACGGGAGGTGGTGACCAGCTTCCTCTTCACCGTCTCTTGTGGTGCTGGATCGGGAAGGAGGACAGAGGCGGTGGCGGATCAGGGAAGAGTACATGAGGCGAGGATTGGGGAGGAGAGGAGGCAACTGATTGGGATATGGTCTAGGATATTTTGCTGCCCCCATGTGCATAGGAAAATGAAGAAAGGCGACGTAGACCTGCAGTCGTCGCTGTCTCTAACTTTCGGACCGGCATGTGCATGAGCCCAGATGCCATAGACTCGGCCAAGGAACCAGGAAGTAAGAAAAGAATTGACTATATCCAACGGCTTCCAACGAAAAGCGCAACCGAACTGCATTGTTCATGGTGGATCCAATGGTTGATATTAGTGCACGCGAGGGGCCCAAAGGAGGCGGGTAGCCTACGGCTGGTTATATGAAGTAATGGTGCTTGAACGAGGCGGTGTAAATTGACTGGGTTTTTTGTTCACTGGTTATCATCCTAGGCTCAGGTGTGTGCTTTTTTCCCTTAACTTCTCCATATTCTGCGTGATCCATTCAACTATGTCAACCTTAAAGTAAGGCCACGATGAACTTCCTTCGAGTTTCTGCTCTGTTTGATTGTTTCTATTGGAACTAAACAACCCTTTTTTTACAAAAAGGCCACAACACACTAATAATTCACTTAGCTCCGGTGACATGGAGCCTTCTTTTTAAAAGAAAAAATTGAAAAGACGATTTCAAAGTTTCAAAAATTTCTGAAAAAAATCCTAGACATATCACATATATAATGATCTATTCTACAAACATACAAAATCTCAACCCAAAATATCTTATATCTAGTCTTAACAAAAAAGAAAAAATCTGATAGAATTTGGAGGTTTTAAAATTTGCACCGTTCACTACTTTAGATATCAGATTGTGATATTGTGCATTTCAAAATACGGGCTATTATGAGTCGAGTTTTTTTCCCACTCTGCTAGATTATACAGTATTGTTCTCTATATCAAGAACTTTTTGAGATTCTAAATGCTATTTTTGAGTTGTTCAAAAGACGGGCTCTATGTCGCCCGTGCTCCAAAAGTCCGCAATTTTCATTGATATATATAAGAAGGAAAAAATTCAGAAAGTACACTAGTGTTACACGAAAATAGAACTAGGCTTTCCGCAAAAATAGACCAGGCTAGGCTGGTCATAACGCTAAATAACTTAGGCTAGTTGACATGGGTATGAATATTCAGGTTCTTATGATTAGTTACCCTGGTTACATGATGGCTTATGGCCCACAAAAACCTAAGAAGAAGACTGATGGCTCTAAAATAGTCATCTACGTCCATATTTAAACTGGATATTAATCATATTTTTGATGAAATATCTCTCTAAAACCTACCACTAATACTAATATTCAGAGGGATATGCAATCATTTGTTCTTGTATTTTTCCTACGCAAATAATGTCGTTTAAAAGAGAGAATCACTATATTAAAGTCAAAGATACGATATTTCCTTCGACCATAAGAAACCAAGAGTCGTCCAACGAAGGCGAACGTCGTAACGACCAACTATACGGCCGGAGCAAAAATTCCGACCGTATAGCTCCGGTCGTATAGTTGGCACTGCCTCCGTTAGGTCAAACAGAACAAATTTCGTGAAGGGACCACTATATAAAGAAGCCTCATGCGACGAGAAAAAAGAGAGACACTACGCCCCAGAAGCCATACCTTGCCAGAAAGCCGCCTCCAGATCTCCAAACCCTTCTCCATCTCCATAGCCACCTTCCACCACTTGTAATAGTAGATCTCTTCTTTGATTGGCGATATTGTAAGACTATTGCTATCAATTTTAATATTTTCATTACAGTGTTTGTGATTGTTGATCTCATCACTATGAGTGAGTAATTCTCCTTGGGTTACGGGCTTCGGCCTAGCCATGTAGCAATTGTGCATGTGATTTATCATAGATGGGATCGTGTATTAGTTTGTATAACATGATGATTATCGTATCCTCTCTTGCCTCAATATAAAGACTTGTCAGGTACCCAAGACCCCGTGGGTTGAGCCAGGTATAGGGAGTATGAGTGATGACTGATCTGCAGGTTGGGAACCCCAGTGACAGAAGGGGTAGTACGACTGTATGTGAGGGATTTGCTTGGGATTAATGGTGACATCACTATGCATATTATTAGTTCTCTTTCTTCCATGGATGAGACTAGTAGGTTATTGCTATAAGCGGTTGTGGAGGCAATAGCAATTATGGATGCACTACCCACATATAATTTATCTTGCTCTAACAAGTACACACATACTTTATTTCTATATCCATCAGATGTTTTTGCACAGCTACAAGTGAAACCGAATGCCCTAGGCCCTCTCTCTCCAGCATCGACAACAACAAAAAGACGCAAGCTACTGGTCCGGTGAAAACACAAAAGGAATTCTAAAATTCCCGAAGGTCCATTAAAGTAACTTTACTACGCATTCGCTTCCCGAGGATTCGATAACCTAGTTCTACTAGGGCTATACTACATCGGTAATCCGGATCGAAGGTATCAAAGACCTAGGAAGCCTCCGACAGAAAGCATGAACTTCTAGATAAGGAAATATAAAACGATATTGTATTAGTGTTGTAATTGTAATATTGTAACCTATCCGTATACGACCTCGGGATCTAGCCTATTATATATAGGCTGGGATGAGCCAACAGAGAGGCACCAAAAAAATCCTTGAGAGATCTGTAATTAATTGTACCATAAGCAATCAGATGACTTCAACTTCCTTGTTTGTCTGATCAGCCGACAAAATCTCCAACATTCTCTTTTCCACGAAACCCTAAGTCCATAACCATGGGCATTGCCAAGGTTACCCCCCATCAATTGGCGCCATCTATGGGAAATCTAGACGCTGGAATCATGGATTCGGCGGCACCTCTCCATCAAGAAACAATCCAACGACAGTGGATCCACACCCGCCCACCCCTGTCTTGGTGACTGCTGATGTCAATGGCGGCTCCGATCTCATCATCAGAAGTTTCCACTTTTAGGTGGAGGAACCCGAATTTTTTTGCGTACCAACTCAGATATCTTTGGGCCCATCAGTCAAAACAGTAGCGCCTATGGTGATACCTACATCTTCTATTAGCTCATCAGGAGAAACTGTGCCACAGCCGAAAAACGGAGGGGATAAATTTGGAAACTCCGTAGATTTGGGGGATCTGGCCGATCTGCTTAATGGACTCTCCTTCAGATCAGATACCCAATTAACGCCACCATGTGGCACGAGTCAAATAAACACTTAACCTGAAGAAAGCAGCGAAAGTGTAGACTTCGGAATTAGGATGGCCAAAATTTACCCAGAACAGAAACTAAGGGAGTTCACTGATCTCTCAAATGGTGTCTCCCACGGATCTGACGATGACGCCAGCAACTCATATATAACGCGCCATCAAGTGTGCGTGATCCTTGAGGAAACATTGACACAACGAGACTCCAACGGTAACCGTATCCTTGATCCCAATGACATTTTATCGGATGATGATGCTGGAAACCATGGAAACGAAAGAGACTAACCCGACAATTATGACACACAAGGAAGAGAAGGAAGACGCGACGACGAACAACCTACTCTATGATTATCCGTGGAAACATGGAAAAGAGCAAGAGACGCAGTCTCGGGAGCGGTTCCCATGACAGTAGAAGCAACGCGTGAGGATCTCATGGCATACCAGTATGAACTCCACCATAAGAAGAGGGATTTACTCAGGATGCAAAGTCAACTCAATGAAAGAAAAAGGCTAGCTGACGATTCTAGCCTCAGACGAGCGCAGCTAAGTTCTACCCGAGGATCAAGAAGCATAACAGGGGGCGCACCACCGAGGAGAGGAACTTCACGGCTACAAAATATCCCTAAAGCAGAAAGAAACGAGATGGCCCGAAACCTCGATCTATCATTTATGTAGGTAGACTAAGAGGGACACATACGAGCAAAGACAGCAGCAATCATTGTCGTCCAAACCTACTTAATCACAACTCAACCCACATCTGACAATCCCCGTGCGGCCCTCCATCAATCCGCTCTCATGAACCTCGGTATGGTGGGAGCATCCCTCGTACAATGAGAACAAAGAGCCACGCAACAACCCGACAGATCCCCGCACCGTCAAAGCAACCCTTGGCATGTGGGTAACACCCGACGATCGCAGTCACCACATCAGGTGCACTTTTCGAGCACCGGGCCACGAGATGACACAAGACACAACATCACACAACACATGATTGATAGATCCAGGGAGGAGCGCAGCAGGCAAAGATACTACAATGGGGAAAGTGAAGACAAACTTGAACTATATGGGGCTAGTTGCTTTACCCAACGAGTTCGCAAAACACCAGTGCCCAAGGATTTCAAACACCCTCACGACCGTCAAAAATATGATGGTCTCCAGGAACCCGAAGCTTGGCTGGCAGATTATTTCGCAACATTCAAATTATAGGGTGTCTCAAAATCTACCGCAATGCAAAGTCTGCAGCTACACTTAAGCGGCGCCACAGGGTCGTGGTTAAAGAAACTACCCAAAGAATCCATCAGCAGTTGGAACGATCTTGAAGACAAGTTTATCCGAAATTTTAGATCCACTTTCAAGCGACACGCATCCTTGGAGAAATTGGGGGTTCAAACAGAAGCCAGGCGAGCCAATACGATCCTTCATCCAATGATGGAACATCATCAAAAACTCGGCTAGAGCCATATCCGATGAAAGGGCGATTGACGCATTCAACAACGGTCTTCGATGAAGTGGATTTATAGAAGAGCTGGGGCAAGTCAAGGCAAAAACAATTTCACTATTAATGGACATGGCCAATTGCTAGGCAGATGACAAAGACTCAATAAATAATAAGCAAGGTCGCTCACCCAAAGAAGACCGGGACAGACGTAATAACGACAAAAGAAGATGTAACAATGACAGATGAAGTGGACCAAGCTATGTTGTGGCCAGATTTTCAAGGGAAGATAACCAAGGAAACGGCGATCGTAATGGAGGATATCGCGTTCACATAGATGTCAATGGAGGAACCCAATCAACACAACGGTACCAATAGGGGATTTGGGAGCCTCCCATGTCTTCACTACAAATGTTGGAAGGGCCCTACAACATGCATTGTTACTTGGACTCCGTAGGAAGGAGGCGATCAAACCATCTCATGAAAGATTGCCATACTTTCCTAAAAATGTAGGAGGTATGTAACGCAAAAGCAGCAGACGCAGCAAGTCGAGGATACACCATAACAACCAGTGCATTGGCAATTGGCGCACCACCACCACCACCACAGGCACAGCCAACAGCGGGGCAACCGCAAACCATAGTAAACAGAAATCAAGAGGATGAGTACCCAAGGTCCAAAGGTGCAATGTCAATGATCCAAAAAGGGCGCCCATCAAATAGGATCCAGAAATTGAACACTCGACAAGTCAACTTGGCAGTAACAACACCATCGCCTACACCTGAGTATCTCCATTGGTCTAAACAGGAAATTACATTCAGCAGAGCCGACCACCCACTTCGGGTCCCGTGGCCATGACACACATCTCTAATAGTAGAGGCACAAAGCGGCGGACTTCACATGAGAAAGGTCTTCATATATGCAGGTGATGGCCCAAAATATATCGAGCTCGTTGGGGAACCCCAAGAGGAAGGTATGATGAGCATAGCAGCAAGTTTTCCCTCAGTACGAAACCAAGGTTATCAATCCAGTAGGAGCAAGGAAACACCCTAAAGGTGTAGCTAGCTGAACGTTGCAGGGCGCACTACCGGTGCTAGCAGCAACGTGGAGACCTGCACAACACAACCACAGAACTCTGTCCCCAACTTGCGATGAGGTTGTCAATCTCACCGGTTTTGCTGAAAACAAAGGATTAAACGTATCGAATGTAAGGAAGTAATAGTTTGCAGAAAGTAAACACAAAGAAGTAAACAGTTTATAGATTGTATGTAAAAGAAAAGGACCGGGATCCATAGTTCACTAGAGGTGGCTCTCCTTGAGATAGATAACATGTTGGCTGAACAAATTACAACGGGGCAATTGACAAACATCGAGAAAGGAATACATGCATATACTAATCATCTTGACTCCTTTGGAACTTGATTGGGCATTACAACATTATACGTAGACCGCCATCCAACTACATCTATGACTAATAATCCACCTTTAGGTTATCATCTGAACCCCCTACAGTATTAAGTTGCAAGCAACATATTATTGCTTTACGAATTGCGTGTAATGTAAACAATATGATTGTTCTATGAACAAAGGATTGTTGTTTTCTCCCTAGTAGCAACAACACATCTAGTACCTTGGAGATTTCTGTCACTTCCCCAGATTACCAAAGGCATGAACCCACTATCGAGCATAAATACTAACTCTTGGAGTTGCTAGCATCTACTTGGCCAAGATAGCTACTAACAATAGAAAGCATGCAAGATCACAAATAACAAAGACATGATAGAATCAATAATCAATCTGAAATAGCATCTCAATATCCATCAGATCCCCACAAACACAACTGCAGAATTACAAATAGAGATGATCTTGATCATGAGCGGAGCTCACAAGATCTAGACATGAAAGCACAAAGGAGGAGAACCAGCCATCTAGCTACTACATGGATCCGTAGTCCAAGGATGAACTACTCACGCATCACACCAGAGGCTTGCATGATGATGAAGAAGGCCTCTAGGGTGAATTCCCCTCTCCGGCAGGGTACCGGGAAGAGCTTCAGATCCCTCCTGATCTAGGGATGGAGATGACGGTGGCTACAGACTCTTTCGTGGATTTTTGATCGGGTACTTAGGGTTTTCGTCTCGAGGGCATCTTATAGGCGGAAGGAGAGGCCAAGGGGGTGCTGGGGTCGTCTAGACCACCCCCTGGCGCGGGCCAGGCCTGGCCGCGCGGCCAGGTGGTGTGGCCGGCCCCCAGCCCTTCTCCGTCTCGTATTCTGGCATCTGATGACTTCCGGAAAAATAGGCACTTTGGCTTTTGTCCCGTACAATTACGAGAATATTCATTTTCTGACTTTCTTGGAACCAAAAACAGCAGAAAACAGGCAGCTGGCACCGTGGCTCTTGTTGATAGGTTAGTCCAAGAAATCATATGAAAAGTACTCCAAAGTGTGGACAAAACACATAAAGTAGATAAAACCAAACATGGAACATCAAAAATTATAGATACATTAGCAATGTATCAACATCCCCAAGCTTAACTCCAGCTCGTCCTCGAGTAGGTAAGTGATAAAAAGAAAGAATAATTTTTGAGGTGACATGCACCATTAAAGACTTGATCAAAGTATTTGTAAAACATTCAAGGCTGGGATCAAAGTACTTCAATCATAACATGAAAGACAAAGTTCTAGCAATAAGACAAAGAAACTATGATGCAACATGAAAAGGCACAAACAAAAGATTCATGAATAACAATGCTTTGCAAGACGTTTGTTTGTTTCACATAAAGAAAACATAGCATAATAGTATTCAGCTTGTCCCTCGCAGAGTAGCAAATATAAATGCATAGGACACCTTCAAAGTTCATAAGAGTGACTAGATACAAATAGTTTAAAACAAGCAATATCAAGTTATGCATCAATCAACTAGTCTTGGGACAATGCACATAGAACTAAGAATGGCCACTATGCTCTCAAAGTAGGTGCATAAAGGTAGAAGGTGGAGACTCAATATAATGGTGGAAGAAAGGCCTTCATAGAAGGAAGTAGGGATTCAAGTCTCATAAAGAGCTTCCAAAAATTATGGTACTTATAGCTTTCAACTCTCATTGCCCCTATCATAAGCATCTTTAAGGTGATTAAGGTTAAAGTGACACAACTAAGAGGATATGCTTGACAAGTTATAAACCGAAATCTCATGCCCCTTACTTACGAAGACCGAACCTCGTGCTACTCAACTTTACTCACGAGTAAGCTCTTATCATTGTAAGTATATGTGTATCATAAAGAACCGCCAACGGGGTACCCCTTGCACATGATACAGGAGCTATACCATAATCAAAATGACAAGGCAAGCAGACAATGAGCATCTCAGCGATCTTTTTATTTGCTATTTGCATAGGTTTTTATTGAGGATGCTTCATAGAGTGCTCATTATGGTGATGCTGCAAGTTTCCACCATGATTAGGCATGGCTTAGGCTAGCGGCCCAGGCGTTTGTCTAACACACATACAAACTCCATGATCTTACAAGTTCCACTTTTATTTCACACCGTTGGGATCCATAAGCAAAAGAACATGATATCAATGGGGTACAAGGTACAAGTGCAATGTTGAAAGCGTTCCCCATGATTCACGGTTCTGCTAATTTCAACTTATAAAACGCAAGCATATACGCAACAAATAAGGACCCAATGGTTCAAGTTTATTAGATGCAAAAAAGTAAAGTGTGCCATCAAGTTCGTGAGAGCTTTAATCACTAGTTTTCTCATAACATGTTTAATTTGGAAGGTAAACAAAAGCATGAACATACTTGGAATAGCATAAGCTAGTAGGTAGGTATGGTACACTCTTTGGAATAACTCGGTTTAGGGAGTTGGATGCATGAGTGGAACTCATACTTGGTTGTGGAGGCTAGCAAAAGACTGGGAGCGACAAACTAAGAGAGCAATAATGGCCATAATCATGCAGAGCGACAAAACATCATTGATCAAAGCATAAAGTGATACTAAAAGTTGAAAAGTAAAGGATCATAAAGGCTATGGTGACTTGAGATAGTCATAACATGGTGTGAGCATGCGCCAAGTCAACCCAAATAAAGCATCAAAGGAGAATACCACTATATTATGCTTTAATATGCTAAAACAACGCATGATTCATCCAAGGCACATTAAGCAATCTCAATTGTTTATAACAAGTCATTCTACAGCAAAGAATACTAAGCATAAAGCCAAAACAATATCAAGCATGGCATAACAAAGCATAGGCCACAGTCAATAACAAGCTCTTTTTACCACATAAGTATGAACTTTCCTACTCTTTTCCAAACCAAACCAAACTATTTGCAAACCAATGTATGAAAGAGGGGGTCCAACCAATTTATTCATAAAACTAAGAAAACCAAAGCAAACGAAAAACCAAAATGAAAACGAAAAAGAAGATGCTCCAAGAACAACACAAATGTGCATGAAACAATAAAAATGAAGCGTTTGGAAGAAACCTGGGATTTTTATTGATGAAGAAGGGGATGCCTTGGGAATCCCCAAGCTTTGACACTTATACTTCTTGGATATTTCTTGGGGTGACACACGTGGCATCCCCAAGCTTGATATTTAGTCCATCCTTTATCTCATTACTCATTCCTTTCATACACCTGAAATTTTTCCTTCATACAAAACTTCACACAATCTTTATTAGCAAGATTAGTGCACTCAAGATAATAAGTCTTAAGGTCCAGTTCTAACACCAAATAAACTTCCATTAGAACACTAGCTACTGTAGCACTTCCCTCAAAAAGCTGAATTCCCCAAAAGAACTCAAAAAGGAACCAACAAGAAGCAAATGCAGAAAATGGCGAAAATCTATCAAAACAGACCAGCAGGTAAAGACAAATTTTTTTGAAGACCTTCTGTTGCTCAAATCGAAAAGTGTTGAACTAACGAAAGTTAGATAACAACCTGCGGCAAAAGCACAAAAATTCATGCCTCAAAAAGACGTTCAGAGATTTTAAACGAATGTTTACGGTGAAGCACAGAAATCTGTTTCGGGACAGCAACTTTCCCAATCATTACTTCTCTCTCATTAGAGGTTACTCTTGGCACAAAAAGCAAATAAAAAGGATAAGGAGCGGTTATTACTGAAGTAATAACTTCCAAGACTCATCTAAAACTTTTGGGTTATCTCCCAATAAGTACTTTTCTTTAACGCCTTTAAGTTAGGCACAAGAAGCAAGAAAGAATCAAGTGTTCGAAGAAGCATTAAAACCAAATTTCTTGCCCTTACCTCTCTTACTTTTATTCTTAACCTTGGGGAAAATATGATTGTTTGGTGGAGAGAAAGGTGCATGGTCCCCTTTCCCACATCTATTATTGATCCAATGAGTTCTAATAGGGACCTTCCAAGTGTAATTTGTCCTTTTCCTGCACATTCAATAACAAGATAATCAGTAGAAATCATTTTCCCAAGGATCTTTGTAAACACTCCTTCAGCTATTCCAATAGGTAATATGGTAGCATTATTAGCAAGAGATATTTATTTTACTCCTTCAGTAAGACCCCAAACATTTAAAGATTCATAAATATCTTTGGGCATAAGACAAAATTCAGACATGATATCACAGCGAGCTTGAAAAGTTTTAGTGTTTATCTCAATCTTTACTGTAGGGAGCCACTTTGATGGTTCAGAATTTATTGGAACATAATTATGATGCTCCCTAAGCATATTATAGCAATGTTTTAAGCTAGCAGTGCTAGTCTCAAGAGTGTTCAATCTAGCAAATATTCTTGCGAAAGAAATATCAGTTTGGCGAGGCAAGTTGTACGTAAGGATCAATTTATTTATAGAATTAATAGCATCATCCTCATTACATTGGAGGAAATCTCCTCCCACAACAGCATCTAAAGCATATCTATAGCAAAGAGCAATTCCAAGGTAAAAACTGCTAAGGAACAAGCTTTGAGTCATTTTAGGCTCAGTTTTTTCATGTAGATCAGAGATTCTAGACCAAGCTTCTTTAAAACTTTCCTTAATTCCTTGTTTAAAAGTGAAAATCATTTCCTCGGGTGACAAAGTGGTTGGAGCAAGGCTAGACATAGTGGCAACTTAAGATAGGAACTAATTTTTTTGTGTTTTTTTGATAAAGAAAGCAAACTAGTAAAGCTAATTTTTGTGTGTTTTTGATAAAGAAACAAGCAAACAAAGCAAAAAGAAACTAAGCAAAACAAAAATAACAAAGTAAAGAGATTGGTTATGAGGGACTCCCCTTGTGAAGATGTCCTTGACTCCCCGGCAACGGCGCTAGAAAATATGCTTGTTGGCCCAAAATATATCGAGCTCGTTGGGGAACCCCAAGAGGAAGGTATGATGAGCACAGCAACAAGTTTTCCCTCAGTACGAAACCAAGGTTATCAATCCAGCAGGAGCTAGGAAACACCCCAAAGGTGTAGCTAGCTGAACGTTGGCAGGGCGCACTACCGGTACCAGCAGCAACGTGGAGACCTGCACAACACAACCACAGAACTCTGTCCCCAACTTGCGATGAGGTTGTCAATCTCACCGGTTTTGCTGAAAACAAAGGATTAAACGTATCGAATGTAAGGAAGTAATAGTTTGCAGAAAGTAAACACAAAGAAGTAAACAGTTTATAGATTGTATGTAAAAGAAAAGGACCGGGATCCATAGTTCACTAGAGGTGGCTCTCCTTGAGATAGATAACATGTTGGCTGAACAAATTACAACGGGGCAATTGACAAACATCGAGAAAGGAATACATGCATATACTAATCATCTTGAATCCTTTGGAACTTGATTGGGCATTACAACATTATACGTAGACCGCCATCCAACTACATCTATGACTAATAATCCACCTTTAGGTTATCATCTGAACCCCCTACAGTATTAAGTTGCAAGCAACATATTATTGCTTTACGAATTGCGTGTAATGTAAACAATATGATTGTTCTATGAACAAAGGATTGTTGTTTTCTCCCTAGTAGCAACAACACATCTAGTACCTTGGAGATTTCTGTCACTTCCCCAGATTACCAAAGGCATGAACCCACTATCGAGCATAAATACTAACTCTTGGAGTTGCTAGCATCTACTTGGCCAAGATAGCTACTAACAATAGAAAGCATGCAAGATCACAAATAACAAAGACATGATAGAATCAATAATCAATCTGAAATAGCATCTCAATATCCATCAGATCCCCACAAACACAACTGCAGAATTACAAATAGAGATGATCTTGATCATGAGCGGAGCTCACAAGATCTAGACATGAAAGCACAAAGGAGGAGAACCAGCCATCTAGCTACTACATGGATCCGTAGTCCAAGGATGAACTACTCACGCATCACACCAGAGGCTTGCATGATGATGAAGAAGGCCTCTAGGGTGAATTCCCCTCTCCGGCAGGGTACCGGGAAGAGCTTCAGATCCCTCCTGATCTAGGGATGGAGATGACGGTGGCTACAGACTCTTTCGTGGATTTTTGATCGGGTACTTAGGGTTTTCGTCCCGAGGGCATCTTATAGGCGGAAGGAGAGGCCGAGGGGGTGATGGGGTCGGCCAGACCACCCCCTGGCGCGGGCCAGGCCTGGCCGCACGGCCAGGTGGTGTGGCCGGCCCCCAGCCCTTCTCCCTCTCGTACTCTAGCATCTGATGACTTCCGGAAAAATAGGCACTTTGGCTTTTGTCCCGTCTAATTCCGAGAATATTCATTTTCTGACTTTCCTGGAACCAAAAACAGCAGAAAACAGGCAGCTGGCACTGTTGCTCTTGTTAATAGGTTAGTCCAAGAAATCATATGAAAAGTACTCCAAAGTGTGGACAAAACACAAGAAAGTAGATAAAACCAAGCATGGAACATCAAAAATTATAGATACATTTGCAATGTATCAGCAGGAAGCAGTATCAACCTAATCTACGCCAAAACTCTACGAGCAATGAACTTCTCCTAGACAAATTTGGCGCCAACGGACACATCTTTCCATGACATTGTCCCACGTAAAGCTGAAATTTCTTTAGTTAAAATTTATCTTGACGTTGTTTTTGGATCCAAAGATAATTTCAAGCGTGAAAAGCTCGAGTTTGAAGTCATGGATTGGCCATCATAGTACCATGAAATCCTGGGACGGCCAGCCTTTGCATGATCCATGGTTGTGCCACACTATGCATATCTGGTAATGAAAATGCCAGTACCAGGAGGAATCATAACCGTGAAAGGAAGCTTCACCTGATCCGATAACTATGACCGTGAATTCAATAAAATCTTTGAATCCTTCGGGACGATGGAGGCAGAATTCAAGCAACATAAAGATTCAATGGAAGTAGAGCCCCTAACAACGTCATGGCCTAACCCTGACCAAGCTTTTGACACCACAATAGATAAAAGATAAGTCCAGGTACACCCCATAGATCCAAAAAAGACAACCTTTGTGGCCTCCAATCTCGGTCCGCATAGAAAAGCACGCTCATTGAGTTCCTCCGTGAGCGCTGGGAGATTTTTGCATCGTTGCCAACTGACATGCCAGGAATTCCCAGGGAACTCGCTGAGCACGCACTTAATGTGAATCCTGAGGCCAAGCTAGTAGAATAGTCACTACATCATTTCACAGAACCAAAACGCAAGGCCATTGGAAAAGAACTCCATCGCCTGACAGACGCTAAATTTATCAAAGAACTTAAGAAAGAAAAGTGGGTGGCCAATCCGGTATGCATCTCGAAGAAAAACACAAAGGAGGTACATATGTGCATTGACTTCACTTCATTAAACAATCATTGTCCAAAGGATCACTTCTCAGTACAATGAATCAATCAAATAATCAATGAAACTATGGGGTGTGAATGTCTTTCCTTTCTAGACACATACACCGAATACCACCAGATTCAGATGAAGGAGGAAGACTAGGATAAAACATCATTTATCACACCCTATGGTGTATTCTACTACACAACAATGCCCTTCAGACTCAAAAATATGGGTGCAACGTATCAGTGGATGATGCAAAATTGCCCAGGGAGCCAAATTAGAACAAATGTACAAGTTTACATCGATGACGTTATAGTTACAACAAAATAGGGGTCGACCCTTATCAATGATCTCCGAGAAACATTTGATAACCTCGACAAATACTGCATTAAGCTCAACCCGGCAAAGTGCTCCTTTGGAGTCTGATGACCCACAAGTATAGGGGGTGTATCGCAGTATTTTTGGTAAGTAAGAGTGTCGAACCCAACGAGGAGCAGAAGGTGTTGATGAGTGGTATGGATTAGGAATTCTCTACAAATACTTAGCAAACGGATTTTTAGGGGTTTTTGATAGTGCAAATAAATAAAGTGCGAGCAAATAAAAGACAATAAGAATAAATGCAGCAGGTGGCCCAATCCTTTCTTTAGCAAAGGACAAGCCGGTTGTATTACTTAATATGACCAAACGTTCTCGAGGACACATGGGAATATCGTCAAGTGCTTTTGCTTCATATAGTTGAATATCGTCAAGTGTTGTGTGGGTGAACCTGTGCTAATGTACCGACCTTCCTAGGACTAATACATACTTGTGATTATACCCCTTGCAAGCATCCGCAAGTACAAGAAAGTAATTAAGATAGAAATGTAACCACAGCTTTAAACTCTAAGACCCTGACATCCCTTGCGCAAAGGTTTCCTAACGGGGGTTCAGGTTTCTGTCACTCCAGCAACCCCTACGATTAGTAGCCAAATACACAATGCATTCCCCTAAGCCCATATAGGTGAAGTGTCATGTAGTCGACGTTCACATGACACCACTAGAAGAAATACACCACAACTTAAATAATAAACTATTGAATCTTTCTCAACACAATTCCACTACTAACAACATGAATTCTCCCATGTCCTCAAGAACTAAACGGACTACTCACAAGACATCATATGGATCAAGATCAGAGATGAAATAATGATATATAACAATCTGAACATAGAAAATAATTCAACGGTTCCACTCAATAACATCAACTACAAGGAGTAATCAACACCGGGAAAGTTTCCCCTAAGAACTATGCAAGATTCAACCCAATTGTTACAACAGTATGGAGTGGTGATGATGGTGCCGGTGGAGCTGATGATGATGATGATCCCGATGAAGTCCAACTTGATGGTGGTGTTGATGGCGGCAATCTCCCCTCTCCGGGAAGGAATTCCCCCAACAGAATCTGTCTGCCGGAGAGATCTTTCTCTCTCTGTAGTTTTCCGCCCCGTAGAGGCGGCGAAATCTTTCGGTGGTCGCTCCCCAAGTCTTAGAGTTTTGTGGGAATAATAACGCCAAAGGGGAGAGCCTGGAGTGGGCCAGGGTGGCCACACTGAAGGGAATATGCCCGAGAGGCAATAATAAAGTGGTTATTATCTTATTCCATGTTTATGATAAATGTTTATTTTTCATGCTATAATTGTATTGATCGGAAACATCAATACATGTGTTTTTAATAAACAAAAAGGGTTCCTAGTTATGCCTCTCTTATAGACTAGCTTGTTGATTAACAAGATGATCAAGGTTTCCTGATCATAGACATTGGATGTTGTTAATAACAAGGTCACAACATTAGTTTAATGATGTGATGAACATTCATCCGAAGTATAGCATTACAATCAAAGTCATTATGTTTATATTGCTATAACACCATACGAAGTAATCTTTATCCTTAGACCATGAGCTCATGTTAATTGCTAACACCTGAAGAGTATCTTGATAACATGAAACGTCACACCGTAACAGGGTGACTATAAAGATGGGTTCAATGCTACGAAGGTGTTATGTTGAGGCTCATGGATCAAGAGTGGAATTTTTCAATCCCGATGAAAGATAGATATAGTCTGGGCCCTCTCGGTGATATCACATTAAGATAGCTTGCAAGCAAGTGATGTGATCACTAGAATGTTATATCAGAGGAACGAGAAAAGAGTGCATGTCGGCAACGAGATCAAACTAGGTATGGAGATACCGATGATCAAATCTCAGACATGTAATATATCACGAGACAAAGGGATTTAGTTACAAGCGTTAAAGGTTCTCACGATCACAGAAGTCATCGTTGAATATGCAGGAGTCAGTATGGATCTCAAGGTCCCGCTTCTGATTATTGATCTGAGAGGAGTCTCAATCATGTCTGCATTATTCGCGAACCGTAGGGTGACACACTTAATAGTTACCAAACACCATTTTGGAGCACATATGTTTCAGACGAAAGAATTGCAAAGCGCAGGAATTATTTCAATAGAAACCAGAAATTGTTTTGGGTGAATTTGCAGAAAGTGGTTCTGCATGTGATATTGAAATATTGCAAGGGGTTGTATGTGAATGTTTGTTAATTAAAGTAATTAACAAAATTCTGAATAAATTTAATAAAATAGTTTTATTAAATGAGAGAGCATTAAACTTGGAGAATTTTAATGCATTTAAAGTAGGGACTTTAAAGGGGAATGTGAAGAGGCATTTTAATGTGGAGGGGTTACCACCACATGAATGGGGGAGGTGAGGAGTCACCCCCATGCGCCGTCCCTGAAGGAGGGGCACCCCCTCCTCCTATAAAAGGTCACCCTCTTCCTCGTTCTTCCTCACACCTCCTTGTAAAAGGATCTCTCTCCCCCTCTAGAATTATTCCCCCATGGTCTCGGATTAGCGAGATACATGTTCCCGGTGGCATTTCGTCTGGAAGGAGTTGCTACTTCCGCTGGATCGCTGGAGCGAGGAGGTGGAGGTTGTCCGGTGGCTTGAACGTGTGTGCGAGTACGGATGCGCTGCTGAGTTGCGGCGCTCGGACTTCCTCACGATCTTGAGATCGGCAAGTGTACGACTACATCAACCACGAGTTCCTACTCGTTAACAAAACTCGTTGTCTTCGAGGGTAAGTTCTCGTTGGATGTATGTCCACCCATTGCTTTGTACCTAGTAGATAGATATTGGCGTGTAGTTCTCATCGTAGGAAATTTTTTGTTTTCTATGCTGCGGACCCAACAGTGGTATCAGAGCCTGATCTATGTGTAGGTTCTTTGCACGGGTAGCACACATATGTTTATATGTGGGCGATGATGATCATGTTATTGCATCTTCTATGTATTTTGGATATTGATGGCATAGTGGGATGAAGCGGCCCGGACCAACCTTACATGTCATCGTACATGAGACCGGTTCCACGACTGACATGCAACTTGTTTTGCATAAGTCGCTGGCTGGTGTCTGTCTCTCCTACTATAGTCAATATCTGATTTACAACGAGTTGCTAATAACTTGGTTATCCTCGTTGTGGTTCATATTCATAGGTGAGAACGGTTCTATCTCCGGAAGCCCTAAGCCACGTAAAACTTGCAATTGATAAATTAGAGGCGTCTAGTTTAGATCGTTGATGGGCTAGTGTATTGATATGGTATTGTTGTAAGTAGATGTATGATAGATACTCTTACAACACATTCAACGTGTAAGTTCCATAGACCTTGGCCTTACACACAAAGGAATGATAGAGATCAAATGCATGGACCATATCATCTCACTTTACACATTAGATGTTAGCATCTTATACTGCTAGTTTGGCGCTTTTAGTAGCATTGTAAGATGATCCCTCATTTAGATATCAAGATAAAATGTGTTCTTCCTTAAGTATGCACCATTCTAGGGATCATGTTTCGAGACATCACGTGATGATCGGGTGTACTCGAAACTACGCTTTCATACAACGGGTGTAAGATAGTTTTACACACGCGAGTACTAAGGTTCTTACTTGGCGAGCCTAGCATGTACAGACATGGCCTCGGAACACGGACCGAAAGGTTAAGCATGAGTCATATAGTTGATATGATGCCCATATTGATGCTCGCCTTTGAAGCTACACCGACTCACGTGATGATCGGACTTGGTGTAGTGGATTTGGTTCATGTAATCACCAAAAAGACACGAGGGATGCCGTTTTTGAGTGGGAGTTCATTTCTAATTTGGATTAGTCGAACTCAATTTGTCATAAACCAAATTGAAGTGAATTTGCATATTTTGTTGTAGTCATTGGCATCTGTACTACCTTATGCTTAGTTTTAATTGAGATAATAGAACTATAGAATTCTGGATATTTACTTTACGAATTGGTATCATATTGTTTTGAATGTCAATTTAAAGTTTATAAGTCCTATTGCAAACTTTCAGCAAACTCTATTTACTCCATAAAGTTTAATAAGTAGTATTAAATCAACAGTAAGAATTCCAACGTTAGTATCTAAAGTATCATGTTTGGCTCCATGATTATTGATATTCAAAAGTTGTTTTAATATCAAGATTACATTGGAGCTGAAAATTGTTTCAGAAACCATCATGTGTGAAAGATATTGTGATATCTGAAACAAAGTTTTTGGTTACATTATGATAGAGTATAATTTAGCAAAATACATGTTCTCATATTGTATGAGAATTTGTGAAGGATGGAGATGCTAGGCATCTGAATCTCCCAAAAGGTTTTGGGAACTAACATTATACTCGCGATTCTTCCTTATAGGATATAGTAGCTTGATCATGAAAGTTTTCATGATAAGGATGAATAGAAGATGTAGGTAAAATGTTTACTACACTAATAGATTACTAAAGAATGGATTTTTTGAAAGAACACCAAACATTTGATGATGGTGATCCACTTCAAAGTGCAAGTCCAAAGGTATTAGTGTTTGAGTATATACGCTTTGTACTATGTGTCATGTGAATGACACCAATATTTATGTTGATAGATTCTTTTAAAAGGAAAAGGAATTGCTGAAAGAGAATCTATAAAATATTTGGCAGAAAAGAAAAGTTGGAGATGTCCAACTTAGGTATATAGAAGATATACATGTTATGGTTGTATTCCTTGCTTGTTAAACAATGTGGTTATGAGGTATTGGATACCGGTATTGGATACCGAACTGGTTGGTATGAAGTGTCATACAGGACAACGCAATTCATGAACTACAATGGCCTAAGTAACTAGCAAGAGAATAAGTGATGATGTTCATCAAAAACAAATAAAGTGTTATTGTGTTTTTGTTGTCGTCAAACCTAGCCTTCAAGATTTGTTTTAATAATTGTTATTTGTTCCGGTATTACCAGACCAATGGTTGTTCAAATAATTATCATATTCCATAATGGATGGATGAACTTTTACAAGTCTAGTGGGAGAAATCACATCCATAAACACTATTGCTAAAATGTCGCAAGACAAATGATTGAAAGATCACTTATGAAGTGACATCGCTGTTTAAATTATATTTGAAAGAAAACATGAAAAAACTCCATGTTGATGGATTTTTGGAGTCTTTGATTTTGATCAATTGACGCATGTGAGACTTTCCTCGAGATAATTGAAACTCCGTCCATAGGCCAGAGAGGAACAGATGACTAGCTTATTGGAAATTATGCATGCTGATGTGCATAGTCCATTATGTGTAGCCATATGCGATGGATATTTTTGCTTCATATGCTTTCTCCGAAAATTTGAGTGAATATATCTGTATATTTACTTAATAAGGAAGAAGTATGAAACATTTGAAAATTGTTCAAAGACTTTCAAGATGAAGTGGAAAATCATTGTAACAAGAAAATATAGAGTTTATGATTCGATCATAAAGGAAGATATTTGAGTTACATGTTTAGCAAAACACTTCAGATTTGAGGAATTGTTCCATGATTTATGTTTCCCGATAAACCAAAGGAGTATGGCATATTCGAGAGATGAAATCAAACCATGTTTGAAATGGTAAGATCAAATGTGTGATTTATAAAACTGCCATTATGTTTTAAGGATTGAAGCTTTAGAGACTACCACTTTTACACTGAAAAGAGCACCATCATGATCCGTTGAAATGACTCCATATAAGTTATGATTTGGGATAAAACCCGAATTGTCTTTTCTTAAATTTTGGTATGCTATGCATAAGTAAAATGTTTACAACCAAAGTCGGATAAGTACGTCTTTGTAGGTTATCCCAAAGAATTTGTTGGGAATTTCTCCATAACACCGAGGACATAAAGAGTTTGTCACTTGGAACGTCAAGTTTCTTGAGAAGGAATTTTTCGCGAAAATTTAAGTGGGAGGACAATAGAACTTTGATAAGGTTGTTGAACCTTAGCTATATGTGCTAAGTAGCGCAGCGCCGGAAAGTGTCCCGGTGGCGTCCACAATGCTCATGGCTCCCGTGATTACAAAAGGTGTGATCTAGGAGATTAGAGTTCCTATTGAACCGTATGGGTCGGTAAGAATCAAATAGTAAGATTTGATAAGCAAGTCGTTATTGTTTTGACAATGATGAACCGACTACATGCAAAGAAGCGATGATGGGCCCTGACTCCATAAAATGACTAGAAGTCATAGAATCCGTGATAGTATCCATACACGAGAAATCAAGTTTCTGAACTTGGAAGACCCTCCGGAAAGGCGTGAAGCCTATCGGTCGTGTTTGGATCTATAAAGAAATAATACATGGATGTTTAACATCTATGAAATAGTCGACATGTCGGAAAGAAGTTTACGACAATGTTCAAGGAGTTGACTATGACAAGATTTGATCTTTCATAGCGATATTTAGTCTTGACGGATTAATGTAGCAATCACTACATATAATTTGATGTATGGTAGTTGAACAAAAAAAACAATGTTCTTCTAATAGAATGGTTACCTAGGACGTGTACAAGACACGGTCCGAAAGGTTTTGTTAATTCAAAGGGTGCTAAAAGGGCATGCAAACTTCAATAGTTGAAGTAAGCATAGCGGAGTTGGAATCTTCACCATGATGAAACTGTTAAAAGAGTTTAAATTCATCGGAGATGATGAAGATGCTTGCATTTGCAAGAAATTAAGTGGGAGCGCTGAGACATATTTCTAATACATTATGTAGAGGACATATTGTTGATTGGAAATGATGTATCTTGTATTGACACAAGTTAAGAATTTCAGTAAAATAAGATTTCGATGAAAGACTTGGGCAAACCCAGAATATTTGGCATCAATATCTATATGGATAGATTAAGGCGCTAATATGGTTGTGCCAGACATACATATATGAGATATTGAAAGGGTTCAATATGGAAACAACAAGAAATGTTCTTGCTGCATGGAAAGAATTGTATCAAGATTCAAGTGTTTCAACACTTGGTGAGTAAAATCACATGAAGATTTTGATCGATCATACCATGATATGTATATATCCAAAATGTCCTATGCTCTAAATGTTATGAGCACATACCATAATGATTCATAAGATGATCATTAGACGATAGTAAAGATATTCTTATGAGCTTTGGAAGAACTAAGAATATTTCATGTATAAGTGACAAATAGTTAAAGGTAGTTCATTGTAAAGTGATACATTGATACTATTTTTGTCACAAGATACACATTAAATTTAACTCAATTTAGACTATGGGTGGCACAATGTAATGGAAAGGATGTTCCATGATGTATTTGGATGAGTTCCAAATTTGAGACATTGTGACGGATACTACAACAAAAGGCTAAGTATACAACTTCTATAGTAGCAGCAAAGGAAGGCATTTGTGTTAAGTAGTTTGTTATCAAACTAGGTGTAGTTCAAAGTGGGCTAATACTATGAAGATATATTGTGTGACAATAATATCAACATATTTTAACCCGATCGAACTAAAGGTCTCACCAAAGGACCAAATTTATACAATGACATCTCATTTGAGAATGAGTGATGCGTAGAGACGCAAAGACATGCAAATACACACGGACCTGAAACTGTCAGATCCGGAGATTATGTTAACCACTAGCAATCGCGTATATGCAACACCAGAAAGCCATAAGTGTTCCATACGCAAAGTTTTTCAAACTAGGTTATTGACTCTAGTGCAAGTGGGAGACTGAAGGGAATATGCTCGAGAGGCAATAATAAAGTGGTTATTATCTTATTCCATGTTTATGATAAATGTTTATTTTTCATGCTATAATTGTATTGATCGGAAACATCAATACATGTGTGTTTAATAAACAAAAAGGGTTCCTAGTTATGCCTCTCTTATAGACTAGCTTGTTGATTAACAAGATGATCAAGGTTTCCTGATCATACACATTGGATGTTGTTAATAACAAGGTCACAACATTAGTTTAATGATGTGATGAACATTCATCCGAAGTATAGCATTACAATCAAAGTCATTATGTTTATATTGCTATAACACCATCCGAAGTAATCTTTATCCTTAGACCATGAGCTCATGTTAATTGCTAACACCTGAAGAGTATCTTGATAACATCAAACGTCACACCGTAACAGGGTGACTATAAAGATGGGTTCAGTGCTATGAAGGTGTTATGTTAAGGCTCATGGATCCAGAGTGGAATTTGTCAATCCCGATGACGGATAGATATACTCTGGGCCCTCTCGGTGATATCACATTAAGATAGCTTGCAAGCAAGTGATGGGATCACTAGAATGTTATATCACGGGAACGAGAAAAGAGTGCATGTCGGCAACGAGATCAAACTAGGAATGGAGATACCGATGATCGAATCTCGGACATGCAATATATCACGAGACAAAGGGATTTAGTTACAAGCGTTAAAGGTTCTCACGATCACAGAAGTCATCGTTGAATATGCAGGAGTCAGTATGGATCTCTAGGTCCTGCTTTTGATTATTGATCTGAGAGGAGTCTCAATCATGTCTGCATTATTCGCGAACCGTAGGGTGACACACTTAAGAGTTACCGGACACCATTTTGGAGTACATATGTTTCAGACGAAAAATTGCAAAGCGCAGGAATTGTTTCAATAGAAACCAGAAATTGTTTCGGGTGAAATTGCAGAAAGTGGTTCTGCATGTGATATTGAAATATTGCAAGGGGTTGTATGTGAATGTTTGTTAATTAAAGTAATTAACAAAATTCTGAATAAATTTAATAAAAGAGTTTTATTAAATGAGAGAGCATTAAACTTGGAGAATTTTAATGCATTTAAAGTAGGGACTTTAAATGGGAATGTGAAGAGGCATTTTAATGTGGAGGGGTTACCACCACATGAATGGGGGAGGTGAGGAGTCACCCCCATGCACCAGCCATGAAGGAGGGGCACCCCCCTCCTCCTATAAAAGGTCACCCTCTTCCTCCGTCTTCCTCACACCTTCTTGTGAAGGATCTCTCTCCCCTCTAGAATTATTCCCCCATGGTCTCGGTTTAGCGAGATACATGTTCCCGGTGGCATTTCATCTGGAAGGAGTTTCTCCTTCCGCTGGATCGCTGGAGCGAGGAGGTGGAGGTTGTCCGGTGGCTTGAACGTGTGTGCGAGTACGGATGCGCTGCTGAGTTGCGGCACTCGGACTTCCTCACGATCTTGAGATCGGCAAGTGTACAACTACATCAACCACGAGTTCCTACTCGTTAACAAAACTCGTTGTCTTCGAGGGTAAGTTCTCGTTGGATGTATGTCCACCCGTTGCTTTGTACCTAGTAGATAGATCTTGGCGTGTAGTTCTCATCGTAGGAAATTTTTTGTTTTCTATGCTGCGGACCCAACACACACCACCTGCTGGCGCAGCCTAGGGCTACCCACGCCAGGGGGTGTTGTGGGCCCCCTGTGGCCCATCTCCACTCCCCCTTCTGGCATCCTTCATCTTCTAGAAAAATATAATTTTCCATGTATTTTCTGATCTTCGCGAATTTCGCCTCCAAATAGCACCTTTTCCATCAAAATCCTGACTGCAGCGGTCCATGCTCCAAAAGTCATCAACCATGCAAAAACAAATGAAATAACATAAATATCATCTCTTAATATGAAATATATCAGTGAATAACACTAAATTATGATATAGAATAGTGATGCAAAATGGATGTATCAACTCCCCCAATCTTAGACTTCGCTTGTCCCCAAGCGAAACTGAGCTCAATAAACATGACCTCGGGTTTATGGAGTGAAGAGTCGATAAAAGAATACGGACAAGAAGCATCACATTCATCAATACATAGATCATAATAGCAAACAACTCACCATTATATAACTTAACTTGCAATAGGTAAAGGAAACACAATAAAGATACATAAAGTAAATCACAATTGGTAATGGCAAACTTAGCTCTTGGTCAAAGAATAGTTGACAATTTGCAGGAGTTCACACATAATGGTTTTTCAAATGATAGCTTTCAAAGCAATAAACACTAAGATAAGAACAATGTGCAAAACAAGGAACATAAGAAACATGATTGAATAAATCATCATATGAATGAATGAAACACAACAACTCAAAATACTTGCTGAGATAGAGAGGAATAGGTTACTGACTCAACTAGAAAGTAAAAGATAGGCCCTTCGCAGAGGGAAGAAGGGATCTCAAGTTTCATAAAGAGCTTCCAAAAATTATGGTACTTATTAGCTTTCAGCTCTCATTGCCCCTATCATAGGCATCTTTAGGTGATTAAGGTTAAAGTGAACAAATATGAGGATATGCTTGACAAGTTATAAGTTGAAAATCGCATGCCCCGTGCTTACGAGTACCGAACCTCATGCTACTCAACTTCAGTCACAAGTAAGCTCTTGTCATTGTAAGTACATATGTATCATAGAGAACCACCAATGGGGTACCCCTTGCACATGATACATGAGCTATCCCATAATCAAAATGACAAGGCAAGCAGACAATGAGCATCTCAGCAATCTTCTTATTTGCTATTTGCATAGGTTTTTATTGAGGATGCTTCATAGAGTGCTCACTATAGTTATGCTGCAAGTTTCCACCATGATTAGGCATGGCTTAGGCTAGCAGCCCAGGCGTTTCTCTAACACACATATAAACTCCATGATCTTACGAGTTCCCCTTTTATTTCACACCGCCGGGATCCATAAGCAAAAGAATCACGATATCAATGGAATATAAGTGCAATGTTGAAAGCGTTCCCCATGATAACATGGTTCTGCTAATTCTCAACTTATAAAGCGCAAGCATATACACAACATAGATGGGCACAAGGGTTCAAGTTTATTAGGTGCAAGAAAGTAAGGTGTGCCATCAAGTTCGTGAGAGATTTAATCACTAATTTTCACATAACAAGTTTAATTTGGAAGGTAGATAAAAACATGAATTTACTTGGAATAGCAATAATGCTAATAGGTTAGTATGGTGGACACAAATGACATAGGTTTTGGTTTAAGGATTGGATGCATGAGAAGAATTCTCTCTCAGTACAGGTTTTTGGCTAGCGAGGCTGGGTAGCAAGTATAAGAGTTGCAGGAAACAAACAAACAAACATACAGGTGATAAAAACAAACATGCAATCTTCCTTGGAAGCACAAAAGATCTTAACTAGAGAATACTAAGCTTATGAGACAATCAAGAAAGAAAGATGATGACATTATATTTCTTGAAATTACTTTTATCTTTTTTTTCATTCAATTCTCAAAATAGTGTTGCTACTGACCGAGCCAGGTTTGCCAAAACCAACTAAATTAACTCAATGATCCCAAAGTGATACCAATACTAACAACTAGATCAATCATACAACAACAATTGAAAACTAATATAAGATATGCAAAAGAGTAAATGATAGAACTTCTCATTAATATTCCATAACAGCAACTCACACCAAGGGATACATAGATATCTAACGAGAGGGGGCACACTTCCATAATGCAAACCATCCTACATGATAACTTCTCTATTCATGATACGAATCTACTAAAAAGGTAAAAAGACAGAAGATAGTGATGTGATACCGCGACACTCCCCAAAGCTTGGAACAAACCAAGGGGATGCCAAAACCTGATGACGAATTACTCCTTCGATGGTGGTGGCATTCTCTCGATGAGCTTCACGATCAATTTCCTCAAGTCTTCAATCTTGAAGGTGGGAGTATGAATTAACTCCGAGTTTTGCTCAATGCGGTTCATGATCAATTTGGGTTCTGATTCCTAGCTTGTATGATTCTTTCCCTACTCTACCTCCTTGAAGTCTTCTTTTCCTACATGGTTACAATGAGGCATATCCCAATTGGAGGATAGTTTCTCCTTGGGCATATTCTGGAATTGATGCTCATGGATAAGGGTATGGAAGGGATTCTTGGTGTGTGAAGAAGGTGACCGTGGAGCCAAACAGTGACGTGGAGGCTTCCCTCCAGTTGACATCCGTGTAGTCCTTCTGATCCTGGCAGGGTTTGCCACCACTCCAATGCTTGCAATGGTAGTGCCGGTGTGCGGATGCTTTGCCTCCGCTTCATCTGTACTCTTGATCTCCTTCTCCTGCACAGGGTCTCGGGGTGTTGGGTCCGCAGCATAGTAAACAAAAAATTTCCTACGGTGTGAACTACACGCCAAGATCTATCTACTAGGTACAAAGGAACGGGTGGACATACATCCAATGAGAACTTACCCTCGAAGACAACGAGTTTTGTTAACGAGTAGGAACTCGTGGATGATGTAGTCGTACACTTGCCGATCTCAAGATCGTGAGGAAGTTCGAGCGCCGCAACTCAGCAGCGCATCCACACTCGCACACACGTTCAAGCCATCGGACAACCTCCACCTCCTCGCTCCAGCGATCCAGCGGAAGAAGCAACTCCTTCCAGACGAAATGCCACCGGGAACATGTATCTCGCTAATCTGAGACCATGGGGGAATAATTCTAGAGGGGGAGAGAGATCCTTCACAAGGAGGTGTGTGGATGAAGGAGGGAATGGGTGGCCTTTTATAGGAGGAGGGGGTTGCCCCCTCTCTCCATGGCCGGCGCATGGGGGGGTTGACCCCTCACCTCCCCATTCATGTGGTGGTAACCCCTCCACATTAAAATGCCTCTTCACATTCCCTTTTAAAGTCTCCACTTTAAATGCATTAAAATTCTCAAGGTTTAATGCTCTCTCATTTAATAAAACTCTTTTTATTAAATTTATTCAAAATTTTGTTAATTACTTTAATTAACAAACATTCACATATAGCCCCTTGCAATATTTGAATATCACATGCAGAACCACTTTCTGCAATTTCACCCGAAACAATTTCTGGTTTCTATTAAAACAATTCCTGCGCTTTGCAATTCTTTTGTCTGAAACATATGTGCTCCAAAATGGTGTCCGGTAACTATTAAGTGTGCCACCCTATGGTTCGCGAATAATGCAGACATGATCGAGACCCTTCTCCGATCAATAATCAACAGCGGGACCTGGAGATCCGTACTAACTCCTACACATTCAACGATGACTTCTGTGATCGTGAGAACCTTTAACGCTTGTAACTAAATCCCTTTGTCTCTTGATATATTACATGTCCGAGATTCGATCATCGGTATCTCCATACCTAGTTTGATCTCGTTACCGACATGCACTCTTTTCTCGTTCCCGTGATATAACATTCTAGTGACCACATCACTTGCTTGCAAGCTATCTCAATGTGATATCACCGAGAGGGCCCAGAGTATATCTATCTGTCATCGGGATTGACAAATTCCACTCTTGATCCATGAGCCTCAACATAACACCTTCTTAGTACTCAACCCATCTTTATAGTCACCCTGTTACGGTGTGACGTTTGATGTTATCAAGATACTCTGCCGGTGTTAGCAATTAACATGATCTCATGGTCTAAGGATAAAGATTACTTCATATGATGTTATAGCAATATAAACATAATGACTAGATCATAATGCTATACTTCGGATGAATGTTCATCACATCATTCCACCAATGGTGTGACCTTGTTATTAACAACATCCAATGGCCATGATCAGGAAACCTTGATCATCTTGTTAATCAACAAGCTAGTCTATAAGAGAGGCATAACTAGGAACCCTTTTTGTTTATTAAACACACATGTATTGATGTTTCCGATCAATACAATTCTAGCATGTGAAATAAACATCTATCATATATAAGGAATACATAATAACAACTTTATTATTGCCTCTCAGGGCATATTTCCATCAGTCTCCCACTTGCACTAGAGACAATAATCTAGTTCACATAGTGATAAATCTAACACCCATGGAGTTCTGGTGTTGATCATGTTTTTCCCTAGGGAGAACTTTAGTCAACGGATCTGCTACATTTAGGTCCGGGTGTACTTTACAAATCTTTATATCTCCATCCTTGACATGCTCGCGGATGGAGTGAAACCGGCGCTTAATATGCTTGGAATTCTTGTGAGACCTCGGTTCATTTGCGTTGGCTATGGCTCCATTGTTGTCACAATAGATCACCATCGGGTCCAACGCACTGGGAACCACACCTAGTTCCGTAATGAACTCTTTCATCCAAACCGCTTCCTGCGCCGCTTCTAAAGCAGCAACATATTCCGCCTCCGTCGTTGATCTAGCCACCACAGGTTGTTTGGAACTCCTCCAACTAACGGCTGCTCCGTTCAAGAGAAATACGTATCCGGATTGAGACTTAGAGTCATCCGGATCGGTGTAAAAGCTAGCATCGACATAACACTTAGCGACTAGCTCTTCTTCACCTCCGTATATAAGAAACATATCCTTAGTTCTTCTCAAGTACTTGCGGATGTTCTTTACCTCTATCCAGTGTTCCGAACCTGGATCAGATTGGTACCTACTAGTCAAACTAATAGCATGTGCCACATCTGGTCTTGTACATAGCATGGCATACATAATAGAGCCTATGGCCGAGGCATAGGGGATCTTATCCATCATCTCTCTTTCTTCCGCCATAGCCGGACTTTGAGTCTTACTCAATGTCTTGCCTTGCAACATAGGTAAGAACCCCTTCTTACTTTCATCCATATTAAACTTCTTTAATATCTCATCAAGGTATGTACTCTGCGATAGCCCAATTAGGCGCCTTGATCTATCTCTATAGATTTTAATGCCTAATATATATGACGCTTCACCAAGGTCTTTCATCGAAAATTTGATGTTTAGATAAATTTTAACACTGTTTAAAAGATCTATATCATTTCCAATCAATAATATGTCATCCACATATAATATCAGAAATGCCACATTGCTCCCACTCACTTTCTTGTAAATACAAGCCTCTCCATAAGTTTGGACAAATCCAAACTCTTTGATCACCTCATCAAAGCGGAGATTCCAACTCCGGGATGCTTGCTTCAGTCCATAGATGGATCGCTGAAGTTTGCATACCTTATTAGCATCCTTAGGATCGACAAAACCCTTAGGTTGTATCATATACAACTCTTCTTCAATATTACCATTGAGGAATGCAGTTTTGACATCCATCTGCCATATTTCATAATCGAAATATGCAGCAATTGCTAACATAATCCTAACCGACTTAAGCATTGCTACGGGAGAGAATGTCTCATTGTAGTCAAATCCTTGAATTTGTCGAAACCCCTTTGCGACAAGTCGAGCTTTATAGATGGTCACATTACCATCAGCATCAGTTTTTCTTTTGAAAATCCATTTATTCTCAACAGCCTTTCGATCGTGAGGTAAGTCCACCAAGTTCCAAACTTGGTTCTCGTACATGGATTCCATATCGGATTTCATGGCTCTAGCCATTTGTCGGAATCCGGGCTCATCATCACTTCTTCATACGTCGTAGGGTCATCCATTTCATCAACCATGAAATTCACAACAGGATTGTCGTACAGTTCAGGAGCTACACGTGCCCTGCTTGACCTGCGAGGTTCGGTAGTGTCCTCTTTCGGAGTTTCATGATCATTATCATTAGCTCTCTCTTCATCAGGTGAAGCCAACTCCGAAACAACTTCCGGTGCTGCGCCACTCTCCATTCCATGAAGAGAAGGTTCAATAACCTCTTCGAGTTCTACCTTCCGACTACTCACACCTTTCGCGAGAAACTCCTTCTCAAGAAAGGATCCATTCTTGGAAACAAAAACCTTGCCCTCGGATCTGTGATAGAAGGTATACCCAATCGTTTCCTTAGGGTATCCTATGAAGACGCATTTTTCCGCTTTAGGTTCGAGTTTATCTAGCTGAAGTTTCTTCACATAAACATTGCATCCCCAAACTTTTAAGAAATGACAGCTTAGGTTTGTTTCCAAACCATAATTCATACGCTGTCGTTTCAACGGATTTAGATGGTGCCCGATTTAAAGTGAATGCAGCTGTTTCCAGTGCATAACCCCAAAATGACAGTGGCAACTCAGTCAGAGACATCATAGATCAAACCATATCCAAGAAGGTACGATTACGACATTCCGACACACCATTACGCTGTGGTATTCCGGCAGGCGTGAGTTGTGAAACTATTCCACACTCTTTCATGTGTGTGCTAAACTCGTAACTTAGATACTCTCCTCCACGGTCAGACCGTAGAAATTTGATCTTTCTATTACGATGATTTTCCACTTCATTCTGAAATTCCTTGAACTTTTCAAAAGTTTCAGACTTGTGTTTCATCAAATAGATATACCCATATCTACTCAAATCATCCGTGAAAGTAACAAAATAACGATATCCACCTCGCGCCGACACACTCATTGGTCCACACACATCAGTATGTATGATTTCCAATAGATCTGTCGCCCGTTCCATTGAACCGGAAAACGATGTTCTAGTCATCTTGCCCATAAGGCATGTCTCACATGTATCAAATGATTCAAAATGAAGTGATTCCAAAATTCCATCAGAATGGAGTTTTTCATGCGTTTAACGCCAATATGACCTAGACGGCAGTGCCACATATTTGCAGATATATCATTATCAAGTTTAATCTTTTTAGCATTAACATTATGAATGTGCGTAATATTACTATCGAGATCTATCAAAAATAAGCCATTCAACATAGGTGCATGACCATAAAAGATATCATTCTTATAAATCGAACAATCATTGTTTTCAGATTTAAATGAATGACCACTTTGCATCAAACACGATCCGGATACAATGTTCATGCTCAGTGCAGGCACCAAATAACAATTATTTAGGTTTATAACTAATCCCGATGGCAAATGGAGAGGTAGCGTCCTGTCGGCGATCACATCAACTTTTGATCCATTGCCGACCCACATCCTGACCTCATCCCTTGCTAGTTGTCGCTTGTTCTGTAGCCCCTGAACCGAGTTACATATATTAGCAACCGATCCCGTATCAAATACCCAGGTGCTACTGCGAGTACTAGTCAAGTAGACATCAATAACATGTATATCACATATACCTTTGTTTGCCTTGCCGGACTTCTTGTCCGCCAAATACTTGGGGCAGTTACGCTTCCAATGGCCAGTCCCCTTACAATAGTAGCACTTGGTGTCAGACTTAGGGCCAGCTCAGGGTTTGTTTTCAGGCGTGGCAATAGACTTGCCACCCTTCTTTCCCTTCTGCTTGCCTTTCTTGTCTTTCTTGAAACCGGTGGTCCTATTGATCATCAACACTTGATGTTCTTTCCTAATCTCCACTTCTGCAGTCTTAAGCATTGACAGAAGCTCGGGAAGAGACTTCTTCATGCCCTGCATATTATAGTTCATCACGAAGCTCTTGTAGCTAGGTGGCAGAGATTGGAGAACATGATGTATGCCTAAGTCAACGAGAATCGTTATTCCCAAGGACACAAGCTTATCGGCGTACCCAGACATTTTGAGTACGTGCTCACTAACGGAGCTGTTTTCCTCCATCATGCAGCTAAAGAACTTTTCTGTAGCATTATAACTCTCTACGGGAGCATGGGTATCGAAAATCATTTTCAATTCTCCCATGGTATCAAAGGCATTGCCATTTTCGAAATGCTTTCGAAGTTCTGGATCTAGCCCATACAGTATGCCGCAATGAACTAAGTTGTGGTCCTCCTGACGAGTCACATAGACATTCTTTTCCTCGTCAGGAGCATCAAGAGCTGGTGGGGGGCCTAGCGGCGCATCTAGCACATATTGCTTTTGTGCAGCAGTGAGGAGAATCCTCAAATTCATAGCCTAGTTGGTGAAGTTGCTACCATTCGTAGCAAGTTTCTCTTTCTCCATGAACACATTGAAATTAAAAGTAGGTGGTGCCATCTACAACATAATTTGTAAAGTTTACTTAGACTAAGTTTATGATAGATTGATTTCAACTAATCCAAATTACTAATGAACTCCCACTCAAAAACGACATCCCTCGTGTCCTTTTGGTGATTACATGAACCAAATCCACCACACCAAGTCCGATCATCACGTGAGTTGATGTAGCTTCAAACGCGAGCATCTATATGGGTATCATATCAACTATAAGACTCATGCTTAACCTTTCGGTCCATGTTCCAAGGCCATGTCTATACATGCTAGGCTCTCCAAGTAAGAACCTTAGTATTCGTGTGTGTAAAACTGTCTTGCACCCGTTCCTATGAAAGCATAGATTCGAGTACACCCGATCATCACGTGATGTCTCGAAACATGATCCACAGAACGGTGCATACTTAAGGAAGAACACATTGATACGTCCATTTTGCATCACTATTCTATGTCTTAATTCACTATTATTCATTGATATATTTCGTATTGAGAGGTGATACTTATGTTATTTCATCTGTTTTTGCAAGGTTGATGACTTTTGGAGCATGGACCGCTGCAGTCAGGATTCTGATGGAAAAGGTGTTGTTTGGAGGCAAAATTCGCGAAGATCAGAAAATCCGGGAAAATATACGGAAAATTCTATTTTTCCAGAAGACTCAGGATGCAAGAAAATGGAGTGGAGGTGGACCAAGGGGGCCCACACCACCCCATGGCATGGGCAGGCCTAGGCCGCGCGCCTGGGAGTGGTGTGGCCGCCCTGGCCCACTCCAGCCTTTCTCCTATGGCGTATATAATCCCCACAAACCCTAAGACTCAGAGAGCGACCACAGAAAGATTCCGCCGCCTCTATGGGGTGGAAAACACCGAGAGAGAAAGATCTCTCCGGTAGACAGATTTCTGCCGGGGGAATTCCTTCCCGGAGAGGGAAGATCGTGGCCATCAACACCACCATCAAGCTGGACTTCATCGGGATCATCATCATCATCATCACCACCATCATCACCATCAGCACCCTCATCACCATCTCCATATTGATGTTACAATTGTGTTGAATCTTGCATAGTTCATAGGGAAAACTTTCCCGGTGTTGATTACTCTTTGTAGTTGATGCTATTGAGTGAACCATTCAATTATTGTTTATGTTCAGATTGTTATACATTATTATTCCATCTCTGATCAAGATCCATATGATGTCTTGTGAGTAGTTCGTTTTGTTCTTGAGGACATGGGAGAAGTCTTGTTGTTAGTAGTGGAGTTGCGTTGAGAAAGATTCAATAGATTGTTATTTAAGTTGTGGTGTACTTTTTGTAGTGGTGTCATGTGAACGTCGACTACATGACACTTCACCTATAAGGGCCTAGGGGAATGCATTGTGTATTTGGCTACTAATTGTAGGGGTTGCCGGAGTGACAGAAACCTGAACCCCCGTTAGGAAACCATTGCACAAGGGACGTAAGGGTCTTAGAGTTTAAAGCTGTGGTTAGGTTTCTACCTTAATTACTTTATTGTACTTACGGATGTTTGCAACGGGTATAATCACAAGTATGTATTAGTCTTGGATGGGGCGGTACATTAGGACAGGTTCACCCACACAACACTTAGCAAGATAAAGAAGATTAATCGACTATATGAAGCGAAAGCACTTGACAGTCTTCCCATGTGTCCTCGAGAACGTTTGGTCATCTATGGGGCATCCCGCTAAAACCACTACTAGAAAATTGCTGTGTTTTTGTGCATTGCATCATCATGACCGCATGCTCATGTCATCATGCCACATTGCATTTGAGCATCGTCATCATCATGCATGGTTTTGTCTAAAACTATTTTCGAAAACCTATTTTGTTTTTCTAAATAAGCCCCTTCTTTATTCAAACACAAAACCCGGGCTTGGCCGGAATATTTTGTTTCGTCTACAAACGGATTTCAAAAGCCCCGTTTTAAACAGATAAAATATTTACATTATTTTTGGGAGGCAGCCAGCCAGGCCCAAAAGCCCAGCTGGCCACCTCCAGATAAAAATCTAGAGCAAACCCTAGCTACCTCACTTCCCACCACCCAGCTGCACCCATCCAGCCCCGCCGCAAGCCACTTCCTCCACCCTCCACCTCACCCCGTCCAATCCAAGCCCGCCACCTCACCTCCTGGCCCCACCACCTCTCCAACACACACACACACGCACACACACCAGCGCGCGCAACACGCCACCAACGCCGCCACCTGCATGTGCCCCCGCCCCGGGCCCACTCCCCACCGCCCGCACACCTCGCATCTCCCCCCGTCTCCCCCGCGCCTCTCCCTCTCGTCTCTCCCCGCAATCAACGCCCCCTTCCAAACCCCGCCGCGAGCCGCCTCCTCTAGCCAACCTAGTCTCCTGATTCGCCGTCTCTCCCGAGCTCGCCGAGCCGCCGCCGCTCCTGAGCTCCCCTTCCCCCCCGGCGAGCCGCCTCCCCGTCTTCCTCCGTGACCTCGCCGGCCTCCTCTTCCCCGCTGCTGAGCTCCACCCCTCGAGCCCGCTGCGCCGCCGACGCCGCCAGCTCCGCTCGTCCCCGCCAGGCCCCAATCGCCGCCGCCTTCCTGCAGCAACGGCAGCGCGACCTCCCCCACTCTCTCTTCCTCACCAACCCCGCCGCCCTCGCCTCATCTGCGCCGCCTAGCCCGCCTTCCCCTGGCGCCGTCTCTCCGGCCGGCAGCGCCGCCACCCAGCTTCCTCCCCTTTGGCCGCTCCTGCGGAGCCCTGCGCCTCCCATCCACCTAGTCCCCTCGTTCGAGCTCCTCTCCTCCACCGCCCGCAGGACCTCACCGCCGCCTCCCTCTCCCAGCAACGCCGCCCGGCCCACCCCTCGTCGCCATGGCCCTGCCTCGTCCCGCGCGACCCGCGCTAGTTCGCTGGCCCTGGGCTCGTCCGCCGTGCCGCCGTGGCCCCTCCTCGCCCCGGTGCCCCGTACCCCCTCTCCGGGGGTTTCTCCCTGCGCGCGTTCACCCGCCCGAGCTCCCCATCTTCGGACATGTTCGGTAGGGAGCCACCACCATCACCTCCTGTTAGCCTGTCGCCTGTGACGCGAGTCCACACGCCATGGGTCCTCGGTGCCTCTCCTTGGTTTTCGGCCTGGTCAAGTTTGTGCTCAAGATCTGCAAACCTTTCTGCTTGCTGCTGTGCGGACATGTTGATGTGTTGCTGTTGTGCTATCATGTGACCAAGGCCGGCTCGGGTGAAGCTACACGCAGATAAGTGGAGTGAAATGGCAATTCTGACTCGCAGCATATCGAGATCTATGTTTGTTCGGGTACCCGAAGACGCACCGACGTCCAACCAAGTTCACCATCAACCAGATCTTCTCGTCGGCCGGTACCCCGGAGACGATGAACCGAAGCTCTCCTACCGAACCCGGTGACGCCGGTATATCAAGATCTTCATCACGTGCGCAAGACCACACCGCCCGGAACAAGTCCGTCTTCGGCAACGAAGCCGAATCCCCGAAGACCGAACCCCGTGGATCGACGTGATCTTCTTCATGAACGCCGAGACCCCGACCGGAAGATGGCCGGAACACCAAGATCTGCTTCCGAATGCTTTGACCGAGGCCGAACCAAGATCTCCACGGATGCGACAAGACCTCCTTCCCGGATGCGATGCCGAGAACCCGGATGCCAAGATCGCCGACACGGAACGCCAAGTACTTCTTCTCGAACGCCAAGATCGACCAGATACGCGGACCCGACAAGATCTTCGCGATGGAAAGATCGACACCGACCAGGGCAAACCCGAGGATCCTCCGACGCCAAACCAAGTCCTGCGACGATCTCGAAGACCGATCCCATCGAACCGAACCCCTAGATCCCGGAGCCCTGAGACCCAGACCCGAACTCAGGGAACCAAGATCTTCTGAAGCCAGATGTGTGACCCTAAGCCTCTATTTTTATAATATGTCATATACTTGTCACATCCTTAAATCATCATGCTTGCATACATGTCATCTGGTGGGTTGGGTTAAATAGTCGATTCACCTAAATTAAATATGGAGTCCATATGCGGGCTATTCTAGTCTTATTCCGGACTCCATTTAAATTGTGTAGCGAACCGATACCATGTTTTGCCTTGTTAAGACAACGTTTAAATTGCGGGGTAGCTAAATAATGTGAACCTTCTAATTAATTGACGGGACCCCGGTTCCGCTTAATATTGTCTAGTTGCACCGCATTTTTGCCATGTCATGCATCATACATGCATCATGCACAGTCTTCTGCCGTAGTATTAAATAGTGCATCTGGTGTTTCTTTTAGTGCTTTGCTTCCTCGCGGATTAGGCCGATGAGTTGATGCCAGTATCGGCAAGTCCTTCGGATAATGTATCTTTGGCAGTGTTTCCCAGGCGAGCATTCTCCCCCTTTCTTCCTATTTTGCATTTATAGTCTTTATTGCCTCCTGTTGATCTATTGTTATCTGTGTCGCGATGCTTTAGTGTTCCATACCAGATATATCCCTTGCAGCCATATATTGCTTTGGACACATCCTATTGCCTGTTGTTTGATAAATAGTCGGCCTTGCGAGTCGTAGTTGCTTGCTCAAGTGCTGCTTCACGTCGTTGTTGTTCCACCGTTATTGGAAGGTTGGCACATGCTTAATGGTGGAGATGCTTAATGGTGGAGATGATCATGGCTTTAATTACAACTTGATATTGAATTGCTAGATATAACTAATGTAGAGGCATCGGTGGGCAATAGATGTTATTTGGTTTTGTCACGCTCACTTGTGTCCGGTAGGACCCCGAGTACTTGATACCTGTTCCTTGACTATCGCACTATCCGCATATGGGACCATGAATCCCCCTAGCCAGAACTTGATTCATTTCTTATTTCTTGGGGCCACAAACTAGTTTGGGGTTTTATTACTATCCTGTACCTATGCCATGCTTTACTGCTTTATTTAAGATTGTGCGTGGAGCACCTGTACTATTTTGGATCGTGCCACGTTTTCGCGGTATCGACAAGCCCAGTCACACTTTTGGCGTTTACAGCCGTCGTCACAAACCCTGGGTCCGTTCCGGAGCCGGCCAACTTCGTTGCGGGTAGCTTAGTGGGGTGCCCCCCTGAAATATTTTATGAATCCTGTGATTGCTTTGTCGTGAAAGCCTCGTTGGCTTTTGATTTGGTTTTTTCGAGGTTGATCGTGTGTGTGTTGCTATTTGTGCACCCCTGCAGGGTAAATCTTTCTGAAAGCCGTGTCCGCGGTTATGGACGACTTGGAGCACAGTATCTCGATCATAGACAAGCATAACTAAAGTAGTGCTATAAATTTGACTTAATATGTGACTAGTAATCAGCTTTACTTCAACGGAATGGATAATAAGTGCCAACAACTGGTGGAACTGGGGTGTATCGTGTCATGTTATACCTGCCTAGTAAGTATCGCAACTCCAATGGAATGAAATAAAAGTGCCAACAACTGTTGGGTTTGGGATGTCACATGCTAATTGTACCTGACTAGTAAGTTCTGCAACTACAACTAAATGGTTAACTAAAACTTCCCACTACTTATGCTATCAAGATGACACTTGCTATCTATATTTGACTAGTAAGTGCTTCAACTATAATGGAATGAATAAAACTGCCAACTGTGTGTGTTCCTCGGTTTGACTTCCTCGTTTGGTCTCGAGGGGGAAATGCCGGGATGGGTATGATTGGTGTTAGTATCAGCTTGGTCCCGAATAGGTCTCTCTTATCCCTCTCTAATAGCTGACAGTTGCATCGAGTCTCTATAGGTTGTTTATGCATGCTGCGCTGCCGCTTCAGTCCACCATACCTATGTAGGCGAGAGCCGCCGAATTCTAGCCTCGCCGTGTACTGGCCTCAGTACTGACGCTCCTCTTTTTCCTTTGCCCTTTGTCGGCACCCCCTTTCGTTTTAGCAGGTTTACGATCAGCATTGTTAGCAGGGTTACCCTTCCGGCTTGGCATGGGCAGGGTTATGGACGCCATTGGTTATTCTTCAGGGCTCTTAGCCCCATTTGCATCTTGTCCGTACTCGGACGCTGTACCGTTTTCAAGGTGATTTGGATCTTTGTAGTGTATATTTGTATTCTTGACTCTTGGAGTCATGCTCCATATATATCTGTTCTGTGGGTCCCATCGAGGACTGTTGTGTAATGGTATTACTTCGTTTTCCACCCACACGAAAGTGCCTGGTTGGTGTCCTTGAATTGTTTCTATGTGGGTTTGGTGGAAAGGGCTGAAACTTGCATAGGGCTGATTCGAGGGTGTTATAGAGTGGTATCAGAGCTCAGCAGTTACGATACCCCACTGGTCCAGCCTATAGGATAACCTAGCTAACGGCCGAAGTAGAGTGTCAAAACTATTTTGCAAAATCGGTTGGATAGATCTGATTAGGTCTGCTTTTACTCCTTACCCCTCTGCTGTTCTCCTCTTACCTCTGCGTGTTTTGAATCTGCTCTCTTATCTTTTCTTCGACTCCAGGATTCTCGTGGTTGGGTTTCCGTAGTACCTTCAGGGTTTCGCTTCTTCCTTTGCTAACGGTGTTTCTACATCCGGTCTTCGTGCTATCTGAGAAATCCTTCATCTGTTGGACTTCGCTTTGTTCCTTCTTATGTCTTCCGGTGGTTTTCAACGCGACAACATCATCTATGCCAGATCCGATGCAGAGTCTGCATCACTCTTTTGTTCCGAACCTCGCTTGTCGAGATCTTTAGTCTGATTCTGAGAGTTGGTTGCAAAATTCCGCTATTCATGTACGGAGTAATGATATGAGTGCGGGATGGAGTCGCGACCATACTATTACTCTTATGATTCGCTTTTGTATATTGAATCGGTGGATCCAGCAATTTACTCCGTCCACGGAAGTTAGAGGTGGCTTTATTTGTTGATATCTCTACCTTCGCCCTTTGTTCCCGGAGTGTCCTCTCGACGATCACGGACAACGACCTCTTGTTAGTGGTTTCGTGAGGATCTACACGAAGCGAGAAGATTCAGGTCGCCGGCCTTCTTCCCCGTACCTTGAGGCGGATCTCGAGGGGGAGATCCCTTGTTAGTGGTGTCAAATTGTGGCATCCCGCTAAAACCACTACTAGAAAATCGCTGTGTTTTTGTGCATTGCATCATCATGACCGCATGCTCATGTCATCATGCCACATTGCATTTGAGCATCATCATCATCATGCATGGTATTGTCTAAAACTATTTTCGAAAACCAATTTTGTTTTTCTAAATAAGCCCCGTCTTTATTCAAACACAAAACCCGGACTTGGTCAGAATATTTTGTTTCGTCTACAAACGGATTTCAAAAGCCCCGTTTTAAACAGATAAAATATTTACATTATTTTTGGGAGGTAGCCAGCCAGGCCCAAAAGCCCAGCCGGCCACCTCCAGATAAAAATCTAGAGCAAACCCTGGCTACCTCACTTCCCACCACCCAGCTGCACCCATCCAGCCCCGCCGCCAGCCACTTCCTCCACCCTCCACCTCACCCCGTCCAATCCCAGCCCGCCACCTCACCTCCTGGCCCCACCTCCTCTCCAACACACACACACACGCACACACGCACACACACCAGCGCGCGCAACACGCCACCAACGCCGCCACCTGCATGTGCCCCCGCCCCGGGCCCACTCCCCACTGCCCGCACACCTCGCATCTCCCCCCGTCTCCCCCGCGCCTCTCCCTCTTGTCTCTCCCCGCAATCAACGCCCCCCTCCCCAACCCCCGCCGCGAGCCGCCTCCTCTGGCCAACCTAGTCTCCCGCTTCGTCATCTCTCCCGAGCTCGCCAGGCTGCCGCCGCTCCCGAGCTCCCCTTCCCCTCCGGCGAGCCGCCTCCCCGTCTTCCTCCGCGACCTCGCCGACCTCCTCTTCCCCGCGAGACCGCCGCGCCGCCGACGCCCCCGGCTCCGCTCGTCCCCGCCAGGCCCCAATTGCTGCTGCCTTCTTGCAACAACGGCAGCGCGACCTCCCCCACTCTCTCTTCCTCACCAACCCCGCCGCCCTCGCCTCATCTGCGCCGCCTAGCCCGCCTTCCCCTGGCGCCGTCTCTCCGGCCGGCAGCGCCGCCACCCAGCTTCCTCCCCTTTGGCCGCTCCTGCGGAGCCCTGCGCCTCCCATCCACCTAGTCCCCTCGTTCGAGCTCCTCTCCTCCACCGCCCGCAGGACCTCACCGCCGCCTCCCTCTCCCTGCAACGCCGCCCGGCCCACCCCTCGTCGCCATGGCCCTGCCTCCTCCCGCGCGACCCGCGCTAGTCCGCTGGCCCTGGGCTCGTCCGCCGTGCCGCCGTGGCCCCTCCTCGCCCCGGTGCCCCGTACCCCCTCTCCGGGGGTTTCTCCCTGCGCGCGTTCACCCGCCCGAGCTCCCCATCTTCGGACATGTTCGGCAGGGAGCCACCACCATCACCTCCTGTTAGCCTGTCGCCTGTGACGCGAGTCTACGCGCCATGGGTCCTCGGTGCCTCTCCTTGGTTTTCAGCCTGGTCAAGTTTGTGCTCAAGATCCGCAAACCTTTCTGCTTGCTGCCGTGCGGACATGTTGATGTGTTGCTGTTGTGCTATCATGTGACCAAGGCCGGCTCGGGTGAAGCTACACGCAGATAAGTGGAGTGAAATGGCAATTTTGACTCGCAGCATATCGAGATCTATGTTTGTTCGGGTACCCGAAGACGCACCGACGTCCAACCAAGTTCACCATCAACCAGATCTTCTCGTCGGCCGGTACCCCGGAGACGATGAACCGAAGCTCTCCTACCAAACCCGGTGACGCCGGTATATCAAGATCTTCATCACGCGCGCAAGACCACACCGCCCGGAACAAGTCCGTCTTCGGCAACGAAGCCGAATCCCCGAAGACCGAACCCCGTGGATCGACGTGATCTTCTTCATGAACGCCGAGACCCCGACCGGAAGATGGCCGGAACACCAAGATCTGCTTCCGAATGCTTTGACCGAGGCCGAACCAAGATCTCCACGGATGCGACAAGACCTCCTTCCCGGATGCGATGCCGAGAACCCGGATGCCAAGATCGCCGACACGGAACGCCAAGTTCTTCTTCTCGAACGCCAAGATCGACCAGATACGCGGACCCGACAAGATCTTCGCGACGGAAAGATCAACACCGACCAGGGCAAACCCGAGGATCCTCCGACGCCAAACCAAGTCCTGTGACGATCTCGAAGACCGATCCCATCGAACCGAACCCCTAGATCCCGGAGCCCTGAGACCCAGACCCGAACTCAGGGAACCAAGATCTTCTGAAGCCAGATGTGTGACCCTAAGCCTCTATTTTTATAATATGTCATATACTTGTCACATCCTTAAATCATCATGCTTGCATACATGTCATCTGGTGGGTTGGGTTAAATAGTCGATTCACCTAAATTAAATATGGAGTCCATATGCGGGCTATTCTAGTCTTATTCCGGACTCCATTTAAATTGTGTAGCGAACCGATACCATGTTTTGCCTTGTTAAGACAACGTTTAAATTGCGGGGTAGCTAAATAATGTGAACCTTCTAATTAATTGACGGGACCCCGGTTCCGCTTAATATTCTCTAGTTGCACCGCATTTTTGCCATGTCATGCATCATACATGCATCATGCACAGTCTTCTGCCGTAGTATTAAATAGTGCATCTGGTGTTTCTTTTAGTGCTTTGCTTCTTCGCGGATTAGGCCGATGAGTTGATGCGAGTATCGGCAAGTCCTTCGGATAATGTATCTCTGGCAGTGTTTCCCAGGCGAGCATTCTCCCCCTTTCTCCCTATTTTGCATTTATAGTCTTTATTTCCTCCTGTTGATCTATTGTTATCTGTGTCACGATGCTTTAGTGTTCCATACCAGATATATCCCTTGCAGCCATATATTGCTTTGGACACATCCTATTGCCTGTTGTTTGATAAATAGTCGGCCTTGCGAGTCGCAGTTGCTTGCTCAAGTGCTGCTTCGCGTCGTTGTTGTTCCACCGTTATTGGAAGGTTGGCACATGCTTAATGGTGGAGATGCTTAATGGTGGAGATGATCATGGCTTTAATTACAACTTGATATTAAATTGCTAGATATTACTAATGTAGAGGCATCGGTGGGCAATAGATGTTATTTGGTTCTTCCACGCTCACTTGTGTCTGGTAGGACCCCGAGTACTCATACCTGTTCCTTGACTATCGCACTATCCACATATGGGACCATGAATCCCCTTAGCCAGAACTTGATTCATTTCTTATTTCTTGGGGCCACAAACTAGTTTGGGGTTTTATTACTATCCTGTACCTATGCCATGCTTTATTGCTTTATTTAAGATTGTGCGTGGAGCACCTGTACTATTTTGGATCGTGCCACGTTTTCGCGGTATCGACAAGCCCAGTCACACTTTTGGCGTTTACAGCCGTCGTCACAAACCCTGGGTCCGTTCTGGAGCCGGCCAACTTCGTTGCGGGTAGCTTAGTGGGGTGCCCCCCTGAAATATTTTATGAATCCTGTGATTGCTTTGTCGTGAAAGCCTCGTTGGCTTTTGATTTGGTTTTTTCGAGGTTGATCGTGTGTGTGTTGCTATTTGTGCACCCCTGCAGGGTAAATCTTTCTGAAAGCCGTGTCCGCGGTTATGGACGACTTGGAGCACAGTATCTCGATCATAGACAAGCATAACTAAAGTAGTGCTATAAATTTGACTTAATATGTGACTAGTAATCAGCTTTACTACAACAGAATGGATAATAAGTGCCAAAAACTGGTGGAACTGGGGTGTATCGTGTCATGTTATACCTGCCTAGTAAGTATCGCAACTCCAATGGAATGAAATAAAAGTGCCAACAACTGCTGGGTTTGGGATGTCACATGCTAATTGTACCTGACTAGTAAGTTCTGCAACTACAACTAAATGGTTAACTAAAACTACCCACTACTTATGCTATCAAGATGACTCTTGCTATCTATATTTGACTAGTAAGTGCTTCAACTATAATGGAATGAATAAAACTGCCAACTGTATGAGTTCCTCGGTTTTACTTCCTCGTTTGGTCTCGTGGTGGAAATGCCAGGATGGGTATGATTGGTGTTAGTATCAGGTTGGTCCCGAATAGGTATCTCTTATCCCTCTCTAATAGCCGACAGTTGCATCAAGTCTCTATAGGTTGTTTATGCATGCTGTGCTGCCGCTTCAGTCCACCATACCTATGTAGGCGAGAGCCGCCGAATTCTAGCCTCGCCGTGTACTGGCCTCAGTACTGACGCTCCTCTTTTTTCCTTTGCCCTTTGTTGGCACCCCCTTTCGTTTTAGCAGGTTTGCGATCGACGTCGTTAGCAGGGTTACCCTTCCGGCTTGGCCTGGGCAGGGTTATGGACGCCATTGGTTATTCTTCAGGGCTCTTAGCCCCATTTGCATCTTGTCCGTACTCGGACGCTGTACCGTTTTCAAGGTGATTTGGATCTTTGTAGTGTATATCTGTATTCTTGACTCTTGGAGTCGTGCTGCATATATATCTGTTCTGTGGGTCCCATCGAGGACTGTTGTGTAATGGTATTACTTCGTTTTCCACCCGCACGAAAGTGTCTAGTGGGCGTCCTTGAATCGTTTCTATGCGGGTTTGGCGGAAAGGGCTGAAACTTGCATAGGGCCGATTCGAGGGTGTTACAATCTATAGAAATACAACCGGTTTGTCCTTTGCTGCATAAAGGATTGGGCCACTTGCTGCATTTATTCCTGCTGTTCTTTATTTACTCGTACTTGGTTTACTTGCTTTATCGAAAACCCCTAAAAATCTGTTTGCTAAGTATTTGCAGAGAATTCCTGATCCATACCACTAGACAGCACCTTCTGCTCCTCGTTGGGTTCGACACTCTTACTTATCGAAAATACTGCAATACACCCCCTATACTTGTGGGTCATCAACACTATTTTCTGGCGCCGTTGCCGGGGAGTGAAGCGCTATTGGAGAGTGGAACTGGTAAAGGAAACTTCTACGGTGAGTATTGTTTCCTTCTGCTAGTTGCTTTATTTTCGTTATGGATAATTCGCTGAGTTTCTTATTTGGTAATGCTACTACCACTGCTAAGGTAGTACATAAGCCACCGCCTGCTGAGAAAGATGTTTTCAAAATACCTACAAGAATTATTGATCGTGTTATGGATAACTACTATATTGGGGATGGAACTGTCCATCCCGGTGATCATTTACTCTTTATACATGAATTATGCGGGTTGTTTAAGTGTGCAGGTATTACTACAGATCAAGTTAAGAATAAGTTATTCTCATTATCGCTGAAAGGAAGAGCTGAAGAATGGTATAAGCTGCTGAAGAATGGTCAAGCTCTGGAATGGGAGGAAATAGTGCCTCTCTTTTATTCAAAGTTTTATCCACCTAGTGAGATTCATAAAGATCGGAATCAAATATACAACTTTTGGCCTCTTGATGGAGAGAGTACAACTCAAGCTTGGGGGAGATTGAAGTTACTAATGCTCAAATGTCCCATTCATGAGCTCCCCAACAATATTATTATCAACAACTTTTATGCAAGGCTCCCTCTACATGACAAAGATTTATTGGATGCCTCTTGTGCTGGATCATTCACTCGTATGGAAGAAGAAGATAAATGGGATCTTCTGGACCGTATTCAAGACAATGTTGAAGATTGGGAGAATGACAAAGGTAGAAAGTCAGGTATAAATTATGATTATGAATGCATTGAATCTTTTATGGGAACTGATGACTTTCAAAATATTAAAAATGCTTATGGTATAGACTCTCAAGCTATTGCTTCTTATTTTAAGACCTTTGCTTCTTATATTGAAGTGCCTAAAAATAAGTGGAATAAGTATCATGAAACTTATAAAGACGTTGCTAAGAGTGTTCCTACTAGAAATACTGAAGTTTATACTGCTAATCATGTTTTACCTAAACCTTATATTGAGAAAATGCTTTTTCTAGTTAAGATAAAGGAACATTCTATGATAGCTAGTATGGTTAATGAAAGTACAAGTAAAGCTGTTGAACCTGATAAACAAATGGTTGATGAACCTATAATAGCAAATGTGAAAGACTTTGTCACTAAGTATGAGGAAGAGGGACACACTATCCTTTGTAAGGATACCTCTAATATTGTTTCACATAGTAGTGCTATGAGAGCTAGTATTCCTGTGTTTTCTGTTAGAATAAGTGATCATTGCTATGAGGGTCCTTGTGATAGCTATATTGTTACGTTTATGCATGATACTGAAAGTTACTATGAAAGAGGGAAAAGTGTTCTTATGTATCTCAATAATATCAAGTTCCCTCGTTTTATGCTGAAAGTTTTTATGTTGCACTTCTTTTGCCTTCTTATGCAAGTTGCCTTTGGTTTCAATAACTTGTTTGTTTATAAAATCCCCTTGCCTAGGAAGTGGGTTAGACTTAAATGTGTGTGTGTTTTTGCTTCTTAATGCTCTCTTTCACTTCAAATCATATCCCTATGAGAGCTTCTTCAAAATTATCATGCCCATCTTACTAGCTATAAAGAAAGAGCTTTATGGGAGACAACCCAATTTGTTTTTGCTTTTACTTTGTTTTTGTTTCTTTGAGTCTTGGAAGTTATTACTTCGGTAATAACCGCTCCTTATCCGTTTTGTTTGGTTTTTGTGTCAAGATCAACCTCTAATGAGAGAGAAGTAAGATTTGGGGAAGTTGCTGTCCCAAAACAGATTTTTGTGCTTCACCGTGAAAATTCGTGAGAGATCTCTGTATATCGGATTGAGCTTTAATTTTTTGTGCTTCTGCCCCAGGTTGTTATTTAACTTTCGTTAGTTTTTCACTTTTTGATTTGAGCAACATAAGATTTTCGAAAAAATTGATCTTTACCTGCTGATCTGTTTTGACAGATTTTGCCACTCTTGCATTTGCTTCTTTATTCGATTTCCTTTTTGCATTCTTTTTGGGCTTTCGGAAGGAGTTGCTACAGTAGCTTATGTTTTGATGGTTTTTAGTTGAGATTGGGCTCAAAAGGTTTTATCACTTCACTTATACTAATGTTGCTAATGAGAACTATGTGAAGTTTTGTGTGAAAGAAATTTCCAGGAAGTGGAGATAATGGTGTAATAAGGAAGAAAAAGGTTTTATGACTCAAGTAATAAGTGTATGAATATGAAGATATTGATGTTATTCAAGGATGACTCCGGAAGGATCCACTAAATACCAAATTCAGAGACCTGCAGAGTCCGTGTTCAAATAGGTAACAGTTCTGGTAAGAAAAGTTCTGCGAAAATACAATCCAACTATATTTTTACAGTTTTCAGTCAATAAGGAAAGCTACGAAGCGAAAAAGGGACGGAAACGGAGCCAGGGTGGCCCACACCATCCCATGGCGCGGGATCACCCCTGGCCGCGCCACCAGGTGGTGAGGCCACCCAGGACTCCGCCTCCGATTCGTTTTCTCCCAGTACCTTCCTTTTTAATATGAAACTTCGTAATATATAACCCCCCGGATATCCCGAGGTTCGTATATCGTGTTTTTCTCATGTTTTTGTTGATCTGTTTCTGCCAGGACATGCTCTTTGAAGGTTTAGAAGCACAATGGTGTCCGCCAAGGATAAAGGGAAGGAGCCCATGGAGGAAGACCTCCAAGACCCCAAGCAGGGGCTGGTACCTTTTGTTACTTGCCCTGCATCAACGGAAGCCCTACGAGTCACTAAGGAGTTCTTTGATAAGTACCGAGACTTGCAGAGGAAGGTGGACATGCTTCAATGGGAGAATAATAGGCTTCGCAAGATGCTGGAAGATTACCTCACGTCAACTAAGAAAATATTACCACCACCACCGAAGGAGTAATTCGTCATCAGGTTTGGCATCCCCTTGGTTTGTTCCAAGCTTGGGGGAGTGCCGCGATATCATATCACTATCTTCTATCTTTTTACCTTATTAGTAGAGTCATATCATGAATAGAGGAGTTATTGTGTAGTATGGTTTGCATTATGGAAGTGTCCCCTCTCTCGTTAGATATGTATCCCTTGGTGTGAGTTTCCGTTATGGAATATTAATGAGAAGTTCTATCATTTACTCGTTTGCATAGCTTATATTAGTTTTCAATTCGTGGTTATATGATTAATCTTGTTGTTAGTATTGGTAGCACTTTGGGATCATTGAGTTAATTTAGTTCGTTTTGGCAAACCTGGCTCGGTCAGTAGCAACACCCTTTTTGAGAGTTGAAAAGAAAAAGATAGAAGTACTCTAGAGAAAAATAATTTCATCATCTTTCTTTCTTGATTTGCTCATAAGTCTAGTATTCTCTAGTTAAGATCTTTAGTGCTTCCAAGGAAGATTGCATGTTTGTTTTTATCACTTGTATGTTTGGTTGTTTCCTTCAACTCTTGTACTTGCTACCCAGCCTTAGTAGCCAAAAACCTTTACTGAGAGGGAATTCTTCTCGCGCATCCACTCCTTTAAACCAAAACCTTTGCCATTTGTGTCCACCATACCTACCTAGTAGCATTATTGCTATTCCGAGTAAATTCTTGTTTTATCTACCTCCCAAATTAAACTTGTTATGTGAAAATTAGTGATTAAAGCTCTGACGAACTTGATGGCACACTTTAATTTCTTGCATTTAGTGAACCTGAACCATTGTGAACTCTCCATGAAAGTTATATGCTTGCAAATTATAGGCTGTGGATTAGCAGAACCGTGCTGTCACGGGGAATGCTTTCAACACTTGTAAATATATACCCAGTTGATACCTTGCTCTTTTGTTTGCGGATGTCGTCGGTGTGAAATAAAAGGGGAGCTTGTAAGTCCATGGAGTTATGTATGTGTGTTAGAGAAACGCCTGGGCCGCTGGTCTAATCCATGCTGACATGGTGGAAACCTGCAGCGTAACCATAATGGTATCTATGAAGCATTCTTCTTATAAAAAAGAGAGAGATAGCTATTGAGAAAAAGAAAAGAAAAGAAAAGAAAAGAAAAGAGATACTATGATAAGAGGAAAGAGAGAAAAAGCACCATTTTCCCATGGTAAATAAGAAGATTGCTGAGATATTCATTGTCTGCTTGCCTTGTCATTTTGATATGGGGATTCTTCCGTATCATCGGGCAAGGGGTACCCCGTTTGTGGTTCTCAATGATACGCACATACGTACGATGACAAGAACTTACCGGTAACTAAAGTTGAGTAGCATGAGGAGCGGCCCTCGTACTCAAGGGACTTGGGATTTTCAGTTTATAGTCTGTCAAGCATATAACTCAGATTGGACCTCACTTTAACCTTAATCACCTAAAGATGCCTATGATAGGGGCAATGAGAGCTGAAAGCTAGTAAGTATCATAATTTTTGGGAGCTCTTTATGAGACTTGCAATCCCTGCTTCCCTCTTTGAAGGGCCTTTCTTTTGCTTTGTAGTTGAGTCAGTAAACCTATTCCCTTCTATCTCAGCAAGTATTTTGAGTTGATGTGTTTCATCCATTCATATGTTGATTTATTCAATCATGTTTCTTATGTTCCTTGTTTTGCACATTGCTCTTATCTTGAAGTTTACTACTTTGAAAGATTTCTTTGAAAACCAGCTATTTGTGAACTCCAGCAAATTATCAACTATTCTTCGACCAAGAGCTAAGTTTGCCATTACCAATTATCATTCACTTTATGTACCTTTATTGTGTTTCCTTCACTCATTGCAAGTTGAGTTATATAATAGTGAGTTGTCTTCTATTATGATCTATGTATTGATGAATGTGATGCTTCTTGTCCGTATTCTTTTATCGACTCTTCACTCCATAAACCTAAGGCCATGTTTATTGAGCTCAGTTTCGCTTGGGGACAAGCGAAGTCTAAGCTTGGGGGAGTTGATACGTCCATTTGCAACACTATTCTATGTCTTAATTCACTATTATTCATTGATACATTTCGTATTGAGAGGTGCTACTTATGTTATTTTATCTGTTTTTGCATGGTTGATGACTTTTGGAACATGGACCGTTGCAGTCAGGATTCTGATGGAAAAGGTGATGTTTGGAGGAAAAATTCGCGAAGATCAGAAAATCCGGGAAAATGTACGGAAAATTCTATTTTTCCAGAAGACTCTGGATGCCAGAAGATGGAGTGGAGGTGGGCCACAGGGGGCCCACACCACCCCATGGCGCGGGTAGGCCTAGGCCGCGCCTAGGAGTGGTGTGGCCGCCTTGGCCCACTCCAGCCTCTCTCCTCTAGCGTATATCATCCCCACGAAACCCTAAGACTCAGAGAGCGACCACAGAAAGATTCCACCGCCTTTGCGGGGCGGAAAACACCAAGAGAGAAAGATCTCTCCGGTAGACAGATTTCTGTCGGGGGAATTCCTTCCCGGAGAGGGAAGATCGTCGCCATCAACACCACCATCAAGCTGGACTTCATCGGGATCATCATCATCATCATCACCACCATCATCACCATCAGCACCCTCATCACTATCTCCATATTGCTGTAATAATTGTGTTGAATCTTGCATAGTTCATAGGGGAAACTTTCCTGTTTTGATTACTCTTTGTAGTTGATGCTATTGAGTGAAACATTGAATTATTGTTTATGCTCAGATTGTTATACATCATTATTCCATCTATGATCATGATCCATATGATGTCTTGTGAGTAGTTCATTTTGTTCTTGAGGACACGGGAGAAGTCTTGTTGTTAGTAGTGGAGTTGCGTTGAGAAAGATTCAATAGATTGTTATTTAAGTTGTGGTGTACTTCTTCTAGTGGTGTCATGTGAACGTCGACTACATGACACTTCACCTATAAGGGCCTAGGGGAATGCATTGTGTATTTGGCTACTAATTGGCTACTAATCATAGGGGTTGCCGGAGTGACAGAAACCTGAACCCCCGTTAGGAAACCATTGCACAAGGGGCGTAAGGGTCTTAGAGTTTAAAGCTGTGGTTAGGCTTCTACCTTAATTACTTTCTTGTACTTACGGATGTTTGCAAGGGATATAATAACAAATATGTATTAGTCTTGGATGGGGCGGTACATTAGCACAGGTTCACCCACACAACACTTAGCAAGCTAAAGAAGATTAATCGACTATATGAAGCGAAAGCACTTGACAGTCTTCCCATGTGTCCTCGAGAACGTTTGGTCATCTATAGAAATACTACCGGCTTGTCCTTTGCTGCATAAAGGATTGGGACACTTGCTGCATTTATTCCTACTGTTCTTTATTTACTCGTACTTGGTTTAGTTGCTTTATCAAAAACCCCTAAAAATCTATTTGCTAAGTATTTGTAGAGAATTCCCGATCCATACCACTAGCCAGCACCTTCTGCTCCTTGTTGGGTTCGACACTCTTACTTATCAAAAATACTGCGAGACACCCCCTATACTTGTGGGTCATCACACATTTTTATCTTTATATCTAAATGAGGGATCATCTTACAATGCTACCAAAAGCACCAAACTAGCAGTATAAGATGCTAACATCTAATGTGTAAAGTGAGATGATATGGTCCATGCATTTGATCTCTATCACTTGCATCGTGGTATGATCTCTATCATTCCTTTGTGTGTAAGTCCAAGGTCTATGGAACTTACATGTTGAGTGTGTTGTAAGAGTATCTATCATACATCTACTTACAACAATACCATATCAATACACTAGCCCAGCAACGATCTAAACTAGACGCCTCTAATTTATCAATTGCAAGTTTTACGTGGCTTAGGGCTTTTGGAGATAGAACCATTCTCACCTACGAACATGAACCACACCGAGGATAACTAAGTTATTAGCAACTTGTTGTAAATCAGATATTGACTATAGTAGGAGAGACAGACACCCGCCAGCCACTTATGCAAAACAAGTTGCATGTCAGTCGTGGAACCGGTCTCATGTAAGATGACATGTAAGGTTGGTCCGGGCCGCTTCATCCCACTATGCCACCAATATCCAAAATACATAGAAGATGCAATAACATGATCATCATAGCCCACATATAAACATATGTGTTCTACCCGTGCAAAGTACCTACGCATAGATCAGGCTCTGATACCACTGTAGGGTCCGCAGCATAGAAAATAAAAAAATTCCTACGGTGTGAACTACAGGCCAAGATCTATCTAATAGGTACAAAGCAACGGGTGGACATACATCCAACAAGAACTTACCCTCGAAGACAACGAGTTTGTTAACGAGTAGGAACTCGTGGTTGATGTAGTCGTACACTTGCCGAACTCAAGATCGTGAGGAAGTCCGAGCGCCACAACTCAGCAGCGCATCCGCACTCGCACACACGTGCAAGCCACCGGACAACCTCCACCTCCTCGCTCCAGCGATCCAGCGGAAGCAGCAACTCCTTCCAGACGAAATGCCACCGGGAACATGTATCTCGCTAATCCGACACCATGGGGGAATAATTCTAGAGGGGGAGAGAGATCCTTCACAAGGAGGTGTGTGGATGAAGGAGGGAATGGGTGGCCTTTTATAGGAGGAGGGGGGTGCCCCCTCTCTCCATGGACGGCGCATGGGGGTGACCCCTCACCTCCCCATTCATGTGGTGGTAACCCCTCCACATTAAAATGCCTCTTCACATTCCCTTTTAAAGTCTCCACTTTAAATGCATTAAAGTTCTCCAAGTCTAATGCTCTCATTTAATAAAACTTATTTTTATTAAATTTATTCAGAATTTTGTTAATTACTTTAATTAACAAACATTCACATATAGCCCCTTGCAATATTTCAATATCACATGCAGAACCACTTTCTGCAATTTCACCCGAAACAATTTCCGGTTTCTATTGAAACAATTCCTACGCTTTGCAATTCTTTCGTCTTAAACATATGTGCTCGAAAATGGTGTCCGGTAACTCTTAAGTGTGCCACTCTATGGTTCGCGAATAATGCAGACATGATCGAGACCCTTCTCCGATCAATAATCAGCAGCGGGACCTAGAGATCCGTACTGACTCCTACACATTCAACGATGACTTATGTGATCGTGAGAACCTTTAACGCTTGTAACTAAATCCCTTTGTCTCTCGATATATTACATGTCCGAGATTCGATCATCGGTATCTCCATACCTAGTTTGATCTCGTTACCGACATGCACTCTTTTCTCGTTCCCGTGATATAACATTCTAGTGATCACATCACTTGCTTGTAAGCTATCTCAATGTGATATCACCGAGAGGGCCCAGAGTATATCTATCCATCATCGGGATTGACAAATTCCACTCTTGATCCATGAGCCTCAACATAACACCTTCGTAGTACTGAACCCATCTTTATAGTCACCCTGTTACGGTGTGATGTTTGATGTTATCAAGATACTCTTCCGGTGTTAGCAATTAACATGATCTCATGGTCTAAGGATAAATATTACTCAGTATGATGTTATAGCAATATAAACATAATCACTTGATCGTAATTCTATACTTCGGATGAATGTTCATCACATCATTCCACCAATGGTGTGACCTTGTTATTAACAACATCCAATGTCCATGATCAGGAAACCTTGATCATCTTGTTAATCAACAATCTAGTCTATAAGAGAGGCATAACTAGGAACCCTTTTTGTTTATTAAACACACATATATTGATGTTTCCAATCAATACAATTCTAGCATGTAAAATAAACATCTATCATATATAAGGAATACATAATAACAACTTTATTATTGCCTCTCAGGGCATATTTCCTTCACGGGGATCCTCCTCCGCGGGCTCCTTTCCCTTATTCTTGGTGGAGACCATTGTGCTTCTAAACTTTTAAGAATAGTTCCTGGAAGAAACAGATCGAAACGAAAACACGACAAGAACACGATATACGAACCTCGGGGGATCCGGGGGATTATATATTACGAATTTTTACAAGAAAAGGAAGGTACTGGGAGAAAATGGGTCGGAGACGGAGTCCGGGGCGGCCACACCACCTGGTGGCGCGGCCAAGAGTGGGCCCGCGCCACAGGGTGGTGTGAGCCACCCAGGCTCCGTTTCCGTCCCTCTTTTGCTTCGTTGCTTTCCTTGTTGGATAAAAACTGCAAAAATATAACTAGACATATTTTTCACGGAACTTTTCTTACCAGAACTGTTACCTATTCGAAAACGGACTCCGCGGGTCTCTGGACTTCGTCTTTGATAAATTTTTCTGGAGTCACCATTTGAATAGCATCAATATCTTCATTTTCATACACATATTGCTTGAGTCATTAAACCTTTCACTTTCTTATGACACCATTTTTCTCCACTAACCTGGAAATTTCTTTCACACAAAACTTCACAAAATTCTCATCAGCAACATTAGTTCAAGCGAGGTAATAAACCTTTTGAGTTCAATTTCAACTGAAATCCATCAAAACATAAGCTACTATAACAAATCCTTCTGAAAACCCAAAAAGAATTCAAAAATAAAATCGATTTAAGAGGCAAATGCAAGAGTGGTAAAAATCTGACAAAACGGACCAGCAGGTAAAGATCAATTTTTTCGAAAATCTTCTGTTGCTCAAATCAAAAAGTGCAAATCTAACTAAAGTTAAATAACAATCTGGGGCAGAAGCACAAAAAATTACAGTTGAATCCGATGTACAGAGATCTCTCACGATTTTCTATAGTGGAGCACAAAAATCAGTTTCGGGACAGCAACTTCCCCAAATATTACTCCTCTCTCATTAGAGGTTGATCTTGATACAAAAACCAAAAAAAAATGATAAGAAGAGGTTATTACCGAAGTAATAACTTCCAAAACTCAAATAAACGAATACAAACTGAAAGCACAAATATATTGGGTTGTCTCCCAAAAAGCTCTTTCTTTATAGCCATTAAGATGGGCATGATAATTTCAATGGTGCTGACATATGAATATGAATTGAGGTGAAAGAGAGCACCAAGAAGCAAATATACACATGTTTAAGTCTAACCCACTTACTATGCAAAGGAATTTTGTAAACAAATAAATTGTTGAAACCAAAGGCTACTAGCATAGGAAGGCAAAACAAGTGCAACATAAAGATTTTCAGCATAAAGTGAGAAAACTTAATATTATTGAGATGCATAAGAACACTTTTCCCTCTCTCATAATAACTTTTAGTATCATGCATAAATTTAACGATATATCTATCACAAGAACCATCATAGCAATGATCACTTATTCTAACAGAAAACATAGGGACACTAACTCTCATAACACTACTTTGTGAAACAATATTGGAAGTATCCTTACAAAGAATAGTGTGTCCTTCTTCTACATATTTAGTGACAAAGTCTTTCACATTTGCTATCATAGGTTCAACAGCTACTTGTTCATCAGGTTCAACAACTTTATTTGTACTTTCATTAACCATACTAGCTATCATAGAATGTTCCTTTATCTTAACTGGGAAAGGATTTTGTCAATGTAAGGTTTGGGTAAAACATGATTAGAAGTATAAACTTTAGTATTTCTAGCTAGAACACCATTAAAAATATCTTTATCAGGTTCATGATACTTATTCCACTTCTTTTTAGGAACTTCAATATAGGAAGAAAAAACCTTAAAATAAGTTGCAATAGCTTGAGAGTCTATACCATAAGCATTTTTAATATTTTGAAAGTCATCAGTTCCCATAAAAGATTCAGTGCATTCATAATCATAATTTATACCTGACTTTCTTCCTTTATCATTCTCCCATGCTTCAGCATTGTCTTTAATATGGTCTAGAAGATCCCATTTAGCTTCTTCTTCCATGCGTGTAAATGATCCATCACAAGAAGCATCCAACAGATCCTTGTCATGAAGAGAAAGTCTTGCATAAAAGTTATTGATAATAATATTGTTGGGGAGGTCATGAACGGGACATTTGAGCATTAGTAACTTCAATCTCCCCCAAGCTTGAGTTGTACTCTCTCCATCAAGAGGCCAAAAGTTGTATATTTGATTCCGATCTTAATGAATCTCAATAGGAGGATAAAATTTAGAATAAAAGACAGGCACTATTTCCTCCCATTCAAGAGATTGACCATTCTTTAACAGTTTATACCATTCCTCATCTCTACCATTTAGTGATAATGAGAATAACTTCTTGACTTGATTTGTTGTAATACCTGCACACTTGAACAACACGCATAATTCGTGTATAAAGAGCAAATGATCACCGGGATGGACAGTTCCATCTCCAACATAATAGTTATCCATAACACAATCAATAATTCTTGTAGGTATTTTAAAAGTATCATTCTCAGCAGGTGGTGGTTCATCTACTACCTTAGCAGTAGTAGTAGCATTACGAAATAAGAAACTCAGCAAATTATCCATATTGAAAATAAAGCGACTAATAGAAATAAACAATACTCACAGTAGAAGTTTCATTTACCAGTTCCACTCCCCAATAGCGCTTCACTCCCCGGCAACGGTGCCAGAAAATAGTCTTGATGACCCACAAGTATAGGGGGTGTATCGCAGTATTTTCGATAAGTAAGAGTGTCGAACCCAACAAGGACCAGAAGGTGTTGATGGGTGGTATGGATCAGGAATTCTCTACAAATACTTAGCAAACAGATTTTTAGGGGTTTTTGATAGTGCAGATAAATAAAGTGCGAGTAAATAAAAGATAATAAGAATAAATGCAGCAAGTGGCCCAATCCTTTCTTTAGCAAAGGACAATCCGGTTGTATTACTTAAGATGACCAAACGTTCTCGAGGACACATGGGAATATCGTCAAGTGCTATTGCTTCATATAGTTCATTAATCTTCTTTAGTTTGTTAAGTGTTGTGTGGGTGAACCTGTGCTAATGTACCGACCTTCCTAGGACTAATATATACTTGTGATTATACTCCTTGCAAGCATCCGCAAGTATAAGAAAGTAATTAAGATAGAAATCTAACCACTTTAAACTCTAAGACCCTGACATCCCTTGTGCAAAGGTTTCCTAACGGGGGTTCAGGTTTCTGTCACTCCGGCAACCCCTACAATTAGTAGCCAAACACACAATGCATTCCTCTAGGACCATATAGGTAAAGTGTCATGTAGTCGACGTTCACATGACACCACTAGAAGAAATACACCACAACTTAAATAACAAACTATTGAATCTTTCTCAACACAATTCCACTACTAACAACATGACTTCTCCCATGTCCTCAAGAACTAAACGAACTACTCACAAGACATCATATGGATCAAGATCAGAGATGAAATAATGATATATAACAATCTGAACATAGACAATAATTCAATGGTTCCACTCAATAGCATCAACTATAAGGAGTAATCAACATCGGGAAAGATTCCCCTAAGAACTATGCAAGATTCAACCCAATTGTTACAGCGGTATGTAGTGGTGATGATGGTGTTGGGGATATACTTTCCGGATATACTCACAGTTCCTCACTGACCAGGGTGGCCCACTTCGGGTTAGAGCTTTGCTTGACGGGCGACCCAGTTAGAGAGAGAAGACGGAGTCCAATCCATCGACGGGAAGGCCCAGAAGACTTATCGACTTAGGCCCATAATGTTACTTGTAGTTCAAGATGTACTCTGTAACCAACTCTTAGTCGTAGCCAGATTGATCTCTCCTGTAAACCCTAGGCCGGATATCTATATAAGTCGTCCTAGGGAGAGCCTTTAGGGCAACACCATAACCTTAATAGTCTACAATCTCACATCGCACAGGCGAAACCCTTGTAACCCATATTTCGGCTCTGCCGTATTACTGGATTGCTAGCAGGAGTAGGGTCTGTCCAAAGCCGATGAATTCGAACCTGGGTAAACTTGTGTGCTCACCGTCCCGGAACACCGCACATCTCACACCCCTCTCTCCCGCACGCCTCGAGGACCCCCTCATGGCGTACTTGTCCTCAATCCGACGATAGTTGGCGCCCACCGTGGGGCAAGTGAGCTTCGGATCTGCGTTCTGAGTGGAATCTGCAAGAATCGGAATCGGCGAGACCATCGCCGTCGGTCGCACCTCTACGCCAGCGACGTCCCTCTCATCGTTTTCAACGAGACTTGAATTCCGGCTAGGGAGGCCGTGACTGCCTATACTACCATGTCTTTTGGCGAGATCGATGTTTACATCGAATTTGCTGAACCTGCCCAACCCACCCCAGCGGTGATGATAGAGGCAGAAAAATCTTCTGGGTCCCCTTTGTCCGCGGAGGCGGCAGAGTTTCGGATCTCAGAAAATGCTAACCCCACCCAACCCACACAAATTGTGGAGATAGTGGAGAAATCCGAGCCTGAAGAAAACCGCACGGTCCAAGTCGAATCTGGAGTGGATCTCCCTAGAGAAGCCAGATCCCAGATCGACCCACCCGTGGAAGTCGAAATCCAGGAGGAGCACATCAACGACACTGATTCCGACTCTGACGATGTCGGGACAGACATGCCTTTCCTCAGGTACACACTAAGATGTATGATACTGCAAGGCGCTAGCGCAGATGCAATCCTCGAAACCATTTAAAGTTTCGATATGGCTGATCGCAAAAGCCGCAGGTACCTCAGGAAGCACGCATCGCACTTCGGGAAACGGACCCAAAGTTGTCTTTGCTACCGGCGCTGCCAAGAAGGCAAAGAAGAAGAACAAGAAAAACAATACCCTGGCAAAATACCCACTGGCAGAGGAGGTGATTGCCGAGGAATATGGGGAAGACTCGGATGGAGCACTAATCCCAGACGAGCCGAAAAAAGAAGCATCGGTGGATGGACACGTGATCACTGAAGGTGCGCGTAAACTCATCGATGCCGCATTAACCACACCTATCCCTACAGCTGCAGAACTTACTGCAGATGAGCTGGACGAAAGGGCCCAGGCCCTAGAAGCACGCCGTCAACAACTCCTTGATGAAGCCAAAAACATCGAGGTGGAGAAGAAGCGCATGTCAAACAAGGAGTACATGTCCCGTCTACATCAGAAGACACGGAAGCGTCACATAGATGACAACCAATTCCCACGTGTCCGTGCCGTCCTTTTTGGTGATGAGATGGGGAATCCATGGAAGGATAGCAATGGAGATTGGGTTTACCCAACACCAATGCAAAATACCGTGGCAGCTCGCGAAATTCTATCGGCTAATCCAGGACCAGAGGAGATACTTTTGGGTATCAAGCTACTCAATAAGGGATGGAGCAGCAAAAAGTCGCCCTGTCTGGAAGCCAAAAGCTGGTCTCGGATTCCAACCAATGTCGCACAGATCCGGCATGGGCCGATGTAAGATCCCACTACGATCGGGCGCAGCATCGTCACCCCGAACGCAGGGAAGACAATTATTCAAGAACCGGATCGTCGGGGCAGCACAGCAGAACTACACATAACTGGAGCAACGTCGCTCCAGCATCCTAGAAAGATGCGATCGCTGCACTGATTCCGAGGAATCCTCCCCGAAAAGGAGAAGAGAAAGAGAAACATTGGGAGGAGGATCATCAAAAAATGCCACCTCCTAGACACGAAAACCGTCCGGCTGAGCCTCACCATGGTAGGAACGACGGACGAAGGAACGACGGAAACCACGCTGGCAAGAGCCGGCAGGGGGCTCGGCATAGTCAAGAACCTCCCCGGAACCAGAATAATGACGCTCCGAACGGAGGCCGGTAATCAGCCGGAAACAACCCAGCTGCACCACCGTCTCCAAAGCACAGTTATCACAACGGCCCCCAAGGAGGTCAAGGAGGATGACGTGGCAGAGGAGGTGGTGGCAGAAGCCGAAGTCCGGCTCCAAGGCACCGCGGCCACAGTCGATATTCGGGACGATCCCTATCCCCGAACGACGCAAGGCACAGGATCAACTCCAACATAGAGGCTCGGCGCTACGAAAACGATGACGTGTACGTGGGCCCAAAGTGCTTTGGACCACACATCAGAGCTACAAAATTCTCGGAAGGATTTGCTATCTCAAGACACATCCAAGCCTACAACGGCATTGCTCGGCCAGACACCTGGTTACAGGATTTCTTCCAAGCTTGGTGCATCGCCAAAGGCGGAAACAGCCTGATCACAAACCGATATCTCCCACTTATGTTGCGGAAGACGGCACGATCATGGCTCAATGAACTTCCGGCGAACACCATCCACAACTGGTATGACTTACAAAGTGCGTTCTTTCAGAATTTCGAAGGCACATATCGGAGGCCCTGTACGGTTGGAGACCTATAGCGTTGCACCCAAAAAGCCGGAGAAACTTGCCGGGATTATCTCGGACGATGAATTGACACCAAGAACTCCTACGAGGGAGTAAATGATCAAACTGCGATTGAAGCTTTCATTGCAGGTCTCCCAATTGGTTTACTGCGCCATCGCTTGAAGTGTGACAAGGTTACTGGTCTGGGAGAGATGATAGAAACAGCGAGCAAGTATGCAGATGCTGACGATGATGCTGAGGGATTACTCAATGTCCTAGCTGTGCCTCAGTCGGCAAAACAACCAAAGCAACAAGCTCAGAAACGCAAAAATACCTCGGAAGAAAAACCCAACGCGGAGACAGCAGTAGTCACTACCGTTTCCGGGTCTGGAGGACGTGGCGGAGGCCGCGGGCATGGCCGTGGGACATCAAGGGTCCAAGGTAGAGGAGAACAACAACTAGGCAAAACCTACACTTGGGCCGACATCGCCAATAACCCATGTGTGCATCACTTGGATGCCAATGGGGGCTCGTCCCACACCAACGCTGAATGTCGTTTTAACGACGACATCAAGAGAGATGATACCGTGGTCTACAAAGCTAAGCGGAAGAAGGGAAATAAAAATCCCGAAAAGGACAAAGAGACCAAGGAAGATTCCGACATGGAGGAAGCCGATGCTTCAAATCCCAAGTCGGAAGGGAAGAAAACTTTTCCCACCAAGAAGGACACTTACGTCACCTTCCTCGGATCTCAACCAGCAAAGGTGAAGAAAGCAGTTCTCCACGAGCTCAACGCAACAGTTCTGGCTGTCCCTCAGTATCTGGACTGGTCGGAAGTGGCAATAACGTTTGACCGCGTTGATCACCCGCCTAAGCTACACAGGTGAGGAAAATACGCCTTAATCGTCAATCCACTTATTGACGATTATGGTTTCTCCAAGACCCTCATGGACGGTGGTAGCAGCATCAATATTCTCTATGTCGAAAAGCTATGCCGGATGAAGATCTCGGAAACACAACTGAACCATAGCTCTGTGATCTTTCACGGAGTTATCCCAGGAAGATAAGCTAATTCCCTAGGAGAGATCACTTTGTATGTTACCTTTGGAACACCAAAGAATTATCGGACGGAGGCACTTTCCTTCGAAGTGGTCCCGTTCAAGAGCGCATACCACGCTATATTCGGACATCCGGCTTACTGGGCTTTTATGGCTCGTCCGTGTTACATTTACAATATGATGAAAATTCCAGGTCCCAACGGCGTGATCACCATCAGGGGAGACCCGAAGAAGGTGCGAGGGTGCGAGGATGGAAATGCCGCCTTTTGTAACTACCTTGGTGAATTACGCTCTTAGTTAATGCCTGGATGAACGAAAGTGGTTAAAATAGTACGGTGGGGCCTAGGGCCACACACGGTAGACCTTTCGACCATCCTAACCACTTTCAGACAACGGGACAAGAACGAGCGGCGTAATCGGCAGGCGAAGGGATCAACTACATACACAAATGAGTATGTATGCAAGCCACATACAACAGTCCTCAGAGCCATTCCATCTAAAAGAAATAGAAATATTGCAACGCCATACGGCAAGATCCAAATGTTCTAGATAGATATAATAATTTAGGATAGCTCCTCATACACCACACATCAGAGTATCAGTCGGAAGCGGAAAACAAGATCCGAGTAAGGATAAGAAGCAAACTGGCATAAGATGCCCCATAAATAAACACATCCCACCCACAGATCTCACGGAACCCCGTTCCCGGAATCTTTACACCGAATGATCGTTGCCAACATCATCTGTCTCTTCCACCCAGTATCCATCTTGCGGGTACACCTGTTCATCTGAATCAAACAATTTATCGTGTGAGACCCTAGGGGTACTCAGCAAGTCTTAATGCCGCTAAAGGGGACACAACCTGGGGTGACACAATTGCAGCAAAAGATAATACCTAACAATTCTACATATACTCGCTAACCTTCCGCCTAACCAATGATAGACGGATGTCCGTGAATTAAGAACAACAGTGATAACAGTATAATTAACAGATCCATCCTCCTCCTCGCTTTCCAACGAGGAAGCGGACGAACAACCCCCATCATCCGTTGGCAGTTTTATTAACCATTCCATGGGTATTGCTCTATTTACTATTCAAGTACTTAGTCAAATTAAAAGCGGTACTTTAGTTATACTTGTCTATGATCGAGAAACTGTGCTCCAAGTTGTCCATAACCGCGGACATGTCTTTCAGAAAGATTTACCCTGCAGGGGTGCACGAATAGCAACACACACTCGATCAACCTCGGAAAAACCAAATCAAAACCCAACGAGGCATTCACGACAAAGCAATCATAGGATTCAGAAATATTTCAGGGGGCCACCCCATTAAGCTACCCGCAACGAAGTTGGCCGGCTCCGAGACGGACCCAAGGTTTGCGCCAATGGCTGTAAACGACTGGGAACCCGAAAATGTGACTGGGCTTGTCGATACCGCGAAAACACTCCGCAATTCTTAAACAGTACAGGTGCTCCTCGCACAATCTTAATAAAACAGTAACATGGCATAAGTACGGGATAGTAATAAAGCCCCAAACTACTTTGTGGCCCCAAGAAATAAGAATGAATCAAGCTCTGGCTCAGGGGGGTTCCATAAGGCCTCTCGGATGTGGATGGTGCGAATAGTCAAGGAACAGGAATCAAGTACTCGGGGTCCTACGGGACACAAGTGAGCAGGAAAAACCAAATAGCAGATATTGCCCACCGGTGCCTCTTTCATTAGTTATCCCATTACTACTCAGGTTAAGTTGTTTAGGTACCTCATTATTCATCAGACACTCACATACCCTACTCATGCTTTTCTACGACTCGCATGGCTCAAACAACTCCTGTAGTAATGGCTCATGGGATGGAGGAACAAGCTTCGGTGGGGTTTAAAAGTAAAGGCTATGCAGCACTTGGGATTCAATTTAATGCAATCGCAACTCAATGATGCAAGAATAAGATAGAGGCAATAGGTACTGTATGTATACAAGCATGTCGTAGTGCTTGTCTGGCAGCTCAGTTGAAGCGAGAGATGGATCTGGGTAGTACTCCTGTGATTCCTGGTAATTCTCTTGCTGGGCGTCTATTCGAAGAAGAACCAAACAAACAAGGGCCAACATAAATAAAGTGCACAAGCATATGAATTAAAAAGCGACAAGCAAACAAGCATGCCATGATGAATGATGCACAATTTGCATGGCATTAAAGTAGCATGGCAAAGGTGAGGTGTGGATACAAGAAAAAGAAGCATCTTATTATTTATTTAACCAAGTTTTATGGTCATAAACAGTTCAGATTTTTAATAACAACATGATGCATGCTTCAATTCAGAACAAGGACTGCATAGATAGAACGGGCTCGTTGCGCTGATCGATTTAGACATATTATTTGCCCAATTTGGAGTTATAGAATTAAAGTTATTAATTAATGAAGGAAAAGGGCATTTTATTGTAATTTTAATCATCTCGAAAATTTAAAGTGTTCAAACATTATTTTGAATGACATATTTGAATTCCTTACATTTTTCTGATTCCAAAACATATATTATTTGTATTATTTGGATTTATATTTGAAAAGTTATTTAAATCTGAATGGAATTTTGAATTTGAATCCATTTTGAAAAAGATTTAATTAAAACAGACAAACAGGAAAAAAATTCTTACCCAGTCAGATCCAGCCACAGCCACTGACGGGTGGGCCTTGCGCTGACTGGGGCCACGCGCGCGAAAACATTTTCCACCGCGGGTTGGGCTAGCCACTAAGGCTGACAGGCGGGCCAGCGGCTGGAGGCCCACGTGCCAGTCGAGCTTAGCCCCAGAGGCTGACAGGTGGGACGTGACGGGAGCGCGGGTTACGGTCCGAGAAAACAGAGGGGTTTTCTGCAAAAATGCTAGTGCGGCTGACTAGTGGGCCAGGAGGTACCGCGGGTTGAGATGGAAATAAAAAGAGGGGGCTTAATGTAATTCTACCATGGCCCCGGTACTGTTCTTCTTCTCCTCGGTCTGACGAGAAATCGGCGCGCGGCACGGGGCGGGGGTCGAACCCGAGACGCACGCGAGCGCGCTGAGGGGGCTAACCAGTGCGGTAGGGCGAGGGGAGTTGGTAGGAGAGGGTTTGGGGCCTAGGTAAGCTCGCTGCTGCGCGGAAAGCCTGCAGACACCGGCGAGCTCTGGCGCACGGTGGGCGTTCGACGAAACGAGCGGCGGGGCTAGGGCGGTACGGCGAGGCGGAACATGTCAGGGAGAAAGAGGGGCTCACCGCGGGCTCGACGGCGGGCTCGGATCGGAGCGAGGAGCGGCGGAGCGGCGAGATCGCTAGCACCCCGGATCTAGGGTTTGCTGTAGAGCGGCGAGGTACTGGCAGTGCTGGGGAGCTCCTCCTTCGCATCAGCGTGTACGAGTCGGGGCAGGGGACGGTCCTCGGTCTTCCAGGACACCTCCACGTCGCGCTGACCGGCTGGAACGACGGGGGCGAGGTGGTGCTGGCGGCGAACGGCGGCATGTGCTAGGCGTCGGGGAGGAAGAAGAGGAGGAAGAGGGGAGGAGCGGGGTGGATCTGGCGCTGCAGGAGAGCCGTGAGGAGGAGGAGAAAGGAAAGGAGAGGGAGGAGTTGGCGTGTGGGCGCGGTCAGGTAAAGGTGGCCTCATCCTTTTCCTTCTTCTCCTCGGGCACGTGCTAGCTCGGCTCGGAGCAGGTAGGGCATGGTAGGGGAGGCTGCAGGTAGGCCAGGGGGAGGGGAGACGCCGCAGCTGGGGCCAGCATGGCAGGAGAGCGAAGAGAGAGAGGAGGGAGGTTAGCTTGGCTAGGTTTAGACATGGGCTCGGTTAGGGTTTTGTTTAGCTTAGGGAGAGGGATAGGGTTAGCTGAGGTGTGGGCCAGGGAGAGAGAGAGGGTCAGGTGGGGCCAGCATGTTAGAGAGAGAGGGGGTGTGAGAGAGAGAGGTAATGTTAGGGTTTAGGAGAATTAGGGTTATGAGGAGAATAAAGAGAGTAGCTAGGTTTGATTTTTATTAGGTTTTAGATTGTTAAAACTTGTGAGAAAGGCCAACCCAAGTGGAACATGATGAATGCTTGAATTATCATGAGATGAAGGTGAAAGAGAATTCCAAGAAAAGAATTATGGAATAGGCCTCATATGGATCATGCATGGAGAAATAAAAATAAGAGAAAATGATGTGGGTGAGTCTATGGGGATGGTGGAATGGTAGGAGATGGTTTCCCAAGATAGGATCCATTAAATCAAAAGAAAAACCAATGGAGTAAAGGTGGTGAAGAAGTGTGCATGGCCCATGCAAAATAATAATGCCATGATTTATTTTGTGAAAAAAATAATAATATTATGGCATTATTCTCATGCATTTCCAAGAAATGGAATAAAGCCAAGTAAAAGAATTTAAAGAACTAGATCCACCCTATTGCCCATGAGCTAGATAAAACCAAAAATAAAGACAAACAAGCTCATGACTAGTAGGATGGTGGAATTATAAAGTGGTGGAAAAGAAAGGTGATGGAATTGAAATAAAAGATATGCCCCCAACTCAACTTGGGCATTTAAACAATATATCAATAACCGAATACAATATCAAGAGGCAATTACAATTTATAATGCATATGAGAGAAGAACCACAAGAAAGGGGTTTTATATGATGCTCAAATGTGAGGTGGCATGATGACATGAGCATGATATAATTATGATGCAACAATTATATATATGAAGTAGCCAATATCTTACTAGGACAAGTAGCATTACAATTGTTAGACAATTGGGATGCTACAACTCTCCCCCACTAAACAGGAATCTCGCCCCGAGATTCTAGGAAGAAGAAGACTCAAAGAGGGTAGGATACTTGGCACGGAGCTCATCTTCACGTTCCCAGGTGGCTTCATCAACGGAATGGTACGACCACTGCACCTTGCAGAACTTGATGGACTTGTTGCGAGTCCTTCTTTCTGCGACTTCAAGAATTTTTGTGGGGTGTTCTTGATAAGAAAGGTCTTCTTGGAGATTGATGGGTTCATGGTCCACGGTCCTGCTGGGATCCTTGAAGCACTTCTTGAGTTGAGAGATGTGGAAAACATCATGGACTTTGAGTTGTTCCGGGAGCTCAAGAGCATAAGCAACTTCTCCTCTTCTTCCACGAATTTTGAAAGGACCGATGTATCTAGGAGCCAACTTTCCTTTGATACCAAAGCGGTGCGTGCCTCTCATGGGAGTGACACGAAGGTAAACGAGATCACCAGGGACATACTCCATGTCCGTGTGCTTTCTGTCATAATTGCTCTTCTGGCGACTTTGAGCAATCTTCAGATTTTCGAGAATGATGTGAACTTTCTCCTCTGCTTGAGTTACAATGTCGGGGCCAAACAATATTCTTTCACCTGAGCCCGACCAACCAATCGGAGTTCTGCATTTGCGACCGTAGAGAGCCTCAAATGGTGCCATCTTTAGACTTTTCTGGAAATTGTTGTTGTAAGAGAATTCAGCATAAGGAAGACATTCTTCCCACTTCATGCCGAAAGAGATAACGCAAGCACGGAGCATATCTTCTAGAATCTGATTGATCCTTTCAACTTGTCCTTGCGACTGAGGGTGGTAAGCTGTGCTGAAGTTTAGTTTTGTTCCCAACGCATTTTGGAAACTTCCCCAGAACTTGGAAGTGAAGATGCTTCCACGATCTGAACTGATCTCAAGAGGGACTCCATACAGAGAGACAATTCTGTTGATATAGAGCTCAGCCAACTGAATTGCGGAAATTGTTTCCTTGACTGGAAAGAAGTGAGCTACTTTGGAAAGCCTGTCAATGACAACAAAGATTGCATTGTTGCCTTTCTGCGACCTTGGAAAACCAGTGATGAAGTCCATCTCTACTTTCTCCCATTTCCATTCCGGAGGCTTCAATGGCTGTAGAAGACTAGAAGGTTTCTGATGGACAGCTTTAACTCTGCGACAGATATCACACTCTGAGACATACTTGGCACAATATCGTTTCAACCCAGGCCACCAATATTGTGTTTTCAAGTCCATGTACATCTTAGTGCTACCAGGGTGGATAGAAAGAACAGAATCATGCGCCTCCTTGAGAACTTGCTCTCTTAAACCCGGGTAATTCGGAACAAACATCCGGTGTTCAAAGAAAAGAGTGCCTTGGTCATCTACGTGAAAAGACTCATACTTCGGAAGCTGAATGTTGGAAATGATCTTTTTAGTGTAAGGATCCCCAAGTTGAATGGAACGGACCTTTTCTTCCAAGAGAGGTGTTGCTAGAAGGTTCAGAAGATAACCTTGATCCACAATTTCAAGGTTGAGCTGGCAGAATTCCTCACACAAGAGAGGCTGTTGTTCTTCCACCATGAGGTTGTTGACATAAGCTTTTCGGCTGAGAGCATCTGCCATGACATTGGCTTTTCCCGGGGTGTAGTTGATGGTCAAATCGAAATCATTGATTGTTTCAATCCACCTCCTCTGACGAAGGTTGAGGTCAGGCTGTGTGAAGATATACTTCAGACTCTTGTGATCAAAAAAGATCTCACAACGGTTGCCAAGCAAGTAATGCCTCCATACTTTCAAAGCAAAGACAATTGCTGCGAGTTCGAGGTCATGTGTAGGATAGTTGATCTCATGCGTCTTCAATTGACGAGATGCATAAGCAACAACTTGTTTTTCTTGCATAAGGACCGCACCCAATCCTTGCAACGAAGCATCACAGAAAATCTAGAAAGGCTTTGATGTATCTGGAGGAACCAAGACTGGTGTGGACGTGAGCTTCTCTTTGAGTGTTTCAAAGCTTGCTTGACATGCAGGAGTCCAAAGGTATTTCTTGCCTTTCTTGAGGAGATCGGTAAGAGGCTTCGCAATCTTTGAGAAGTTTTGAACGAAGCGACGACAGTAACTGGCCAAACCAAGGAAACTCCAAACTTCTTTGACATTTATGGGTGGAAGCCAGTCCATAATTGTCTTAATAGTTTCTGGATTGACGGCAATGCCCTTGGCAGAGATGACATGACCAAGGTAGGTGACTTGAGGCAGCCAAAACTCACACTTGGAGAACTTTGCATACAAGCGGTTCTCACGAAGCTTGTTTAGGACACACCGAAGGTGTTCTTCATGTTCTTCTTTTGACTTAGAATAGACTAGAATGTAATCTAGATAGACCACAACGAACTTATCCAGATACTCCATGAAAACCGAGTTCATAAGCCTCGAGAAGGTGGCAGGTGCATTGGTGAGACCGAAAGACATGACCGTGTACTCATACAGGCCATAGCGGGTGGTGAAAGCTGTTTTGGGAACATCTTCCTTGCGGATCTTGATTTGATGATAACCACTTCTCAAATCAAGCTTAGAGAATACCACAGCTCCAGCTAGCTGATCGAAGAGATCATTAATCCGCGGTAGGGGATATTTATCCTTGATGGTTTTAGCATTGAGTGCCCGATAGTCAACACAAAGTCTATCAGTCTTGTCTCTCTTCTTCACGAAGATGGTTGGACTACCCCAAGAAGAAGTACTATGCTGAATGAAACCCAACTTCTCTTGTTCATCCAACTAACGTTTGAGTTCAGCCAACTCAGCAGGACCCATTTTATAAGGCCGCTTGGAAATAGGAGCGGTACCAGGTTCAAGTTCAATGACAAACTCAACCTCACGATCCGGAGGCATACCTAGCAACTCTTCAGGAAAGACATCTGGAAATTCACAAACTACAGGAACACTCTGAATACCTTCCATAGCATCATCATTCAGAGCCGCCAAAGAATAAAGCTGAATTGCAGGAGTCAGACTTGGAGAATAGACTATATGGCCTTCAGGAATTTTCAGAGAAACCGAACGTTTAGCACAATCAATCACAGTTCCATTTGTTGTCAACAATCCATGCCCAAGATAACATCAATATCAGAATTGCCCAGAATAATTAAGGAAGCCGGAAACGAAGAACCACCAATCTCAATTTGATTGTTATGGCTGATTTTAGAAGATGCCATTGTTGCTCCAGGAAAAAGAATCATTAAACGCTTGGGGAGAGGATCCATAGATAACCCATTCCTATCAGCAAAACTCGTAGAGACAAAATAATGCGATGCACCAGAATCAAACAACACTCGTGCAGAAGCTGAGTTAACAGGAAGCATACCCATGACAACTCCAGGTGCATGCTCAGCTTGAGCGACGTTGACACAGTTGGCACGAGCAACCGTAGACCCCGGCTTAGTGTTGATGTTGAGAGCCTGAGGTGGAGGTGCACGAATCATAGGAGCACTTGCCGCAGGTCTTGGAGGTGGTGGTGGAAGAGCTTTGTTGTTCAATGGACAATTCCAGTGCTGATGTCCAGTGTTTCCACAAGTATAGCAAGCACCAGGTGGACGTGGAGCAACGTAGCCAGGGACTCCGCCAGGCGCTCCAGGGTAGTTGTGGTTGTAGCCCCTGGGAGCCGCAGTGAAGGAGTTTAGTGGCCTTGGTGCGTAGCTTGACGGTCTTGGTGGAGCAGGGAGCGACGGTGGGGTGTTAGGAACCCAGACACGACGCTTAGAAGGAGCTGTCATAGCAGAAGAGCTTGCTATATCACGGCTGTGTTTCTTTGACTCCTCAAACACTTGCCTACTTGCTTCTTCCTGCAGAGCTGTGTGTTGAAGTTCCAGGAAAGATGCCGGCCTTGCATGAGTGATTGCATATTTGATGGAAGCATTGAGGCCTTGCCGAAACCTCTTTTGCTTCTTCTTGTCATCAGAGATCTCATCGCCACCATAACGAGACAGATTCATGAAGTTTCTGATGTAGGTGGTTACATTGTTAGTGCCCTGCTTGAGGTTGAGAAACACTTCCTTCATCCTTTCCATGAAAATTTCTGACAGATATTGCTCTTTGAAAGCAGCAGTGAACCGCTCCCAAGTAGGCTGAAAACCAGAAAGATCTGCCTTGAGGTAATTTTCCCACCAGAGAGCTGCATCTCCCTTCAGAAGGTGAGTAGCACACTTGACCCATTCTTGCTCGGGAACATCCGCAGTCATCAGCAACCTTGACACTTCACGAAGCCAGTCATCCGCATCAAGTGGCTAATTAGACACCTCAAATTGGCGTGGGTTAAACTTGAGAAAACTCTTGATGTCTCCTCGCTTGGGAGGTGGAGGTAGGGGAACAAACTCATTCCTCCTCACGCTTTCCTCGAAGCGCTGCTGGTTCTGCTGCATAGTGCCCAAAGCATTTGCAATACTCGCCAAAGCAGCCCCGAGTTCAGGTGGTATATCCTCCTCAGAACGGCGTGGTGGTGCCATCCTGTGATTGATATAAACACAAGTCAGTACTATAATGGAGAATGATAATAATCCAAAATAGTACCAAAATGGAATTAATCAAGATTAAAGAATGCAATTCACTGAGATGATATTAAAATATCAACAAAGTTCAAGGTAACTAGAAGATATTAAACATAACGCACACGACTGAACAAGGAGTGTGGTACACAAACTAACAAAGAAAAATTTCCGCAAATTTCGGCATTAAAATACCACTATATGCGCAAAACCACTTAACGAATCAAGATTAGTAACTCTACTAGTTCAATATACAAAAGCAAATGACAAAAGTAGTGGTATGGTCGCGACTCCATCCCGCACTCAAATCATTACTCCACACATGAATCAGTAAAACACATATCCCAACACCTTCTTCTTAAGATGAACCTAAAGATTGGTAACTACGGAAACGAACACCCCAAACAAGATAACGTCGGATAACAACGAGTAAGATACATCGCATCGGTGTACAACGAATCAGAATAGGTCGCGTCGGTTTACAAAGGACTATCAGTAGGGAATGTACCAACAGTTGATAACCAAAAGGCAGATAGTGATAACATTTGGATGCAACAGATAGACAAGGAATTCACACACACACGCACACACAAACACAACCTATGGTACTATGAAACCCAGAACACGTGAATCCTTGTTTGAATTTTAGAAGAGGATTGAAAACGTTACACTTCCTTACCAGAAAAGGGTGGGTGGGTGGTTAAGAAGAAAAATGGAAGCAGTCCTACTCTCGCGTTTTGTTTTTCCCTAGTATACATAACTACCAAAATATTTGCTAGACTGACAACGACCATTTTGGCTGAGACCCTGAAGGGCGGGATGGCTCTGATACCAATTGTAACTACCTCGGTGAATTACGCTCTTAGTTAATGCCTGGATGAACGAAAGTGGTTAAAATAGTACGGTGGGGCCCAGGGCCACTCACGGTAGACCTTTCGGCCGTCCTAACCACTTTCAGACAACGGGACAAGAACGAGCGGCGTAATCGGCAGGCGAAGGGATCAACTACATACACAAATGAGTATGTATGCAAGCCACATACAACAGTCCTCAGAGCCATTCCATCTAAAAGAAATAGAATATTGCAACGCCATACGGCAAGATCCAAATGTTCTAGATAGATATAATAATTTAGGATAGCTCCTCATAATCACACATCAGAGTATCAGGCGGAAGCGGAAAACAAGATCCGAGTACGGATAAGAAGCAAACTGGCATAAAATACCCCATAAATAAACACATCCCGCCCACAGATCTCACGGATCCCTGTTCCCGAAATCTTTACGCCGAATGATCGTTGCCAACATCATCTGTCTCTTCCACCCAGTATCCATCTTGCGGGTACACCTGTTCATCTGAATCAAACAATTTATCGTGTGAGACCCTAGGGGTACTCAGCAAGTCTTAATGCCGCTAAAGGGGACACAACCTAGGGTGACGCAATTGCAGCAAAAGATAATACCTAACAATTCTACAGATACTCGCTAACCATCCGCCTAACGAATGATAGACGGATGTCCGTGAATTAAGAACAACAGTGATAACAGTATAATTAACAGATCCATCCTCCTCCTTGCTTACCAACGAGGAAGCGGACGAACAACCCCCATCATCCGTTGGCAGTTTTATTAACCATTCCATGGGTATTGCTCTATTTACTAGTCAACTACTTAGTCAAATTAAAAGCGGTACTTTAGTTATACTTGTCTATGATCGAGAAACTGTGCTCCAAGTTGTCCATAACCGCGGACATGGCTTTCAGAAAGATTTACCCTGCAGGGGTGCACGAATAGCAACACACACTCGATCAACCTCGGAAAAACCAAATCAAAACCCAACGAGGCATTCACGACAAAGCAATCACAGGATTCAGAAATATTTCAGGGGGCCACCCCATTAAGCTACCCGCAACGAAGTTGGCCGGCTCCGAGACGGACCCAAGGTTTGCGCCTATGGCTGTAAACGACTAGGAACCCGAAAATGTGACTGGGCTTGTCGATACCGCGAAAACACTCCGCAATTCTTAAACAGTACAGGTGCTCCTCGCACAATCTTAATAAAACAGTAACATGGCATAAGTACGGGATAGTAATAAAGCCCCAAACTACTTTGTGGCCCCAAGAAATAAGAATGAATCAAGCTCTGGCTCAGGGGGGTCCATAAGGCCTCCTGGATGTGGATGGTGCGAATAGTCAAGGAACAGGAATCAAGTACTCGGGGTCCTACGGGACACAAGTGAGCAGGAAAAACCAAATAGCAGATATTGCCCACTGGTGCCTCTTTCATTAGTTATCCCATTACTACTCAGGTTAAGTTGTTTAGGTACCTCATTATTCATCAGACACTCACATACCCTACTCATGCTTTTCTACGACTCGCATGGCTCAAACAACTCCTGTAGTAATGGCTCATGGGATGGAGGAACAAGTTTCGGTGGGGTTTAAAAGTAAAGGCTATGCAGCACTTGGGATTCAATTTAATGCAATCGCGACTCAATGATGCAAGAATAAGATAGAGGCAATAGGTACTGTATGTATGCAAGCATGTGGCAGTGCTTGCCTGGCAGCTCAGTTGAAGCGAGAGATCGATCTGGGTAGTACTCTTGTGATTCCTGGTAATTTTCCTGCTGGGCGTCTATTCGAAGAAGAACCAAACAAACAACGGCCAACATAAATAAAGTGCACAAGCATATGAATTAAAATGCGACAAGCAAACAAGCATGCCATGATGAATGATGCACAATTTTCATGGCATTAAAGTAGCATGGCAAAGGTGAGGTGTGGATACAAGAAAAAGAAGCATGTTATTATTTATTTAACCAAGTTTTATGGTCATAAACAGTTCAGATTTTTAATAACAACATGATGCATGCTTCAATTCAGAACAAGGACTGCATAGATAGAACGGGCTCGTCGCGCTGATCGATTTAGACATATTATTTGCCCCAATTTGGAGTTATAGAATTAAAGTTATTAATTAATGAAGGAAAAGGGCATTTTATTGTAATTTTAATCATCTCGAAAATTTAAAGTGTTCAAACATTATTTTGAATGACATATTTGAATTCCTTACATTTTTCTGATTCCAAAACATATATTATTTGTATTATTTGCATTTATATTTGAAAAGTTATTTAAATCTGAATGGAATTTTGAATTTGAATCCATTTTGAAAAAGATTTAATTAAAACAGACAAAATCCTCTGTTTTCTCGACGCATATTCCGGTTATCACCAAATCCGGATGAAGGAATCTGACAAAATCAAAACTTCATTCATAACCCCCTTCGGAACCTTCTGTTATGTTATGATGCCCTTTGGGCTCAAGAACGCAGGAGCTACGTACCAGCGCACGATGCAGCGTTGCCTCCATGATCAACTCGGACGCAATGTACATGCATACGTGGATGATATCGCGGTCATGTCCAAAAAGAAGGAAACATTGATTTCCGACTTGGAGGAGACGTTCGCCAATTTACAAAAATACAACATCATGCTTAACCCGAAGAAATGCTTCTTTGGAATACTAGCCGGAAAATTGTTAGGTTTTATCGTATCTCAAAGAGGTATAGAGGTGAACCGCCACAATATCAAGGCTATTCTCAATATTTCTAGGCCAACTCGCCTAAAGGACGTACAAAGATTAACTGGTTGCATTGCTGCGGTCAGTCGATTTGTAAGCCGGCTTGGTGAAATAGCCGCACCATTATACAAACTCCTGAAGAAGACCAAGGATTTTGTCTGGACTGACGAAGCTGAAGCTGCACTACAAGACCTGAAGAAAGTACTCTCATCTGCTCTTATCCTTGCAGCGCCGGAACCTCAGGAACCGATGTTGCTTTACATTGCTGCGACAAATAAGGTTGTCGGTATAGTTATGGTGGTGGAGAGACCAGAAGAAAATCAGGAGCACCTGGTGCAGCGTCTGGCATACTTTGTCAGCAAGGTCCTGACAGAATCAAAACAGCGTTATCCGCACTATCAAAAGTTGGCTTACAGTGTTTTTCTAGCATCTCGTAAGTTACAACACTATTTTCAGGAGCATCCAATTACCGTGGTGAGCAAAGCTCCCATGAGAGATATAATCAACAATAGGGATGCCACAGGACGCGTCGCCAAATGGGGTATAGAGCTTGCAGCTTTTGATATTAAGTACAAACCCCGGACAGCAATCAAATCCCAGATCCTTGCTGACTTTGTCACTGATTGGACAGAGACCAACGAGAACATGGTCCTCCCTGAGTCGGAATATTGGACCCTCTTTTTCGACGGGTCTAAGGCTCGAGGGGGCTCGGGGGCTGGCGTGGTGCTCAAATCACCCCAAGGAGATAAAATTTTATACGTGTTGCAGATCCACTTCATAGCGACAAACAACATTGCCGAGTATGAAGCGCTGCTGCATGGAATCCGAATTGCTAAGGATATTGGTATCCGATGTTTGATGTGTTACGGAGATTCGGATCTTGTTGCTCAGCAAGTCTCGGATATTTGTAATGCAAATAAGCACATGGTAGCATATAAAGCTGTCGTGGATGATCTATCTAAATCGTTCGAAGGGTTTGAAGTTCAACACATACCTCGAGCAGAAAACGAGCAAGCAGATGCACTATCTCGAATAGGCTCTGCGCGGAAAGAGGTTCCGGATGGCGCATTTTTAGAACACCTCAAAGTTCCCTCGATAAAGGGAGTAGATGAGGAATATCCGACCAAATCCGACTCGCCTTTAATAGCAGTTCTGGCTGTAATTCCCAGCTGGACTCAACCCTACCTCGATTACTTGGTAGATGGCAAATTACCCGAAGACGAGGTGCTGAGCCGGCAGATTATCCGACGAGCAAAATCCTATACTATTGTTAAAGGTGAGCTCCATAAACGGAGTGTTTCTGGGGTTTTTCAGCGCTGTGTATCTCCGGAAGAAGGAGTGGAAATCTTAAGAGAAATCCACGAAGGCGAGTGTGGTCACCACGCTACAGCCAAATCTCTAGTGGCAAAAGCTTTTCGACATGGATTTTTCTGGCTTAGAGCTCAGGCAGATGCCGAACGATTACTCAAGACATGTAAAGGCTGCCAAAAGTACGCCAAGCAAGCTCATGTTCCGGCTGATCAGCTGCGAACAATACCTATAACATGTCCTTTTGCGGTCTGGGGGCTTGATATGGTAGGACCTTTTAAACGAGCTCCAAGTGGATTTACTCACCTCTTAGTGATGGTGGATAAATTCACAAAATGGATCGAGGCTAAACCTATCATTAGTTGTGATGGAGCAACAGCCAAAAGATTTGTCGAGGATGTTATAATCCGGTATGGTTATCCACATAGCATTATCATGGACAACAGGAGTAATTTTTCCATGGGAGAGTTGGCTGAATTCTATGACGAGCAAAATATCCGGCTTGACATTGCGTCAGTCGCACATCCACAGGCTAACAGACAAGTCGAGGTTTAATTCTACAAGGCTTGAAACCAAGACTCGAAGCACCACTAAGACGTGCTACGGGGGCTTGGGCAGAGGAACTACCCTCTGTAATTTGGAGTTTACGAAGAACTCCGAATAGGTCAACAGGATATACACCTTTCTTCTTGGTCTATGGCGCAGAAGCGGTTCTTCCTAGTGATTTCATTCATACTTCTCCTAGAGTGTCCGTGTATATCGAGGAGGATGCCGAGATTTCTCGACAAAATGATCTCGACTTAGTCGAAGAATTTCGCGTCGTTGCTGAAATGAGATCTACAGCCTATCAGCAGAAGTTATGCAAGTATCATAGCCAGAGAGTCCGAACTAGATCTTTCAATAAAGGTGATTTGGTTCCCCGGCTTGTGCAACAAAGAAAGCACAAAATTTCCCCAGTATGGGAAGGGCCCTTTTTAGTTAGTCGAGTATTGCACAATGGGTCGTACTACTTAACTGACATGAGGCCAGTCAAATAAAGACCTGCTACTAAGAAGAGAAAGAGAGCTGGAGGCAGTACAAATCCGGATGAGTTAGACAGACCGTGGAATATTGCTCAGCTACATCCCTTTTATTCTTAGTTTATCCTTCTTTGTAATCATACATATGTACATGTTCTATGAGAAATAAAAGTTTTGGTTACCTCAAAGTTTTCCTGAGAAGTTTTTTACCATCTTATTTCCTAATGATCATGTCATAGTTGAAAATCCCAGAATGCTTGAAAGTACTTTATGCTCATGTTCGTTCTGGTTTAGATTTCCGATTCTAAAACTGCTACCTTCGGGTATAACTCTAAAAAAAAATCTAGTCTTTACTTGGATTATTTGTCTGATTGCTGGATGCGGGTATCTTCCGAGTAGTGAATTGTTGGTACTGGAAGCCAGCTTTGTTTCCGAGTTTAAACTGGTTTAGCAATTGAGCTCCGTTGCTCGGCAAAGTTTCCGAGATGTCCGGATCCGAGATGTCCGGATCCGAGCTCCGTTGCTCGGCAAACTAGTTTAGCAATTGTTGGTTACTCCGCTTTGATATCGTTCCGAGATGTCCGGATCCGAGGTGGTCCGTTGATCATCGGAAGCTTCTTCGGTTTCTTCTGGAGGAGGTGGCGGGGTATCTATGTGGGTGAAGAAGGGGATCTCGTAGCTGGTCAGATCAGCTACGTGGCACCCATATCCGGCGCAGGAGTGCATGATGGTTTGAAGGTCTTGCTCCTGGCCGTCTTCGTCTACCTTGCAGTACCCTCTGGTCACTTGCCATATCTCCATGTTTCCGTGGTGGCTCATGACCATGGTGAGAGCGTTCTGCGCAGCAGTCCGCGCGTAGGACATGTTCCAGTCCCGAACGAGCTGTGGCATCTCCTTGGCCTTCTCCCGCAACTGGAAGTCTGACATGCTTGGCATGTCCGGAATCCTCAGAGACTCGCCAATGTCCTCAAGGGACTGGCGGTAGTCATGAAGAAGATCACCGACTTGGGTAAGCCGGTGAGTGCGGGGCTCGGTCGAGGAGGAGTCCGTCAAGTTTAGAGGACCTATACACAAAATAAAGATAAGAAAAAACCGACATTGATGAAAGTCGAAGAAATGATAAGTCATATAGATGGAACATACCAAGAATGACGTCGTCAATCTTGGCTTTCTCCTCCCGGAGACTCTGGAGTTCAGCCCGGAGTGCCTGGGAGATATCCTTCTCTCTGCCAACCTCATTCTTGAGATCCGAGATAACTTTATCTTGAGCGGCAATCTTGAGATCACGCTCTTCAGTGGCCATGGAGGAGGATTCAAGGACTTGAGCTATGCTCCTTTCATCATCCGCCTTGAGCTTATCTAGCTCTTGGCGAAGTCCCTTGTTCTCCACCACTAGGGTCTTGAGGTTCTCGGCCTCTTCAATCATAGCGATAGATTGTTTCACCAACGCTGAAAGTCAAAAAGAACAATAGTTCAGAAAAATTCAACATTGAAAAAGCAAAAGACAAGGTTTGAATCTCGAAATGTTTACCTTCGGCTTCATCCTTGGCTACCTTGAGCTCAGCATTTTTAAGCCAGAGAGCTTTGATCTCTCTCCGCTTATCACAGACATTGGTTAATAATTCCTGGTTATAGGAACATACTTTCTGTAAGTCAGAATACCCAAAGTCAAAAAGCTACTTAAGACTCGGGCTAATATTTTTTGCTAAATATCAGCACGAGCCTTGGGGGCTACACTAGTTTGTTCTTTGGCATCCTAATGAAAGCATAAACCCGGATTTCTATATCCTACTTCATGCTTGGGGGCTAGAGGATATGATATAACATAAGGTAAAAACAAGAGTTGGAATTCCGACTTACATATTGCTCGCGGGTGAGTTTGTCTAACCCCGCATTCACTTCAGCTGCCACCTTCTCGGTGAGGGTAAGAGGAATTACTGGGGCTGTTGCAAGCTCGCTAGTCCTGATCCTCTTGTCGCAAAGGCGGACTTGAGCGAGAAGGTCAGAGAACTTGGCATCCTCTGCTTCTTGCGCTTCCTCTTCGGGGGATAGATGGCTTTTGTCCAGGACTTGCCTGGCTAGTCGCTAGATCTCCTCTGCAGATTTCCGGGATAAGCCAAACTTGGCAAGTCTGGGGTTGCTGAGGAGGTTGTCGGCGAAGACTTCAGCCGAGGGATCATTACCCGAAGAGGGTTCACCCTTATCTTGAGTTGACGCACCCACAGTGACGTCAGTGTGTGACCCAAGGATCACAGGCACTGTTGGAGGAGCCGGATCTTCTACAACAACCGGAGAAGGAGTAATCGTCGGTGTTGTAGAAGGTTGAGGGGCAGGAGTCGGAGGAGCCGTGGCAGGGGAAGCTATGGTAAGCTCCGTCTGTCGCAGGGGCTTCGCAGGAATCCCTTTCCCCTTACCCTTGATGAGAGGCTTTGCTCTGAGAATGTAGTAAAGTCGGAAACATTACATCTCAGAAAGAAATTCGAGAAAGGTACAAAGGCGGAAATTGTGAATGAAAGTCACCTCTTCACAACGGGCACTTCCTTTGTGCCAACAGCCACTGTTGGAGCCTTGCGCTTCTTGAGCGCAAGGTCCGGCAATGGGACCACTTCAGTCTCCTGAGAAAACTCAGGAGGATATCCTTCGAGTGGAGCAAGCTCCAACTCGGGGAAGTCAGCAAGCTGAAAACAGGAGAGCATATCAGCATTGTGGTATATAATTTGAAGATTGAAACACGTAAAAGGTGTACTGATGGAAGCTTACCGCTACCACGGGGTTTTCCGCCGTGTGCATATCCAGAGAAACCTCCAGAATTTTCCTCTCGATCCGCTCCTTGATCAGCCACTTGATCTGGCTTATGTAACCTTGGGTGGTGTAGGCTTTGGGGTTGATGCGGAGAGAGTCTTTTTTGGAAGACGTGATGGAGTGCATCAGTCTATCCCCGTGGTACTGAAGTGGCTGGATCCGACGTGAGACCCAGCATTGGACCAAGTTGGATCCCTTCAGACCCTTGTGCTTGATCAAATACTCGATCCGCCTCTTAGCAAGGATCAGATCGTCGGTGAGAGCCGAAGCAGCCTCGTCCTAGGAAGGCTGGGCTGTGGCAGCTCCGTCGACAAAAGCCGGCAAAGTAGTAGCTTTGCCAGGAGCCGGAATATCCCTATGGTAGAAAAAAGTGGCTGACCATTGTTTGACCGAGTCTCTGGCAAAAATTTTGGGATATGCCCGGTCTCGTCTAACAGAAAAACTAATGGTACCGGTGATATAAGGAACACCGGCAGTAATGGAATTTCTCCGGACATGGAAATAGTACCGGAATAGAAGCAAACTCGGCCTAATGCCGAAAAAGCCCTCGCAAAGCGCAGCATATGCGCTCATTTCTAGAAGAGAATTGGGAGGAAGATTGTGGAGTTGAACTCCATAGTGGTCAATCACCTCGGAGAAGAACTCCGAGGGAGGAAAGGATAAACCTCAATCCAGATGGGTGCAGAAGTGGACGCGCTCGCCCTCGCGTGGATTGGGGACGGTTTCGCCGAAGCCGGTCCGCTAGTCGCTGGCGGCGAGAAGCCCCTCCTTCTCCACGTTTTTGAGGCCGTCTTCGTCGAGGGCGCAGGGGATCCAGATTCCCCGGAAGCTCTCCTTCTCCGCAGCTGCTTCCGCCGACGCTGCCGCCGCCGCCGCTGCCAAAGAGGAAGAAGAGGATGAAGCCATTTTTTCTCCGGTGGAAAAGGTGACCTTAAAGTGGCGGCGCTAGGAGCTCTGTGGAAGGAGGACGAGGAGGCTCTGGGCGTGTGGGAAGATTGGGAAGGAAGGAACGGCAAAGCACTGGTGGGGATGAGAAGAAGAAATCTAAACCCCTTATATCCACCTACCTGCGCCAAGATTCGTGTAAACGCTATAGTGTAACCGCCACGCGTCGTGGAAAAAACTGGGAAGGGCCCGCGCGATGATTGCGTCGCCTCGATCTCCACGCACGCATTGAAACGGCGCCTCGGTTCCGCGAACCACGGACCCACCAACGGTCGTGCTGACGGAACGTCTGTCAAATAACGTGACTTGACCATGCTTGTGTCAGGTAGCGTTAGAAACCAAGTTCCGGCTTAGTTTAAAAGCGAGCTGGAAAATCCGAGTAACCAATTGCAAGGTCCGACTTACTTGTAAGACCCGGATCGTATTTTTTGTTGTGAAGTTTTAGGAACCCTTCAAGATTCTGCAAGCCGAAGATCAGGCTAGACGATGATAAAATCCGACTTTGGATCTTGGAGGCCTCCGGGGGCTACTGTTGGGGATATACTTTCCGGGTATCCTCATAGTTCCTCACTGACCAGGGTGGCCCACTTCGGGTTAGAGCTTTGCTTCACGGGCGGCCCAGTTAGAGAGAGAAGACGGAGTCCAATCCGACTACGGGAAGGCCTAGAAGACTTACCGACTTAGGCCCATAATGTTACTTGTAGTTCAAGATGTACTCTGTAACCAACTCTTAGTCGTAGCCGGATTGATCTCTCCTGTAAACCCTAGGCCGGATATCTATATAAGCCGTCCTAGGGAGAGCCTTTAGGGCAACACCATAATCTCAATAGTCTACAATCTCACATCGCACAGGCGAAACCCTTGTAACCCATATTCCGGCTCTGCCGTATTACTGGATTGCTAGCAGGAGTAGGGTCCATCCAAAGCCGGTGGATTCGAACCTGGGTAAAGTTGTGTGCTCACCATCCCAGAACACCGTACGTCTCACACCCCTCTCTCCCGCACGCCTCGAGGACCCCCTCATGGCGTACTTGTCCTCAATCCGACGACAGATGGTGCTAGTGGAGATGATGATGATGATGGTGATGATCCCGATGAAGTCCAGCTTGATGGTGGTGTTGATGGCGATGATCTCCCCTCTCCGGGAAGGAATTCCCCCGGCAGAATCTGTCTGCCGGAGAGATCTTTCTCTCTCTGTAGTTTTCCGCCCCGCAGATGCGGCGGAATCTTTCTGTGGTCGCTCCCCAAGTCTTAGGGTTTCGTGGGGATAATATACGCCAAAGGGGATAGCCTAGAGTGGGCCAGGGTGGCCACACCACCTGCTGGCGCGGCCTAGGGCTGCCCATGCCAAGGGTGGTGTGGGCCCCCTATGGTCCTCTCCACTCCCCCTTCTGGCATCCTTCGCCTTCTAGAAAAATTGAATTTTCCATGTATTTTCCCAGATTTTCTGATCTTCGCGAATTTCGCCTCCAAACAGCACATTTTCCATCAGAATCCTGACTGCAACGGTCCATACTCCAAAATTCATCAACCATGCAAAAGCAGATGAAATAACGTAAGTATCATCTCTTAATATAAAATATATCAATGAATAACAGTAAATTATGATATAGAATAGTGATGCAAAATGGACGTATCAGAGTCCCTGCGGGGCAACTCCTTGGATACCTTGTATCAGCAAGAGGAATAGAGGCCAATCCAAACAAAATACAAGCAATACTCACGATGAAAAAGCCAACAAATCTTCGAGGCATGCAGAAATTGGCTGGGCGAGTTGTGGCACTCGGCCATTTTATCGCCCGTTTAGGCGAAAAAGCATTACCATTCTATGCCCTCATGAAGAAATCAGATAAATTCGAATAGACGAACGAAGCTCAACATGCTAAGACCTCAAGAAAACACTTTCGACATCCCTCGTCATCGTGTACCCACGAGAAAAATAACCCCCCTGCTTCTCTATATTGCCGCTACTAATCAGGTGGTAGGTATAGTTTTGGTCGTCGAGCGACCCGAAGATGGGAAAACCCATGGTGTTCAAAGACCAGTTTATTTCCTAAGCGAGGTCCTCTGTCCATCCAAGCAAAGGTATCCGCATTATCAGAAGCTCGCTTACGGAGTTTTCATGACAGCACGCAAGCTGCATCATTATTTTTTGGAACACCCGATCATAGTGGTCAATGAAGCACCTCTCTCCAATATTCTTAACAATCCAGAAGCCACAGGGCGTGTTTCCCTATGCGGTATTGAGCTATCCCCTCGAGATATCACGTACGAGAAACACAAAACAATTAAACCATAGGTTTTTCCCGACTTTATTACTAAGTGGGCAGAACTACAGTGCGCTGGTCCGCCGGACCTCTTCAGCGCATGGACAATGTATTTCGATGGGTCCAAAAGAATAGAAGGAGCAGGAGCCATGGTCATATTGGTGTCACCTCAAGGAGACAAAATGTGTCAAATAATGAAGCTGAATATGAAGCCCTGTTGCACGACATGCGTATGGCTAAAGCTTGCAATGCAACTCGCTTGAAAATATTCGGTGACTCCAACCTTGTGGCACAACAAGCAATGAACAAGTACGACACTGTCAGCGACAACATGATCGCTTAAAGTTATCTATACAACATCATGAAAGCTCAATTTGACGGGTGTGAAGTTTCAGACATAGGAAGGGCAAGCAACGAAGAGGCCGACAATTTGGCAAATATTGAATCCTTATTCTTACCAGTGCCACCTGGAGTTTTTGGGAAGAAATAATGGAGCAGTCCATCAAATCCAAAAGGGTCTCTAAAGTCATAGTGCCAAAAACACGAAAGAAGGTCAAGCCACAGAAAGACTCGAGGGTTGCGCCAACACCTGACAGCACAGAAAAAGTCCTTGATGAGGAGATAGAAATCGATGAAGTCATGATACTAGAGCCTACATGGATGCAGCCGTATGTAGCATACATGATGAGAGAACTCCCCGAGGATGTGATAGAGGCACGATGAATCACACGTTGGTCTGAAGCTTTCAGAGTCAGCAAAGGATAATTGTATAAAAGAAGCATCTCAGGGATGCTACAGCAATGCGTTACGCCCGGGGAAGGGAAGATCATGCTTAAATATATACATGAAGGAGTGAGTGGCCATCATGCCAGCAGTCGAGCAATTGAAGCTAAAGCTTTTCGCGTAGGGTTCTATTGGCTCATAGTAGTACAAGATGCAAAAGATATCGTGCGAACATGCGAAGCATGTCAATGTTTCGCAATAAAACCTAACACACCTGCTGCAGAACTTAACCCCATACCTCTTGCTTGGCTATTCACTCAGTGGGACCTTGATATGGTGGGTGAACTTCATAAATCTTCGCTAGGAGGACATGTCTTTTTTCTAGTAGCAGTCGACAAATTTACAAAATGGATTGAGACGATGCCTGTCACTAGCCAAGATGGAACGTCGGCTGTGAATTTTATCAAATCAATAGTGTTCCAATTCGGGATACCAAATAGTATTATCACTGATAATGGAACAAACTTCACTTCCTACGAATTCAAGGAGTACGACAAAGAGATGGGTATAAAAGAAAGTTATGCCTTAGTTGCTCACCCGCAAACGAATGGGCAAGTGGAAAAGGCCAATGGTCTCGCAGTGGTATTAAGAAAATATTGTTGGCACCACTCGACAGAGCAAAAGGATCCTGGGTAGATGAGTTACCCTCCGTCATATCTAGTCTACACACCACCCCGAACAATTCAACACAAGAAACACCCTTCTTTCTGGTCCATGGCGCGTAAGTTGTCCTCCTAGTTGAAGTAATTCATGAGTCTCCTCGAGTTGCCGAATATAATAAAGAAGCATCCCAAGAAGCACTGGAAGATGATGTCGATGCACTCGACGAAGCTCGCAGCGTTGCTTTCCAAATAGAAACCATATATCAACAGAATTTATGCAACTACCACAACCGACGACTACGACCTAGGTCTTTTGTCGTTGGGGATTTGGTCCTTCACCTCAAACAAAATGGTCACCGAAAGCTAGAATCACCATGGGAAGGACGTTACATCGTCATAGAAGTAATTCCTGGTGGAGCATATCGGCTCCAAGACAAGAAAACAAGAGTCAGATACTCCAATCCATGGAACGTTGCGCAACTATAATGTTTTTATGCTTAGAGTTTTGTTATTTTTCTGCAAATTACATTAAATAAAGGCCAACAGCCAGACAATTATGCCAGAACATGTACCTTCGTCTTCAGCTTTACAATAAAGGATAAGTTCTTCTGAAACTCAGCTTTAGCTCTTCATATTTCTATACTACGAACTCCATCAATAGAATATATTGATGCTTGCATAAGTTGTCGCAATATCAGAAAAACAAGTCACAAACATGAGCTTCTATTCCAATAAAATCATCCGGACATAACCTCAAAGGTTACTCCCATGGAAAGCATTATCGCACACCTGACAAAAATGTCATAAGGGTTTTGAAAAAAGAATACCTGAGTCAAAATTTTCTTCTAATGATTAGAGACATGAGCCTACAATCAAATACAAATATTTGACTGTAGCCTTGGGGGCTACTCCCATCGGGAGCGCTATCATGCACCCGATAGAAAACTTCGTTCTACATATAAGGTTAAAGTATGATGCGAAGCAATATTATCCTCGTGTGTCGAAAGCACACCCGATAAAATAACAACTCCGGTACAGTCCAAAGAATATAAGCTTATGAGCATCACATCGTCGTATCCTCAAATGTTTTCTCTCATTGGGAGCGATTATAAGCATCACCCAAAGAAAATAAGAAGCTAACAACTTTAGCAATTCTAACAGCCAAACAAGTCAGTCGATAAAATTTCCAAAATTCTCGGACCGCGCCTAATGCGATAATATGTCTGAACGATGTGTCCACGACATGAAGGTAATACCCTAGGATTTATCCTGTGTGCCCTGGTAATCACACATGAATGCGCTCTGCTAGTAAATTATCTGTATCCACGATACGATGAAAAATCTCGACGGACGCATTGGATTCAGTATTCGATAAGATCTCAACGACCTGAACTGAATTACGGTAGCAAACTCCAAGTTCAAGCCTGAGGACTTGAATTTGATGTAGGTTCATAGTGTCTTTGTCCTGGAGCAATTAACTGATTCCCGGTCCGTCGGATGCATCATGTCTGTTATACCAAATCCCTGTAGCGATTTAAATGAAAGAAAAAAAATCCGGTTTATGGTAAAATTCTCTTTGAGACTCAATTCGAATCTATGATTCGGATGGAGTCTCGGGGGCTACTGACATGGGTATGAATATTAGGGTTCTTGTGATTAGTTACCCTGGTTACATGATGGCTCATGACCACGAAAACCTAATAATAAGGCACAAGAAGCATCCGACGGAAAGCGTGACTTGCTAGAGAAGGAAATAGAAACCTACATTATATTAGTGTTGTAATTGTAATATTGTAACGTCTCGGGACCCAGCCTATTATATTTAGGCTAGGAGGAGCCAACGGAGAGACACCCAAAAAATCCTTGAGCGATCTATAATCGATTTGACCATAAGCAATCAGACGACTTCGACTCCCTTGTTTGTCTAATCAGACGATGAAATCCTCATCGTTCTCTTTTTCACGAAACCCTAAGTTCATAACCATGGGCATTTCCGAGGTACCCCCGTCACTAGTCATAGTGAGGAGTAACTTAGACCAGTAACAACACATGTTACTAGTCTAAGTTACTACTTTCATAGTGCATAGTAACATAAATCTAGTAACATATAAACATCTATTTATTGCTCTATAGACTCATCTTTCATTGGTAAGTGTGATGTTACGGTAACATAATATGTTACCCAATTCATCTCTTTCGTCACTAATTACTTGCCATATTTTTTGCCTTCTAGCATGTATGTTACCACTTGATTTACTCCCACTATGACTAGCCTTGGACTAATAATTTGTACATGTTACTCGTTCATGTTAGTACCTTTATAGTGAATAAGGCATTTGACAATGGTGGTCTCTTAGCATGGCATCCTAGGAATGCTTATGTGGCATATCAATTAAGGAAGAGCGAGGGTGTTATTGTATCTTAGTTAAAATACACTCCTTGCACGTAATCATAGGCAAAAAGAGTTGATAGCCCAATCAAATACATGCATGAGAGCAAAAACATTCAATTAAGATACAACATCTAAGATACAATGCATTGGAGAGGTTGTTTCTTGGGTATTTATAACTCCTATAATAACGTGCTAAGATACACCCCATTATGAAAGGCCTAGTCATGGTGGAAGTAACTTGGATAGTAACATAGTCCTAAATGTATTGCAACTAAGCATTTAGATGACATGACATGCAATTAGATGATGAGAGAGAGAGTCTTGTGGTAACTAGCTATGTTATCATAATATCACACATTTCAAGAAAAAATAAGTCTACATTGCAATAAATGAGATTTTGTATGATATCACACCTATGTTGTTTTCCACTATAGAGGTAGTAACTTAGACTAGTAACATATGCATGTTACTACTCTAAGTTACTCCCCACTATGACCAGCCTAACATATGTATAGTGTCATGCAAGACCTTATTAATTAGGTTATACACTCATATACACTTGGTATGTGTGATGTTATGATAACTAGCTAAGTTACTACCTCCTTCTCTTTCTTCATTAATTATAATTTACTTAGTTGTCATTGCATGGCCAAGCATGTTACTCCGTCTGAAAGCTTAAGGCTTATATTTTTTTCAAAGTCAAACTATATAAAGTTTGACCAAGTTTTTAGAAAAAATATTAATATTTATAATATAAAATCCATACCGTTTGATACATCATGAAACATAGTTTCACATGGTATATATAATATCATAGTTATTTCAGTTTTTTCTAAAAGTTTGCTCTAACTTTTCGTAGCTTGACTTAAAAAAATAATATAAGCTTAAGCTTTGGGATGGAGGTAGTAACTTAGTTAGTTACTCCCACTATGACTAGCCTAAGACTAGTTACAATGGAAAGTATCATATTGTAATATCATGTAGATGATACTATATATGTTACCATCTCGCATAGTATCTCTATGGGACATGGCCTACAAATTTATTCCCGTGGACCAAGTTCTCCAATTGACACATGGCACGCGCGACAGTTCAGATCTAAAAATAGACAATCAAATGCCGTGGTTTATCTCTCTCCTAAACACGTGTCAATTGCAGAAGTTGGTCCACAAGGGTAAATTTGCGAGCCAGTTCCCATAGAAGTTTTGTAGAATCTTAATGTAAAATTGTGTAAAAGATTTATTTAAAATCATTTTTTCTAGTTTCATGTGCTATGGTACCAATACAATCTTTTTTTAATAATTATAGTGACACATAAACATTTTGTACGAGGTATGATATCCACTGGGGCTAGTATAACAGCGATGACTGAAAACATAAGCAGCGACAGACAGCCTTTGGCCGTCGGAGAGCAAATATAACAGTAGGCTCCGTCGGGTTTGTTAGGTTCCTGGGTCTTTCGATGAGCTCACTAGTATTTGATTCGACTTGCTTGATGCCAGAACGTGAGATCTTCAATGAGCTTGTCATATACACCTTGAATCGATGACGCCTTCATGCGGAAAATTCGCTCGGGCTGCGTTCCTTCCAGACAGATCATCAAATTAATTGAACAATCGAGCTCCAAGCCCATCGGTGACGGTACGGAATTGTGCTCGACGAAGCTGACCATTGCTCCAGGAGCGTGGCGTCGACCGAGGCATGCGGGTTCCTTGGCTGTAAATGACATCGATCCAGGACAAGTTGCCAAAGCGATGCGGTGAAGGAGCCCGACACATCAGTTTTCACGGGCAGTCGTGCAAGTCCAAGCCTGACACTGAATGGACCGAGATGTAGCCACACCGATGAAGCGTGTGTACCCAGTGGCGGACCTAGGATTTCACCAATGGGTATGCTGTACAAAAAAAATTAATGTCCGGCTCAGCAAAATTATTTACTAACTCATCAAGCAATAATTATAAATTTGCATTGAAATACAGTATATATGAAATAAATAATATGTGGTAGAAAGATTGAGTTGGAAAGATGCAAAAATTATCATACAAATAGTTCAAAATACCATATAATAGTCTGAAATATGCAGAAAATAAACTTACAGCAGTACTTCTTTGACGTGCCTGCCTACGATTTCTTAAGGACATGAAAATCTCGATTATATCGTCTTCATCCACTTTAAGAACATAGCCCGTTCAATGTATGTTTCTAGACAATTCTCCAAGAGACAACCATTAGCGAGATAATTTTGAATGAGATGCCTTTCACCTGGATCGTGTGGAAGGTGATTGATGTCATCCACGCAGATGGCGGTGGTGGCGGCGGTAGTCATGGCGATGTCAACGGGGACGGGGCATATGATTCATAGTTTCTTCAGTTGCTCTCTCTTACTCTCAAGTGTGTTACTTCATCAAAGTTTCAATGGGAGTTGGATATGAAGAAACATCCGCCTTTTTTACCGCATGTTTCTGAAAAATAGAACCAATAACGCCCCTATTCATAACTGGAATTTGCGAAGAGTAAAAAGATTAGTATTACAATTGGCAGTACATATGAAATATCTAACACGTCTAACAAATCTCACATGGGATGAGAACCAATAGATTACCGTGCGGTGTAGACTGGCGTCACTTGCCTGACGAACTTGCTGATCTGGCGGCGGCGCGAGAAGTGAGAACTGGTGTCCAAATCCTGCCGTGACGGACTAGCGGCGAGGCTCGAAATCCCGAAATCCCCGATTAGTGATGGCTTTTGGACGCTGGCAGTTCTAAGTAGCTGGGTGTCGCGTCAGGGTGTGCCTGCGTGGACGTGGCGGCGTTGCGCCGTTGCCGCTGGGCGCCGGACACTGGAGATGATTTCAGATCAATTGCCAACTGCTCCACTCGATCATTGCGGATCCTGTGTACTACTCTTTTTTCCTACTATCGATTGATCTTTATCGGTATTTTCAGGTTTGCTCGCTCAACCAGGCCAGCATGCTGTTTATTTCTACTAGACCTACATACGTGGGCTGGACTGCAGGGTATGCCGGGTGGGCCATGGCATACCCTGTAGGTCCGCCACTGTGTACCGGATGATATGCCTAGAACCGATACATTTCGTTAGGCATTTTTTTATGTAACCATATATTCTACTGTATTAAACAATCAGAGATGACACATATGGTCACCACATGGGACAAACATGTGTGTCAAGCAAGTTTGCACAAAGAAACCTCAAAGAAGTAAAATTACAGTTCCACCCTTAGAGAAACCTGTGCCACGCCGAATCATAGCCCACTTCCGTCCTCCACCGCCACCATGGCAATGCCGGAAAAAGAGGCGAACAACCGCCGTACCTGGATCTGGGAGAGCACATTCGTATACACATACGCTTTTTGAGTGGATGAACCGAACCGTCGCAAGCGACAAGATCGAGACTTTGTGGCACGAAGGCCGGGGATCTTTCCGGTGATCACCAGAACCGGCGCCGTCAACTTCATGCGACGCAGTTGAAGAAGAGGGACATTGCAGCCTGCCGTCACCCACGTGTCCAACTGTAAGACACCAAACACAACCGCAGCCGACGCGGCCGCCACCCACGAGAATGCCGCACGACGACTACCAGACATGAATCTCACCGGATCGAGAGACCGGCTAGACTACCAAGCCACTTGTCCCAGGACGCCACCGGTTAGAGTGATGTCGAGATGGAGAAAGGGCAGAGCAATTTGTCTCCTCCGTAGCAGCAACCGAAGGAAACACAGGGTGAACCCTAACTATAGGCCGGAGCCGCCGGGGTCCCCAGCCCTTCCATCGCCGGAGCGGCCGACGGTTGAGGCAGGACTGGCGGCGGCTTGGACGGTGTAGTTGGGGGGCAGTGGTCGCCGCCCAGATCCTTCTTTCACAGAGCGATTCCTGGGTTGGGCAAAAAGGATAATCCGGGGCGGTTGACTTGATGGTACATTACGACGACTTGGCGTACAGGTACAAATGCTACACCGGGAAAAGCCAGTGATTGGTAAACTATGATGGTTGTCGAGTTATTATAATTCTCATAGAGTTATTAGCTGAAGTATAAATCCCTGCAGAGTATTAGTGATTAGGATGGTGCTTCTGTTTTCTTGTTTTGCTGCCATGTTTTTACACCTTAGGTTTGCTTGTATGAAAATAAATGGCATTATGATTTACCATATGCATCATCTAGGCATGGAAATCCCGTTACACATTGTCTCCAGTTGCATAAAAGGTCTAGGAGCATATAAGTCAGTTAGGTGGAAGAAAGGAACTAAACAAATGATCTATAGACTTATGTGATTCCACTAAATTGATTGTGAATTTTACAACAACCAAAAACTGCGGCGGTACATGTATTTTGAACCTCACTTCCTCCATAAATTTGCCTAAAATATGCAAACTTTGGAGGACTTTACAAGTGAAGTCAGACACTCATTCTATGTACACTGCTTGTAAATAAAGTAACTAAAAATAAGCCAGAAGATGAACCGGATAACCACGACAGAAAATCTTCACTGAATACAGCATGCTTCAGCTTGGGGACGAGGCTTCTGGCTGTCGATTCTTGACAAGTTGCAATTGCCGTGAGCACAAGACTTACAGGTCCCAGAACGGTTCCTTGCCGTGCTCCAATCATCTGGGACTGTTAGGAAGTACTTGGACATGAACTTCCTAAACCTTTTCTTGTACTCTCTGGGCGAAATCACCGTCGGCGAAATGTTCTTTGGTACCACGAGAGAAGTTTTCACCCATGTCTCCAGTTGCTTGTCCCATGTGTACTGCCTCAGGTAGTCGATGATGCCGAATACAAACTCGTGATTTTCTTTGTCCACTCCCACAAGTAGAGAGTAGTCCATAACATTAACCGACTGCAAGCATAATAATAATTTAGTTAGTCCATATTCTGATAGAAACATGGCTAATTTACTTGCAGTTGAAGTGAAGTATGCAGAGGCTGGGGCGATCTTCCACCATTTCGAAAAACAAGTTGAAGTGAAGTAAATACATACCGTGAGAAAAGATGTATCGTTCCAGATCGCCCGCTGCAAGAGATGTTTCGTTCTTCCTCCAATATAGATCGGAGAAACACGCATATCCTCGACAAAATTTTCATCCAAGTAGACAGTGTCACGGTCACTCGAGGCAGCGATGTATCGAGAAAAAACAGCACCTTTGAGATCGTATATACGTGACACGTTGTGTCCGAAGAGAATATTTTCCATCACCATCAGGCCAATCTTCACTTCCTTGCCATGTCTTATTTGCTTAACCTGAAACAGGATGCTCGCACTTTAAAACACATAAACGACAGAAGAAAATCTGGAAATAATGTTCCATATATTGATGTAAAATACCTGGTAGATTCCTAAAATTTTGGCAAGGCAAGTTTGGCTTCCAGTGTCGAGAGAGTGGTAAACATGCTTAAAGTAATCGGGGGCGAATTCTACAAAAGACTCAAACTCTGTCTTATTTATTTGCTTGATGATGAACCTGCCATCCATTGTTTTGGCAAACAAGGCCTTACTTTTTCCTCCTTGAGCGTCCCATTTCTTGCATCGGCTTAAGGAAGCGATGTATGCAAGCTCAGATGGACAACATTTCTTTCTGAGAGTGTAGAACTGATTAGCATGTACACAAATGACTGAATATTTCCTCTTGAGAGCTGCTTTCCCATTGACAGATATCTCCGGATGGAGAGAGGATGCTGGGAGCGAGTTGTCGTAGTTGTAGAGGTCATCGGATGAAAAGCTTGCTTCAGAATCTGAAGATTCAATAGATGACCAGGATGAGGATGGAGAAGAACCTTCAGATGACATACTGCAAGTGTCCGATGCATGACTCTCGATGATAGAATCCAGTAAATGTCGACGGTCCTCGGATATGGCAAGAGCGCGGGAGATTATGCTGGATATTTCATCCTCTGATACAGACAACACATTACCACCTGGACCAACTGTGAACTGCAGAGAGCACACCTCTTCAGCAGACTGTTTGTGCAAGGGGGTCAGATGAGATGGAGAATAGCGGTTAACGAGTTCAAATTTCTCGAAGCATCCAGCCTGAAGTTCCTGCTTGTAAACCAATCTTGATTCACAAAGTGGACTCCAAACCCATCTTTCCTTGTCTTCCCATTCAGAAATTTTGAATTGAGGAATATGAAATGGCTCTTGCTTGATGGATATCGAATGCACCCCTTGCATCGTTGACATATTTGTGTTATCTTGTTCTTCATAGTGTATATCCCGAGGGTTTTCATCAGCCAGTGTCACACTTTTTAGCTGGCTGCTCGTGCAGTCAGCAAGATCATCGGCCTCAGGGACAGTTGCTGTTTGGTCATGAGTAAGTTCAACAGTCACCTTCATGCCATTACTCATTCTTTCTCTTCCAGCAGATTCGCACAGTATAAGTTGATGCAACCGACGGTCCCACACATATAGTTCAAGCAAAAGGTCCTGATAGAGCCAATTTACATCTAGAATCTCATGTACAGAGGACCTAGACATCCCATGCTGGTCAACAGCCTTCACAAGAAATTCCTGCATGATGATTTGGATGGACAATCGGTAAATTAACAGTTACCAGAAATCAAGAGTACATCCATCGAAGAAACAGATAAAGGGGCATGCAATTTACCACAAAATCGGTCTTCTCTTTAGTCAAGAGCTCTTCGAGTTGAGAGAACTCTTTAACAGGGAGGAGGGCGCCACAGTTGGTCGTCGCCTCAGGGAACTGATTCTTCGTGTGCCGTAGTATGCTTTCAACTTCAGTGAAAAGGGTAACTCCTCTAGCAAGAACCTAAATGAACACGGCGGAGGTATTAGACTGGATTGCGGAGGCTCGTAAAGTAACATGGAATGACAGAAAATCAAATAAAAGAATACATACATTTCTCCCCTGTTGCTCGAACAACTCATGTGTAGTGGGATTATGGAACTCAAGGGTTTGTTGTGGCTTGCAGGCGTTGTATATTTCGACTGGTGAATACTGAAACATTGCAACTTTGGAACCCAGCCTGAGAGTTGACAGATCAGGCCCAAACCAAAAGGAAGAAAAAATATCAATACTATATTTTGCAAGAGAAAATATACACAAGCATAAAATAACTATAATCATTTAAAATCCAATGCTAAAATGTGCTTGTGCATACCCAAAAAAGCGTAAGCAGTCCCTGTTCACCAAATGCCCGCATATTGATAGCCTTCTAGCAGCAGAATGGCTTGAAAAACTGAGTTCAAGGAACTTCCCAAATGAGAGATTACGTGCCGCAGTCGACATGAGCACTCTTCGAGATGGTTTGGATATCCCGCCTCCATGATCACATCTTAGACATCTAGTCCACATCCAAATTTTTCCCTTAGACTCACCAGGCAAACGATGTGGAGGCAGCAAACTCTTCATAAGAACTGTCAGATTTCCGCCACGGTGGGTATAAGAGTACATGTGAGACTCTGGAGGTTCTCCGCATGAGAAACAGCATAGGTTCTGCCACAAATAATTATTCAGGAAGCATGAGAAGCTGAGCATATCCTTCGTATCAAACGACGGGCAAGCTTCTCTATGACTATCACACAAGGGCATTGCATGTAAGTACCAAAGTTATGCAGCTGACAGGGACAGCCCATAATATAAAACAATAAATCATTTTCTTTTTGACCAAACAGTAAGAACGGATCCTATTCATGGTAAATAAATAAAACAATCCTACTGATTCCTTTCAGTAAAAATGTTTTATACAAAAAGAACACACAAGTAAAAGAAGACTACGAGTAAAATTAAATTATTGATCAACATATCATCTGAACTCATCGGGATACTTTCGCAATGATGTTACCTGATTCTGCAAAATGTCTTGCAAATATCGTCCTAAGGACACATCAAAATTTCCATAATAGTTTATCCGAGACAGATGACTCTGCTCACAAATGACCTGTTTTCTGATGCACTGGCTGGACATCAAAATCAGTATGCTCTGAGAATCTATTATGTCATCAGCAACGTCGATGTGTGAGGTTTTCTCTTCATTGCAAACGGTGGTGTGTCGCTCCAATTTCTCATGTTTTCCACCAGTTGGATGTTCAGCCAGTATTATTTGCTGATTTGTTTCGGTACATACTTGTTTCTGGAAATCTTTTAAACTGTCCATGTACTCACCAGAGTCATCTGGTTCATCCGTTGTTACCCTGGCGTGAAAACCTTCACTTGGTACTTGATCAAGTTGAGATCTTCTTTCTTTCTGATGATGAACCATGTCCTGAGAAGTGACAGGTAGATAAATATTCTGATGGCGGAACATATCAATGAATTGTCTCAGTGATCCTGAGACTGATGATAGCATTTCTTCAGAGGGAAGTGCATGGTTTGAATCATATTGGATGCTTGCGACCTCCGTGAGCTCACTCAAGCAGCCATCTGTATCAGCATTATGTTGCAATGATCTGTTATATGTGACATCATTCTCTATACTGATGGGAAGAGATCCATTTGCGCGAACAGGAGTCACGTAGCTGACTCCGGATGTCTCTTCTTTCATACCAACAGAATTTGGAGCATTTCTATCATTCAAGAATACCCTCTGATCTTCAAAGAAGGATGCCTCAAGAACCAGGTGGTACGCTGCAAATACTGTGTAGAGCATGACTTGCTTGACTTTCTTCAGTTCTTCGCTATTTGCTCCTCGTAATAATATCTGCAGAAAGAAAAATCGTCATGGCTTTGCAGATGATTATCCTTCATTGTTTTAATACAATGGTATCATGCATTGTAAAAATGAATCACCTCGTTAATTGCATATATAGAGACAGAAATTTGGTTTTGAGTTTCGTAAACTAGTTTCAACATGAATCTCACAATATATATGCAACTAAAATATACTAAACCTTACCGTGCATCCCAACGGCTTGGGAAAGCCTTCCAAGAACATTAGTGGTTTACATGTCCTCTTTCCGCCTTCACCGGTATGGTTATGCTCGTCCACGACTTTTTCAATATGGAAGTAGTCGCATTGCTTCAACTTTGGGTGACTCAGGATTTCTGTGACTGGGACTATGGGAGAGCCAGAACAACGAGCAATTCTCTGCAACCGGTGGAGCTTCATATCAAGCACTAGAGTGACACCTTCGTTTAACAGAAGCTCCTGTATGTCGCGCGAAACTGTTTTCTCGACCATAATAACATTTGGAGCGCATGTCTCCATCACTTGGCTGATAGCCTTTTCCAAATGGTCATTTTCCTGCAAAAAAACATGAGAAAAGATGGTGTTGGTGTTTGATCCAATGGCACAAGTCTTAAGTTTTGTTCACAAAAAGAGCACAATAATTCTTACAAAAGAAGGTACATAGTAAAATAAAACCTGAATTTTGTATTAAAGCAAATCCATATATAGTTCCAACCTGTTCCACGGAATCAAATGACGACAGGCCCACATCGGAATCCCCGAGGGCGCCGCTGAGTAGCAGCAGCTTGGGGTTGTGACACTTGGTCGGCATGTGCTTATGAGCTGCACACTTCTTGAATACTAAGCCCTTGATGACCTCACTGCAGCAAGAGACGCGAAACAGCCCCATTATTAGAACATAATAATATCGCGGCAATGATGATAATGTCTAGGAGAGTAGTGTTTTTACCACTGTCGACGGGTACCAGACGCAACACGCTTGACCTTGACGTAGGACCCAGGGTCCATCTCATTTCCGGCCTTGCCGTCAGGCTTGATAAGCAGGGCAGCTTCCCAGGACAGGGAGGTGACGATGTCGAGCCAGGTCTCGCCGCCATCGTCTTCTGGGGGCAAGGAGATGCCAGCAGATGCTAGAAACCGGCTGACGAGCACCTTGAGCTGCCTGTCCATGGTCTTGAGCTGCCTGTCCATGGTCTTGAGCATGGTCGTCTGCCGCTCCTCCCTAGGACCGGGGCTGAGTTCAGAGTCACTGGAACCTGCCTGCTCCCAGTCCATGCCATCATGATATTCCTCCTCCTCATCATCATATGTGTGTGCACCCAAATGCTTAGTCTCATCCTCGTTGTCCGCCGCCTCGGGCGGTATCCAGACGGCATCATTGCCATCATCAATTTCGGCGAATTCAGTGCCACTGATCTTGTCGGTACCGTTAGAGTCATCGACATGCTTTACCAACTCGTCGTCGGCCTTCTTGTTGCTGGTTATTCTGTGCGACCGCAGAAGGTAATGGACACCATGCACGGCACGGTGGTCTGAGTTACCATCGACACTGGCCGCCCTGCGGATACACAGCACAGGCACACATCACCATTTTATATCTTGTCACATGGAACTTTGTAGCAGTAAGTAATATATAGACATGGGCAGGATAAGGAAGGAAGCAACATGACTTACCTGCTAGTACTGGTAGTTGTACTGACGAGCATATTCATAGCCATGTGCAGTTGACACAAATCTCAGACGCCCTTGCTATGTCTCTGAATCTCTTGCCTGCCTTCCTATCTTGTGTAAACTGGAAGCAAAATTAAAGCTCAGCTCGACGATAAACTAGAGGAGATTAAATTAATCGACTCTGCAGAGAGCAACGAGGAAACGGCAATGCCTTTGAGGTTGAGGGATACTCTATTCTGACACCACATTTGAAGAGTGTTCATTCATTCATTCAGACCGCAAGCAGAAAAGGGGAACCACAGCTACTACAATTTTCCTAATACTCCGCTAAATCCCAATCAGTTATTCTATCTATCTATCAATCTTCAAATGAATGCAGTGAAATAGAGAATCAAATTGCAGAGAGAAAGTAGTCAATAATAATAGAGAAATAAAGAATCTAGTGGGGATCTGTAAACAAAACAAAAATCACCTCGGATTCCTTTACTTGCTTGCAGCTGCCGGGAACGAAATGGAAGCCGCCGCCGGCCGCCGGAGCTGGGACAGTGGAGAAGAATGTGGTGGTGGTGTGGTGGTGGACGGAGCTGGGATTAGCAGACAGCAACAGAAGATAGCAGAGTATGTTTTGTTCCTCTTCCTCCCAGAGCGGAGTAGCTAGCTACCCGCGTCTCCCTCATCCTGTCTATTTATGCGTCGCAAGCAACCAAATGTTACTCCTATCTTGTCTTCGCTTCCGTTTTCCACGCCTTTCATTTTGCTTGGACTTCTTCTTTTTTTTGACATTTTTTGCTTGGAGTTGTTAGATTTGTGTTAATTTTCTTGTATATTATGAGCGACACAATAGTCCAGCATATAGTTGCAAAGCTGGATGAAACAGGTGTAGCGAAACACGTTACATGACATGCATGCTGACACATGGATCGACCAGACGTAGTACGTCTCGTCCTGTCAACGTGTCCAAGGATCAAACCATGCGGCTGGCTGGCTGAATTATTGTGCCCGGATATCTGGCAACCGGTTTCATACATCAATATACGGCTGCAATAATTCACGTTTATTAAACACTCCATAATTTTGAGGAAATCTATTTCGGCATATGAATCTATTGTTTGAAAAGACATTTCAAAATGTCAAAAGTTTTAGAATTTTTTTTTTGCTTATACATCCGTATATTATATGTTGGTACACGAGTTTTTCGGGAGAAGAGATTTTTTGTCCAATATAAAAGACAAATTTTGGTGATTTAATTTTTTTATCCTTTTTACACAAGTAACATATAATATTCATTTTTCTTGAAAATGTTTGTACAAACATAGAATGTCCAGATAAACGACAAAATTTTAGTTCATAACTTTTTAAAATTTTGAATTCTATTTTTATGTATTTTTTATAAGAGGTTTATTTGGACGTGGGAGCCAAAACACCACCTCCATAATGTCGACTTTTTTATTATGATAGATTAATACACTCCTTCGTTCCAATAAATAAGGCGCACATCATATTTTTAGATTTTGCTTTCACCGAGGATTAGTTCATGTATACAAGAAGTATTTGATTAAAAGTTGATATCATTAGAAAATGTTTTTAATACGAATCCAATGATACCAATTTTACATATAACAAAGAATTATCTTAGAAAAGCGTGTGTGCCTTAACCATAGAATCGGAGAGAGTACACTAAAAAAATTATCAGTCTGCATTTATTGCTCTCTCAAAGGAGATGTAGCTTTAGATTTATTTTAATCCAATCGTAGCAAGTACATACATGGATGAGAGAGAAGAGGACATTGAAGGTGAGCAGGCTCTAAGACTAGCCCCAATGGGAATATCATAGGTAGTATCATACTGCCGTGTTGGCAAAATTCTGACGTGACATGCTAATTAATGATGAAAGAGGTTGTGTTAGTATCATAGGTAGATACGGTACCATAACACGTAGAACTAAAAAAACAAATCTCAAATGAATCTTGTACACAATTTTGCATTGAGATTCTACAAAAATAATAAATATACTAAGACTATGATACTACTATATGATACTATGCATTGGTATCATATACTTGTATCATATGCATGATACTACTATATGATACTTCCCATTGTGACTAGTCTAAGTTAAGAACCAGCTATTGCACGTGCTCATAGGCATTTTTGAGAGTGATATGTGGACTATGTATTGATAAAATAGTACATATTTATACTTGTACATGCTGGTTATATGGTTGGATGTAGATGACATGACACTTACTTATAGGCTATAGCCAACAACAGACTATACTATTGAACTTGCTCTCGGTACAACTAAAGGTATCACTTACAATTGTAAGAGCAAGTAAAATAAGTTATTATATAAAAGTTATAGTCCTATTTACATATACAGTATTTGTGAGGAAAAACACCTACAGCATGTATCTTTCGTGTTTTTAACAAAAATTATTTTTCTATGTTTGAAAAACAACTTCACACATATATCGCATACCGGTTAGCGTTATTATTTTTATTATCCAATACATACTTGGCAGAATGCAATCCAGGTGTCTGGCTAAGCTATGCCTCAAGTCTACAAGCAAAGTAAGCATGATTAGATACAACAATAATAGCTACCTCAATTAATAATAAAATCTAGGGTGTCATCATCAAGATCAATCAACATGGCTTTGACCAATAGATACGTCGAGTTGGACCGATCTTCACGCAACAAACAAATAAATTCCCCAGCATATCTACACAAATTTCTTAAATCCACAAACCAACAACAAAAATCAAACTTACTCTCCATAACATTTCAGAAAATAGCAGCACTCTTGTCGCTACATAGCTGCTGGAAGGTCAGCTCGGGTCATCGAGAATCAAAATAATACTGTGTAATAGTATGCTAAATTTCCTGGGTTTATATCAAGATGGAAAATGCCAAAGCCACTAGAAAAGAAACCAAAAACATAATCAGGCTCAGCTGTGATAGTCAATAAGACTAGCCCCAATGGGAATATCATAGGTAGTATCATACTGCCGTGTTGGCAAAATTCTGACGGTGAGAGAGAAGAGGACATTGAAGGTGAGCAGGCTCTAAGACTAGCCCCAATGGGAATATCATAGGTAGTATCATACTGCCGTGTTGGCAAAATTCTGACGTGACATGCTAATTAATGATGAAAGAGGTTGTGTTAGTATCATAGGTAGATACGGTACCATAACACGTAGAACTAAAAAAACAAATCTCAAATGAATCTTGTACACAATTTTGCATTGAGATTCTACAAAAATAATAAATATACTAAGACTATGATACTACTATATGATACTATGCATTGGTATCATATACTTGTATCATATGCATGATACTACTATATGATACTTCCCATTGTGACTAGTCTAAGTTAAGAACCAGCTATTGCACGTGCTCATAGGCATTTTTGAGAGTGATATGTGGACTATGTATTGATAAAATAGTACATATTTATACTTGTACATGCTGGTTATATGGTTGGATGTAGATGACATGACACTTACTTATAGGCTATAGCCAACAACAGACTATACTATTGAACTTGCTCTCGGTACAACTAAAGGTATCACTTACAATTGTAAGAGCAAGTAAAATAAGTTATTATATAAAAGTTATAGTCCTATTTACATATACAGTATTTGTGAGGAAAAACACCTACAGCATGTATCTTTCGTGTTTTTAACAAAAATTATTTTTCTATGTTTGAAAAACAACTTCACACATATATCGCATACCGGTTAGCGTTATTATTTTTATTATCCAATACATACTTGGCAGAATGCAATCCAGGTGTCTGGCTAAGCTATGCCTCAAGTCTACAAGCAAAGTAAGCATGATTAGATACAACAATAATAGCTACCTCAATTAATAATAAAATCTAGGGTGTCATCATCAAGATCAATCAACATGGCTTTGACCAATAGATACGTCGAGTTGGACCGATCTTCACGCAACAAACAAATAAATTCCCCAGCATATCTACACAAATTTCTTAAATCCACAAACCAACAACAAAAATCAAACTTACTCTCCATAACATTTCAGAAAATAGCAGCACTCTTGTCGCTACATAGCTGCTGGAAGGTCAGCTCGGGTCATCGAGAATCAAAATAATACTGTGTAATAGTATGCTAAATTTCCTGGGTTTATATCAAGATGGAAAATGCCAAAGCCACTAGAAAAGAAACCAAAAACATAATCAGGCTCAGCTGTGATAGTCAATTAGAACAGGGGAATTTTATATCCCTAAAAACTGAGTTAAGCCGGCCATGCATGCCTGGATCTTTCATATCCTATCATGCATCATGTACGATTCATGAACATCCAGGATTACATAGAATTTAAGTCATATTGACGACAAGATGCATTCATAGACACATAGTTCAAAATTAGATACGAGACAGGATTGTACGTACATCGCTACATGTAGGAAGAAATTTGATGTGGCAGGCCGGTTGTGCATCCATCAAACGATTGGCGTCGATTAGTTGCTGGCGATTGAAACATAACGACAGATTTTGTAGGCTGGTGATTAATCAATGTGGATATACATGCATCCATAGATCACACATCTCCTCTTTATGGATATAACTCTTCCGTCAAATCAACTAAAGACAAAAAAGTTGAAGCGATGGATGAATCACGGATGAAACAGATAACAAAAGATTGATCGATTTGGCGCATGAATGCATCCACGTAAGGTCACTTTGATCTGAACAATACGATCGAGCCAGCTGCAAAATGACACATTGTTGATTGAACCGAAAGTGTGCTTCCTCACCGGTGCAACTTTGAAAGAACTTTGAAGTTCATTACATTTACTCCCTCCGTCAAATAGATGTCGCATGGGGTAGAAAAAAACTTTGAAAGAAAAAAGTAGGCTTTGGCAGTTATAGTGCAATAAAGTGAATATATTGGCTCACTTGGGTCAACCTATATACAAGAGAGATTTTACGGAATATGTACTATTGATTTTGAGGTGCAGTATTAAGCAGATCCAATGGTTAGTATGATTTGGGTTTGAGTTGGGACAAGGACAACTTGGTAATCTTTAGATGGAAGGCTCAAAACACTACATGAAGCAGCTCCAACGCCGACAGTGATTTCCGTCAGCGTAGCCTAGAAATCCGTCAGCGCACGACAATGCCGACGGTGACCGTAGGCATAGAACCGTCAGCATCTCTCGCGTTGGCACAACTATGCAGCCGTCGGTGTAGATGCATGTGCCGACGGTATACGTCGCCCATCGGCGTCATCTGTCCGTCGCCGCACAAAGTTAACGGGCCATAGATGACGGCGCCAGGAGCAACACCGACGGTAATACCGTCGGCGTAGATTGCCACGTGTAGCACACCCAGGGTGCTGGGCAAAGGGACTGTGCTGATGGTGCCACCGTCGGCGTAGGTGCAGTCAACAACTAGCCAGGAATACACGACAAACAAAAAACTTAGAAAAAACGAGGATACCAACTAGAGTTACAAGCACATAGGTGGACAACTAAAGAACACAAAGCTAACATGCCAAGAAAAACAATGCACAATACAGAGGATAATGCTTGATCCCGACAATAGGCACAAGTTTTCACCTGAAGAGAGGCTACCCCTCCAAACACCAAGAACTGGCAGCCGACCACGGAGATGGTTTAGGTGCAGAACAACTCCGGGTCTGATATAAACCACTACGAAACCCATTCATGCAAAGCCACCGTCTTCAAACTTGTTGAACTATACATACCTTCATGGCTCAAGTGTAGGAGAGGCTTAAACGTGGTGCCTCTAAGGAGAACACGATGCCTAGGGGCGTCGACGCCGCCGGCATAGACCAAGGTCTTGTAAAGCTTTCGATTTTCCTCAACGTCCAACTCAATGGACCTCGTTACTGGCTGAGAAAATCGAGCAACCAAGATGCAAGAAGTAAACACCGGAAGCCCCCGGGTTCGGCTAATACAAACAATCCATGTAGGCTTAGGATCAGCTGCACAAACCAATGTACATACCATGTACAAGGCACCCAACAAACATCTACATCCTAGGTAGTAAAGAGGACCCGAGGTGAGCGCACAAACATAGAAGAGACCAACAAAGAGAAACACATGCCTGCAAGAGGGTGAGATGCCTCCAAGAAGGGAAACGACATCAAAGGGGTTGTATTCACCAGGAATGGGCAGAGCCATGCAAGTCTTTCGCCACGTCCAGTCCACATAGAGAAGATGGCAACACCAAATGGGAGACAAGGAATACCGGGACCGACCACCATGTGAGAAAGCCCCCATGTGTTCTGTAATGAGCCATACCTAGAGACCTAGGCCCTTGTGTGGCCTATCATCACCACACACCAAACAACTAGCATATCACATATTGGATCCACAACCAAAACCACAAAAGCTCCCACGATCAACAAACACCCTAGCCAGAGAGCTGCAGATTTGGCATCCGGCCCTAGCCACAAGTTGGCGTGGTCGTGTGGGGAGGAAACAACAGTGATATAGTGACAATAGGTTGGAGCGAGCAGGTAGATCGCACTGCCGGCACCGAACTACCAACTATCCGAGTATGTTGGATCCCCATGCAACCCGAGAAGGGAGAGCAGGAAACCACCTCTAGACGAATGGAGCCATCTATATTTGCGCACCGGTCGTCAGATCCATGAAGAAGACGATGCATGGTGACACATGCAAGCATAGAGACAAGCACGATAGGGAGCATGGCAACAACTGCGCATGCGGAGGGGAGAGGACATAGGAAACTCGCGAGAGAAAATATAGAAAAGCAACGAAGAGGATGACTAGGGCTGCCCTACCGTGACGGAAGGGTGGGGAGTGGATAAGGAGCTCTAGGGGCTAGGGCTTATGTCACCCAGGACATGGCTGAACAGCCTCCCAGAGGGCAGCATCAATGCCTGGCTGGACTTCGAGCAGGTGTTCGTCCACAACTTCACCGGCACGTACAAGCATCCGGGTCACCCTCACGATCTCACCCTCTACGTCCAGGGCAAGTACGCGTCCTACCGCGGATTCTTCACCCGGTGGACAAGCATGCACAACTCCTGCGAGGGGGTGCGCAAGCTAAAAGTGTCAGTTCTGGATATTAGGTTTACCACAAGCAACACATGTGGACAACACCGGAATGTTATAGGTGTTAAATGCGCAAAGTAATAATTTTATTATTGACTCTAGTGCAAGTGGGATACCGTTGGATATATGCTCTAGAGGCAAGTAATAAAGACATTTTATTGTCATATCTCAAATATTCATAATAAGTTTTATACCATGCTATAAATGTATTTAGCAGAAACTGTTGGAAATATGCCCTAGAGACAAATAATAATATAGGTTATTATCATGTTTCACAAATTTTATAATTATATTTTATATCATGCTATAACTGAATTGAAAGGAAACATCAATACATGTGTGATATGTAAACAACCAGCAGTTCTCAGTGAATCTCTAGTCACTGGTTCATTGGTCAATAGATGATCAAGGTTTCCTGATCATGTGGCATTCATACCAGTTGATAATGGAGTCACCTCATTAGGAGAATGAGATTGTGAACATACCCAATCTAAGCATCGTAACACGATCATGTCACAAAGTTCAAGTTACAATAATTAGGAAACATGGTTACTTGTTCCTCAGACCGTGAGACCATATTTAATCACTGTGACCTAAGAGTGTCTTGTTCACATCAAACGTCACTCGGTAAAAAGGTGATCATAAAGGTGTGTTCAGATAGATCAAAGGGCCATGTAGAGGCGTATGTGTCAAGAGCAGGATTTGTCCATCTGCGTGACAGGAAGATACTTAGAGCCCACTCGGAGAAGTTATATCCATAAGTTGCGCAGCGTGTGACTAGGTCATGGGGATATCACTTATCAGAAGGAGTAAAGTAGCATTTGTGGGTAACGAGATTGAACCCAACATGGTGATGCTGATGATAAGATCTCGGATAATGCAAGTATCGCAGAGGCAAAAGGAATAGGTCACGGCATGGATGGTTCAACGATAAAGATTCCGTGGAATGCACAGGGGTCATTATGGGCATCTAGGTCCCGCTGATTATCATTGGTCCGAGAGGGGTCTCGACCATGTCTGGAGTGTTCCCGAACCGTAGGGTAGCACACTTAAGGGTTTTACAAAGCTCGGAGATCGCTTTGGTATCGTCGGAATCACGGAAGAAAAGAGAGGGAGAAACTAGAAGGGTTCTGGGAAGGTCCGGAGGATGTCCGGAGTGGAATGAAAGGAGTTCCATAGCCACGGGAATTAAATAATATGTAAATAGATATTAAATATTGATTTAATTATTTATTTATATTTATTTAGTAAAAGAAAAGAAATTAAAATGGTTAAATTCCCTATTGGGCCTATTCCCTAAGGGAAAGGGCCCATGAGGGGAAAAACAAAAAAAAGGAGGAGAGGGAGGAGGTGGCCGGTTGGGACCTAGGGCACCCGTGCGGGGCCCATAGGGGCCTTGGCCGGCCGACCAAGCCTTTCCCCCTCCTCTCATTTATTTGTTTAGTGGGCTAGGCCAAGGGATTTTGGGGTCCCCTTCCCCTATATAATAAGAGGCATATGGAGGCAATTAGATCATCAGAAAATAATAAAAGCTTCCTAGCTTTAGGAAAGCTTCCAGCCGCCTCCCTCTTTCCCCTCTCTCTCCTTAGACCATGGTCCCAAGTCTGGACTACGCGAACGGGAATTTCTTCTCTGAGGAGCGTCGTCGCACTGCAGGGTTCGGGATCCAGAAGATCAACTTCCGCAATCTCTGCTAGATCGGAGGAGCGGGAGTCATCGTCAAACAACAGACGTGTGTGACTCCCTCAGAGGTACTGCACTTGCGGCGCTAGGAGTTGTCGGAGCCACCGGAGCCGTCAGAGTTCAAAACGAACATGAGGTCGGCGTCGGTACAACTACAACGTCAACACTCTCCCGAGTGACAAAGCTTTTCATAAAGGTATGCTTTCGAAAAGCCCCTCCCGTTACTACATTACTAATAGATAGATCGTAGCATTAGGGTTCTTGGCGTCAGAAAAATTATTGTTTTTAGGCTCGCAACCCCAACAGAAACATTAGTACACGTGTGGTATGTAAATAAACTAAGTGCCTAGTAGCCTCTAGTCAACTAGCTCAATGGTCAACTGATGACCGAGGTTTCCCGATCATGGACATTTATGTTAATTAACAATGCGGTCATGTCATTGAGTGAATGATGTGAGGAACACACACCCAACTCTAGTATTGCAATGAGATCTAGTAACAAAGTTCAACATTGTGATTACTAGTAAAATGTAGTAACTCAATTGTTTGACTATGGGATCATATCTAATCACTATCATCGGAGGTTGCTTTGACTGCATCAGCTGTCACACCATAATAGGGTGATCAAATATGAATTCTTGGGTATTCTGAAGGGGTAGCTTGAGATGTATGCATCAAGAGCAGGATTTTTCCATCCGCGTGATGGATAGATACTATAGGCCCACTCAATGAGATTACATCTACAAAGTTTGCAAATATGTGACTAGGTCGCTGATACGTCCATTTTGCATCACTATTTTATGTCATAATTCACTGTTATTCATTGATATATTTCATATTAAGAGATGATACTTATGTTATTTCATTTGTTTTTGCATGGTTGATGACTTTTGGAGCATGGACCGCTGTAGTTAGGATTCTGATGGAAAAGGCGCTGTTTGGAGGCTAAATTCGTGAAGATCAGAAAATCCGGGAAAATATACGGAAAATCCTATTTTTCCAGAAGACGAAAGAAGCCAGAAGGGGAGCTGGAGATGGGCCATAGGGGGCCCACACCACCCCCTAGCGTGGGCCAGCCTAGGCTGCGCCACCAAGTCGTGTGGTTGCCCTGGTCCACCCCTGGCACTCCCCTCTAACGTATATTATCCTCCCGAAACCCTAAGACTGGGGGAGCGACCACAAAAAGATTCCGCCGCCTCTGCGGGGCGGAAAACACCGAGAGAAAAAGATCTCTCCGGTAGACAGATTTCTGCCGGGGGAATTCCTTCCCGGAGAGGGGAGATCGTCGCCATCAACACCACCATCAAGCTGGACTTCATCAGGATCATCATCATCACCACCATCATCACCATCAGCACCCTCACCACCATCTCCATATTGTTGTAACAATTGCGTTGAATCTTGCATAGTTCATAGGGGAAACTTTCCCGGTGTTGATTACTCTTTGTAGTTGATGCTATTGAGTGAACCGTTGAATTATTGTTTATCTTCAGATTGTTATACATCATTATTCCATCTCTGATCATGATCCGTATGATGTCTTGTGAGTAGTTCATTTTGTTCTTGAGGACATGGGAGAAGTCATGTTGTTAGTAGTGGAGTTGTGTTGAGAAAGATTCAATAGTTTGATATTTAAGTTGTGGTGTACTTCTTCTAGTGGTGTCATGTGAACGTCGACTACATGACACTTCACCTATATGGGCCTAGGGGAATGCATTGTGTATTTGGCTACTAATCGTAGGGGTTGCCGGAGTGACAGAAACCTGAACCCCCGTTAGGAAACCATTGCACTAGGGACATTAGGGTCTTCGAGTTTAAAGTTGTGGTTAGGTTTCTACCTTAATTACTTTCTTGTACTTACGGATGTTTGCAAGGGGTATAATCACAAGTATGTATTAGTCCTAGGAAGGTCGGTACATTAGCACAGGTTCACCCACACAACACTTAGCAAGCTAAAGAAGATTAATCAACTATATGAAGCGAAAGCACTTGCCAGTCTTCCCATGTGTCCTCGAGAACGTTTGGTCATCTTAAGTAATTCAACCGGCTTGTCCTTTGCTGCATAAAGGATTGGGCCACTTGCTGCATTTATTCCTACTGTCTTTTATTTACTCGTACTTTGTTTACTTGCTTTATCGAAAACCCCTAAAAATCCGTTTGCTAAGTATTTGTAGAGAATTCCTGATCCATACCACTAGCCAGCACCTTCTGCTCCTCGTTGGGTTCGACACTCTTACTTATCGAAAATACTGCGATACACCCCCTATACTTGTGGGTCATCATTCACAGAGGTTTGTAGAACAGCAGCAAGTTTTCCCTTAAGTGGATTACCCAAGGTTTATCGAACTCAGGGAGGAAGTGGTCAAAGGTATTCCCTCTCAAGCAATCCTGCAATCAAGATACAAAAGTCTCTTGTGTCCCCAACACACTCAATACACTTGTCAGGTGTATAGGTGCACTAGTTCGCCGAAGAGATAGTGAAATACAAGTGGTATGGATAATTATAAGTGGTAACGGTGATAGAAAATAGCTTGATGGTGTGGAAGAGACTAAAGGCAACCTGAAATAAAGATGGAAGCAAGCAAACATGTAACAGATCTAGTTGCAAACGGTGTTTCAATGCTTAGAAACAAGGCCTAGGGATCATACTTTCACTAGTGAACACTCTCATATAAATATCTTCTCTTTATGATACTACTCTTAACTACTCTCCAGTTGGACACTCTAATCCATGGTAGGGGTATAACAGCACACCTCAAAGTAAGCCTTTCCCATCTAGATAACCCCACACTGTCACCTTGAGCACTAGATGGTTCCAACAAACACCACAATTTCATAAAGACATCCAACTCCAAATATAACTCATAACAAGTATTTGTAATCTCTAGCCTAAGTGTCACCATGGTGTGCACGCTGTCACTTTCACACACATGGGGAGAGCAGAGATCTATTAAAGCACTTGAGTAGCAAGGTAGATCTACTTGATTACAAAGCTCATGATCACAATATGATCATGCATAAAAAGAGAGATGAACACATAGCTATTGCGCTTACTCTCGAGAGTGAACTACTCCCTCCTCATCATGGGAATCAGCAATGGTGATGGAGATGGCAGTGGAGATCGATGGAGATGGCTCCGGGGCACTTCCCCGTCCCGGCAGGGTGCCGGAACAGAGACATTCTGTCCCTGGAATCTCCCCTTCGGTGGCGGCGGCACTGCGGAACTTTTCATGGATTTCTGATTGACTCTCTAGGGTTTATGCATCGGGAGGCTCTTAGAGGCGAAAGAGGCAAGGTCGGTGGCCGGCTAGGGGGCCCACACCATGCCCTGGCGCGGCCAGGGGGACTCGCGCCATGGGGTGGTGTGGCCACCCTGTGGCCTCTCCATCTCGTATTCTGGCTCCGCGAGTCTTCCCGTAAAATATCAACTTTGGCTTTTGTCCCGTCCAATTCCGAGAATATTCATTTTCTGACTTTCTGGAACCAAAAACAGCATGAAAACATGCAACTGGCACTGTGTCTCTTTGTTAATAGGTTAGTCCAAGAAAGTGTATGAAAATTACTCCAAAGTTGGAACAAAACATAAGAAAGTAGATAAAACCAAGCATGGAACATCAAAAATTATAGATACATTTGCAATGTATCAACATCCCCAAGCTTAGCTCCTGCTCGTCCTCGAGTAGGTAAGTGATTAAAAATAAAGAATAATTTTTGAGGTTACATGCACCATCAAAGACTTGATCAAAGTATTTGTAAAACATTCAAAGCTGGGATCATAGAGTAGCAAATATAAATCCATAGGACACCTTCAAAGTTCATAAGAGTGACTAGATACAAATAGTTTAAAACAAGCAATATCAAGTTATGCATCAATCAACTAGTCTTGGGACAATGCACATAGAACTAAGAATGACCACTATGCTCTCAAAGTAGGTGCATAAAGGAAGAAGGTAGAGACTCAATATAATGGTGGAAGAAAGGCCTTCATAGAAGGAAGTAGGGATTCAAGTCTCATAAAGAGCTTCCAAAAATTATGGTACTTAATAGCTTTCAGCTCTCATTGCCCCTATCATAAGCATCTTGAAGTGATTAAGGTTAAAGTGAACAAACTAGGGAGTATATACTTCACAAAGTATAAGTTGGAAATCTGATGTCCCCTGAATACGAGGGCCGCTCCTCATGCTACTCAAGTTTAGTCACCGGTAAGTTCTTGTCATCGTAAGTACATGTGTATCATAGAGAATCGCCAACGGGTACCCCTTGCCCGATGATATGGAAGAATCCCCATATCAAAATGACAAGGCAAGCAAACAACGAGCATCTCAGCAATCTTCTTATTTACCATAGGAATATGGTGCTTTTTTATCTCTTTCCTCTTTTCATAATCTCTTTTTTTTTCTCTTTTTCTCTTTTTTTTCTCCATATAGGACTTTTTTTATAAGAAGAATGCTTCATAGATAGCTCGTTATGGTTACACTGCAGGTTTCCACCATGTCAGCATGGATTAGACCAGCAGCCCAGGCATTTGTCTAACACAAATACATAACTCCATGGACTTACAAGCTCCCCTTTCATTTCACACCGATGACATCCATATACAAAAGAGCATGATATCAACTAGGTACAAGTACCAAGTGCAATGTTGAAAGCGTTCCCCATGACAGCATGGTTCTGCTAATTCCCAACAAATAAGTGCAAGCATATACAACATAGACGACACAATGGTTCAAGTTTATTAAGGGCAAGAAAAGTAAAGTGTGCCATCAAGTTTGTGAGAGCTTTAACCACTAGTTTTCTCATAACAAGTTTAATTTGGAAGGTAAACAAAAGCATGAATATACTTGGAATAGCATAAGCTAGTACGTAGGTATTGTGGACTCTTTGGAATAACTTGGTTTAAGGAGTTGGATGCATGAGTGGAACTCATAGTTGGTTGTGAGGCTAGCAAAAGACTGGGAGCGACAAACTAAGAGAGCAATAATGGCCATAATCATGCAGAGCGACAAAACATCATTGATCAAAGCATAAAGTGATACTACAAGTTGAAAACTAAAGGATCACAAAGGCTATGGTGACTTGAGATAGTCATAACATGGTGTGAGCATGTGCCAAGTCAACTCAAATAAAGCATCAAAGGAGAATACCACTATACTATGCTTTAATATGCTAAAACAACGCATGATTCATCCAAGGCACATTAAGCAATCTCAATTGTTTATAACAAGTCATGCTACAACAAAGAATACTAAGCATAAAGCCAAAACAATATCGAGCATGGCATGACAAAGCATAGGCCACAGTCAAAAACAAGCTCTCTTTACCACTTAAGCATGAATTTCCTACTCTTTTCCAATCCAAACCAAACTATTTGAAAACCAATGCATGAAAGAGGGGGTCCAACCAATTTATTCAAGCAAACTAAGAAAATCACGCAAACGAAAAAACAAAACAAAAACGAAAAAGAAGTCGCTCCAAGAACAACACAACTGTGCATAAAATAATAAAAATGAAGCGTTTGGAAGAAACCTGGGATTTTTATTGATGAAGAGGGGGATGCCTTTGATGACCCACAAGTATAGGGGGTGTATCGCAGTATTTTCGAGGGAAGTGAAACCCAATTTATTGATTCGACACAAGGGGAGTCAAAGAATATTTATCAGCCTTAACAACTGAGTTGTCAATTCAGCTGCACCTGGAAACAATCTTGCTCACAGCAGTTTATCAGTAGCAACAGTTTTGTAGTAGGAATAGCAAAGTAACAACAGTAGTAACAAAAGCAGTAAAAGTGGGATTCGAGTGCAGTAGGCATAGGGATGGATAGACGGGCGTTGCATGGACAAGATAATTCACATAGCAATCAGAACATAGGGCAATTGCAGATAAATAAGATAAAGCACCCAAGTACTAGACAATCCTAGGCATGTGTTCCATATATAGTCATACGTGCTCGCAATGAGAACTTGCACAACATCTTTTGTCCTGCCAGCCCGTTTGCAGCGGGGCCTCTAGGGAACTACTGGGAATTAAGGTGCTCCTTTTAATAGAGAACCGGAGCAAAGCATTAACACTCCGTGAACACATGTGATCCTCACTTCAAAGCCTTTCCCTTCCGGTTATCCTGATTTCTGTCACTTCGGGGCCATAGGTTCCGGACAACAACGTGTGTATACAACTTGCAGATAAGACCAAGAACAATACTATCATAATGAATCAATAATAAGTTCAGATCTGAAATCATGGCACTCGGGCCCTAGTGACAAGCATTAAGCACAACAAGTCACAACAAAGTCATAAAGCACTAATAAAAGATACTAGGCACCATGCCCTATCAATCTGATGCCATTACATGAACGATCTCATCCAATCCTTACCATCCCCATAGCCTACAACGGGAGATTACTCACTCATAGATGGGGGAAACATGGATGGTCGATGGAGAAGCGATGGTGATGACGATGGCGATGATCTCCTCCAATTCCCTGTCCCGGCAGGGTGCCAGAACGGAGTTTCTGGTGCTGTTTCATGGAATCTGGTGGTGGCGGCGGAGCGGAACTCCTTCTGGAAAAACATCGAACCCCTCGAAGTTTTTAGGTCAGAAGGCTCCTTATAGGCGAAGAGAGAGGCCGAGGGGGTGCCTCGGGGGCCCACACCACCCCCTGGCGCGGCCTGGCCTGGCCCGCGCCACCAGGTGGTGTGGCCACCCCCTGGCTCCTCTCCGTCTCGTATTCTGGCTCCTGGAGTCTTCGGGTGAAATAGGATTTTTGGCATATTTTCCGGGATTTTTCCTGATAGTTGATTTTCTACACAAAAAGTAGACACCAAGGCAATTCTGCTGAAAACAGCGTCAGTTCGCATTAGTTGCATCCAAATCACACTAGTATAGAGGAGAAACAATAGCAAAAGTGTTCGGGAAAGTAGATACGTTTTGGACGTATCAACTCCCCCCAAGCTTAGCTTATTGCTTGTCCTCAAGAAATTCAGTTGAAAATTGAGTGCGATAAAAGAACTTTCACGAACACATTTGCTTCATATGATGTAAATATTCTCAGCAATGTGATCAACTACTTAGACAGTTCATAATAAAGAGTATGCAACTAAGTCTACTTAATAGTCATTGCAAGCTATGAAGAGATTCCAACTCAATAATAATAAGTAGCATGAAGCACGAACATAAGAAACATTACAATGCTCATAAAAAGGTATGATAGAGTGGTATCTTGCTTGCCTTTGATTATGAATGCCAAGGCACCTCTGAAGTTCAAGTGATGACTAGAAATAAAGATGTCAAAGATACAAGCATCAAAGTCATAACACAAATAATCAAGTAATGGAACAAACACAAAGAATGACAACTATGCTCTCAAGAAGGTGCTCTAAGAATATGTGGAGACTCAACAAGTAGAAAAAAAGTTTTCAGTAATTTGAAAGGCTTCCAAATGCTGAAAGTATGGTACTCATTAGCTTTGAGCTCTCATTGCCCCTATCATAAGCATCTTTAAAGTGGTTAAGGTGAAAGTGAGGCCCAATCTGAGTTATATGCTTGACAGACTATAAATTGGAAATCCCAAGTCCCTTGAGTACGAGGGCCGCTCCTCATGCTACTCAACTTTAGTTACCGGTAAGTTCTTGTCATCGTAAGTATGTGTGTATCATTGAGAACCACCAACGGGGTACCCCTTGCCCGATGATACAGAAGAATCCCCATATCAAAATGACAAGGCAAGCAGACAATGAGTATCTCAGCAATCTTCTTATTTACCATGGGAAAATGGTGCTTTTTTCTCTCTTTCCTCTTTTCATAAATCTCTCTTTTTTCTTTTTTCTCAATAGCTATCTCTCTCTTTTTTTATAAGAAGAATGCTTCATAGATATCACTATGGTTATGCTGCAGGTTTCCACCATGTCAGCATGGATTAGACCAGCGGCCCAGGCGTTTCTCTAACACACATACATAACTCCATGGACTTACAAGCTCCCCTTTTATTTCACACCGACGACATCCGCAAACAAAAGAGCAAGGTATCAACTTGGTAAATATTTACAAGTGTTGAAAGCGTTCCCCGTGATAGCACGGTTCTGCTAATCCCTAGCCTATAATTTGCAAGCATATAACTTTCATGGAGAGTTCACAATGGTTCAGGTTTATTAAGTGTGGAAAATAAAGTGTGCCATCAAGTTCGTGGGAGCTTTACTAACTAATTTTCCCATAACAAGCAAACATTTTATTCGGAAGAAAACAAGGCATATTTAATATGCACGGGAGTAGCAAATGATGCTAATAGGTAGGTATGGTGGACACTTTGGAAATATTTGGTTTAGGGAGTTGGAAACATGAGTAAAACACTCAGTGGAAGTGAAGGCTAGCAATAGTAAGGGAGCGACAAACGAGAGAGTAATAGCTGTCATTATCATGCTTGCAACAAAACAAGACTACTCATGGCATGAAAGTGATTCAAGATCCTCAAAGCAAAATAATTCATCAAGGCTTAACTGATTATTACAGTCATGTGCATGCATGGGCATGTGCCAAGTCAATTCAAATGAAACATTCAGAGGAGGATACCACAATGTCATACTAATTTATGAATAGAGTAATGCAAGCAAACATTCATGAGACATGCTACAAACTATTAGCGAGCTGGAGCTAATCATAAAAAGGCAAGAAATACTAAGCATCCAAAGAAAACATACACTCTACAAGAACAGACTAAGCATGCCCATAGTGATGAGTATATGTACAAAAATGAAAACAAATAGAGTTCGTTACCAGCCTCTTACCACGCCTCAAGTTGTCATTAATCCTCATTATTGCTCTTCACTTGTGTGGCTTGAATAATAATATGAAACCAATAATCCACTGAGGACTACCGAACCTTGTAGCAAACTCACAAAAACCAAAGAAGAACGACAAATATTTTTGGTGTTTTCGATTTTTAAACAAGAACGAAAGAGAAAAACAAGCAAAGCAAAATCTTTTTGGGTTTTTCAAATAGTTCAAACAAAGCAAAAAGGGAAAAGCAAACCAAGGCAAAAAGAAGAAACAAAACAAAGAGAAACAACAAAAATATTTTTGGTCTTTTTGTGTTTTTAGAAAGCAAAAGCAAAGAAGAACGAAAACTAAGAAGAGAATGAAAACATGAATATACAAAGTACCGACGCAACATGATATGGAGATGAGTGCGGTGTCGGCGTACCTCCCCCCAAGCTTAGGCTTTTGGCCTAAGTGGGTATCAATCCCAAGCTGGCCAGGATGAAGTGTCACCGTGGTACGATGAAGAGGTCCCCTCATCCTGGTGCGAACTCGAGTACGTCCCTCCGTAATGCGCGGAGTAATCATAGGAGGGCACATCCTCCTGGTGCTGCTCGTGGAAACCTAGCAAGCGAAGCTGCTCGTCCACCTCCTCCTTGGAGCGCGACCATGGTCTCCTGTGAACACTAAACAAAGCAGGCTGTGGCAAAAGGATCTCCCTTTCATCCCCGCCAGTGAAAAGCATCCTATAGACTATATTGTTCAAATCAGAGGTAGCAGTGACAAAGTGATGAGTTTTCATGGCAACAAGGTCAAGCCTCTGTGGTGCCAACATAGCATCATTGGGATCCACTGAAAGACCTAATGCAATGACCATGCGCGATGCAATGATGCCCCCATAGATAGGCCCCCTAGCAGCTAGGCGGCGAGCAATAAGCGAGCCAAGATTACACACACCTACAATACTGCAAAATCTCTCCAAAGGCATGGTGAAGGGCATATCATAGATTTTAAAAGAGACAGTAGATTGATAGGGTGTGTTAGTAAATGAGAAGCTCTCAACAAAAGTTTTGGTGAGCATAGCGTATTGTGCACTCTCATCTTGCATATAAGAGGTCAAACCAACCCTCTCAATTAGTAGCAAGAAATCATCAAGAATACCTGCAGCTTGCAAGAAAGTAAAACAAGGAAAAGAGGATGTGTGAGCATCTCCATCATCCCTTTCACTGCCAATGCGTGTTGCAATGAGGTCTTCATTGTAAGATGGCCTAGCTTGAGAGGCTGTTCTTGAGGGCCTCGACCTCCTAGGTGCATCACTCTCAAATATCTCTCCAAAAGTATGGTTGTTCATGCTTGGTATTCTGAAATTTAAACACCTATTAAACAAGTGATTGCAAAGTAAATATAATGAAGGATTCTACTCATAGGGACTTGCAAGAGGCCTACACATGCATCAAAACTATATATATCTAAGCATCAAACAAGCTTACAATCTCTCAAAACCAGTCACCTACAGCAGCAAAATACTCAATATATAATCCACTAAACACAAATCTACTTGGACAAGGGGAGGAGTCACATACCAGGGAACAAATGCTCCAAATTTCAGCAAGAAAGATGGGTTGAGCAAGGAGATCGAAGAAATCGAGAGCAAGCACAGAAAGAACGCGATTTTGAGCTATGAACTGGAGCTTACTCGAGAGAGAGAAGAAAGTGGCAGGGGAGAGAGTTAGTGGGGGGCCAGGGTGGCCCACACCAGGGCATGGCGCCACCCAGGGCTGGCCGCGCCACCACATGGTGTGCCTGCCTGGTGGGCCCCCCTGGTACCTACCAGGTACTCTCTGCCCCTTTTTTCACGTAAAAATTTAATATGAATTTTCTAGAATTTTTCGAGACACTTTATTTTTGGGCATTTTTCAGAAATAGAAGAATGATTTTTCTGACAGACAGATTTTTTTCTTTTTGGAAACATGATGCAAGGACAAAACAAGGCTAGAACTACAGAAGTTCTAGCATGCAAGCAACTAACAACACAAAGAAAACTAAACGGAAGCAAAAACTAAAATGCAAAGGATAGAAATAAACGAAGATAATCGTAATGAAAACATTGTTTTGTTCAATGGAATCCTTTTGTTAGAAAGGTTGATCAAGTCTTGCTACCAAAACAATTGCATATGAGACAAAACTTTGTACTCCACTAATGTTTATGTTACCTCAACCTTGATAGCAATGGTCCCAATCATAATAGTTTCAAATTTTTCTCTTGGTATGGGACAGTATATTTCTCCAACTTGAATGCCTTCAACATGTTCAACTGAATTCAAGCCATAAGTCCTTTCAATCTTCTTGGGGAAATAGACAGTATGTTCCTTGTCATTAACATTGAAGGTCACCTTTCCTTGATTACAATTAATAACAGCTCCTGCAGTATTAAGAAAAGGTGTCCCAAGAATAATAGACATATTATCATCTTCAGGCATTTCAAGTACAACAAAATCAGTTAATATCAAGCAATTGTGAGCCACCTGAACAGGTACATCCTCACATATACCCATAGGAATAGTGGTAGATTTATCAGCCATTTGCAAAGATATATCAGTTGGTATCAATTTTTCAAGCTGAAGCCTCTTATAGAGAGAGAAAGGCATAACACTAACTCCAGCTCCCAAATCACACAAAGCAGTTCTAACATAACTGTTCTTAATAGAGCAAGGGATAGTTGGAATCCCTGGGTCTCCAAGTTTCTTAGGAACCTTACCATTGAAAGAATAATTAGCAAGCAAAGTAGAGATTTCTTCATTAGGGATCTTCCTTTTATTCGACACAATGTCCTTCATATACTTTGAGTAAGGGGGCAATTTAATAGCATCAGTCAAAGGAATTTGCAAGAATAAAGGCTTCATCCACTCACAAAACTTATTATAGTGTTCATGTTCCTTTGACTTGTGTTTCTTATCAGGGAAAGGCATAGGTTTTTGGACCCAAGGTTCTCTTTCACTACCATGTTTCTTAGCAATAAAATCTTCTTTGGTGTATTTAGTATTCTTAGTGTGGTTTCCAGGTTCTTCTTCAACTTTTTCTTCATTAGGAACTTCATTTTCTTCATTACCACTTTCAGTTTCAGCATCAGATATAGATATACTATTAGGATCTATAGCAGGTTCAGAGGGTTCTACAACAGTTTTATGTTTCTTTTTCCTTTTCTTACGAGTAGAACCACTATTTTCAGCTTGTTGAGAATCTTGCTCGATTCTTTTGGGATGCCCCTCAGGATATAGAGGATCCTAGGTAGCAGCACCACTTCTAGTTCTAATTTCATAAGCATGTTTTTCTTTAACAGCATTAACTAGCAAGTCGCTTTGCACTTTAACGAGTTGATCTATTTGAGTTTGAACCATTTGAAAGTGTTTAAAAATCATTTTAAAATCATTAGAGGTTCTTTCCACAATATCTTTCAACTCAACAATAGCTCTAGTGTTTTCCATTAGATGATTTTGCACCCTTTTATTAAAGTTATCTTGCTTAACAATAAAGATATCAAATTCTTCTAAGCATTGATCAGGAGGTTTCAAGTAAGGGATATCACCTTCATCAAAGTGTTGGAGAGAGTGTACCTCAATAGTGGGTGAGTAGGGAATAGGCTTACATAATTCTTCTATAGGAGGTAAATTCTTGACATCAGCAGCTTTAATTCCCTTCTCCTTAAGACATTTCTTAGCTTCCTTCATCACTTCATCATTTAATTCAATAACTCCCCTCTTCTTTGATGTTGGAATAGGCACAGGAATAGATGGTTCAGGTACAATTACTTCAGGTGTAACTTGTTTAGGAGGAGTCCAATCTTCATAATTCTTGCTTATTTTAGCCATTAATTCCTCAGCTTCCTTAGGAGTCCTATTCCTGAAAACACAATCAACACAACTATCTAGGTATGTCCTAGATTCCTCGGTTAGTCCATTATAAAATATATCAAGAAGATCATTCTTAGGTAATGGACTTCCAGCCTGTGCATGAATCAAAGCACAAAATCTTGCCCAAGATTCAGGCAATACCTCTTTTTCTCCCTGTTTAAAATCAAAAAGTTTCTGCAAAATAATATGTGTAGCACTGGGAGGAAAATATTTCTGCAAGAAAGTACTAATCAAGCACTCAGGGCTATCAATTGATCTAGGAGGTAAATTACTAAACCAAGTTTTAGCTTCTCCTTTCAGTGAAAAAGGAAAAATCTTAGCAACAAAGTAAGTACGCATCTTAATATCATCAGAAAACAAGCCACTCATGGTAGAAAGTTCATTCATATGTGCTACCGCACTTTCATTCTTAGTCCCACAAAAAGGTTCTTTCTCGACAATAGCTATGTAAGATAGATCGAGAGAGAAATCATAATCTTCATCTATAATGTTTACGGGAGAAGCAGCAAACTTAGCATCAGGAGACAATTTGGGTCTAATAGTACGCCTCTCAAGGAGACTCTTAGCAGCTCCTATCATGGGTGTTCTTACATTCTTCAATAAACTCATCGGTCATCTCAACATAATCTTCTTCAGTATCATAACTCTCACTAGACTCAGGTGAGCTAACAGGTGTGGTAGTGTCTTCATTAGGAGTTTCGGTATTTCTAGCTATAGTTCTAGCAATCGTAGCATCTAGGAAAAGACCTAATGAACCACTCTTATCAAGCACAGTAGAAGCAGCATCATAAGCGTCACAAGTTTCAGATTCAGCAGTAGTAGAAGTGTGTGTAGCATGTGTATGTGGTGGTGTAACGAGCTTACTTATAACAGATGGTGAATCAAGAGCAGTAGAGGTGTTTAGAGCCGTACCTCTTCTTGTAGTGGATGGTAAAATAGGAACCTTGCCATCACGAGACTTACCCATGATGGATGGATAGTAGCGAACAAATAGAGAATCCAAGTGAACTTGATAAATAAAGCTATGCTCCCCGGCAACGGTGCCAGAAAATAGTCTTGATGACCCACAAGTATAGGAGGTGTATCGCAGTATTTTCGAGGGAAGTGAAACCCAATTTATTGATTCGACACAAGGGGAGTAAAAGAATATTTATCAGCCTTAACAACTGAGTTGTCAATTCAGCTGCACCTGGAAACAATCTTGCTCACATCAGTTTATCAGTAGCAACAGTTTTGTAGTAGGAATAGCAAAGTAACAGCAGTAGTAAAGCAAGGACAGTAGTAACAAAAGCAGTAAACAGTGGGATTTGAGTGCAGTAGGCATAGGGATGGATGGATAGGCGTTGCATGGACAAGACAATTCACATAGCAATCAGAACATAGGGCAATTGCAGATAAATAAGATAAAGCACCCAAGTACTAGACAATCCTAGGCATGTGTTCCATATATAGTCATACGTGCTCGCAATGAGAACTTGCACACTATCTTTTGTCCTGCCAGCCCGTTTGCAGCGGGGCCTCTAGGGAACTATTGGCAATTAAGGTGCTCCTTTTAATAGAGCACCGGAGCAAAGCATTAACACTCCGTGAACACATGTGATCCTCACATCAAATCCTTTCCCTTCCGGTTATCCCGATTTCTATCACTTCGGGGCCATAGGTTCCGGACAACAACGTGTGTATACAACTTGCAGATAAGACCAAGAACAATACTATCATAATGAATCAATAATAAGTTCAGATTTGAAATCATGGCACTCGGGCCCTAGTGACAAGCATTAAGCACAACAAGTCGCAACAAAGTCATAAAGCACTAATAAAAGATACTAGGCACCATGCCCTAACATTCTGATGCCATTACATGAACGATCTCATCCAATCCCTACCATCCCCATAGCCTACAGCGGGGGAGTACTCACTCATATATGGGGGAAACATGGATGGTCGATGGAGAAGTGATGGTGATGACGATGGTGATGATCTCCTCCAATTCCCCGTCCCGGCAGGGTGCCAGAACGGAGTTTCTGGTGCTGTTTCGTGGAATCTGGTGGTGGCGGCGGAGCGAAACTCCTTCTGGAAAAACGTCGAACCCCCCAAAGTTTTTAGGTCAGAAGGCTCCTTATAGGCGAAGAGAGAGGCCGAGGGGGTGCCTGGGGGGCCCACACCACCCCCTGGCGCGGCCTGGCCTGGCCCGCGCCACCAGGTGGTATGTCCACCCCTGGCTCCTCTCTGTCTCATATTCTGGCTCCTAGAGTCTTCGGGTGAAATAGGATTTTTGGCATATTTTCCGGGATTTTTCCTGATAGTTGATTTTCTGCACAAAAAGTAGACACCAAGGCAATTCTGCCAAAAACAGCGTCAGTTCGCATTAGTTGCATCCAAATCACACAAGTATAGAGGAGAAACAATAGGAAAAGTGTTCGAGAAAGTAGATACGTTTTGGACGTATCAGCCTTGGGCATCCCCAAGCTTTGACGCTTGTACTTCTTGGATATTTCTTGGGGTGACACGCATGGCATCCCCAAGCTTGAGCTTTAGTCAATCTTTCATCTCATTACTCATTTCTTCCATACACGTGAAATTTTTACTTCATACAAAACTTCACACAATCTTTATTAGCAACATTAGTGCACTCAAGATAATAAGTCTTTAGGTTCAGTTCTAACACCAATTAAACTTCCATTAAAACACAAGCTACTGTAGCACTTCCCTCAAAAAGCTCAATTCTCCAAAAGAACTAAAAAAGGAACCAACAAGAAGCAAATGCAAATAAAGGCAGAAATCTATCAAAACAGACCAGCAGGTAAAGACGAATTTTTTCGAAGACATTCTTTTGCTCAAATCAAAAAGTGTTGAACTAACGAAAGTTAGATAACAACCTGGGGTAGAAGCACAAAAATTCACGCCTCAAAAGGACATTCAGAGATTTTACACGAATGTTTACGGGGAAGCACATAAATCTGTTTCGGGACATCAACTTTTCCAATCATTACTTCTCTCTCATTAGAGGTTACTCTTGGCACAAAAAGCAAATAAAAAGGATAAGGAGCGGTTATTACTAAAGTAATAACTTCCAAGACTCATCTAAATCTTTTGGGTAATCTCCCAATAAGTACTTTTCTTTAACGCCTTTAAGTTAGGTATGATAGTTTGAGAAGATGCTCACATAAGAAATATGAATTGAAGTAAAAGAGAGCATCAAAAAGCAAATTTAAAACACATTTAAGTCTAACCCACTTCCTATGCATAGTAATCGTGTAAAGAAACAAGTCATGAAAGCACAAAGCAACAAGCATAGTAAAGAAAAACAAGTGCAACTTCAAGATTTTCAACATAAAGAGGGGAAACTTAATATTGTTGAGATACATAAAACCATGTTTCCCTCTCTCATAATAATTTTCAGTAGAATCATGAATAAAATTAACAATATAACTATCACATAAAACATTTTTATCATGAGACACATGCATATTATCATTATTACTCTCCACATAAGCATATTTATTCTTATTAATTATAGTGGGAGCAAATTCAACAAAATAGCTATCATTATTATTCTCATCACCATAATCATCAAATATAGGAGGCATATTGTAATCATTAATTTTCTCCTCAATAGTAGGTGGACTGAAAATATCATATTCATCATTGTAATCATCATATATTGGAGGTTTGGCATCATCATAAGCAATAGAATAGCTATCTTCCAAAGCTGGGGAATTAAAAAGATCATTTTCATAAAAACTAGCTTCCCCAAGCTTAGACTTTTCCATAGCATTAGCAATAATGGTGTCCAAAGAATTCATACTAACAACATTGATATTAACATGCAAATAAAGTTCCATAGGTTTTTTAATTTTCTCTTCAAACACTTCATGTCCTAACTCAAGATAAATACTATAAGCTCTCTAATTTTGTTGTTGTTTTCCATTAAGCCTAACTAGTGAAAACAAGAAACAAAAAGACAAAATTGCAGAATCTAAAGGAAATAACTTCGAGCACTCACACCGGAGGATGTGAGTACCTTTTACCTTACCTCCCCGGCAACGGCGCTAGAAAATAGGCGTTTGCTGTGGGAGGTTCTTCTTTAATTCTCTGGTGTGAATACCTTTTACCTTACCTCCCCGGCAACGTTGCCAGAAAATAGCTTGATGTCTACGCACTTCTATTCTTGTAGACAATTGTTGGGCCTCCAAGTGCAGTGGTTTGTAGAATAGCAGCAAGTTTTCCCTTAAGTAGATTACCCAAGGTTTATCGAACTCAGGGAGGAAGTGGTCAAAGTTATTCCGTCTCAAGCAATCCTGTAATCAAGATACAAGAAGTCTCTTTTGTCCCCAACACACCTAATACACTTATCAGGTGTTCCCTTTCAGTAGTGAACACTCTCATATAAATATCTTCTCTTTATGATACTACTCTTAACTACTCTCCGGTTGGATACTCTAATCCATGGTAGGGCTATAACAGCACACCTCAAAGTAAGCCTTTCCCATCTAGATAACCCCACACTGTCACCTTGAGCACTAGATGGTTCCAAAAACACCACAATTTCATAAAGACATCCAACTCCAAATATAACTCATAACAAGTATTTGTAATCTCTAGCCTAAGTGCCACCATGGTGTGCACGCTGTCACTTTCACACACATGGGGAGAGCAGAGATCTATTAAAGCACTTGAGTAGCAAGGTAGATCTACTTGATTACAAAGCTCATGATCACAATATGATCATGCATAGAGAGAGAGATGAACACATAGCTACCGGTAGAACCCTTAGCCTCGAGAGAGAACTACTCCCTCCTCATCATGGGAATCAGCAATGGTGATGGAGATGGCGGTGGAGATTGATGGAGATGGCTCCGGGGGCACTTCCCCGTCCCGGCAGGGTGCCAGAATAGAGACTTCCCGTCCCCCGAATCTCCCCTTCGGTGGCGGCGGCGCTGCCGAACTTTTCGTGGATTTCTGATTGACTATCTAGGGTTTATGCATCGGGAGGCTCTTATAGGCGAAAGAGGCAAGGTCGATGGCCAGCAGGGGGGCCCACACCATGCCCTGGCGCGGCCAGGGGGACCCGCGCCATGGGGTGGTGTGGCCACCCTGTGGCCCCTCTCCATCTCGTATTCTGGCTTCGTGAGTCTTCCAGTAAAATATCAACTTTGGCTTTTGTCCCGTCCAATTCCGAGAATATTCATTTTCTGACTTTCTAGAACCAAAAACAACAGAAAACAGGCAACTAGCACTGTGGCTCTTTGTTAATAGGTTAGTCCAAGAAAGTGTATGAAAAGTACTCCAAAGTTGGAACAAAACATAAGAAAGTAGATAAAACAAAGCATGGAACATCAAAAATTATAGATACATTTGCAATGTATCAGTATAGGTATACCAAAGATGAGATCTTGGACAAACCAGGTATCGTGTAGCAAAGGGAATGAGACTCGATGTTAAGGTTCAAGCGCTCAAATTAATTCATGGAATGCATGGGGACCATCATGGATTTTCAGATCCCATTGTTGGTCATTGATCGGAGAGATATTTCAATCATGTATATGCATTCTCGAACGGTAGGGTGGCAGACTTAAGGGTGGATGACGCTTAGGGATTGATTGAAGATCGTTGGAGAAAAGAGAAGAGAGAACCAGAAATGTTCCATATGGATCCGAAGGTTGTTCAGAGTGATCCGAAAGGTGTTCCGGAGCAAAGAGAAATAAATAATATGTATTTAATAAAAATGAATGGAATTAATATTAAAAATATATTTAATCTTTAATTTTAGGGCTAGCCCACCTTAATGGGCCAACTCCCGGAGGAGGGTTCATGTGGGGGTAACCTCCCCAAGAGGATAAGGTGGAGGCACCTAGGGTTTTGGGGGTGGGGCCCATCCTTGGTCGCTGGCCCCATCTCCCTTGTCCGCCGCCCCAAACCCTAGGGTGCACCCCCCTCCCCTATATAAGGAGGGGGTTTGGGGGAGGAGAATCACACAATTCCTTGGAGGCATTTGCTATTCCCTCCTGGAGCTCTCTCCCCCTCTCTCTCTCCCGCGTGGTTTCGCAATTGGAGTGAGCATAAGGGGTTTGGGAGTTCTCCACCATATGCACACCATCGTGCTACTGGACTATCGGTCTGGATCAATCTTTTTCCTCTACTTCACTGGACCGGAGCCCATGGGACATCGTCTACACCATATGTGTGTAGAACTGTGGAGGTGCTTCCAGTTGTAGCACTCATCTCTTATACGCCTACACGACTTTGAGGTAGGCGCAGTCGTACAACTATATCATTAATGTTCATTGGAATGTAACGCTTTTCAGCCTTCAAAGTTATGAACACCGAATCCCCCTGTCATCTTACATCTGCATAGAGTAGATTTTATCTATATCGTTCTTGTTGCTAGGAAATTTTTGTTTTGTGCTACATATTCCATGCGGGCTGGTAGACAGTCTATCAAAGTTATTTGCTAAATGCAGCCAAGAGAAATATTAGGTCAACAAAAACTGTTACATTGTGTGAGGTGGGCCTGGTCGTGTGGTTGTAGTAGGTTTCTTTTGTTTTATGGGGTACGTGCAGAGAAACTCAGGTTCACTCCTTCATAAGTAGTAGATGTTATCTATGTTAAGGTTTGAGATGGTGTGTAATACTTTTGCAAAAATACCTTGATATCACATTTTATTTAGATTTGATATCTTGCTATACGACATTTCACTTGGAACCATAGTCGCTTCCCCCTATGTTCTAATCATGGCTTCGCCCCTGTGCAGGAACCATCACTGTTGGCCTCGAAACACTGAGCTTTCACCTGAAAAAACCTATCCACCATGCTGCATATCTCAATGCCCTCTCTTAAGCCACACGCCGACATGGGTAGCGCCGTCTCCTGGACAATGGATATGTCCATTTGATGGTATGTCATGGAATGACTCTGCCGTTTGGAATCAATGCAATTCACTGAAAGTTGTGTAGATGTTTTTAGGAAATTTTAGATGTTGTGAAAAAAGTACAAAGGGCTATTCAGAAATTTTCTAAAGTTGCTGAACTTAGGAAGTTGTGCGAGATTTCTAGCAGCTGTGTGGAATTTTGAAAACTATTTTTTTGTTATTTATGGATTTTGTTTAGTTGTGTAAACTTTTAAAAAGCACGTGATCATTGTCAAAAGGCAGAAAGTGAAAGTGTTTGTGTGCAGGGCCTCCATGGGCACCCGAATCCAATCCCCCCCCCCCCACAATCCCAACAATGGGCACCCGAATCCAAAGGTCCCCCCAATCCCAGCAAGCCAATGTATATACAGTGAGATTGTAGAGGAGAGCGTGTCGGTGCATGTAGGACATGTACAATGGCGAAGAAGATGAGTTTTCTCTTAGTCCTCCACTTAATTTAGAGAAGACAATAAAAATAAATCGTACAATAGGTCATGTTTTATTATCATCTCTAAAAATCAATGTGAATTATAGTAAAAAAATATGTTGATAAGGGAAGACACGAGATACAATAAAGAATATAGTCTTCTCTTATTTTTATGGGATCATCTCTTAACTAATGAAAGACAATATTCTTTTTCTTAATTCTCTCTCGTCCAACTAAGCTAAAATCCGATGTGGCAACACTAAGAAAAGACTGATATCACCCATTGCCGTTGGAGCTGGATCGAGAGCTTTTCTTGCTTATAGTGGAGACGCTACGAAGCGTTATGTCACTCACCTAATGGACTGAACTTTGGGCTTTTTTTTCATATTCGGTTGGCTTAGTATTTTAATGATTGGCTTGGGCCTTTTTGCTTCGGTTATATCAGGCTTATTAGTTTAATGGTTACCTTGGCCTATTTAGGTAAAGAGATTAAGTGGGTTGGGGTAGTTTCTAGTAATTAACATATTCGGCATTGTGTGCACGCCAAATAAAAGATGAATATGCACGTCAATATTTGAGAAATCTTATAAAAAAAGAGATACATGTGTAAAAATTCTCAAAAGAGGAAAGGGGATCAATATGTGTAAAGTGCAGAATTTAAAAATATATAAGAATCGAGAGTCAAATTAAGAAGCAAATTCCGTAAAAAATAGAAACACATTCGCTTACTCGAAGCTCTGTATGCATATGTAGGTCCTCATACCGGTAGACCATGATCTCAAGAACGATAGCGGAACTCTGCACATAATCAACCTATTTTTTCTTTAACACATTGATTTCTCCGATAAACTTGGAGCTGCAAGGAGGTGGCTATGTACGAGGAGTTTAAGTCTCCTTCCTATGTGAACGGTGTGCTGCACAGTTCGAAAGATAGAGAACACCCATCGCTGGCGCTCACACGGCCACACCAAGAGGCTGGAAGCCGAGTCGCTGAGAGGAGACAACATCGCGAGCACATTAACTTTGGATAGAGATGACTTTATGATCGGAAAGAGTATTACGGCATACTATCAACAATGACTTCGTATCAATGAATGTCGAAGCAAATTTTAAGATAATAATATGTTATTTGATATCAAATATTGCTCTTCTATGCATGTAAGTGTTTATCAATTACATGATGCTTGTAGGGACCTAGGTTGAAGTTTTGCCCCGGGCCTCCAAAATCTTAGGAACGGCATTGTCCATGTGAGGACCGTTCTAACATAACTGCAGTAGCCATTCGGAAGTGACAGCGAGATTCTTCCTCGATGTGTGACCGCGAGATAACGTTTTCTAGTGTGCGATAGTTATAACCAAGTTTTCTTTATTTTCTTTTGATGATATAGGATGCATCTAAGAAAATACTGCCCTGTCAAACAATGTACCTGCCGGCCCAACGAGAAGAGGGGTCTCCTTTCGTAGGTGCTTAATCAATGGTTCCAAAATTGACCTTACGAAAAAAAGTACTTATGAGAATATTTTAGGTCAGTTGTAGTATTGTCAGAAATTTGAGTTCTTAGAATATAAGAGAAGAGATGTCTCGTTTCGTAGGAGCTTGATCCTTTTGAAAGATCCAACAAACAAATGCTGGCATTTAATTGATTAGCAGGGGAACTTACACCGGTGGAAAAATGGCCTCTAGTTCAGGTTCATAAGGGCCATTGGTCCCGGTTCCAGAACCGGGACCAATCATTCGGGACTAATGCTAGTCCCGGTTCGCGCACGAACCGAGACCAATGGGTCTCCACGTGGGCGGACGAGCTACGAGGGGGGGGGTGGATCATTGGTCCCGGTTCGTGAGAAAAACCGGGACCAGTGGGTCCCCACGTGGCAGCACCAGAGACGGGCGGGGGTGGATCATTGGTCCCGGTTCTTGGCACGAACCGGGATCGTTGGTCTCTGTGCCGTGGCAGGATTTTTTGGCTATTTTTCTGCCGCGGCAGGGTTTTGTGGCGCGGCAGGATTTCGGGCTATTTTTCTGCCATGGCAGGATTTTTTTATAAATTTAATGGTACTACATATATACAACAATAATGAAACCACAATATATATATTACACATCATGCATGATCACAAATATATACACCGTCTCATCCGTCTTCTTGGTCGAAACATATATATTATAATTACAAACGATACTCTCACACGAATTTGATCTAATTTACACTTCTTTTATACACTTCACCCTTCCAAATGAAGTGGGTAATAGTATTCTCCTTTCGGATCTATGACTTGTTCTAACAAGAATCCGGCAATTTTCTCTTGAATTGCTTGCACGCGTTCTTGTGATAGAAGACCGTCTTGCATCTGTTCGATCTAATATAAAGAAGGGGATTAATATATATGAATGAAACTAAACACAATTGGTGGTAATAAAATAAAGTTGTGATTATTGTTTATCGTACTTCAACTTTTTTGATGTTCCGGTCTGCCCTCTTCTCTTTGATCGTCTCTTGGTCGTCTGGCGAATGAACTCGCAGACATAGTATCCACATAAGTTATTCCCGTCTTCCTGCCTCAAGCACTTTACGAGAACGGAGTTCAATCAAAATAATAATCAAGCATGATAATGGTGGTATTGAAACTAGAATCAAAGAGATGCGTGGATCTAGCAAGTAGTACTTACAGGAAATGGTTGAAATGTAAGCTCTGGCTTCCAAACACCCCTAGTTTTGGCGGTGAACCGTTTCCAAGCCCTCTGGAGGCATTCCTGCATGTCCGTCCACTTTTCTAATGGTGTGCTTTTTAAGTCCAGGACTTTTACTACTCCGGTGTCAACATAAATGATTAAAAGAATATAGTGGAAGCTTGACACACTAACAAAATATAACACGAGTCAATTATACGCTTAACATCGAGTAATCGAAAATAGAATGTGTACAAGACAGTAGCACTCACGCAGCGTTGTAAGGAAATAGTATTTCCCTTCTATTGCTGAAATACTTCAACGCTTTGAACAAGTTATCCTCTGTCTCTTTGGGATTTGTTTTTAGAGTAACTTCATGAACGAAATTACAGTCAACAAACCCAAGGTCAAAGATTTGTCCTTTGTTGCATTCTTGAATCTTCATTCTGCATATATAATTAGTATAATGATTAGTAAGATTATACAAGCAACGAATGAGATGAGCTAGAAAGACTTAATTACAGAAATTAATAATATGTACAAACAATAGGCAGTGACGATAGCTTTCTCAAGGGCGTCTTGTTGGTAAAACTGAAATAATTCTGGAAATTCAATCAGTATGAAGCCATTTCCATGACCGTAATGGTGGTGTTTATATGCAGCATAGATCCAGTTTTTGGAATCAGCACAGGCTTGGATGTACCATTTATGCAATCTTCGCATTTTTGTTGGTAGATCTTTGACTAACTCGGGTTTGACGAGAGGAGCCCCGTACTGGTACACGTATGCTGTTTCTTGGTACCCCTCGAACTCATGCATATGGCTCATGTACTCAGTAATAGACAGTCCATATAATTGGGCTTTTTCTCCGTACAGTCGAACAAACTCCAGATCAATATTCGGATCATGCCGCTCCTGGATCATCCACTCATTGGTATTGTACACTTTGAACGGTTCGATCGATTGATTTTTCTGTTGTCCGAGCTGGGCAACTTCTTTCCCGACTCTCCGCTCTTTTGCCTCAGCCGACTTGGTAATAGAGCGATTATAGTCTAATGTGAGCGCTATGGGTTGGTGAAGCCGAATCTTAAGCGCGGCTGCTTTGGCTTTATCTTCTGCGGTGACCGGGAAAAATGCCTCTATCGGCCCTTTCTTGTTAGCCATGTCAATCTTCCACTTTTCATAATGGGCAGCTGCGGCCGCATCAGTTTCCTCATCTGTCTTCTCGCACGGTAGCTTCTTCATATTCTGATGAGGTACTCTTGGGAGGGGCGATTGCTTATGTTTCGGTGATCGGAACGTGCTCTTGATGTTGCTGGTGGTGCTGCCCCCCTTAGTATACTTCCGCTTTTGTCTCTGAGGCTCAGGGGACGGAGACAGCTGACGTGGCGGTGGAGACGGCTGGGGCGGCGATGGAGACGGTTGCGCTGAGCGGTGAGGCGGTGAAGGCGACGGTTGCGCTGGAGAATGGTGAGGTGGCGGCGAAGGTGGATTGCTGCTCTGAGGAGTGGGTGGCCTTGGCGACACATAATTTGGAAGCATGATGCGCTCCTTTAGCCATAGAATAGTCCCCCCTTTGGCTTCTCCTAGTTGAGTCAGCTCCATATCTTCCCCTGCAGGGTGGTCTAGCTTCAGCTCCTCAAAATCTTCCTTCACCTCATCCATCGTGACGACATCGTACCCTTTTGGAACCGGTCTGCAATGCCAAGTTGGGTTAGGCCCAATTGGTACCGCCATGCCGATCGCCGCCGTCACCCTTAAGTTCATAACCTACACCTTTAGCTCACAGGCTGTTGTCTCCATGATATCATCCACTAGGTAGCGTTTAGGAGGAGATGTCGTCGGTGCATCATCATCAACATCATGGAGCTGCGTGGAAGCGACGCTGCTTTTCTTATTTGATGGGGCGCCGGTACCCTCGAATGCAGCTTCTACCACGTGCCGCTGAGATTGGCCACTAGTACCTTGCTGGCTAAGTATGTCGAGTTGATCCTGGTGCCGCTTTAATGCTTCTTCTACATTACATAGCCGGTCTGCAGCGGCCGCTTTCTCAGCTGCCTCCCTTTCCTTTCTCCTCTGATGGCTTTTATCGGGATATCTCTTCATTTCCGGGGGGAAGGCAACCTTCCACGACTTGGAGCCTGGTGTGCCTCGTGCTCGTCCGTCGTGTTCAAGATTTTTAAGGGCCCGTGTGAGCTCGTCGTTCTCTCTATCGGGAACAAACCGTCCTGCTGCAACATCATCTACTGCATTTCTAATATCGTCGATGGGCAGTAGGGGATCATCTTTGTGTTTCTGATTATATATTGCCCTCCCTTCTTTGTCCAACGTGCCCCCATGGCCGTAAAACTAGTTTCTCGCCCGTGGTGTCCATGTTGCGGGCTCTGGTCTGATCCCGGCAGTTATGTAATTGACCTCAAGTGCATCCCACTTAGGCATGCAACCGGCGTAGCCAATAGGCCCCATGTTATGATGGCATAGTTTCTTAGCAGCGTTCTCCGTATTTATCCTAGACCTTTTCTTAGCATTCTCCGATGTCTTGTAGTTCACAAAATCCTCCCACTGGTGTCTTAACTTAGCATAGCCGGCTTCATCGAAATTCGGAGTCTTCTCTACCTTGACAAAGTTATGGTACAGTTTCTTCTTCCAGTTCTTGAATGCATCGGCCATCTTGCTGAGAGAAAACTTCTTGACTCTTTGCACAAGCTCCCTTCTTGCTCTCTCCTCCTCATCTGGAGTCACATCTGGTTCCGGCAGGAGGAAATTAGTCATGAGCTTGTCAAAAAGCTTATCTTTGGCGTTGTCGCCGACATACGGGACTCCACCGCCGCTTGGCCGATTCCATTCTTGAACGGTGATCGGGATGTATTCCCTCACAAGAAGTCCGCATTGCTTGACAAATTTTCTTGCGACATCGACGGGAGCTTGCGGTTCGCCATCTACACCGACCACGTCGATCCTATACCTCACAGTGTCATCCAACTTTTTTGTTGGGCCTCGTTTCGTTCTTATGGAAGAAGTTCTCGATCCGGAGGGCTAAAAGAAGAAAGAGTGTTAATATATGCATGTATATATAGACAGCAGCATTTTAATTACAAAAATACATATATACACCTCGCCGGTGTTTGCGAGATTTAAGGTTCCGCCTAAGCCGTTGCCTTCTTCCTTATCGGCTTCTCCCCTGTCCTAGGCTTCGGCTTCTACCTCACCGGAGCCATCTCCTCGGTTGAGAGACTCATCTCCCTGACCGGAATCGTTCAGAAATTCACTCGTGACATCGATATCGATATCTTCATTTTCGCAGATCATCCCTTGGAGGATGTTTTCCTGATGTGTTGGATCCATAGTATCTGCAAGTTAAACAATCAACACATGGCATCGATAATGATATTACAAGTTAAACATAGTTGAAATTTAACCTAAGGCATGCTTGGCAATTTAAGTGGGATCCGAATGGTCCAAACCTTAGTACAGGAGAGACCCCGAAATCACCTACGAGGGGTTGATTTCAATCTCTTATTAAACTTGTAATTAAAGTTGTTGAACACTTCATGATTATGAGTTTATTGTGTAGATCTCATTTTTCTAAACATTTTGATATATTATACATATTTTTCTGACTTAAAAATAATTAGTTATTGAATTTATAAGATTAAACTCTTTTATGAAATTATTTAAACAAATATTAAACTTTTACTGCATCATTATGACGTCAGCTCGGGGTGGGTTTTTTTCTCCACGGCTAAACTAGCCACAGAGACTGACACGGGGGGCCCAAGCCACCTCAGATGCCACGCTGGCGGGGCTTGGTCAGCGCCCACGTCACGCACACGCGACGCCACGTCGACGCCACCGTGGCGCCACGTAGGCTCGCCGGCGAAATGCCAGGCGCTGGTGGAAGACGGCGGAGAGAAGCGCGCGGGGTGACTCCACTGTCCCAGTTCGAACCAGCGCATCACGGGCCAACTAAAACGGGCGGCGCCGCTACGGGAGGTGCGCCGGAGCAAGCCGTTTGACGGGGGCCGGCGGCGGCAGGTGCTCGTGGGGAGGACGATACAGTGAGGGAGGGAGACGTAGGGAGTGGTGCTGGAGCACCAGTGGCTCACCAGGAGGCCGATGGAGGGTGCGGCGAGGCCGGAGGAGGCAGGGCGCTGCTGGAATCAGTGGAGAACGCGGCGGCCGGAGTCGAGGAAGGTGGGGTCAATTGCAGCGAGGCGTAGCTTCCTTGCCTGCTCGCGGCGGCGGCTAGTGGCGCTCGGCGACGGATGTCGATGACGTGAAGTGGCCGCTCTGGATTTGGGCAGCCTGCCGGCGTGATTTTGCTCCGCCACAAATTTTTCTTAGCCGCGCGTCGATGTGCTCTGTGACTTGGGGGAGTTGGGGAGGAGGAATGCCGAGGTTGTTAACTGTACAGACCATTGGTCCCGGGTCATCCCAATAACCGGGACCAAAGGACCAACGGTCCCGGTTCGTGCCACCAACTGGGACCAAAGGTTTGGGGCATTAGCGTTGCTGTGCTGCCACGTGCACGACCTTTGATCCCGGTTAGACCAACCACCCGGGACCAAAGGATCAACGGTCCCGGCTCGTGCCAACAACCGGGACCAAAGGCGTGTTAATGGCAGCGCGCGCATCCAGGGATCATCGGTCCCGGTTCGTGGGACGAACCGGGATCGTTGACCCGTTTTTTCAGATTTTGGCAAACCTTTTGGTCTTCCCGCCATTTTCAAATTTGTTTCTTCTTTAATTAATAAGATGTTTAAATTTAAGATGATTATTTATTTGGAATTTTAAAAAACTTTTAACAGGAAAAGTGCTTCAATTTAAATAACTAATCAAAAACCATTTTCTGTTTTCAAATATTTTTATTTGAACTATACAATTGTACTATTTATAATTAAAATTGCATTAACAAAATATTTATTACATAATTTGGAATTTTAAAAAACTTTTAACAGGAAAAGTGCTTGAATTTAAATAACTAATCAAAAACCATTTTCTGTTTTCAAACATTTTTATTTGAACTATACAATTGTACTGTTTACAATTAAAATTGCATTAACAAAATATTTATTGCATAATTTGGAATTTTAAAAAACTTTTCAAGATTTGAACTACAAGTACATGATATAATGCTTGTGAATTTAAAAAAATTATTTATAGGTTCACAACATGCTATTTCATCAGAGATCCACTTCAAGTTCAGCGAGGCTCAGCCCCGGGCTAAGAAGCTTCATGTCCGCCGTTTTGAATATAGTTTGAAACGGGCATAAGAAATTCAAAAATGATCCAAACAATGTGAAACCTTCGCGTGGTGTCATATTATGTGTCATAGTTGCAAGGAAAAATATTGAACTTGAAAAATTGCGAACATCATAAAAAATCCTTCACAAAATGACCTATCATGTTCGAGGTTTCATGGCATTTAGGTCAAACCACCAATGTTATGGCTAGAATCAGGGCATAGTTTGTGATAATGTGCCCATTGTGCACACATGTGCATCTTGGGATGGCTTACGATGTTGCAGTAGGAAGTTTTCCCTTTCGACACACGAAAAAGCCAATTTCCATTTTTGAGGTGCCGAAATCGGGGTGTTCTGTGAAGCAACCACCAAATTAAATTTTGGCATTGGTACCAAACCATTTTTCAAAAATACTATACCACCTTATATGGACAATTTCCCAACCGGTGTATCTGGAACCTTTTTGTCCATCCCTCATGAAAAAGACAAATTCCTGCCGAATCGGTAGGAGGTTGCCAAGATTTGAACTACAAGTACATGATATAATGCTTGTGAATTTTTTAAAAAATCATTTATAGGTTCACAACATGCTATTTCATCAGAGATCCACTTCAAGTTCAGCGAGGCTCAGCCCCGGGCTAAGAAGCTTCATACCCGCCGTTTTGAATATAGTTTGAAACGGGCATAAGAAATTCAAAAATGATCCAAACAATGTGAAACCTTCGCGTGGTGTCATATTATGTGTCACAGTTGCAAGGAAAAATATTGAACTTGAAAAATTGCAAACATCATAAAAAATCCTTCACAAAATGACCTATCATGTTCGAGGTTTCATGGCATTAGGTCAAACCACCAATGTTATTGCTAGAATCAGGGCATAGTTTGTGATAATGTGCCCATATTGTGCACACATGTGCATCTTGGGATGGCTTATGATGTTGCAAGAGGAAGTTTTCCCTTTCGACACGTGAAAAAACCAATTTCCATTTTTGAGGTGCCGAAATCGGGGTGTTCTGTGAAGCAACCACCAAATTAAAGTTTGGCATTGGTACCAAACCATTTTTATGAAGGAACCACCAAATTAAAGTTTGGCATTGGTACCAAACCATTTGGCATTGGTACCAAACCATTGGTACCAAACCATTAAAGTTTGGCTGGTGGGTGCAACCGAGACTAAAGATGCCGGTGGGATAAGGATGCTTGGTAACCTTTAGTCCCGGCTGGTGGGTGCAACCGAGACTAAAGATGCCGGTGGGATAAGGACGCGTGGGTAACCTTTATTCCCGGCTGGTGGGTGCAACCGAGACTAAAGCTGTCAGTGGGATAAGGACGCGTGGGTAACCTTTAGTCCCGGCTGGTGGGTGCAACCGAGACTAAAGCTGTCGGTGGGATAAGGATGCGTGGGTAACCTTTAGTCCCGGCTGGTGGGTGCAACCAAGACTAAAGATGCCGGTCGGATAAGGACGCATGGGTAACTTTTAGTCCCGGCTGGTGGGTGCAACCGAGACTAAAGCTGTCGGCGGGATAAGGACGTGTGGGTGGACGCACTGCTCGATGAGATAAAGCATGTAGCGCACGACGCCCTGTCGGAGGAACAAGACAAAGTAGAAGCGGCACCGTGCCTATAAAAGGACCATCGATACGCCATGGCAAGCAGCTCAACAAGCCAACATAGGTAGAGAGAGTTTCATCCCCATGGATGGAGGGTTGGGAAATCTCCCGTGGCGGAGCTTCTCGAAGATGTTGTTGGTGCACACGCCCTACGGCATCTTCGGAAGCTCCGCCTCAGAAAAATTTCCCTGCAAGCCCGTGAAAGACTCCATCTCCTCTAACAGTGTTGGGGAAAGGGTTGGGAAATCTCCCGTGGCGGAGCTTCTCGAAGATGTCGTTGGTGCACACGCCCTACGGCATCTTCGGAAGCTCCGCCTCGGAAAAATTTCCCTGCAAGCCCATGAAAGACTCCATCTCCTCTAATAGTGTTGGGGAAAGGGTTGAGAAATCTCCCGTGGTGGAGCTTCTCGAAGATGTCGTTGGTGCACACGCCCTACGGCATCTTCGGAAGCTCCGCCTCAGAAAAATTTCCCTGCAAGCCCGTGAAAGACTCCATTACATAAAGTTTCGATACATCACATAAAGTTTCGATACATCACATAAAGTTTCCATACATCACATAAAGTTTCCATACATTACATAGATTTACATAGGGTTTAGGGTTTAGGATATGAATCCTTCGTTGCGTATGTCGATCCCTTGCCTATGCTCGCTTCTTAGACCGTAACCATGGAGCATCTTCTTTGCTTAACGGGATGCTTGGGTCAGTTTTCACGGTGAAGGGCAGAATTTCATCAAACTTATCATAATCTGCTGACATGTCTGTCTTGTCCTCGACTCCCGCGATGTTTCTTTTCCCTGAAAGAACTATGTGACGCCGGGGCTCATCGTCTGATGTATTCGTTTCCTTATTTTTTCTTTTTTGTGGTCTAGAGGACATGTCCTTCACATAAAAAACCTGAGCCACATCATTGGCTAGGACGAATGGTTCGTCTCTGTAACCAAGATTCTTGAGATCCATTGTTGTCATTCCGTACAACTGGTCTACCTTTACCCCTTCTCTATTCATGTTGACCCAACTGCACCAAAACAATGGGACCTTAAAAGTAGGTCTATAGTCAAGTTCCCATATCTCCTCTATGTAACCATAGTATGTGTCCTTTTTCCTATTCTCGCATGTTGCATCAAAGCGGACACCACTGTTTTGGTTGGTGCTCTTTTTATCTTGGGCTATCGTGTAAAATGTATTCCCATTTATCTCGTACCCTTGGAAAGCCAATACAGTCGCAGATGGTGTCACAGCCAACAAGTAGAGCTGATCTCCAATAGTGGTGTCATTCATGAGATGTAATTGCAACCAAGTGCCGAAAGTCTCCATGTGATTTTTTTTAATCCAGTAGTCATCCTTCCCCGAGAACTTGGAGCGTATAACATTCATGTGTTCCTCGATATACAGAGCCACGAAGGTAGAACTTTGGAGAACTATGTAGTGTGCTTGATTCAAAAAATGTCCGTCCCTAAATATCATTGCTTTCTTTCCTATCATGCCTTTTCCACTCAGTCTCCCCTCATACCGTGATTCAGAAACACCAATCGGCTTAAGGTCAGGAAGAAAGTCTACACAGAACCCAATGACCTCCTCTGTTCCATAGCCCTTGGAGATGCTTCCTTCGGGCCTAGCACGGTTACGAACATATTTCTTTAAGACTCCCATGAACCTCTCGAAGGGGAACATATTGTGCAGAAATACAGGACCGAGAATGTAAATCTCATCGACTAGGTGAACTAAGAGATGCGTCATAATATTGAAGAAGGACAGGGGGAACACCAACTCAAAACTGACAAGACATTGGACCACATCCTTCTATAGCCTTTCTAGACTTTCTCGATCGATTACCTTCTGAGATATTGCATTGAGGAATGCACATAGCTTCACAATGGCTAATCGAACATTTTCCGGTAGAAGCCCTCTCAATGCAACCGGAAGAACTGTGTCATAATCACGTGGCAATCATGAGACTTCAGGTTCTGAAATTTTTTCTCTGCCATATTTATTATTCCCTTTATATTTGACGAGAAGCCAGCCGGGACCTTGATACTGTAAAGGACTTCAAAAAAGATTTCCTTCTCTTCTTTGGTAAGAGCGTAGCTACTTAAGTATTTACGTCCTTTATCAGTATGCTTGTTGTGTGGGTCTTTGATACGTTGTTGGTCCTCCCGTGCTTCTGGTGTATCTTTTGTCTTCCCATACACGCCCAGGAAGCCTAGCAGGTTCACACAAAGATTCTTTGTCACGTGCATCACGTTGATTGAAGAACGGACCTCTAGGTCTTTCCAATACTCAAGCTCCCAAAATATAGATTTCTTTTCCCACATGGCCATGTGTCTGGTAATGGGGTCTTTCGGAACAGATTGACCGCCAGGACCCTTTCCAAAGATTACTTCTAGGTCCTTCACCATACCAAATACATCAGCACATTTAGGGAGCTTAGGCTTCTTCCGGTAATCCGCCTCACCGTTGAAATTCTTGCCTTTCTTTCTTACTTGATGATTGGTCGGAAGAAATTTACGACACCCTAGGTACATAACCTTCTTACATTTATCCAAATATGTACCTTTAGTATTATCTAAATAGTGTGTGCATGCATTGTATCCCTTGTTTGACTGTCCTGAAATGTTACTAAGAGCAGGCCAATCATTGATGGTTACGAACTACAACGCTCGTAGGTCAAATGGCTCCTGTTTGTGCTCATCCCACACCTTTACACCTGGTTCTGCCCACAACTGCAAAAGTTCATCGACTAATGGCCTTAGGTACACATCAATGTCATTGCCGGGTTGCTTCGGTCCTTGGATGAGCACTGGCATCATAATGAACTTCCGCTTCATGCACAACCAAGGAGGAAGGTTGTAGATACATAGAGACACTGGCCAGGTGCTGTGACTATAGCTCTGCTCCCCAAAAGGATTAATGTCGTCTGTACTTAGACCAAACCATAAGTTCCTCGCGTCACCTGCAAAGTTCGAGTACTTTCTCTCGATGTTTCTCCACTGCGACCCATCGGCAGGGTGTCTCAGTTTCCCGTCTTTCTTACGCTCTTCTTTGTGCCATCGCAACAACCTAGCATGCTCTTTATTTCTGAACAGACGTTTCAACCGTGGTATTATAGGAGCATACCACATAACCTTAGTAGGAACCCTCTTCCTAGAGGGCTCGTCATCGCCCTCAACATCACCAGGGTCATCTTGTCTGATCTTGTATCGACATGCATTGCATACCGGGCATTTATCCATATTCTCGTACTTCTCACCGCGGTACAGGATGCAGTCATTAATGCATGCATGTATCTTCTCCACATCTAATCCTAGATGGCAGATAGTCTTCTTTGCTTCGTACGTTGTCTCGGGCAGCTCGTTATCCTTTGGAAGTTTCGGCTACATTATTTTCAGTAACTTCTCAAATCCCTTGTCAGATAAGCCAGTCTCTGCCTTCCATTTCAGCAGTTCAAGTGTGATACCGAGCTTTGTGCTGCCATCTTCGCAATTTGGGTACAACAATTTTTTGTGATCCTTTTGCATGGCCTCCAACTTAAGCTTCTCCCTTTCTGTATCACATTGTTGCTTTGCATCAGAAATGACCCGACCACGACCATCAGCGGGCTCATCTGATGCCCGTTGTTCTTCTTCATTGCCGCCTCCCTCTTCTTCATTGTCTTTCATTGCAGTATCACTGTATTCTTCAGGGGACATAGGATAGCTGTCATCATCCTCCTCTTCTTCATTTTCTTCCAACCTAACCCCTCTTTCTCCGTGCATGGCCCAACAATAATATCCGGGCATGAAACCTCTCCGAAGCAGATGGCTTTGAAGGATTCTCGGGGCAGAGTGCTCTGCCACGTTCCGATAGTCGACGCAGGGACAAGGCATAAAATTATCCACTTTGTTTGTCGCCATACATTCATCGCATCCGTGCATCGATCTGCGTCATAATAATTAACCATTACAATAACATCGTGAATAGTAAAATAACCACCCTACATGGACAGATGCAATATTTTGTATCAGTTACAGATAAAGAAGATAATGTTGCTAACCTTAGCCGAGGATACCGTGTTGTGCGAACTAAAGTGTGGCTCGGACATTTCGTCGAACACCTTGTGTGCAATCAAAGAAAAAAAAGCTAGTACCCACTCCTCACACACAATCCAGCAAAATTTTATGGGCAAAGGACTGGGCTTATATATAGCCAGGGGAGGGTTTTTGGTCCCGGTTATTGCCACGACCCGGGACCAAAGCCCCTCCCGCGCGGCACGTGGCGGCCCAGCAGCTCGCACCCTACCCAGGTCATTGGTCCCGGTTGATGGTACGACCCGGGACCAATGACTTCGGTGGGGGGCGCGCTGCTGGGCCGCCACGTGTCGCTCAGGAGGGGCTTTGGTCCCGGGTCGTGGCAATAACCGGGACCAATGCCTCCGTCGCTTCGTCGTCCCCGCGTATAAATATGAGGCCACAGCGCTCGCTTTCGCCATCGCCTCTGCCTCTCTGCAGTCCCTCTCCACCCCACCACTTTGCCTCTCCACCGCGTCGTCGTTTCGCCTCCCCTCCCTCTGCAATCTCCACCGCGCCGTCATGGAGGTGCCCACGCTCAACCACTACGAGGCGGCGCAGTTTGCGATCTACGGCATCCTCGCGCCGCCGCGCGCGACCCTTCCCGCCAGATTTCGCATCAGCGAGGGGGGTGTGCTGGTGGCTCCGCTCCTCAACCCCCGCGGATACGAGGTGGAGTATGTCATCGCGGAGCGTCGCCGCCAACTGCCCGCGTGTATTAGGGCGTTGCCCCGGTACGCGGCGGGCAGCGAGTATTGGCCCCGGCTGTTCAAGAAGGAGCGGAAGGCCAAGCTTGGCAACCGTTTCGTGGACGGGCGCCTGGTGCACCCGGATCGCCGCAACAAAGAAGGGCGGGAGTTGTTCTGGTCCGTCCCTGGACGGACCATCTACACCGCCATCGACGCTGCTATGCGCGCAGACGAGCTCCGTCTCCCGAACAACGCCGAAATCGTGGAGATTTCGACCGACGACGACGAGGAAGCCGGCGGCACGGAGAACAACGGCTCGGAGGACAGCGGCAGCGAAAGTGTTGTCGACTAGAAATTTATAAAGTCGTATCTTTATTTGTATGGAAAAATTTGTGGTCGAATAATAAAATGTCTCAATTTAGACCTTTGTCTCGATTAATTTGTGAAAGATTTGTTCAAAAATAGTGATCAATTCAATTTCTACCTCGAATTAATTTCTGTGCCATTAATTCCTTACCCGCAAAAAAAATTACATTAAATCCTGAACTGCTAACCGTCGCGGGGTTTTTGGTCCCAGTTCTTGGCATGAACCGAGACCAATGCCTCGCAGAGAGCCACGTGTGCGTCGCGGGGTCATTGGTCCCGATTCGTGCCACATACCGGGACTAATGCTTACAAATGAACCGGGACCGGTGCCTGACATTGGTCCCGATTACGGAAACGAACCGGGACCAATAGAATTTGGGCGCTGGACCAAAGGCCCTCTTTCTACTAGTGTTACACGAATATATCTGAAACATTTCATTTCGGTCATACTAATTCAGCACGATATAGTATAGCGTCCGCACGATCACAGAAACACATAAAAAACAGAAGGAGAGATGCCCTATTTGATATAATCCTGAAATCCGATAGGCTTATTTCGAGCAGCACATGATTATCAGCTGAACTGAACCTCGCGCGGCCGCTAGCTACATTCCTCAAACAGCAATGGACGTCCCCAACTTGAGATCGCCAGGTGCGTCGAGCGCCACGGCGCCAGGCGTGGCCTTCCTGAGGGACACGGCCTCCTCCACCCGACGAGCCATGCCGTCGAGCCCGGCCTGGAGCCGCGCGGCGAGCGCCTCCTTGGCCGTCCCCGCGACGGGCTCGCACTCGAACTCCCAGCGCAGCTCGCACCGAGCAGCGCTGGGGGAGCTCGATGGTTCTTCGACGACGCTGAAAGTGGCGAAGAACCTGCCGAAGCCCATGTTGTTGTCGTTCATCTCGTAGCGGAAGCGGCGTCGGGCGACGTCGTGCTCGTGGAGCGTCTCGTGCGCCCAGTCGGCGTGGAGGCCGTCCTGGCGGGGCTCGCCCTCGCAGTAGCGCACGCACCCGGGCGCTCGCGCCACGCCGGACACGCGCCGGCACTTGGCGACGCGCGGGTTCCAGCGGTGGAACGCGAGGAAATCGGACAGCAGCTCCCAGGCCTCGTCCGCCGTCACTCCCGCCGCCGGCGACGCCACCCTCCCCGACCACTCCCACTCGGTTACCTCCGCCATGTCCGTGCGTGCGCCGACTATCTTCACAAGGTGAGGTGGTGTACGTGCGCCGTGATGCGCAGCAGTTCTGCGACGTTGAGGCGATTTATAGAGCGTGGCACGGGTAGGGGGTTTGGCTTTTGTGGCTGGTGTGTGTGTCACCGACTCACCGTTGCGTTGCGAGGTTAAAATTTGGATGACCCAAGGTTTGCGTTGCGGACAGGTCGGGCCCAAAAATGAGCTCATTGGAAAAGGGGGCGTCAACAAGTGGTCCTCTGACACCATGACGAGGACGCTGGCCCTGGCGGCTGCCGGCTGGGCCTCAGCCCTCAGGGAGAGTACGGAGTGTCCTTGGTTACTGTTAGACAGGACACAACGACCTAACTATAGTGTCATTTTTTGCTGAAAAAATGGACGCTTATAGGCAGCACATACAAGTGAAGTTACAAAATTTACAACTACGTCCCGGCAAAACTAGTACACGCCACACCACTCGGCTATCCTTTGATCTCATCTGCTTTCTTGCGTGCCTTCGGTAGGCTGCCTCTCCCTCGGGATAGGCCTGCTGGACACCAGAATCGGGTGATTGCATGGTCGGTCTTGGTCGGTGCTGTGGCTACAAAGAAACGTCTGAATCAACAGTTTTTCTAAGGGCGGGCTTTGGCGGCGTGAAAAGTAAGGACATCGCTCGCGTAAGCGCGGCGCGAGATAGCGGGAGACTGCAAATGACAATAGTTGCGGATGTACAGGTTCTCCAAATACTGCGGATGACAAGAGTCCCTTTCTTTGAACTCATCAAAAAGTTAAGGGAACGAGGATTGTTGGAATAGCATCTACACCTCTGGTGAAGAACAAGTTGCTATGTTTCTTCATGTTGTGGATCGTACCCAGAGGTTTAGGTGATCCATAACACATAATCCACACAGACTATTGCTCGCTATTTCAAACAAGTCTTGTATGCAATTGGATAACTCAGAAGAGAGATGATCAAACCACCAAGTGGACGCACACCAAGAAAGATACAAATCAGCCGGAAATGGTCTGCATATCTCATGGTGAGTGCTAATTCTCTAGTTTCGTTTCATGAAAGGACTACATTGCTCAAAAAACATGACGTTTTGCTCATGTGTTGACATGATTGTATTGGCACTATCGATGGTACTCATATTACTGTTAGAGTGCCGAAATCACAGTCAGCAGCACACAAAGGACAAAAGCACTACACCAGCCAGAATATGCTGGTTTTTATTGACTTTGATTGAAGTTCACCTATGTGCTAGCTGGTTGTGATGGATCTGCTCAAGATGCAAGCATTCTTGTTGATAGCTTGTCTAGAGCCGATGGTTGAATATTCCTGGTAGTAAGTTCTATCTTGAAGATGTTGACTATGAAGGAGATATGTCCTAGAGGACAATAATAAAGATGTTTTTATTGACATATCTCATTAGTTCGTAATAGTTTTGTATCGTGATATAACTGTATTAAGTGGAAACATTAATACATGAGTGGTATATAAACAAACCAGGTCTCTAGTATCATCTTGACTAGTTTGTTGGGCAGCTGATGATTGAGGTTTCCCGATCATAGACTTTACCACGTCAACTGACAACGAGGTCATTTATGAAGTGATGGACACCACCCAACCCTAGTATTGCTATTTGATCCAGTCACGAAGTTCAACATTGCGATATCTATGAAAGCGTAGTGATTCAGTCCTTCGACCGTGAGATCATATTAATCACTGTCTTCCGAGGCTTCTTTGATCACATCAACCATCATGTTCGTAACTGGGTTATTCCAAAGGAACTTTTGAGGCCTATGTATCAAGACCAGGATTTGCCCTTCCGAGTGATGGATACATACCCTATGCCCACTCGGTGAGATTACATTTACACGTTTGCAAACATGTGTCTAGGTTACGAGGATGTAATATCATGTGAACGACTAAATGTGTTTGTCGGTAACAAGATCGAACTAGGTATGTCGATACCAAAGATCAAATCTTGGACAAACTAGGTATCGTAGAGCTAGCAAAGGGAATGAGAATCGACGTTCAAGGTTCAAGCGATCAAGTTAATCGTTGAATGCATGTGGGCCATTATGTGTTTACAGATACCGCTATTGGTCATTGATCGAAAAGTGTGTCGATCATGTACGTGTATTCCTGAGCCGTAGGGTTTCACACTTAAGGGTAGAGACGCTTAGGGATTGATTCGAGATCGTAGGAGAAAATAGAGAGAACTCCGGAATTGTTCCGGGGAGATACCGAAAGTGTTCCAGGGATATCTAATGATGATCGGAGGGGTCCGAAAGATGTTTTGGAATGATAGTTATATTAAATATTAATTAAATGAATTAATATTTAAAATATTATTTAAATTGGATTTTGGGGGCAGCCCACCTAATTAGGCCTCACCAGAGGAGGCCCAAGAGGGGGCCACCGCCCTAGGGAAGACCAGAGGGAGCTGCCGGCCCTCCCACCACGTGGGGCCCATTTAGGGGGCTGGCGGGCCGTCTCCTCCCTTTGATTAGTCCCAACTCGAGACTTTGAGGGAGGTAGTACCTACCTTCCACCTATATAAAGAGGGGCACCCCTCTCCCCAAATCCATCCTATTAATTGGCTATTGCCTTTCTCTTTCCCTATCTCCCTCTCCCTCATGTGTGGTTCCAAGATTGGAATTCCATACGAGTATTGGGGTTTATCCAGCATATGCACGTCGTCGTGCTGCTGGACTCGGTCCGGATCAATGTTCCTCCGCTACTTTGCTATACCGGATCCTGGGAGACATCTCTATACCGTATGTGTGTAAGGCCCCGAGGCACCGCCACTTGTGGTGCTTTTGCTTGGAGCTTGGATGTCGACACGACTATGAAGTCGGCTAGGTCGTACAAGGAGCAAGGGGTGACTTGTGAGGAGTTTCGCAACCTTTATGTCGGCTATGAGTACGACTACGTCCCCCTCAGAACGTTAACCACTTTTGGTATTCAAAGGTATGAACACTGAGTCCCCGCTCGTTACTTTACACCTTCATAGATAGATCTTGGCTAGGTGTGTTCATCGTAGGAATTTTTTTGTTTTCTGCCGCGGAACCCTTCAATGGTATCAAAGTCGATCTATGCGTAGATGTTTGGTGCGAGGAGAACACATGTTGATTGTGTTGGGGGTCTGCGCATAAAAACAATAAATTTTACTCTACGCCCTGATACGTCCATTTTGCATCACTATTCTATGTCTTAATTCACTATTATTCATTGATATATTTCATATTGAGAGGTGATACTTATGTTATTTCATCTATTTTTGCATGGCTGATAACTTTTGGAGCATGGACCGCTGCAGTCAGGATTCTGATGGAAAAGGTGTTGTTTGGAGGCAAAATTCGCGAAGATCAGAAAATCAGAGAAAATATACGGAAAATCCTATTTTTCCAGAAGACTAAGGATGCCAGAAGATGGAGTGGAGGTGGGCCATAGGGGGCCCACACCACCCCATGGCGCGGGCAGGCCTAGGCCGCGCCTGGAGGTGGTGTGGCCACCCTGGCCCACTCCAGCTTCTCCCCTCTGGCGTATATCATCCCCACGAAACCCTAAGGCTCGGGGAGCGACCATAGAAAGATTCCGCCGCCTCTGCGGGGCGGAAAACACCGAGAGAGAAAGATCTCTCCAGCAAACAGATTTCTGCTGGGGGAATTCCTTCCCGGAGAGGGGACATCGTCGCCATCAACACCACCATCAAGCTGGACTTCATCAGGATCATCATCATCATCACCACCATCATCACCATCAGCACCCTGATCACCATCTCCATATTGCTGTAATAATTGGTTGAATCTTGCTATAGTTCATAGGGGAAACTTTCCCGGTGTTGATTATTCTTTGTAGTTGATGCTATTGAGTGAACCATTGAATTATTATTTATGTTCAGATTGTTATACATCATTATTCCATCTCTGATCATGATCCATATGATGTCTTGTGAGTAGTTCGTTTTGTTCTTGAGGACATGGGAGAAGTCTTGTTGTTAGTAGTGGAGTTGTGTTGAGAAAGATTCAATAGATTGTTATTTAAGTTGTGATGTACTTCTTCTAGTGGTGTCATGTGAACGTCGACTACATGGCACTTCACCTATATGGGCCTAGGGGAATGCATTGCGTATTTGGCTACTAATCGTAGGGGTTGTCGGAGTGACAGAAACCTGAACCCCAGTTAGGAAACCATTGCACAAGGGACGTAAGGGTCTTAGAGTTTAAAGCTATGGTTAGGTTTTACCTTAATTACTTTCTTGTACTTACGGATGTTTTCAAGGGGTATAATCACAAGTATGTATTAGTCTTGGATGGGGCGGTACATTAGCACAGGTTCACCCACACAATACTTAGCAAGCTAGAGAAGATTAATCGACTATATAAAGCGAAAGCACTTGACAGTCTTCCCATGTGTCCTCGAGAATGTTTGGTCATCTATAGAAATACAACCGGCTTGTCCTTTGCTGCATAAAGGATTGGGCCACTTGCTACATTTATTCCTACTGTCTTTTATTTACTCGTACTTTGTTTACTTGCTTTATTGAAAACCCCTAAAAATCCGTTTGCTAAGTATTTGCAGAGAATTCCTGATCCATACCACTAGCCAGCACCTTTTGCTCCGTGTTGGGTTCGACAGTCTTACTTATCGAAAATACTGCGATACACCCCCTATACTTGTGGGTCATCAAGACTATTTTCTGGCGCCATTGCCGAGGAGTGAAGCGCTATTGGAGAGTGGAACTGGTAAAGGAAACTTCTACTGTGAGTATTGTTTACTTCTACTAGTTGCTTTATTTTCGTTATGGATAATTCGCTGAGTTTCTTATTTGGTAATGCTACTACCACTGCTAAGGTAGTAGATAAGCCACCACCTGCTGAGAGAGATGTTTTCAAAATACCTACAAGAATTATTGATCGTGTTATGGATAACTACTATGTTGGGGATGGAACTGTCCATCCCGGTGATCATTTACTCTTTATACACGAATTATGCGGGTTGTTCAAGTGTGCAGGTATTACTACAAATCAAGTTAAGAAGAAATTATTCTCATTATCACTGAAAGGAATATCTGAGGAATGGTATAAGCTGCTGAAGAATGGTCAAGCTCTGGAATGGGAGGAAATAGTGCCTCTCTTTTATTCAAAGTTTTATCCTCCTAGTGAGATTCATAAAGATCGGAATCAAATATACAACTTTTGGCCTCTTGATGGAGAGAGTACAACTCAAGCTTGGGGGAGATTGAAGTTACTAATGCTCAAATGTCCCATTCATGAGCTCCCCAACAATATTATTATCAACAACTTTTATGCAAGGCTGCCTCTACATGACAAGGATTTATTGGATGCTTCTTGTGCTGGATCATTCACTCGTATGGAAGAAGAAGCTAAATGGGATCTTCTGGACCGTATTCAAGACAATGCTGAAACTTGGGAGAATGACAAAGGTAGAAAGTCAGGTATAAACTATGATTATGAATGCATTGAATCTTTTATGGGAACTGATGACTTTCAAAATATTAAAAATGCGTATGGTCTAGACTCTCAAGCTATTGCTTCTTATTTTAAGGCTTTTGCTTCCTACATTGAAGTGCCTAAAAAGAAGTGGAATAAGTATCATGAACCTTATAAAGATATTGCTAAGAGTGTTCCTGCAAGAAATACTGAAGTTTATACTGCTAATCATGTTTTACATGAACCTTATATTGAGAAAATGCCTTTTCCAGTTAAGGTAAAGGAACATTCTATGATAGCTAGTATGGTTAATGAAAGTACAAGTAAAGCTGTTGAACCTGATAAACAAATGGTTGATGAACCTATAATAGCAAATGTGAAAGACTTTGTCACTAAGTATGAGGAAGAGGGACACACTATCCTTTGTAAGGATACCTCTAATTTTTTTTCACATAGTAGTGCTATGAGAGCTAGTATTCCTGTGTTTTCTGTTAGAATAAGTGATCATTGTTATGATGGTCCTTGTGATAGCTATATTGTTAAGTTTATGCATGATACTGAAAGTTATTATGAGAGAGGGAAAAGTGTTCTTATGCATCTCAATAATATCAAGTTTCCTCGTTTTATGCTAAAAGTTTTTATGTTGTACTTGTTTTTCCTTCTTATGCAAATAGCCTTTGGTTTCAGCAACTTGTTTGCTTACAAAATTCCCTTGCATAGGAAGTGGGTTAGACTTAAATGTCTGAGTGTTTTTGCTTCTTAATGCTCTCTTTCACTTTAATTTATATCCCTATGAGAGCTTCTTTAAAATTATCATGCCCATCTTAATGGCTATAAAGAAAGAGCTTTATGGGAGACAACCCAATTTGTTTTTGCTTTTAGTTTGTTTTTGTTTCTTTGAGTCTTGGAAGTTATTACTTTGGTAATAACCGCTCCTTATCCATTTTGTTTGGTTTTTGTGTCAAGATCAACCTCTAATGAGAGAGAAGTAATATTTGGGAAGTTGCTGTCCTGAAACAGATTTTTGTGCTTCACCGTAAAAATTCGTGAGAGATCTCTCTATGTCGGATTGAGCTGTAATATTTTGTGCTTCTGACCCAGGTTGTTATTTAACTTTCCTTAGTTTTTCACTTTTTGATTTGAGCAACAGAAGATTTTCGACAAAATTGATCTTTACCTGCTGGTCTGTTTTGACAGATTTTGCCAATCTTGCATTTGCTTCTTTATTCGATTTCCTTCTTGAATTCTTTTTGGGTCTTCAGAAGGATTTACTAAAGTAGCTTTTGTTTTGATGGTTTTCAGTTGAAGTTGGACTCAAAAGGTTTTATCACTTCATATATACTAATGTTGCTAATGAGAACTGTGTGAAATTTTGTGTGAAAGAAATTTCCAGGAAGTGGAGACAATGGTGTAATAAGGAAGAGAAGGGTTTTATGACTCAAGTAATAAGTGTATGAAGATGAAGATATTGATGTTATTCAAGTGATGACTCCGGAAGAATCTACTAGATACCAAATTCAGAGACCTGCAGAGTCCGTTCCCAACTAGGTAACAGTTCTGGTAAGAAAAGTTCCACGAAAATACAATCCAACTATATTTTTGCAGTTTTCAGTCAATAAGGAAAGCTACGAAGCGAAAAAGAGACGGAAACGGCACCAGGGTGGCTCACATCACCCTATGGCGCGGGCCCTCCCCTGGCCACGCCACCAGGTGGTGAGTCCACCCCAGACTCCGCCTCCGACTCGTTTTCTCCCAGTACCTTCCTTTTGATATAAAACTTCGTAATATATAAACCCCCGGATCCCCCGAGGTCCGTATATCGTGTTTTCGTTGTGTTTTTGTTTCGATCTGTTTCTATCAGGACATACTCTTTGAAATCTTAGAAGCACAATGGTGTCCGCCAAGGATAAAGGGAAGGAGCCTATGGAGGAAGACCTCCAAGACCCCGAGCAGGGGTTGGTACCTTTAGTCTCTTGCCCTGCATCAATGGAAGCCCTGCGAGTCACTAAAGAGTTCTGCGATAAGTACCGAGACTTGAGGAGGAAGGTGGACATGCTTCAATGGGAGAATAATAGGCTTCGCAAGATGCTGGAAGATTTCCTCACGTCAACTAAGAAAATATTACCACCACCACCGAAGGAGTAATTCGTCATCAGGTTTGGCATCCCCTTGGTTTGTTCCAAGCTTGGGGGAGTGCCGCGGTATCATATCACTATCTTCTATCTTTTTATCTTATTAGTAGAGTCATATCATGAATAGAGGAGTTATTATGTAGTATGGTTTGCATTATGGAAGTGTCCCCTCTCTCGTTAGATATGTATCCCTTGGTGTGAGTTTCCGTTATGGAATATTAATGAGAAGTTCTATCATTCACTCTTTTGCATAGCTTATTTTAGTTTTAAATTCGTGGTTATATGATTGATCTTGTTGTTAGTATTGGTATCACTCTGGGATCATTGAGTTAATTTAGTTGGTTTTGGCAAACCTGGCTCGGTCAGTAGCAACACCTTTTTGAGAGTTGAAAAGAAAAAGATAGAAGTACTCTAGAGAAAAATAATTTCATCATCTTGCTTTCTTAATTTGCTCATAAGTCTAGTATTCTCTAGTTAAGATATTTTGTGCTTCCAAGGACGTAAGGGTCTTAGAGTTTAAATCTATGGTTAGGTTTTACCTTAATTACTTTCTTGTACAAATCCGTTTGCTAAGTATTTGCAGAGAATTCCTGATCCATACCACTAGCCAGCACCTTCTGCTCCTCGTTGGGTTCGACACTCTTACTTATCGAAAATACTGCGATACACCCCCTATACTTGTGGGTCATCACGCCCCTGAACCCCTAAAGCTGCCAGGACCTATCTATTAGTAATATAGTAACGGGAGGTGCTTTTCGCGAACTTACCCTTGAAGACCGAAAAGCGTTGTCAACGCTCCAGAGAGCGTGGTTGATGTAGACGAGCCGAAGCCGACCTCAAGGTCCTGATGAAGTCCTTGCGCTCCTTCTGGCTCCAACGACTTGAGTGCCTCAAGTGTGACACCTCGTGGGAGTTACACACGTCCGGTGCCTGACGATGACTCCCGCTTCGCCGATCCAGCAGCAGTTGCGGAAGTAGAGCTCCTGGATCCGAATCCTGCAACGCGAAGGCACTCCGCGGTGAAGATGTCTCTTGCTCGCGCAGTCTAGACTCGGGACCACGGTCACGAGAGAGAGAGGGGGAGAGAGAAAATATCAATTGGAGGTCCTCCCAAAAGTGGGGAGACCTTTATTGATTATTGGTTGTATTTTCTAGGCCAAATACCCCACTTTATATAGGGGGGGAGGTACTACCTCCCCTCAAGTCCCAGGGTGGGACTAAAGGAGAGGAGGGGGAGGGGAGGCCGCCGGCCAGCCCCTAGTGGGCCCCACGCGGGGGGCTAGGCCCAGCCGGCCAGCCCCCTTGCCCCTTCTCCCTCTCTCCTTTCCCTAATGGGCCTTCTCCCTCCGGAAATTGGCCCATTAAGCCTTTTTGACCTTTTAATTGATTTTCTCTTTATGAAATAATTATGAATAAATGATTAAATCAACATTTAACATTCATTCACATATTATCTAATCTCCGTGGCCATGGAACACCTCCACCTCCACTTCGGACATCCTCCGGACTTACCGAAACCCTTCCGGTTTTCTCCCTTCTTTTCTCGGTGATTCTACCGATCCTATAAACACTCTCTAAGCATCATCAAGCCCTTAAGTGTGATACCCTACGGTTCGGGAACACTCCAGACATGGTTGGGACACTCCCGCACCAATGATCAACAGAGGGACCTGGATGGCCATGTGACCCCTGTGTGTTCCACGAAGATCTTTCGTCGTTTGAACCGGGATAGTCGTGTCTTATTCCCTTTGTCATTCGATACTTGCATTGCCCGAGATATGATCATTGACATCACCATGTCGTGTTCAATCTCGTTACTGAACAATGCTACTTAACTCGTTCCGACAAGTGATATCCCCGTGATCTAATCACACGCTGCACAGCTATTGGATATAACCTCTCCGAGTGGGCCCTTGAGTATCTTCCCGTCACATGGACGGACAAATCCCGCTCTTGACATATATTGCCTCTACGGTTTCCTCCGAATACCTGAACACACCTTTATAACCACCGTTTTACCAGATGGCGTTTGATGCTATCTAAGCACTCTCGGGAGACAGTGATTGATATAGCCTCATGGTCTAAGGAATAGTCTACGAGGATCCATTTCTAATCATCGTAACTTGAACTTCGTGATATGATCGGGTCACGATGTTTAGGTTGGGTATTGGTTCATCATCTCATTCTCAGAATGAGATGACCTCATTTCCAACTGGCATAAACGCCACATGATCAGGAAACTTGATCATCTGTTGAGCAATGAACCAGTGACTAGAGTTTCACTAGGAACCCCTGGTTGTTTGTATATCACACGTGTATTGATGTTTCCACTCAATATAGTTATAGCATGATATAAAACTTAATCATAAACTATATGAAATATGATAATAGTCCTCATTACTATTTGTCTCTAGGGCATATTTCCAATAGTCTCCCACTTGCACTAGAGTACAAATACACTGGCTGCATTTGTTCACAATCATTGGCACGAAGTATCCGGTACCCTGAACATGATTTCTCATGGAAGAGGTTGAGTCTTGAGTATGTACTTTACAGTCCCAAATCCTTTGCAACTTACTAATGTCACCTTGATTGACATTAATACTCTATCATCACATGATAGCATCTGTGTGTATGCATAGTCGCCATGGCAGCAGAACGAGGCCTGATTCCAGGAGCCTACAGTGACGTTAGATCAACCTCGAGGGCTTGCTCATGGGCACTGTGCCCTGGGACACATCATTCTACATTAAAAGCGAACTAGCCCCGCCATAACATTATACAACACTTTAGATGGTACCCTTATCTATTATTATAAATGTATTCATCGAAACACTAGTGCACTCTGTGCAACTTTCGATGTTTTGTTCACCTCGCTTCCTACTTGACTTTAATTGGTATCTACATGAGTTTCCAACATATTCCCTTATAACATAACCCTTTATGTTTTAAGACATGTTATCCTTTATGGATATGGAAAATATATCCACAGTTCTCTACTAGACACTGTGGACAAACTTAGCTCAAACATTTTGTGATTCAAACTTAATCACTTTCAAATGTTTCTTATATTTGGATTACATATTATGCTAAGTTATCATGATGGTTTCTAAGACATAACCAATGTCTCAACCTAGTGGATGACGATCATCCTTTTCTTTCTTTCAACCATTGATGTTCAACTTAATGTTATTCCTAATTTGAGTCATTAAGGACTAGTTCCTTAATTAACTTCTATTCTGAAACACTTTTCAGAATCCCTTAAGGAATACTACATAATATCATAATACACCTATTATCAAATTCTACATCTTATAAATCATTATTTATAAGTATTTGTGCCTTCATCCTTAACATATTTAAGAATTACTCCTATAAGCTCCCACTCAAAATATGTTCCTACATATTTGAATTTGAGCCTTATATTGCTCCCACTTAAAAATATGTCAACCACATACTGTTTTAGGAAGACTTTCATAGCTCCCACTCAATTTCATGCAAATTGCATTTCCACTCACTATTTTGAACAATTTCAAAATCCTTTGATCAAATATCAAACTTGGAGATTTACTATGAGATACTAGTACTTTACTAGTTTTAAATCCACTAGTCATTTAGCACATATAAATCAAATTCATTTGAATTCATCCAATACTTGACAAATTGTGCTTTTGTCTTTCACCCCTTTTTCCTACTATGGCTTTGCAGTCATTTGGGAAAATTCCAAGTAACCCCTTTAATTGTGAGATTCAGCAACGAATTGCTTTCTAATCTCAAGGGAATTTTGCTTTTAGGATTTCTCATAATTTAGTTTACCATTATTTCCTTTGTAGTTCGTAGGTATGTCATATTTCAAAAACCATGACAAGTGATTCACAAATGTCTCCATACAAGATATGGATTTACATTTTGAATCCTACTTTATGTAGTGAAAAAAATAGTGGAGGGACAATAATCAAAATCATTGATTCTTTCATTTTGTGAAGAGAATCATTCAAGAACGTTGTCCGTTGCGCTTCTCAACACTCTGATGCAGGGTTTTGAGTCCTCGTCGTGTTTTACACTAATTTCCATTTGCTCCATAATTGAGAAACATCACTAGAAGTGAGCTTTCTCAAGAATGCACCAAAATCCAAGCAATATGAATCTTGCTTTCCTTTTGGTTTCAGCTATGGATTCCGTATTCAAAGTTTCCAATGAATACTCTACAAGGAATTATTCGCTATTGTTTTGGTTATATCGAATAACCCCAAAACTTTCACGAATTCAAATGGTTTACCAATTCTAATTGAGTGCTAACTATTTCTAACTAATGGTCTCTACATATACACTACAACTATTTATTTGGTGCCTTCTATTTAACCCCCTTTGATATCTAATATCACATTGTGATGCTTCGCATTTTGACGTTTCAAAACACTTTGCATTCCACAACTTCTTTTATGCCATTCTTATGAATTTGAACTTCATTATTATTGATCAAATCATAGCAATTTGATTCTCTTTTATATTTATACCCTTTGTTGATGAAACATTTTGATCAGATCAAACAGTTTCATATCCATGTTTACTTTGTAAACTTATTTACACATTTAAACAATCATATAATGATAATTACCATTTTCGTTAAAACCCAATACATCGGATATGTATTAACTTTTAACAATTCATTAAACACTTTGTATTCAAGTAATACACGGTGTTCAAGTTATTTTGCCGAACTTAGGCATGATTTATATGTGAGAAGAAATCGAATGACTTTCACATATTATCACATAACTTTGAATTTAAACAATGGTTTCATTCATTAATGAAATATCATTAAGTTGGGTATTTTAAACATGGCATTTCAATGTTTTACAAATGTTCATGCATTATCAATTAGTTTCAAACAACAAGGATGATTCACACATAATCAAACAAGATATGAACACGAATAGAAATTATTCATAAAAGCGGAACAACTGTTTGTTACAAACTCATATGAATAACCGTCTCACGAAGTGTGAGACACACTAAAGAAGTTCACAATCTCTTGATTACAAAAATCATCCTAAAACACAAACTAAATGATAAATGTCGAGGGAGAGTGTCGTTGGCTATCATCATCATGCTCGCCATCAACACGCAACGTCACCTCTTCTCCAGCAAACACCTCTCATATGCAGAAGGACCTGTTTTCAGTAAGACAGAACAAGTATCAGATATACTTAACACTGCAATGTGTTTGCAAGATTATAACATTTATAAAACTGTATATCAAATATATACCTTGGTCATCAATGACCTCACCGGCGATTGGTTCAACCTTTACGTTTTGAAAACATAATATGAACTCATGGAAATCCAATGCTTCCATATCACCACTCATGATGCTACTCTGGACATGTCCTTTGTAGCTGGGAGGCAATGACCAAAGCAGTACGTCTATCGCAAATGGATCAGCCATCCAGTAATCCACGAAGTGAACCAGTCTTGTGTGTGCATCAAGCATGAGCTCCAAGTGACTCTTCAGACACGTATGCTCCTCCATATGTATGGAAAGGAACTCTCCAAGCAACTTGTGCTTCCACATGCGCACATGGCTTATGAACTCTGCTCTCAGCTGATCCACCATCGAATATGGGTCAAGATCACCCATGAGCGGATGTTGTTCATCCACCATCCCGTAACGCATTATTATCTGAATGTAGGTAGACATCTCTTGACGATAGTAGCAGTCTGCCAACTCTTGTGGGGTCTCATAGTAGTCTGGCTTAGTCAAATCCATCGTTTGGCGTATGTAGTCTACCACATGATTCCTAGTAAGGAGATCATCTAGGCGCACAAGCCAACTAGGGAAGTTGGATCCATCAAGTCTAAGTTTTTCACCCTTTACCCAATCCTCAATCTCAAAGTAAGCTTCACGGTGAGCCATCTACATTTATAATTTGCAAAAGGAATTTAGACTAAGTTTATAATTAAATGAGTTAATAATAACTCCACTCAGAAACACCTATCCCTAGTGAGGGTTCCTAGTGATAACACGACCCCTATTAGCCACATCTCCCCCAATCATCACGGCCATCAATGTGGGTTCAAGGGTGGACGCTAAACGTCGGTCACATCATTCATGCGACTCGTGCTTGATCTTTCGACCATCCGCGTTCCGAGGCCACGCTTCTCTAGCGTGCTAGGCTTGCCAACTCAACCTTAGTGTTTTCACTGTGCAACATGGCTTGCACCCACTTTATGCGAACGTAGATATGTCTGACACCCGATCATCACGGCATGCCTCATACCAAAGAACTTTTGGTGGTGCACACTAAGGGGGAACACAATCGTTGGTTATTTTAACAGGGATCATATTATTATGCTACCGTCGAGTATCTAATACTAGCACACAATAAGACATACAAACAATAACATTGAATGTAAATGCTATGTGATATGGTCCTTCATGTCGTGATCTCCATCCGTCGTCACCGGGTTCCGGCGCCAGGGTTCTGGCACCGTAGACACCAGGTACTGGTGTCATTCCGGTGTGGTAGTTCGTCACCTTCGTGACTATCTACTACTACGTAACAAAAGGTAATCACTTTACCTTTGCCACAACCATATCACAAAGCAACACCCCCCTGCCAAACAAAGTTAGACGCCTCTACTTTATCTTTGCATGTTTTACGTGGCTGAATGGGCTTTCACACAAGAACCGTTCTTACCTACGAACTTTAAGCACAACGCTGATCAAGTAGTTGTCTCTACTACACCCCTTTCGGGGCCCTCCGTTGCAAATGGTATACCAACTAATGCGAGAGAGACAGACACCCCCCTAAGCCACTTTATACGGTACAAGCCGTATGTCAAGCGTGGACCAGTCTCGCGAATGAACGCGTAAAGTTGGTTGGGGGCCGCTTCATCAAGAATTACTTCCCAACTCTTGGAGCTTCTTAGCGTACCCAGACATGGTGAGCACGTGCTCGCTAACGGAGCTTCCTTCTTCCATCTTACAGTTAAAGAACTTTTCGGAAGCATCATAGCTCTCCATGGCCGCGCGAGTCTCAAAAATTAGCCTGAGCTCCTTAATGATCTTGAATGGGTCGTGGTGCTCAAAACGTTGTTGGAGCTCCGCTTCTAAACCGTATAGGATGGCACATCGAACTGTGGAGTAATGATTCTTCCGAGTGGCGAAAACATTATTTTTGTCATCGGTGGCATTATCTGCAGGTGGGTCACCTAGCGGTGCATCGAGCACATAGGTCAACTGACCAGCCCTGAGGACGATCTTCAGTCCACGGAACCAGTCCGTGAAATTGCTTCCATTGTTTTTAAGCTTTTCTTTCTCTAGGAACGCATTGAAATTGATGGAGGGGGTCGCCATAATCTACAACAATTTGCAAGTAGTTTAGACTAAGTTTATGACAAATTGAGTTCAAATTTAATTATTAAACTAACTAGGTGAACTCCCACTCAAAACAACATCCCTCACATTGTCTTAGTGATTACACGAACCAAGTCCACTACACCAAGTCCGATCTTCACGAGAGAAGATGTAGTTTCATCGGCGAACAATCTTCATGTTCATCATATCAATTATATGACTCATGCTCTAACTTTCGGTATTCCGTGTTCCGAGACCATGTCTGTACATGCTAGGCTCGTCAAGGTAACCTTAGTTTCCGCATGTGCAAATCTGGCTTGCACCCGTTGTATGCACACGTAGAATCTATCACATCCGATCATCACGAGATGCTTCGAAACGACGAGTCTTAGAAACGGTGCCAACTAAGGGTGAACACTTTATTACTTGATATTTAGTGAGAGGGATCATCTTATAATGCTACCGTCGCGATCTAAGCAATACAAGATGCATAAAGGATCAACATCACAGCCAATTCATAATTAGTGTGATATGATATGGCCTTTTCTTCTTGCGCATTTGATCTCCATCTCCAAAGCACGAACATGATCTCCATCATCACCAGCATTGCGTCAAGGTCAGTGGCACCGCTTCATGGTTGTCCATCATCACCAGCAACTATTACAACTACTTGGAATAAAGCTATTACAAGATGAATAGACACGCAAGTCTTAACAGAATTAAAGACAACCATTAGGCTCCTGCCGGTTGCCATATTACAACAAGGATCATTGCATACATCAAATACAATCACAATCACATGTTGGCCATATCACATCACAAAACCCCTGCAAAAACAAGTTAGACGCCTCTAATTTTCTTTGCATGTTTTACGTGGTTTGGGGCTTTCGCATAAGACCGATCTTACCTACGAACAAGAACCACAACATTGATACAAGTGTTGTCAAGATGCTCATTGTAAATTGAATCTTAACTATGGTGGGAGAGACAGACACCCGCAAAGCCACTTGTGCAAAGCAAGTTGCACGTCAAGCGTGGAGCAAGTCTCATGTGCGATGACATGTACTGTTAGCCCGAGCCGCTTCATCCCACCATGCCGCAAGATGCAAAGTACACGCTAGGACACCGACAACAAAAGCATCAACGCCCACAAAACCATTGTGTTCTACTCGTGCAACAGATCTACGCATAGATATGGCTCTGATACCACTGATGGGTTCGTAGCATGGAAAACAAAAAATTTCTACCGCAAGAACGAACAAAACCTAGATCTAATCTAGATAAAAGCCAAGATCTAATCTACTAGACATGAGCAACGAGATAGATAGGAACTAACCCTCGTAGATCCGAAAGTGTTAACGAGATTAGATCTCGTGGTTTATGTAGTCGATCACTTGCCGATCTCAAGATCGTGTGGACGATCCTTCCGGCGTCGCGTTCCAGCAGCGCTTCCGCAGTCGGTCAAGTGGACGATCCTTCCGGCGCCGCGTTTCGGCAGCGCTTCCGCAGTCGGTCACACGTGCGGTGTCGAAGCAGACCTTCCTCTCCCCGTTCCAGCGAGTAGCGGAGGTAGTAGATCTTCTCCACGGAATCCCAGCAGCACGACGGCGTGGTGGTGGTGGTGGAGTAGAGAATTCTGCAGGGCTTCGCCTATGCCTGTGCAGAAGATGGTGGAGGAGAGAGGCGGCAGAGATTGGGTGTTATGGGAGCGGGGAGGAGGGGGCGCCCCTGCCCCTCTATTTAAAGAAGGGAGGCGCCTAGGGAGGGGGAGTCCTTGTAGGACTCCCCTCCCTTGTAGGCCGGCGGATTGGAGGTGGGGGGAGGAGTCCTCCTCCCCCACAACTCCGTATCTTGACCCACCAGGACTCCTTGATCCCTATCTTGATTTTCAAGCAAACTCCAAGATATCTTCTAGAACCTTCCGGAACATTCCGAAACCTTCTAGAATCCTCATACAAACACTCCGGAACATTTCCTAACTTAGAAAATGATGCCCTATATATGAATCTTATTCTCCGGACCATTCCGGATCTCCTCGTGATGTCTCGGATCCATTCCGAGACTCCAAACAACATTCGGTCTCCAACGCATATTCCATATCTACTTAAAACAACTTCGAACCCTAAGTGTGTCACCCTACGGTTCGTGAATATGCAGACATGATGGAGACATATCTCTTATCAATAACCAGCAGCGGGATCTGGAGATCCATAATGGCTCCCACATACTCAACGACGACTTTGCGATCGATTGAACCACTTACATATGAAACTAATTCCCTTTGTCTCGCGACACTATACTTAACCGAGGTTTGATCGTCGGCATCTCCATACCTAGTTCTACCTCGTTACTGATAAGTACTCTTTACTCGTTCCGTGATATGTCATCCCTTGTGACCTAGTCACATGCTTGCAAGCTAACTAGATGACATTCCACCGAGAGGGCCCAGAGCATATCTATCCGTCATATGGATGGACAAATCCCAATCTTGGTTCATGCGCTTCAACACATACTTTCAGAATACCCAATGACACTTTTATAACCACCCAGTTACGAAGCGGTGTTTGATGTCATCAAAGTATCCATCCGGTGATGGTGATTAACATAACCTCATGGTCGAAGGAATAGGTTACTATGTATTTGAAATCTTACAACAATACGAACTTAATGACTTGATCTTATGCTACGCTTACTATGGGTGTGTGTCCATCACATCATTCTCCTAATGATATAACCTTGTTATTAATCACATCCTAATGTCCATGATCAGGAAACCATGATCATCAAGTAATCAACAAGCTAGTTCAACAAGAGGCTTACTAGGGACTCTCTTATGTTTACAAAACACACAAGTATTAGTGTTTCCTAATAATACAATTATAGCATGTGATGTAAACGTTCATCATAAACACAAAGATATAATAATAATCACTTTTATTATTGCCTCTTGGGCATATCTCCAGCAGTCTCCCACTTGCACTAGAGTCAATAATCTAGATTACATAGTAATATACCGAACACCCATGGTGTTTTGGTGTTGGTCATGCTTTGCCCTAGGGAGAGGTTTAGTCAACGGATCTGCCACATTCAGATCAGTGTGTACTTTGCAAATCTTTATGTCACCATCTCGGACATACTCGCGAATAGCGTGGAAACGTAGCTTGATTGCTTCAGCTTGCTATGTGACCTTGGCTCCTGCGCATTAGCTATGGCACCTGTGTTGTCACAGTAGATGGCCATCGGGTCCAACGCACTGGGAACCACGCCGAGTTCAGTAATGAATTCCTTCATCCAAACGGCTTCTTGTGCAGCCTCCGAAGCAGCTATGTATTCCGATTTAGTTGAAGATTTCGCCACAACGCTTTGCTTTGCACTCCTCCAGCTCACTGCAGCACCATTCAAAATAAATACGTATCCCGACTGTGACTTTGAGTCATCCGGATCGGTGTTCCAACTAGCATCGGTGTAACCATTTACAACAAGCTGTTCATCACCTCCATAAGAAAGAACCATATCCTTAGTCCTATTTAGGAACTTTAGGATATTCTTGACCGCTGTCCAGTGCTCCATTCCAGGATCACTTTGATATCTGCTAGTCAAACTAACAGCATGTGCTATATACGGTCTTGTACACAGCATGGCATACATGATAGAACCTATGGCCGAGGCATAGGGAATATTATTCATTTTCTCTCTATCTTCTGCCGTAGCTGGACTTTGAGTTTTACTCAAGGTCTTACCTGACAACATGGGCACGAACCCTTTCTTGCTATCTTCCATTCTAAACTTCTTTAGAACTTTGTCCAAGTATGTACTTTGTGAAAGCGCTATTAGGCGTCTTGATCTATCTCTATAAATCTTGATGCCTAGAATGTATGCCGCTTCGCCAAGATCCTTCATTGAAAAACTATTATTCAAATAGGTTTTGACGCTATTAAGGAGTTCTATATCATTCCCAATCAACAATATGTCATCTACATACAGTACTAGGAATGCTACAGAGCTCCCACTCACTTTCTTGTAAATACAAGCTTCTCCATAAGTTTGTATAAATCCAAAGTTTTTGATTACTTTATCAAAACGTTGATTCCAACTCCGGGATGCTTGCTTCAGTCCATAAATGGAGCGCTGAAGCTAGCATACCTTGTCAGCATATTTAGGATCGACAAAACCCTTGGGTTGTACCATATACAACTCTTCCTCAATGTCACCATTGAGGAACGCCATTTTGACATCCATCTGCCAAATCTCATAATCGAAATATGCAGCAATTGCTAACAAAATCCTCACAGACTTTAGCTTCTCTACTGGTGAGAAAGTCTCATCATAGTCAACTCCTTGAATTTGTCGGAACCCTTTCGTGACAAGTCGTGCTTTATAGACGGTAACATTACCATCAGCATCTGTTTTTCTCTTGAAAATCCATTTTTTCTCGACAGCCTTACGGCCATCCGGTAAGTCCACCAAAGTCCACACTTGGTTTTCGTACATGGATCCCATTTCGGATTTCATGGCTTCTAGCCATTTGTCGGAATCTGGGCTCACCATAGCTTCTTCATACGTCGCAGGGTCATCAGCATTGTCCACTAACATGACGTTCAAGGCAGAGTCATACCAATCAGGAGTGGTAGGAACCCTCGTTGACCTGCGAGGTTCGGTAGTAACTTCATTTGAAGTTTCATGATCATTATCATTAGCTTCCTCTCCAATTGGTGCAGGCGGCACAAAAACATCTTCTGGTGCTGCGCTACTCTCAAATCCGAGAGAAGGTTCAATAACCTCATCGAGTTCTACTTTCCTTCCAGTCACCTCCTTCGAGAGAAACTCCTTCTCAAGAAAGGATCCATTCTTGGCAACGAAAACTTTGCCTTCAGATCTATGATAGAAGGTATACCTAATTGTTTCTTTAGGGTATCCTATGAAGACGCGTTTCTCCGCTTTGGGTTCTAGCTTATCAGGTTGTAACTTCTTTACATATGCCTCGCAACCCCAAACTTTAAGGAACGACAACTTAGGTTTCTTACCAATACACAATTCGTACGGTGTCATTTCAACGGATTTAGATGGTGCTCTATTTAAAGTGAATGCGGCTGTCTCTAATGCATAGCCCCAAAATGATAACGGTAAATCTGTAAGAGACATCATAGACCGAACCATATCTAAGAGAGTTCGATTACGACGTTCGGACACACCATTACGCTGTGGTGTTCCCGGCGGTGTCAACTGTGAAAGTATTCCACATTTCTTTAAATGCATGCCAAACTCATAGCTCAGATATTCACCTCCGCGATCAGAACACAGAAACTTAATCTTCTTGTTACGATGATTTTCCACTTCACTTTGAAATTCCTTAAACTTCTCGAAAGTTTCGGACTTATGTTTCATAAAGTAGACATACCCATATCTACTCAAGTCATCCGTGAAAGTGAGAACATAACCATATCCACCACGCGATGCTACACTCATTGGATCGCACACATCGGTATGTATTATTTCCAATAAGTCTGTAGCTCGCTCCATTGTACCAGAGAATGGAGTCTTAGTCATTTTTCCCATTAGACATGCTTCGCATCTTTCAAGTGATTCAAAATCAAGTGATTCAAGAAGTCCATCTGAATGGAGTTTCTTCATACGCTTCACTCCAATGTGACCAAGACGACAGTGCCACATGTATGTAGAATTATCATTCAATTTTATTCGTTTAGCATCTATGTTGTGAACATGTGTATCACTACTATCGAGATTCAGTAAGAATAAACCATTCATCTCAGGTGCATTACCATAAAAGATATTACTCATATAAATCGAACAACCTTTATTCTCGGACTTAAAAGAGTAACCGTCTCGCAATAAACATGATCCAGATATAATGTTCATGCTTAACGCAGGCACCAAATAACAATTATTTAAATTTAAAACTAATCCCGAAGGTAGATGTAGAGGGATCGTGCCGACGGCGATCACATCAACCTTGGAGCCATTTCCAACGCGCATCGTCACCTCGTCTCTTGCCAGTCTTCGTTTATTCCGCAGCTCCTGTTTCGAGTTACAAATATGAGCAACCAAACCAGTATCAAATACCCAGGCACTACTACGATTACTAGTAAGATACACATCTATAACACATATATCAAATATACCTTTCTTCTTGATGTTGCCGTTCTTCAGATCCGCCAGGTACTTGGGGCAGTTACGCTTCCAGTGACCACCACCCTTGCAGTAGAAGCACTCAGTTTCAGGATTAGGACCAGCCTTGGGCTTCTTAGCAGATGCGGCAGCTTTCTTGCCGTTCTTCTTGAAGTTGCCCTTGTTCTTAGGCTTGCCCTGTCTCTTGAAATTGGTGGTCTTATTGACCATCAACACTTGTTGCTCCTTCTTGATCTCCACTTCAGCAGTTTTCAACATGGACGATAGTTCAGGCAACGTCTTGTTCATGCAGTGCATGTTGTAGTTCATCACAAAGTTCTTGTAACTTGGTGGCAGTGATTGAAGGAGACGGTGAATCCCCAATTCATTAGGAATCGATATTCCCAACTCTTGGAGCTTCTTAGCGTACCCAGACATGGTGAGCACGTGCTCGCTAATGGAGCTTCCTTCTTCCATCTTACAGTTAAAGAACTTTTCGGAGGCCTCATAGCTCTCCATGGCCACGCGACTCTCAAAAATTAGCCTGAGCTCCTTAATGATCTTGAACGGGTTGTGGTGCTCAAAACGTTGTTGGAGCTCCGCTTCTAAACCGTACAGGATGGCACATCGAACTGTGGAGTAATGATTCTTCCGAGTGGCGAAAACATTCTTTTTGTCATCGGTGGCATTATCTGCAGGTGGGTCACCTAGCGGTGCATCGAGCACATAGGTCAACTGACCAGCCCTGAGGACGATCTTCAGTCCACGGAACCAGTCCGGGAAATTGCTTCCATTGTTTTTAAGCTTTTCTTTCTCTAGGAACGCATTGAAATTGATGGAGGTCGCCATAATCTACAACAATTTGCAAGTAGTTTAGACTAAGTTTATGACAAATTGAGTTCAAATTTAATTATTAAACTAACTAGGTGAACTCCCACTCAAAACAACATCCCTCACATTGTATTAGTGATTACAGGAACCAAGTCCACTACACCAAGTCCGATCTTCACGAGAGAAGATGTAGTTTCATCGGCGAACAATCTTCATGTTCATCATATCAATTATATGACTCATGCTCTACCTTTCGGTATTCCGTGTTCCGAGACCATGTCTGTACATGCTAGGCTCGTCAAGGTAACCTTAGTTTCTGCATGTGCAAATCTGGCTTGCACCCGTTGTATGCACACGTAGAATCTATCACATCCGATCATCACGAGATGCTTCGAAACGATGAGTCTTAGCAACGGTGCCAACTAAGGGTGAACACTTTATTACTTGATATTTAGTGTGAGGGATCATCTTATAATGCTACCGTCGCGATCTAAGCAATACAAGATGCATAAAGGATCAACATCACAGCCAATTCATAATTAGTGTGATATGATATGGCCTTTTCTTCTTGCGCCTTTGATCTCCATCTCCAAAGCACGAACATGATCTCCATCATCACCAGCATTGCGTCAAGGTCAGTGGCGCCGCTTCATGGTTGTCCATCATCACCAGCAACTATTACAACTACTTGGAATAAAGCTATTACAAGATGAATAGACACGCAGGTCTTAACAGAATTAAAGACAACCATTAGGCTCCTGCCGGTTGCCATATTACAACAAGGATCATTACATACATCAAATACAATCACAATCACATGTTGGCCATATCACATCACAAAACCCCTACAAAAACAAGTTAGACGCCTCTAATTTTCTTTGCATGTTTTACGTGGTTTGGGGCTTTCGCATAAGACCGATCTTACCTACGAACAAGAACCACAACGTTGATACAAGTGTTGTCAAGATGCTCATTGTAAATTGAATCTTAACTATGGTGGGAGAGACAGACACCCGCAAAGCCACTTGTGCAAAGCAAGTTGCACGTCAAGCGTGGAGCAAGTCTCATGTGCGATGACATGTAATATTAGCCCGAGCCGCTTCATCCCACCATGCCGCAAGATGCAAAGTACACGCTAAGACACCGACAACAAAAGCATCAACGCCCACAAAACCATTGTGTTCTACTCGTGCAACAGATCTACGCATAGATACGGCTCTGATACCACTGATGGGTTCATAGCATGGAAAACAAAAAATTTCTACCGCAAGAACGAACAAAACCTAGATCTAATCTAGATAAAAGCCAAGATCTAATCTACTAGACATGAGCAACGAGATAGATAGGAACTAACCCTCGTAGATCTGAAAGTGTTAACGAGATTAGATCTCGTGGTTGATGTAGTCGATCACTTGCCGATCTCAAGATCGTGTGGACGATCCTTCCGGCGTCGCGTTCCAGCAGCGCTTCCGCAGTCGGTCAAGTGGACGATCCTTCCAGCGCCGCGTTTTGGCAGCGCTTCCGCAGTCAGTCACACGTGCGGTGTCGAAGCAGACCTTCCTCTCCCCGTTCCAGCGAGCAGCGGAGGTAGTAGATCTTCTCCACGGAATCCCAGCAGCACGACGGCGTGGTGGTGGTGGTGGAGTAGAGAATTCTGCAGGGCTTCGCCTATGCCTGTGCAGAAGATGGTGGAGGAGAGAGGCGGCAGAGATTGGGTGTTATGGGAGCGGGGAGGAGGGGGCGCCCCTGCCCCTCTATTTAAAGAAGGGAGGCGCCTAGGGAGGGGGAGTCCTTGTAGGACTCCCCTCCCTTGTAGGCCGGCGGATTGGAGGTGGGGGGAGGAGTCCTCCTCCCCCACGACTCCGTATCTTGACCCACCAGGACTCCTTGATCCCTATCTTGATTTTCAAGCAAACTCCAAGATATCTTCTAGAACCTTCCGGAACATTCCGAAACCTTCTAGAATCCTCATACAAACGCTCCGGAACATTTCCTAACTTAGAGAATGATCCCCTATATATGAATCTTATTCTCTGGACCATTCCGGATCTCCTCGTGATGTCTCGGATCCATTTCGAGACTCCAAACAACATTCGGTCTCCAACGCATATTCCATATCTACTTAAAACAACTTCGAATCTTAAGTGTGTCACCCTACGGTTCGTGAATATGCAGACATGATGGAGACATATCTCTTATCAATAACCAGCAGCGGGATCTGGAGATCCATAATGGCTCCCACATACTCAACGACGACTTTGCGATCGATTGAACCACTTACATAGGAAACTAATTCCCTTTGTCTCGCGACACTATACTTATCCGAGGTTTGATCGTCGGCATCTCCATACCTAGTTCTACCTCGGTACTGATAAGTACTCTTTACTCGTTCCGTGATATGTCATCCCTTGTGACCTAGTCACATGCTTGCAAGCTAACTAGATGACATTCCACCGAGAGGGCCCAGAGCATATCTATCCGTCATATGGATGGACATATCCCAATATTGGTTCATGCGCTTCAACACATACTTTCAGAATACCCAATGACACTTTTATAACCACCCAGTTACGAAGCGGCGTTTGATGTCATCAAAGTATCCATCCGGTGATGGTGATTAACATAACCTCATGGTCGAAGGAATAGGTTACTACGTATTTGAAAGCTTACAGCAATACGAACTTAATGACTTGATCTTATGCTACGCTTACTATGGGTGTGCGTCCATCACATCATTCTCCTAATGATATAACCTTGTTATTAATCACATCCTAATGTCCATGATCAGGAAACCATGATCATCAATTAATCAACAAGCTAGTTCAACAAGAGGCTTACTAGGGACTCTCTTATGTTTACAAAACACACAAGTATTAGTGTTTCCTAATAATACAATTATAGCATGTGATGTAAACATTCATCATAAACACAAAGATATAATAATAATCACTTTTATTATTGCCTCTTGGGCATATCTCCAACACCTTTCCCTAATGGGCCTTCTCCCTCCGGAAATTGGCCCATTAAGCCTTTTTGACCTTTTAATTGATTTTCTCTTTATTAAATAATTATGAATAAATGATTAAATCAACATTTAACATTCATTCACATATTATCTAATCTCCGTGGCCAGGGAACACCTTCCACCTCCACTCCAGACATCCTCCAGACTTACCAAAACCCTTCCGGTTTTCTCCCTTCTTTTCTTCGGTGATTCTACCGATCCTATAAATACTCTCTAAGCATCATCAGCCCTACGGTTCGGGAACACTCCAGACATGGTCGGGACACTCCCGCACCAATGATCAACAGAGGGACCTGGATGGCCATGTGACCCCTGTGCGTTCCACGAAGATCTTTCGTCGTTTGAACCGGGACAGTTGTGTCTTATTCCCTTTGTCATTCGATACTTGCATTGCCCGAGATCTGATCATTGACATCACCATGTCGTGTTCAATCTCGTTACTGAACAATGCTACTTAACTCGTTCCAACAAGTGATATCCCCGCGATCTAATCACACGCTGCGCAGCTATTGGATATAACCTCTCTGAGTGGGCCCTTGAGTATCTTCCCGTCACATGGACGGACAAATCCCACTCTTGACATATATTGCCTCTATGGTTTCCTCCGAATAATTGAACACACCTTTATAACCACCGTTTTACCAGATGGCGTTTGATGCTATCTAAGCACTCTCGGGAGACAGTGATTGATATAGCCTCACGATCTAAGGAATAGTCTACGAGGATCCATTTCTAATCATCATAACTTGAACTTCGTGATATGATCGGTTCATGATGTTTAGGTTGGGTATTGGTTCATCATCTCATTCTCAGAATGAGATGACCTCATTGCCAACTGGCATAAATGCCACATGATCAGGAAACTTGATCATCTGTTGAGCAATGAACCAGTGACTAGAGTTTCACTGGGAACCCCTGGTTGTTTGTATATCACACGTGTATTGATGTTTCCACTCAATACAGTTATAGCATGATATAAAACTCAATCATAAACTATATGAAATATGATAATAGTCCTCATTACTATTTGTCTCTAGGGCATATTTCCAACACATATTGATTGTGTGGGCATTAATTCCCTAGTTTCTACCATCCCACGTGTACTTGTTCATATCGTGGCAATGTCGGATGAAGCGGCCCGGACCAACCTTACGCGAGATCTCTTCCAGGACTGACATATGGCTTGTACCATATATGTGGCTAGCGGGTGTATGTCTCTCTGACATTAGTTGATATGAAATTTACAAAGGACGGCCCTAGGAATGGTCTTAAAGAGACAACTAGTCAATCCATGTTATGGTTGGAAGCTCGTAGGTAGAAATGGTTCTCTTGTGAAAGCCTTAACAACCATGTAAAATATGCAAAGATAATGGCAGGGGGCTTCTGATATCTGTAGTCAAGGTAAGTATTTTGAAATGTACTACCGATGGCATGAAGGCACCGTTAACCTGGTGAAATGTCGGCGCAGTCGATGGAGATCAAGGCACAACGACCATAACATATTGCATAAATGATTTACATTTGATGTCCATTGTTTGTGCATCTTATTATGCTAGTATGAGACTATGATAGTACCAGTATAATATGATCCCTCAACATAATTTCAATATGTGTGTTCTCCCCTTAGTGTGCACCACCAAGAAAGTCTGTCATTGTGGAGCAGGCCGTGATGATCGGGTGCAAACACATCGACATTCGCATACAATGGGTGCAAGCCATGTATACACTTCGAATACACTAAAGGTTAACGTTGGCGAGCCTAGCATGTACAGACATGGCCTCAGAACATAGATGACCGAAAGGTTAAGCATGAGTCACATGGTGATGCGATTGATAGTTTTTCTACCCTGAGAGTTGTATCAAAGGCCGTGATGATCGGGGATGATATGGTGTAAAGGGATCGTGTAATCACTAAATAAACGTTGGGGGATGTTCGTTTGAGTGGAAGTTCTGGTAATAAACTCATATTATGAACTAAATAATCTAAGTGTGAATTTGCATAGTTGTTGTAGTTGGCATCCCTCGGTTGTAGTTGAGATAATAGTACTATAGTATTCTAGATACTTACTTTACGGACTAGTACTGTATTGTTTAACTGTCGAATTAAAGATAAAAGCCCTAAAGCGAACTTTCAAGTAAAACTCACTTACTCCATAATGTTTAATAGTGTATTAATCCTAGGGTAATAGATTCTGAAGTTAGTGTATAAATAATCATGCTTGCCTCCATGATACTTGATATTAAAAAGAAAGTTTCTGGTATCAAGATTATTTGGGAGCTAAAAGAATTGTTTCAAAAATCATCATCTGTTAACAGATATTCTGATATCTGAAACACTATTTGGTTGCAACATGATAAAGTATAATTTAGTAAAAATAGATTCTCATACTGGATGAGCATTTGTGAATGATGGTGATGCTAGGTGTACCTATCACCCAATAAGTTTGTGAACTAAAGTTATACAAATGTTCATCTTACTGAACTATATAGTTCATTCGTGAAAATGGTCATAATAGGATGAACACAAGGTAAAATGTTTACTATACTAAAAACCACTAAAATAGAATCCGCAAGAACACAAATCATGTGATGATTGTGATCCACATCAAAGTGTGAGTTTAAGGATATTAGTGTTTGACTAACACACTTGAACCAAGTACCATGTGATTGGTGCCACTGTTGATTGGATGACTCTTCTGAAAGAGAGGTCAACATTGAAAGAGGATCCTTAAATATAATTGGCAGAAGTTAAAGGACTAGATTGTCGAGCTCAGTTATATATAAGACATACATGTTATGAATACATATATTATTTGCTTATTAAAACCTATGTAATTCTTCAGTATTAGATACTGCATTAGTTGGTATGAAGTATCATACAACAACTCAATTTAAAGGAATACAATGGTCCGAACAACTAGCAGAAAAATACAGTAATGATATTCATTGATAAACAAATAAGATGTTATTATGTTTGTCATCTACATCAATAACCAAGACGTTAAGATTTATTCTAGTAATTATTATCTAGTTCCAGTATTGTGAGAACAAACTATTGTTAAAATAATTACTACATTCCATAATTAATGGATGAACCATTATAAATCTTGTTGGTGAAATAATATTCATAAAACTAAATGCTAAAAGCGTCGCAACATTAAATGTGACACCACCATTTAAGTTATATTACGAAAGAAAAACATGAAGAAACTCCATCTTGTTGGAATTTTGTAGTCAATTTGTTTTAGAATGAATTAATGTTTGTAATACTTTCCTATAGATAACTAAAACTATGTTCATGGACCAAAGTTGAATGGACGTGTAACTTAGTGGAAATAATGCACATTGATGTATGACGTTCATTATGTAAAACCGAGTGTGGTGGATTATTCTACTTCATATACTTCCACCGAGGACTTGAATAAATATATGAGTAAATGTGTTTAATGAGGAAAAGTCTAATACATTTGAAACATGCTCAAAGGTTTTAGCGTGAATAAGAAATCATCCAGATTCGCGGAAACAACACCATAAGAGTTATGTCATGTTCATGTTTCTAGAGACTTTGGTAAATTCGTTGTGAATAAAAAAATCATAGTAACAAGAAAATGAAGAGTTTATGATTAGATCATAAAAGAAGAGATTTGAGTTACAAATTTAGCAAACATATGAAATTATTTTATAAAGTTGAGTTTCCCCAAACACCATAGGATTATGGAATGTTTTGAGAATGCAATTGAACCCAGTTTGACTTGGTGAGATCAAATATAAGCTCCCATTATGATTTAAATATTATTCTATATTGACATATCGCTTTTACACTGAAATGAGCAACATCACGATCCGTTGCAATGGAAAGGTGTAAAACCCAGTTTCTCCTTTCTTAAATTTTGGTATACAAGGAATATGTAAAATGTGTTTACAAAACCAAAATCGGGTATGCATGTCTTTGTAGGTTATCATAAAAGTAAATGTTGGTAAATCCTCCACCATAACACTAAAAGACAAAAGTGTTTGTCACTAAAATGGTGAGTTCTTTGAGAAGGAACTTTTCGTGAAAAGTTGAGTGGGAGGAAAATAGAAATTTGGATGTGGTTATTTCGACCTAAGTGACATGATCAGAGTAGAGAAATGCCAGGAAGTGTTCTAGAGGCTGCTACATTTCTCATGGCAACCGTTTTTGCAAATATTGTAGTTTAGAAAATCTAAGTTCCTATTGAACAATGTGGATCGAGCGAGAATCAAATAACAAGATTTGATGAAAAGTGTCATTGTTGGACAATGATATACCGAATACATACAAAGAAGCAATGATGATCCCTGACTCCGTTAAATGGCTAGAGACCATAAGAATTTGTGATAGTATCCATATACAAAAATCAAGTTATGAACTTGGTAGAACCTTAGGAAGGCGTGAAGCTTTTCAAAGCGTAAATGGATCTATAAACAAACAGACATAGATGTTTACATCTACGAAATGTCCGACTTGTCAAAAAGTAGTTTACGACAAAGTTCAAAAGTTTGCTGTGACAAGATTGGATCTTCCACAGTGACATTTAGTCTATACGGATTATTTTAGCAACCACTACATATTGAGATATGGTAGTTGAATAAACAAAAAAAAATTCTTCTAATAGAATGGTAACCTAGGATGTGTACATGACACTGTCCAAAGGGTTTTGTTAATTCGAAGGATGCTAGAATATGCAAATTACAATGGTTGAAATAAGCATTGAGGAGTTGGAATCTTCAACGTAATAAACTATTAAAGAGTTTAAGTTCATCAGAAATGATAAAGATGCTTATGTTTACGAGAAACTAAGTGGGAGCGTTAAGACATATTTCCAATGCTTTATGTGAAAGATATTATGTTGGAAATGATGTATCTTTAATTTTACATGAATTAAGAATTTCATTGAACTTATATTTTGATGAAAGACTTAGGGTAGAACCAGAATATTAGACATCAAAGTCTATACATATAGATTGAAACGCTAATATAGTTATTCCAGAGTACATAGATGAAATAATGAACTAGTTCAATATGGTGGCATATTTGAGTGGGAGCTGTGTGACTCTCCTTGTTAATTATTTGACAAGAAACATTCTTGCCACATGATAGCAAGATCAATTGTATTGACAATTGATAAGTGGAACCTTGTGAATGATTTGGTTAAATCATGAATGCCATGACATGACCATATGTAGATGAGTACTATGCTCTAAGTGTTAGGAGCATACACCAGAATGATTCATCATATGATCATTGTACAATAGTGATGATATTCTTGTATACTTTGGAAGGAACAAGAATATGCAATGTATGCAGAAGTGACGAAATAGTTCAATGTATCGTGTTACATTGATGCAAGTTGTTGTCACATGTACAAATGAAATTTATCTCAATTAGGATATATATTAAGAAATAAGGTGGCCCAGTGAAATGGAAGTAAGTTCCATGATGAATTTGGACTAACTCCAAAGGTGTAACACTTCGACGGGTACTACAACAAACGGCTAAGTATATGTTTTGCTCTAGCAGTAGCATGAAGAGGGCTTTTGTGTCAAATAATTTGTTATCAAACTAGGTGCAGTTCCAAGTAGGCTATACTATGAAGATCTATTGTGTGACAATAGTGTCAACATAGTTCTATAGCTTAAAGAATTGAGGTCTCACTAGAAGACTAAATTATACAATGCCATCTCATTGGAGAATGAGTGATGCGTAGTGATGCATGAACATGCAAATACACGTAGAGCTGAAAGTGTCAGTTTTAGAGATGGGCTTTACCACGAGCAATGCGTGTGGATAACACTGGAATGACATAGGTGTTAAAATGCGTAACTAGATTATTGACTCTAGTGCAAGTGGGAGACTGAAGGAGATATGCTCTATAGGCCAATAATAAAGATGTTTTTATTGACATATCTCATTAGTTCCTAATATTTTTGTATCATGCTATAACTGTATTAAGTGGAAACATTAATACATGAGTGGTATATAAACAAACCAGGTCCCTAGTATCCTTTAGACTAGTTCATCGGGTAGCTGATGATCGAGGTTTCTTTATGATGGACTTTACCACGTCAATTGACAACGAGGTCACTTATGAAGTGATGGACAACACCCAACCCTAGTATTGCTATGTTATCGAGTCACAAAGTTCAACATTGTGGTATCTAGCAAAGTGTAGTGATTTAGTCCTTCGACCGTGAGATCATATTTATCACTGTCTCCCGAGGCTGCTTTGATCACATCAATCGTCATGCCCGTAACTGGGTGACCATAAAGGTGTGTGTCAGGTATTCTAGAGGAACTTTTGAGGCCTATGTATCATGTCTGGGATTTTTCCCATCTGAGTGACGAATAGATACCCTAGGCCCACCCGGTAAGATTACATCTACAAGTTTGCAAACGTGTGACTAGGTCACAAGGATGTAAATATCACGGGAAAAGTAAATGTGTTTGTCGGTAACAAGATCGAACTAGGTATGTCGATACTGAAGATTAGATCTTGGACAAACTAGGTATCGTAGAGCAATGGGAATGAGACTCGACGTTCAAGGTTCAAGCGATCAGTTAATCGGGGAATGCATGGGGGCCATTATGTGTTTCCAGATACCTCTATTGGTCATTGATCGGAAAGTGTGTCAATCATGTCTGTGTATTCCCGAGCCGTAGGGTGTCACACTTAAGGGTAGAGACGCGTAGGGATTGATTCGAGATCGTAGGAGAAAAGAGAGAAAACTCCAGAATTGTTCCGGGGAGATACCGAAAGTGTTTCTAGGATATCCGATGATGATCGGAAGTGTCCGAAAGGTGTTTTAGAATGATATGTATTAATAATATGTATTTAATATTATTTAAATTGGATTTTGGGAGCATCCCACCTAATCGGGCCTCACTAGAGGAGGCCCAAGAGGGGGCGGCAACCCTAGGGAAGGCCAGATGAGCCGTCGGCCCTAATAGGCCCTCCCACCATGTGGGGACCATGTAGGGGGCTGGCCGACCGCCTTCTCTCACCTCCTCCCTTTGATTAGTCCCACCCCAGGACTTTGAGGGAGGTCGTCCAATGCAACCATATAGCGACGGACGTGCTTGTCCTCCTCGCTGACACGACCTTGTACCACCTCCTCGGGGCTGGCTCCCTCTGCACCAATAGTGGACCACGCGACGGCCACCAAAGAATCTCCGGGTCGATAACGAGACCCGGATTCCTAACCAAGCTACACGTCCCGAAAGGTAGTACCTCCCTTCGACCTATATAAAGATGGGCACCCCTCTCCCAAATCCATCCCATCAATTGACTACTGCCTTTCTCTCTCCCTCTCCCTCATGTGTGGTTCCCAAGATAGGAATTGCATATGGGGATTTGGGTTTCTCCACCATAAGCACGACTTCGTGCTATTAGACTCGGTCCTGATCAATCTTCTTCCGCTGCTTTGCTGGACTGGAGTCTCGAAGATGTCCCTACACCGTATGTGTGTAAGGCCACGAGGCATCACCACTTGTGGTGCTTTTGCTTGGAGCTTGGAGCTTGGACATTGACATGTCCATGAGGTCAGATACATCGTACAAAGAGAAAGAGGTGACTTTAGAGGAGCTCCATGACCTTGAGATTGACTATGAGTACGACTACATCATCCATGTTCCCCTCGAAACGTTAACACCACTTTCGGTCTTCAAAGGTATGAACACCGAATCCCCTCTCGTTACTTTACATATGCATAGGTGTGTTCACCATATAATTTTTTTGTTTTCTGCCGCGGAACCCTTCAGGCTATGCATGCCGGCCTAGGATGCTACCACCCTTCAGGAAAACAAGGTACCATCTGAATGAGTTTTCTCCAAGAAACAGACCGCAAGATCCTATGGAATTGTTCAATCTGAGACACTCTAGGCTTAGAGTCACCATTGAACAGGAATTTTATGCATTGGGAAATATATTTAAGGTCCTTGACTAGAAACCATTCCACACTTTCAAGACTCAAGTAAAGTTGGTGCTTGCTTGTTGCATTCTTCACAACTGGATCTTAGGTTGGGGTCTTGATGATTTTTTCCCTAGAGGAGGTAGCTATTCACCCTGATAAAGTTGAAATTGGACATGACATGGAGGTAAATTACAATGAAGCTTGTAAGAACAAGAAGATGGAGTGGGCGCATGCAATGTAGCAAGATAGACCTAACACAAGTTTGTGAGAATAAGAAGAGAAATAAGAAGAAGATGATGAAGATACATTTTCCCTTCCATCACCACTCGTCTATAATGATAAAATGTTATTTCATTCATCATTAGGATGCACTGATGAATAACCATTTGTAATATCTAGGACTAGAGTATATTTTTAAGTATGTACTAATAAAATTCTACTTCATTAGTTGATGTGTTACATGGAGGTGTTCAATGAGAAGGTCACCATCTTAGAGAAGAGGTGACCGCAATATTAGCCTACATACAACCAAACATAGGATGTTGCTTTGAAACAGACATTAGCAATGGTATACAGGCAACCAATCATCCGGTTCAATTTTGGGCCTAGGGGTGCAATACATCCTACCAAACAAAGAAGATATCATGGCCCAAAGGTTGTTTTTACCTAGGCATGCCCCCGGTGCTTGGCCAACATGAGCTCCAAATTTGAGATGGGTACTAAACACGCCCTTGGTGATCCAGCGGCTTGTATCGAAGCCAATACCACACGAACCTCTAAGTCCTGATGTGGATACTGGTTAAAACATCTCTATTTGTCTATCAGCTGACCAGTCTATCCATTAGTTAGTTCAATGAAACTATGGCATCTTCCCTGCAGTGCATTTGCACACATACGTGTGCTTCCTACTTTGCGAGTGTTCCCCATGATTGTTGATCCTCTTCACTCACCGGCTCGCCAAATGCAGATTCTCCTCATGTCGGCACTACTACAAAAATTCTCTCGTGTGTTGGTCGCATGCCACGTCTGTTGGTATTTCTTCGTGTGCCGGGTATTGGGCCAATGCCACTCCTCACCCATGGAGCGATGTTATTGTTGCCGCTTTTACCTAGGTTGGCTGCTACCTCCCTCATCACACTCGATGAATCCAGGCGAGCTCTACCCCTCCCCTCGTGCGTCTCCATCATGCTACCTCTGAATCAGGGTCGATCTTGCCATGGTCAACACCCTGGAAAACCTCCGAGTGTGGAAACAACATTGGGAGCACTCATAAGGATCTGGTCCTTGGGAACATGAGATAGAAGTGGGATGGTATGGAGAGAACTCAATATAGCTCCAACGAGCCTCTGGCTTGCGGGGTTCATGCCTTATGAGGTTGAATCGGCAAACTTTTTAAGCCTCAGTTACTGATGCCAGAGGTCGGTGGAGCCAATTTTTATGTTACATACAACGTTTTGATATGGTGGAAGCACACATGACATTTGCTACATGCATATTGTCGTCATGTTGCAATGGAGTTCTGGGTGTGTGGTACAAAGGAATTTTCCAATGTTGCAAACGTACTTCAAAATGTGGTATGTTGAATGTGTTTTTCTGTTTTGTTACAAGCGAACCAAACGAGGATTTGTTGCCAACATTATTGCCTTTTGCTACATGAGTGTGTTCAAAATGTCACAAACAATGGCACACTTTTTTATGATTTGATGCAAATAAATCCAATATGTTGGATCCATTGTTGCTTTTTCCTACATTGGTGTCTCCAAAATGTTATAATTCCTTTTGCTACTCATGGGATAATGTTGCAAAACGATGTCGTATTTCTGAAAATGCTACATACATAGAAATAATGTTACGCTCGGGGGAAATTTTGCAGCGGTGAATACTTTTTGCAACAATGATCACATGGTCCAAAAATGCATGAGCATTCAAACCTGCTGATGCATTAGCCGATTGATGCCTAGCACTTGCCATTTTCTTCTCGCGAGAGGGCCAAATCTTCATAGTTAGTGGGTTAGGTCTAAGTACACCGCTCCACGGCATAAGTTATTGATATAGCAAAGCTCTTTGCCATGATGAGTTTCTACGAAAAATTTGGTATCTCGTATACTTCTTAATGACGATATCACTGTTGTTCTTTTACTGCCTCGTCACTCTCTTCTAGTATTCCTAATAATGTCAGCTAAAACATAAGTAAGGGGTGAAAATAGTTTCTTATGCTAGAAAAATGAAGATCGTCAGGGAATACACCATGTTTTATGTATGCATGATCAACATTTTATATGTATCAAAAGTACCAAAACACCTCTAATAACAATTGAGAACAAACAATAAATGTAGAATTGAGATATGTTCAGATATATTCCACTTTGTACCCACCAAGACCCACTTCAATGATTTTGTTTCATACATACCCCATATAACAAACTTATTAACACAAAGTACAACCCCCCCCCTCCCCCCCCTCCCAATTAGTAATTTGCCTGAACCGACAAAATGGACCTATATATTGGTTACCAGGAGTAAGCCTGCTTATCAATCAATTCAAAACATGTCATTTTCTGATTCATGTCTCTGTAGCCAATATTTAACCATTTACACACATGTGATTGGTTGCTCAAAGCCTCCTACTCCTACCTAGCCTAGATGACAAATCATGCATAACGTGTTTACATAAGTGTTTAGACGTTTTACAAACCTTGACTGTAGGGTACACACTATTCCTAGAGTGGGGGCGTGATCTCGCAATTGGTGTAAGTACGGGCGGTGGGCCTTTAATTACACATGCGATGGCAGCTGTCAAATTAGGAGGAGATTAGTACTCTCTTTGTCCCAAATTACTCGATCTGTATTCTAAGGTTTGGTCAAAATCAAACATATTAAAACTTGTCTAAGCATATTTTAAAATACCAACATTTATAAAATCAATTGCGTACAATATAAAAGTATGTTTTATGTGAGTCTAATTATATTTATTACATATTTTAGATGTTGATTTTTTTTTTGATAGACACAGTCAAAGTTTATAAAGTTTGACTATGACTGAACCCAGAACGTAGAATAAATTAAGACGAGAGGGAGTATGGGGCCAATGCAAGATGGGTACTTGACCATATTTCGTTTTTAGAGTAGCTCGTTTTGCGTTGTCACAGGTCACAATCTCACTAGCGCTCACACCGCTCTCATCGAGCATCACATAGTAGGACAAATGTAGTTTTACCAATGGTTGTAACTTCACTAGTAGTAGGGATGTAATCGATGACCTGTCGAAGTTGCACCTTTTTCTAGTGTATTATTCGGATAATTAGATGTCATAGCTGCCCTTGGAGCTATTTTTTTTAAAAGAGTAAATTCCACTTTTTACCCTCTATTTTGACATTTTTGACAAAAAATACCTCATTTAACAGAAATTCTCCCGCTTTACCCCATTTAGTGAAATTTGTGCCACTTTTTACCCTATTTAAACTAATACATGCTCTGTTAAGTGGAATCTAATTAATCTTCATGTCCACATTTCACGAATTGTTCTGGACTATTTTTCTTACCAGCGGTCATCTCCTCGTATTCCTAGCAGCAAACCAGCGGTGGCGCCACCGTCGCGTGCACCGCACTCCCGGCGGTGGCCTGGCATGTGTATTTGTATACGGATCTGCTAAAACACTTGAGGAAGCTAGCATATGCAGTGCGTACTAGACTTCTAGTACTAGTAAAAGAACACCAATTGTCTAGATGTGGAGTATAACAATTGTATGCGCTGACGTTCTGGCCGTTGTTGACACAAGTGATAGCGGCCGGGGACGAGCTAGTCGCGCACACACCTCTGTATTCATCAATGGACAGGGGCATAAATCATGTTAGTGTGGTGGTGGGGCTACCGAGAGGAGAGGATATTGATAAGGGATACAACTACGACACCCGCGGGAGAGGAAATTATGATGTCGTGGCAAAGAATAGTGCAGGCGAGAGGGAGCATATACGATATATTATGGTAAAAAATTAAATAGGGTAAAAAGTGGCACATGTTTAACTAAATTGGACACACACGGAGAGTTTCTGTTCAATGGGGTAATTACGGTCAACAATGTCGAATTTGAATTAGGAGGTAAAAAATAGAATTTACTCTTTTTAAAATAATACATTTTTTAAATAAATTCCACGAATAATTAGATGTCATAGCTGCCCTTCGAGCTAGTCGGTGTATTATTCGGATAATTAGATGCCATATAGTTCAAACTCCGAGACCGCACTAGTTTTCGGAATTACTAATTTCATATATTATTTATAAAATTGATTTAAAAAATGGATTATTTAAAAAAAATTAGCGCCCTTCCAACTTCTGTGGGATTGTTCGAACAAAAAGGGGATCAGGATGTGAAAATAATGAACCATGCATGATCTGACTGGACTGCACGCAGGAAGGCTAGGTGCTGCAGGCTTTAGGTTACGAGGATGGCCCCCAGGCTATCACGTCATTAGCAAAGCTCGACTGGTCACAATAATGCTGGCGATCAGGCCAACTTAACCAGCTGCGTATTGGCTAGCTAGCTCGATGGACATCTGCCGCTGGCTCTGTCGCCTTTAATTCTGACTTGCTAGCTCGAGCCCATACTACCATACAGTGTCCAGGCAGTACGTGTGGTCCCTCACTCCCTCGGGGCCTCGATCCGCCTCCGGCTCCGCCCACGGCCATGAATGATTTAGCGGGATGTCGGGCAGCTCGAGCGACAAGGCCACGATGACTGGACCAGAGAGAACCAGCTCCCTATGTCTCTCGGTCTCGAACGAATGAACGGTGAAGGTACGGTGATTTTGTTGGCAAACAGCCGAGAGCAGTGCGCATGAGATATGGACATCGCGTGTGCGACGGTGCGATCGATGTATGATTTCTCGACGGTACTATCTGCTCCCTCCCATAATGTAAGTTGTTTTAGTTTTATAAATGAGTGTATCTAAACCTCTTACTCTTTTAGTGTGTAGGTTTCCCGAACCTATATACTAAAAGAATTCTAAATACACTCCTTTGATAAAGCTAAAACATCTTACATAGATCGTGCCTAGATGACTTTGAAGAATCGTGACACCCATCGGATCTTCAGGTAAAGCGTTTGTTTCTAAATATTCTATTAATTATATTCCTAATGAGGTTGCGATAGATAGGGCATCACATCTAGGTGTTTCTCTTGGTTGCTCCTCTAGTGAAATTAATAATTCAGTCAAACACATTTAGAAACTTGATCTTCACCGAACTCTGGTCAAGCTAAAAAGAAATAAAGACAAAATAAAGAGTAGCGGCACGTCTAGCACTTATTTCGTGGTGAAGAAAGCTACTGAACTAAGCATGGATCTTAAGAAGGAAGAGCAACAAGGCTCGGAGGGTCATAAGGACCCTAGTCCTATGGTACTTAAACATAAAAGAGCATATAGAAAAAGAGTAATGGAAGGTTCAGTAGTAAGGCAAAGTGTTCGCCTAAGTAATAAAAGAAAATCATCATGAAAGGTTCGTTTTGGAATAGTGACGGTATCATGGATCCAGCCAAGCATTCGATTGTACATGAAACAATTAGAGAACATAAACTAGACTTCTTTTTGCAATCCTTGAAACATGAAGAGACAACATTTCAGCACCATTCTTAAGAAAATTGTCAGGTGGTGTGGATTATGTTGGTATTGTCTCCCACCCAAAGGCAGGTCGGGGGACATTTTAGTAGGTTTAAATTCTCAAACTTTAAAAGTAAAAAAACATTGTTATCGGGAAACGTGTGTCAAATTCCACTTAACCTCTAAAACTGATAATTTCGAATGGTCTTTGATTGCTGTCTATGGAGCAGCTCAAGATGCTCAGAAAGGAGAGTTCTTGGTAGAGCTGGTCCGTTTCTGCGAGGATGATTCATTGCCTTTGTTAGTCGGAGGAGACTTTAATATTATTAGAAGGCAAGAAGAAAAGAATAATGATAACTTCAACGCGAGGTGACCCTTCATCTTTAACGCAATCATTGAAAGCCTTGACCTCAGAGAATTAGCTCTCTCCAGAAGTCAATTTACTTGAACTAACAAAAAAAAGTCCCACATTCGAAAAGCTATACAGGGCGCTAGCTAGCTTATCTTGGGAGTAGAAATTCCCGTTAGTTAGTGTGAGGGCGTTAACAAGAACAAGCTCTGATCACACATCCCTTCTTATTGACTCTGCTGAACAAGCTCATCGAGGAAATAAGTCACTGTTTTCTTTTGTGTTGGCATGGCTATGTCATGAGGGATTTTATGAGATGATGGCCCGAGAGTGGGCTGCAGTATATCATGGTAAGAACCCCATGGAGGTCTGGCAGAAAAAGATCCGCCATCTCCGTAACTTTCTCCGAGGTTGGGCAAGAAACCTTAGTAGTGTTTACAAAAATGAAAAAAGAGACTTTTAAGCATCATTGACTCGCTGGATATTAAACCAGAATCTATCCCTCTTAATTCATCCGAGAGGGATGAACTGAGAAAGGCAAATGACACATTAGTGAAACTTAGACGGGACGAAGAAACAAAATGGGCACAACATGCACAAATGAAGTTCGTTCAAGAAGGTAGAAATAATACTAAATATTTCTATCTAATTGCAAATGGTAAACACGTAAGGAAAAAGATTTTACAACTAGAACAAGACGAAGGAAAAATTAAAGGCCAAGATAACATTAAATCTTACATCTTGGAGTTCTATAGAAAAATGTTTGGGCTGCCGGACACAAATACCTTCTCTTTAGTTGAATCAGGGAATGAAGATATGCCGCAATTTTCCCAAGAGAAAAACAATATTCTTACTGCCGACTTTGCAGAAAACGAGGTGTATGATGCTATTATGCAAATGAAAAAAAATAAAGCTCCAGGGCTAAATGGATTTCCCGCAGAATTCTACCAAACATTTTGGGACATCATTAAACACGACTTGATGAAACTTTTTGAGAAATTTCAACAAGGGGAACTACCTCTATTCCGACTAAATTATGGCACCATAATACTTCTACCTAAAAAGGAGAATGCAGTCCAAATTCAGCAATACTGACCTATTTGTCTGCTTAATGTAAGCTTCGAATTTTTTACGAAGATGGGAACGAATAGTCACCACGATAGCACAACAATTCATTAGACCTACTCAAACGGCTTTCATGCCAGGGAGACACATCCTATAAGGAGTACTGATTCTCCACTAGACGATTCATGAACTTCATAGGAAAAAAGGATGGGATATTATTAAAAGTTAATTTCGAAAAGGCATATGAGAAAAGTCAAATGACCTTTCCTGTAGCAAGTTATGCGTATGAAGGGGCTTGACCATAAATGGTGTCATTGGATAGAAAAATTTATTAGTCATGGTAATGTTAGCATTAAAGTTAATGATGACACATGCCATTATTTTAGGACGTTCAAAGGGCTAAGACCAGGAAATCCACTATATCCTATGCTTTTCAATCTTGTGGCTGATATGTTAGCAATTCTGATGGCTAGAGCGAAAGAGGACGGCCAAGTCGATGGTCTCATACCTCATTTAGTAGAGGGTGGGATATCTATCTTATAGTACGCCGATGACACTATTATTTTTATGGAACATAATTTGGAAAACGCTATAAACATGAAGCTGGTTCTGTGCATTTTTGAGCAAGTCTCTCCAACCTATCCTTAAGCTCCTGCACGCAGATCACCAATCTAGCACACCGCTCCCTCATCATTTCCAGGTGATCTCTTGCCTGATCGCGTAATTTCTTGATTGTAGGTTCCATATGTTGGTCGTACGCGGCCTTCATGTCTCGCTCGCTATCTTTTATCTTGCCACACTAGAGTTCATGCAACACTTGCTGGAGGTGTAGTGCGTGCTCTGGCTCAGCCCAAACAAACCAACGACATGAAAATTGATGTCACGACAACACATGAGAAACTTGCACCCGGTGTGCTCTACGAACTCCTTATCATAGGCCACGAATAGTAATGCTATGCGGTTTCCTAGGCATTGATAGTAGATGAACCGATCGTGTTCCCCGTCCCGCTCTGTGTCATGGGAATGCTGTGGTACTCCAAGAACACTGAACTTGAAAAAAATAGCAATGCTAGGATGTGAGGTCTAAAAATTAAGAAATTATTTAGGGAAAACAGTTACAGAAAAACCCCAAAATGTGAAATCTAGCGCCAATGAAATCGAAAAAGAAACAACTGCACATACGAGCATTGCTATACTAAAGGAAGTATAGAGCTCATCACTCGGCCTCCTAGATCCTCGTCTGATTCCTGTCGCCGTCGTAGCCCTGGCCCGCGGATGTTTTGTGGAGAGATAAAAACTAGAGGTTGAAAAAGACGAAGTGGGAGGTGCGGGCGAAAGTACGGTCGTGGGGGATGGGGTTGGGGTTTCATTTTCATATTCTAAATGGAACGGCTCAATTTTGGTGGGACTCACCGGTCAGTGAGAGAAGGTTGACAAGTCACACATGCTGGATCCGCAGTCAACGTCTAGTCTTTTTCACAGTGGATGACAGCTCCAATTCTTAAACCGATGCATATATGAACGTCGGTACTGCTGGACAGCTAGCGCGGTGTAATTTAACATCGAGAATAAACATGTCACGTCATATAATATCCACCGCCCTAGTAATATTCGCGAATTCTCTCTATATTTTCCACTGTACTTTTTAGTCGGAGTGATAAACCTAGTCAAGTCTTACACAATTTATTCTCGCAGTCATCATGCGCAAACATGTTGTCACATCCCAATTTTTAGAATTGGTACTGTATATCAATCATGCCATTGCATCATGCAAAAAATGAGTTTTGAAAAGCTTTTTCTCAAAAAAACCTTGCAAGTACATGTTCTTGATTTATAGAAATTGCAAGGATTTTAATCCCCTTTGATTTTGAATATGTCTAGTACACCTCTTGAATGCCTAGAAATGATGGGGATATGTGTTTCGACTGAACCAAGGCCCCTGCGAGTGGGCCTGCAGGACGACGACTGGACTGCGACTAAGAAGAAGCCTGGCGAATAGAAGCTGGACGCCCAGAAGCATAGTTAGGCCTAGTTGGATTAGGTCAAATTCTCCGAGTCCTTAACTGATTCGGTTGTATATCTGTAAACCCTAGCGAGGTACTCCCTATATAAACCCCCCTAGGGTACCCTCTGTATTTACGTTCCATCTTACACCCCATCAACTCGCCACCTAGCCGCCGAGCTCGCCACCCTTGTACTCACTCGATAATACAATCTAGCAGGAGTAGGTCTTTACCCTATGGGGGGCGAACCTGGGTAAATCCCTGTGTCCTCGCCCTCATCTCGCTCCGCAGATGGCTGGCCGCTCTTGCCCCAAATCCTTCCAATCGCTACCCCTGGTAGCGACTACCGTGGTCATTCCCACGATAGTGGCGCCCACCGTGGGGCATGGCCGGTTCGGCCTGAGTTCTACGGTGAGACCTTATTCGCCAATCAATCGGCCAATCACCACTGGCCGTATGATTGCCAGCGACGGGATCCTCTAGATCCTACCCAGCAGCTACATCCCGGCATCGCGCCCGATCACGCACAGCACAGTGATGCCAGTCGGCACCATCAACCTATTTATCGGCTTCACGGACGCAGTCGACCTAGCGGAGACGACGATCATCGGCGGGTCACCGCCACGCCACGATCTACTCTCGGAAAGCCAGATCCTCTCCATCAGCCGCCTCGCCTCCGAGTACGACTCAGCCGCCAGCAACGCGGTCGGGACCGACACCGCCACAAATGAGGAGGTCCTCCATGACGACGCCGATTCGACGACCCCTGCCTCGGTTGCCGGATCCATCACCGCCGCGTCACATGAGGACTCCATCACGCGAGTCTCCGAAGTTGAGGACTTCGAGGACCCCTCCATCCTCGGGATCTTCGACTCCGACTTCGGGTTGGAGTCACCTGACGACTTCCGTGCCAGAACCAATCGCTTCAACACGATCTACATGGCGGGCAGCACGAGCGCCCCACCAGATCCCTTCTCCATGCCGATCCCACCAACCACAATGGTGACGGAGGTTGAAGAACACTGCCTGCGACTGGAGGCAGCAACACGTGCGGAGCAGGCCGAGCGCGAGAAGTTCTGCCTCGAGCGAGAAATGGTGCAGGAGCTATCGCTATACCACCAACGCCGCATCAGGACCCGCCTGAACTCCAACGTCCAGGGCCGTGTCCTGAACTTCAATGACGAGAACGACCCCGCCCGCGTGGCTGAGCGTGAGGTCTGCGACAACGCACCGCCTGGCGGCAGCAACCGCCCACCACCTGGGGCACCTGCGACTGGAGCTCCATAGCCACCCCTGGGCCGCACACCTCCTTCAGACCAGCCAAGGATCATCATCTCACCACAAGCACGCGACGCCAACGGGCTTCCACTGTACTCCACCCCGATGGACAATGTCATCATGGGGCACGCCGCAGTCGCCAATCTCACCATCACGGGAGAGGGCGTGCTGCAGATCCAGTACGCCCAGGCCCTACTCGCCAGGGCCATCGAGTAGCAAGCTGCAGGAGTCGACCCGCGGGGATGGATGTAATCCCGCTCATCGGGGAGCAGGGCGGCCTCAACCGGCCGTCCAACGGTTGCCAACACCCTGATCTTCCCACCGTCTGAGCCCGTGCAACTCCAACCACGGGCCACGAATCCTGCACTCTCCACCAATGAGCCATGACCTGCGAACAACACGGTCGCCGCCAATGGACAGCCAATCGACGTGCGGACCAACATCGTCAACAATCAGGCTTGGCAAGCTCTCTAGCCACACGATCCGAGGCAAACCCTCACCTACCACGGCGAGCAGGAGCCAAGGGGCTCAATCAACCGAGTCGGCCTGCAATGCTACAGACCAATGATCCAAGGCAAAAAGTACCCGACAAACTTCAAGGCGCCGAAGGAGATTGTGAAGTATGACCCGACGTATGACCCAGCTGTGTGGCTTGACACATACCTCATGGCGATGGGGATCGCCGGACACACCGACCTACTCACCGCTTGCTACCTCCCCCTGATGATGGAGGGAGCGACCCAACAATGGATCAACACCCTCCCTGCGGATAGCATCGACTCGTGTGACATGCGAGAGGCCTTTGTCAGGCACTTAGAGGGTTCCTACACCCGCGCTACCACCATCGAGGACCTAGAGTGCTGCATCTAGGGACACTGCGAGTCGACCCGCCACTGGGTCCAGCGGTGGTAGGACCTATGGATCAACACCTCCAGCATCCACCCGGACACGACGATCCACTACTTCAACAACACGTGCCAGTACAAACCTCTGGTCGCCAAGATCAAGAGGGTCTATCTGACGCTCGACAACATCCTCGACCTCCTCGAGATCGCCAAGCGCTATGTGGAGGAGGACGCCAACCAAGACTCCGATGACGAGGCGAGGGGTAGACGCCGCACCAGCGACAATGACAATGGGAGACAACGTGAGATGTGCTATAGCAACACTCGTATCACCGGCAAGAGCCGCGGTGACGTGCAAGTTGACTTTGTCGCCAACGCCGGCTATGGGCAGCGCGACCCGAAGAAGTGCCGCCGTGACGAAGGGAATTACCGCGATAGTGGGAACTACCACGCAAACAACACGGCGAGGCCGAAATTCGACCCTGTCGTCCTACTCAACCAGCCCTGTGTATACCACAGCAGGGAGGGGAAGCCCGCCACCCACACCACCACTGACTGTCACTCTCTCAAAGAGATCGAAAAGGCAAGACGAGCAAGGGAGGGCAACAACAATGACTGCCCTCGGGACAACGGAAACAACGACGGCTTCGGCCATGCAGATGGCTCGCTGCACACGTTCACCGGGCTCGGCACCTAGCGCGAGAAGACGGTGCTTGCTCGCGTAGTCGCCATAAATGCGGTGACCCAAGTCCACATCCCCTGCTTCCTCAACTGGTCCGAGCAGAGCATCACTTGGAGTCGTGAGGACCATGCGCCACCGATCGAGTACCCCAGGCGAGTCGCCCTAGTGGTCAAGCCCAAAGTGGCTGACTACTGGCTCCCAAAGACCCTGATGGACGGGGGAAGCTCCATCAACATCCTATACCTGGACACCTTTAAGAGGGCCTTGTTGGTTTGCGACCTGAAAGTTTCCAGGCGAGTGTATCCCGGTACCCGAGTTGGCTTCAATCTCACGGAGGGGACGTAGTAGAATCGCCAATTATCCAGAAGGACCAAATGGGGGTGAATACACATCTAACAGCCAAACGGTCGTTTGAACCAGACGAAAAACGTTTGAACTCAAATACCGCCGTTAGGTCAACTCTTCTTGGCCCGCCCTGTCAGTATTCCCCGTTATCTTTCGCGGTCGTGGACTAGTTTACCCCTGCATGGACCAAATCTATTTCTTTGCTCTGCTCTACTCTTCTCCCCTGCTCCCCTCCCTATAACATTTGCTCAACTTCGGCTGCTCGCCTCAGATCGGAGCTCGCACTTGGTCTAATTTACGTCCCCGCCAAGTCCGGTCAAACTACCACGCCCCTAATCGAAGCTCGTAGCCGTCACTGTCACATCATCCGCCGTATCGGAGCTTCGTGTCCCCGGACTAATATCTCGCCTCTGGCTAGTCCTTCTCGCATGGCGGAGCGCGTCCTGTCGGGCGATCCTGGCCGGCGACCGGCTTCGGGTAGTTGTGTGCTGCCATGCACCCCAGGCATGGTAGCGCTGGCACAGTAGTTCGACGACCATGCTCTCATGGCCACCAGGATGGGTGTCCATCCCGCTATGTCGTCTGCAGAGTTACTGTCAGCTTTCAGGTCTCGTTTTGGGATCAGACGAAATGAGGTCAAGATTGAGGTATGCGCGCTGCCATTCGATTTTTTTGTCTGGTTCGAGCACAACTCAGACACCCAGCGCATTCTGCATTCTACCCGTTCTTTCGAGTGACGTGGGGAGAAAATGAGCTTCATGCGTTGGCATCGTGCCTATGGGTGGGACGATCACTTGGGGCAGCTTCGTTTCTTCTCCAAACTCAGCTTTGACGGCCTTCCATTGGATGCTTGGAAGCCGTAGGCCCTCAAGTAGATCGTCGGTAGCCTTGGCGATGAGCTGGTGGAGATCGTGCCATTGAGCGACAGATGGGTCATCGAGGTAAAGGCGTGGCTAAAAGATTCTGACGTCATTCCTAAGATGTACGAGGTGCAGATTCCAAGCAGGACAGGGCGATAGCTTTGCTAGAAGCACCCGGTCATCATCTACCTAGAGGAGGTTCTGGAATCGGTACATGGCATTCAGGACCCCAAAGAGGTGGCTAGAAAGCGTCCTCGTCACCTGCAGTGTTGGCCTGGAAGGATCGATGGCACAGAACCACCACCGTTTCGCGATGGCGCACGCAGTTTCGGTGGGGGAACTGGGCTTGGACAAGCTAGTGGTTCTGATTTCCCTCGAGTGAAGATAAAGCTCTCGTGAATTGCTGTAGTATGTTTAGCTAATGAATTTTTAGTATGGAGAGCGTAGCAGGAAGTTAGCATCGACTAAAAATGTGTAATAGTTTGAATTGATGTAGTATGTTTGGGTAATGAATTTGAAGTATGTGTGTCTAATGCATCTGTGTTGAACACCGTGCTTTATAATTTCTGTGAATAACCAAGGACAACCTCATGAAAAGAGGGTGGACTGGCAATGAGCAATGTCAATTTTGTGGATGCCATGAAAATGTAGTCCATCTCCTCTTCAAGTACAAGGTAGCTAGATTATTGTGCCAAATGATGAGCGATCCGGAAGAGAATAAATGATTCTTGTTTCAAACAAAGATTACCTGATGATCCTTATAACACTATCTACTGGTTTTGTAACACGTTGAACTACAGGACCATTTTGCAGACAACACAAGACAAATGAAAAATGGTTTATAGCACGGACAACAGACGCCAAATCTGTACATAAACTGTCGTTTGAATTTTATCTATCTAGGATAAAAATGACAGTTAAATGGATTTAACCACGAGCAGTAATTGAAGGAAATAGATACTTGATAGTATTTTTTTACAACACTAGTACTTCCATACAAAAGGGTCTTATATCTGCACAAAAGTGGGCTAAACTTCCTACTAGTTTATAGAACAATGCATCAACATTTCATCTACAAAAGCCATTCTCGTCTGAACTTAACTATTCTACATTGAAGCAACTGCAGATCTCCACCAGAAAAGTTGGCTGGCCAATTGCCTTGAGAGGACGTAAGTTCTTTGATCATTTAACCCAAACTGACCTATTGCCTTCCCGCCAAACTATAAGAAATCTGCATCGTTCATGCACGACCGCTTTGCGTGCACCAGCCCAGTTCAGTAGGACCATCCGCGCCACCGCAAAGATTTCTTCAAAACTGAAATTCGGCATCTTCTTTTTGGAACCATAGGTCTGTGTGAACTGGAACCTGAATTCCGGCGCTGAGCTGATGCCCGCCGCCGGCTCCAGCTGTCAAACAATCCAACATGTTGAGTGTAGATGCTTGGTCGCTATGGCGGTACGGCCTCCGACGGTGCGTTGGATGGAGTGTCTTTCCCACTGACGGCGTGTTCCTAGCCTCCCCCACTCCAGTAAGGTAGCCCGCGCTGAAGCATGGATGCGAGAGTTCCTAGACCTTGGTGCTGCCCTGTTCGAGGGTGTGTACCCTCGGCAACATGCTCTCATGAACGATTTGATATGGACCTTGTTCCTCCTGCCTAGAGCATGCTGTAATGTTGCCGCGTGATTCCTCCATAGAGCTCTCATGGCCCTGGTCACCACATGCGGCGCCGACGATGCCGGCGCCGCTGTCATAGCCGATTCAACACATTCGGCGAAATCATCTGCCTGGAAGGGAAATGGGAGACCGGCCTTGAAGTAGAGCTTCATGTCCTGCCTTAGAGGGGATAAATACCCCAGTTTCGGTGGCTTTCGTGGTGGCGGTGGCGGCTGCTTAGGCGGGGCCATGTTACCCTAGGTGGTGCAACATGGCGGAGCTGCGCAAGGTGAACTGTGGTTTGACGGAGAAGGGGAGTGACAAACTGACAATAGGTTTGGACTACGGGCACACATGAAAATAATCATCTCCCATTTCCTAAGAGGGTAATAATTCGACACTCGTTGCATTAACCACTCAATCTTTGTTTCCCTTCTCAACATAAGAGTGCGAACGTATTAAAAAGATCGGTCGTGGCTATCCACCTCATCGGGCAATGTACCAGGACAGGTAGGAGACCGGGTTCCATTTTAGAAATGTTGACGATTGTGCCCTTATATTTATATGATATTATTTCTATTCCACTATGTACCGTCGAATTGTAGTAACGCCATCAGAAATAGGGGATGACGACGTGGCATGTTTTCTTTTTTTAAAGGGCATCAGAAATAGGGGATGATGACATGGCATGTTTTCTGACTGGCAGACCCGCCTCCTCCACCTTCGACGGTGCGCATCCCAGGTTCAAGGACTAGTGCCGCCCACCAACACATTATTGTGAAATTTTCCATGTTTTGTCGCAACCAGCTCCGCTCCGTTCCTCTGCTCCTGCCACTGCCACTCCGTTCAGTCGTGCACCGCTCTCGTCTTCCCCTTGGGCTGTCGTCCTCCCGCCCTCCCCTCCCGGCCAGCCCCTCATGTCCCCTCCCCTCCCCTCCCTTCCATGTCTCCTTGCCACCATCCACCGCCTAGGCGCGTCTAGAAATGAAAACCGAGAGTCAGCAGTTGGGTTAGGCGCCCAACAATGCTGGTGATGCGTATCCCGCTCGGAGATGGATCCCGCGAGGCTTGAGAATACGGAGATGGGTCCTGCGCGGCTGGAGTGCACGAAATATCCTTCAAGTCTAGAGAGCACAGAGGAGAACAAAACAGGGGAAGAGGAAGCGGGGTGCAGAGCTTTGGAGGTATGGAGCCTAGAGAAGGTACCGTACATCCACATTGAAGGGTAAGAACTGTGATTCCTTTTCTACATACCCCAATTAGCATTTCTAGACCCATGGTGATGGCAAGGATATGTGTTGGTAACCGCATGACGTATGTATAGCTTGTCCTTGAGCATGATGCTTTGTCAAGTGAGCATGAAGACACTGAAAGTGGCGGTGCGGATGATGATGAGATATCTAGACATGGATGTTGACCTTGATAGAATGGAGAGTTGGGAATATTTGGTTGATTCAAACTTTGAGCCTGACTATGGGACTGATGAGGAAGAGGAATGTGAAGATGTGGAAATGGGATGTAGATATGACGACAAAGACGAGGATAGGCTAGTGATACACTTTGACAGGGACAATCCTACAATTAATGAGGGGACTATCTTTGAGAATGTGGAGGACTGTAGATATGCAGTTGCAACCTATGCAATTAGAGTTGGGTTCGAATTTATCATTGAAAAGAGCGACCAAAAGAGATTTAGGGTGCATTGTAGGGAAAGTAATGTGTGTAAATGGAGATTACATTCATCTCCAATGCAGGGTGGACACCAATTTCAGGTTGCAATAGCTACATTTAGTTTCAGTCTTTCTCATATTTATTCTGCTGATAATTAGCTCTGATTTATTTGGATTCTTATTAAATGCAGATCAAAGTAAACACGAAGAAACACAACTGCCCTAATACTTATTTAAGTGATAAAATTAGACCGGTGACTACCAAGTGGATTGCTGCTACTGTACTTGACTGGGTGAGGCAGGATCATAACATTGGTCCTGCTGAACTCAGAGCAAAGATTAGCAAAAAAGTTTAATGTTCTGATTCCTTACCACAGAGTCTTTGATGGGAAGTAGATGGCTCTAGACTTCATTCAAGGCAAGTGGAATAATAGTTTTCACATGTTGTATAGATTCAAAGCTCATGTAGGGAAAACATCACCTGGTATTAATGTTGACATCGATTACGAGGTTGTGAAAGGAAGAGAAAAGGTCTCAAGGGAGGCCAGGTATAACCAGGCAGATAATACATTCTTCAGGAGATGTTTTGTCTGCCTGAAGGCATGCTGGAAGGGGTTCCTAGACGGTTACAGGCCATACTTGGCAATATGCGCAACTTCTTTAACATGGAAGTTCAGGGGACATGTTGCTTATGCTTGTGCTTTGGACGCGCATAATTGGCTTCTACCCGTAGCTTATGCTGTTCTTGAGGGTGAATCAAATGAAAGCTCGACATGGTTCATGCAGAGACCACGGGCAGTAATTGGTCACCCTGAAGGCTTGGTGATACACGCTGGTGCATGCAAGGGTCTTGAGAATGCTGTTGATGTTGTCTTTCCTGGGGTTGAGCATAGGGAATGCATGCGGCACCTCACTACTAACTTCACGAAGAAGTTCAAAGGAAAGATCTTCGAAGAGGACTTGTGGCAATCAGCATACACATACACCCCAAGCACACATGCTACTTACTTGCAGAACATTATGTAGTGCCAAAGGTGAAAAATACCTTGAAGAACATCACACCAAGCTATGGGCCAGAAGCAAGTTTGGTGAGTTAAGCAAGGTGGATTTTGTTTGCAATAATTTGGCAGAGAGTTTCAATGCTAAGATTTCTTTTTTTTCAATGCTAATATTTCAGGCATGGAGACACTTGCAAATGTTATTTTGTTGGATGCAATGAGATAGTGCATAATGGTGAAGATAGATTTAAGGCAAAGAATTTGTGCAAGAAAATTTTGAGGCCATAAAATAGTTCCAAAGGTGGTTATGTTATTGAATGCAAGAACCAGGTCAATGAGAACGATAAAGATGAGCATGGTCAGAAGTTCCAGAACATTGGCTGAGCTTTATGCAGAATACAAGCATGGAACTGAATGGAGGTACACTGTATATATTGGAAACTAGACTTGTTCATGCAGGCAGTGGCAGATTACTGGTATGCCATGTCACCATGCACTTTATTTCATCTTAAAGCTTAGAGGTAGCAGAGCTAAAATAGAAAACTATGTTGACAACTATTTCTCTATGGACAAGTTTGCTGCAACTTATGCAGAAAACATACCACCTATGGCTGATGAAAATGATTGGGAGATTGTCGATCCAGGGTTCAAACTTCAACCACTAGTTCTTAGGAGGCCACCTGGGAGGCCTAGAAAGCTAAGGATCAAAGCATCCACCGATAAATGTTCAAGGCTGGGAGCTAGGAAAAGGAAATGCAAATGTTGTGGAGGATTCAGCCATATCAAAAGGTTGTGCAAAAACCCAGTTACACATGATCTTGTCCCTGTTCACACCCCGGTGGCAGAAAATAAGGCTTCTCAGCCAAAATTGGAGGAAGAGTAGCGCGAAAACGAAGAACTTGAGGAAGTGTAACAGGTGGAGGAAAACGGTGATGAGCACTTGGAGGAAAACGTAGGGAAGCAGCAAATTTATGAAGAAGTGGAGGTGCCAGCGAGAAAAGGGTGTGAAAAGAAACAAAAGTGTAAGTGGAACGAGGAGGCAAAGGAAAATAATGGAGGTGTATTAGAATATGAAGAAATTGCAGGGGCGATTGAGGATGTTCTTGAGGATCTTTCAGCTAACTATAGGAGAAATAATAAATCCCTGCCAATTTCATCTTTGTACGATTCTCTAGATGAAAGGTAAGCTTACAAATGTTTTATTTGCCATTTTATCATTTTTTCCATCCTCATCAACTATTGCTTAATGTAGCGTGGGCTAGCAGCTTAATAGGAGGAGTAGAAAGAAGCGAGCACAGTAACGTCGTATGTTGAATTATCCTTGAAACTAAACTAGTCGTGTCGTCTTTATTTATATCTGGCGCGTGCAACATGTCTGTGATGGGGTCATTTGGACCAGATTACAATTTTTTAAATATTATTACATTTATTTTTTACCTGCATATGGACGCAGCTACTAGTTCCCATCTCCCTTGGATTCCCATCTCCTCTAGCGCACTCCAGAATTATGGTTGTGCCATCAAGTGCTGGTAGCAGAGTCAGTGTATTGTCCCATTAGATATGAACGCAATGACTTTGTTTGTTCATAATTGGACGACTTTTGATTAGTTTGAAAGACAGAGAAATCTAAAACAGGGCCAATATATGCCATCAGAAACTATTTCTCAAAAAATATTATTACTCCCTCTGTCTAGAACTAAGTGACTTGAATTTGTATAGATTTGTATGTATCTAGACATGTTTTGGGTATAGATACATTTAAATATCTAAAAAAGCTAAGTCAGTTATATCTGGACAGAAGTAGTACACTATTACAACACGCTCGACCCCTTCTCCTCTTGCGGACTCCAAATTATGCTTTTGCCATCAATTGATGGAAGCAGAGTCAGCGTATTGTCCCATCTGATATGCCAGGAAAACACGAACTTTATTTTCAGGATCGGACGATTTTCGACTAGTTTCAAAGACAAAAGCACGTAAAACATGGCCAACATATATAGATTATGACGCTAATCGACTATGACTCAAGTGACCCCGATCCAAAGAGGGCATTAAGATACCGTACATATATTTACTTTAGGCTTAAGTGGCCCTAATCGACTATGATGCTCCCGCAATCTCCATCATCGACGATGTTGTTCATGTCGCCGTCAGTCTCCTCCGCATAGGAATCGATGCCGATGTTCCCGGGAATGTTCTTCCTCCTCATGGATTCTTCATGGTGCACTGCATAGCTCCATCAATGACATCTGCTCCTTCTTGAACATATTTCGCCAGTACGCGCTCATGCGTGAGTACCGTGCCATTTCCCTCTTCCGCTCCGGTAGCTGGTGGCAGCGCTCCTCGATTTGCCTCACCAACGCGTTGTCGTGCCAGCGCGGCACGACAGGCACCCCAACATAGCTGACCTCAAAGCCAGCCGGAAGCCTCACGAACGGTGGCGCGAGTATGTCGTAGTGGGCGGAGATCTGAGCCTCGTGGAAGATGAGTTTGGGCCTCTCCCTCTCCATGGCGATGAAGGAACACGATCTGAGCTCCGGCCCCGAGGTTAAGGGGATAAGGGCAAGGACATAGGCCAAGTCATGGATGCCACTGCCAATCAGTTAATAGAACAGACTTCTCGTGGATCGCCCTTACAAAGGAGATCCTTATCGTCCATGCACCCCGATCCAACGGCACCTAACAATCGGGTATCAGGTCTTCTAGAAGCCTGTAAAGACCCAAACCTGACTTGGTTTGAATCCCTGTGATTACAGTGCTAGTCCCTGGATCGAATAGCTAGCACCCACAGTTTTAAGATGTAATATCAAGATACAAAGGCTATGTTATTACAAAGCAGCAGAATACAAGTAAAGCATGGAGTCCTTCATCTTCATGTGCCACAGGCAAACATGTTGGTTGTAGACTCATAACTCCTATCATCAATCCTCACTCATCAATAGAATAACCTGTTGGAGATATGCCCAAGAGGCAATAATAAAAGTGGTTATTATTATATCTTTGTGTTTATGATGAATGTTTACATCCCATGCTATAATTCTATTATTAGGAAACACTAATACATGTGTGTTTTGTAAACATAAGAGAGTCCCTAGTATGCCTCTAGTTGAACTAGCTTGTTGATTAATTGATGATCATGGTTTCCTGATCATGGACATTAGGATGTGATTAATAACAAGGTTATGTCATTAGGAGAATGATATGATGGACACACACCCGTAGTAAGCGTAGCATAAGATCAAGTCATTAAGTTCGTATTGCTGTAAGCTTTTAAATGCATAGTAACCTAATCCTTCGACCATGAGGTTGTGTTAATCACCATCACCGAATGGGTACTTTGATGACATCAAACACCGCTTCATAACTGGGTGGTCATAAAGGTGTCATTGGGTATTCTGAAAGTATGTGTTGAAGTGCATGGACCAAGATTGGGATTTGTCCATCCATATGACGGATAGATATGCTCTGGGCCCTCTCGGTGGAATGTCATCTGGAAGGTTCTGGAAGGTTTCTTGGAGTTTGCTTGAAAACCAAGGAAGGGATCAAGGAGTCCTGGTGGGTCAAGACTAGGAGTCGTGGGGGAGGAGGACTCCTCCCCCCCTCCCCAATCCGCCGGCCTAGGAGGTGGGGAGTCCTACTAGGACTCCCCCTCCCCAAGACGCCCTCCCCCCTTTAAATAGAGGGGCAGGGGCGCCACCTCCTAGCTCTCCTCCATAACTCCCAATCTCTACCGCCTCTCTCCTCCTCCTTTCTTCTGCACAGGCATAGGCGAAGCCCTGCAGAATTCTCTACTCCACCACCACCACCACGCCGTCGTGCTGCTGGGATTCCGTGGAGAAGATCTACTACCTCCGCTGCTCGCTGGAACGAGGAGAGGAAGGTCTGCTTCGACTCCGCACGTGTGACCGACTGCGGAAGCGCTGACGAAGCGCGGCGCTAGAAGGATCGTCCACTTGACCGACTGCGGAAGCGCTGCCGGAACGCGACGCCGGAAGGATCGTCCACACGATCTTGAGATCGGCAAGTGATCGACTACATCAACCACGAGATCTAATCTCGTTAACGCTTTCGGATCTACGAGGGTTAGTTCCTATCTATCTCGTTGCACATGTCTAATAGATTAGATCTTGGCTTTTATCTAGATTAGATCTGGGTTTTGTTCGTTCTTGCGGTAGAAATTTTTTGTTTTCCATGCTACGAACCCATCAGTGGTATCAGAGCCGTATCTATGCGTAGATCTGTTGCACGAGTAGAACACAATGTTTTTTGTGGGCGTTGATGCTTTTGTTGTCGGTGTCTTAGCGTGTACTTTGCATCTTGCGGCATGGTGGGATGAAGCGGCTCGGGCTAACATTACATGTCATCACACATGAGACTTGCTCCACGCTTGACGTGCAACTTGCTTTGCACAAGTGGCTTTGCGGGTGTCTGTCTCTCCCACCATAGTTAAGATTCAATTTACAATGAGCATCTGACAACACTTGTATCAACGTTGTGGTCCTTGTTCGTAGGTAAGATCGGTCTTATGCGAAAGCCCCAAACCACGTAAAACATGCAAATAAAATTAGAGGCGTCTAACTTGTTTTTGCAGGGGTTTTGTGATGTGATATGGCCATCATGTGATTATGATTGTATTTGATGTATGCAATGATCCTTGTTGTAATATGGCAACCGGCAGGAGCCTAATGGTTGTCTTTAATTCAATTAAGACCTGCGTGTCTATTCATCTTGTAATAGCTTTATTCCAAGTAGTTGTAATAGTTGCTGGTGATGATGGACAACCATGAAGCAGCGCCACTGACCTTGACGCAATGCTGGTGATGATGGAGATCATGTTCGTGCTTTGGAGATGGAGATCAAAGGCGCGAGAAGAAAAGGCCATATCATATCACACTTATTATGAATTGCCTGTGATGTTAATCCTTTATGCATCTTGTATTGCTTAGATCGCGACGGTAGCATTATAAGATGATCCCTCTCACTAAATATCAAGTAATAAAGTGTTCACCCTTAGTTGGCACCGTTGCTAAGACTCGTCGTTTCGAAGCATCTCATGATGATCGGATGTGATAGATTCTACGTGTGCATACAACGGGTGCAAGCCAGATTTGCACATGCGGAAACTACGGTTATCTTGACGAGCCTAGCATTTACAGACATGGTCTCGGAACACAGAATACCGAAAGGTAGAGCATGAGTCATATAAATGATATGATGAACATGAATATTGTTCGCCGATGAAACTACATCTTCTCTCGTGAAGATCGGACTTGGTGTAGTGGACTTGGTTCGTGTAATCACTAAGACAATGTGAGGGATATTGTTTTAAGTGGGAGTTCACCTAGTTAGTTTGAGAATTAAATTTGAACTCAATTTGTCATAAACTTAGTCTAAACTACTTGAAAGTTGTTGTAGATTATGGCGACCCCCTCCATCAATTTCAATGCGTTCCTAGAGAAAGAAAAGCTTAAGAACAATGGAAGCAATTTCACGGACTGGTTCCGTGGACTGAAGATCGTCCTCAGGGCTGGTCAGTTGACCGATGTGCTTGAAGCACCGCTAGGTGACCCACCTGCAGATAATGCCACCGATGACGAAAAGAATGTTTTCGCCACTCGAAAAAATCATTACTCCACAATTCAGTGTGCCATCCTATACGGTTTAGAATCAGAGATCCAAAAGCGTTTTGAGAACCACGACCCGTTCGAGATCATTAAGGAGCTTAGGCCAATTTTTGAGACTCGCGCGGCCATGGAGAGCTATGAGGCCTCCGAAAAGTTATTTAACTGTAAGATGGAAGAGGGAAGCTCCGTTAGCGAGCACGTGCTCACCATTTCTGGGTACGCAAAGAAGCTCCAAGAGTTGGGAATATCGATTCCTAATGAATTGGGGATTCACCATCTCCTTCAATCACTGCCACCAAGTTACAAGAACTTTGTGATGAACTACAACATGCACTGCATGAACAAGACTTTGCCTGAACTGTCGTCCATGCTGAAAACTGCTGAAGTGGAGATCAAGAAGGAGCACCAAGTGTTGATGGTCAATAAGACCACAAATTTCAATAGACGGGGCAAGCCTAAGAACAAGGGCAACTTCAAGAAGGACGACAAGAAAGCTGCCGCACCTGCTAAGAAGCTCAAGGCTGGTCCTAAGCCTGAAACTGAGTGCTTCTACTGCAAGGAAGCTGGTCACTGGAAGCGTAACTGCCCCAAGTACCTGGTGGATCTGAAGAACGGCAACATCAAGAAGAAAGGTATATTTGATATATGTGTTATAGATGTGTATCTTACTAGTAATCGTAGTAGTGCCTGGGTATTTGATACTGGTTCGGTTGCTCATATTTGTAACTCGAAACAGGAGCTGCGGAATAAACGAAGACTGGCAAGAGACGAGGTGACGATGCGCGTTGGAAATGGCTCCAAGGTTGATGTGATCCCCGTCGGCACGCTCCCTCTACATCTACCTTCGGGATTAGTTTTAAATTTAAATAATTGTTATTTGGTGCCTGCGTTAAGCATGAACATTATATCTGGATCCTGTTTATTGCGAGAAGGTTACTCTTTTAAGTCCGAGAATAAAGGTTGTTCGATTTATATGAGTAATATCTTTTATGGTAATGCACCTGAGATGAATGGTTTATTCTTACTGAATCTCGATAGTAGTGATACACATGTTCACAACATACATGCTAAACGAATAAAATTGAATGATAATTCTACATACATGTGGCACTATCGTCTTGGTCACATTGGAGTGAAGCGTATGAAGAAACTCCATTCAGATGGACTTCTTGAATCACTTGATTTTGAATGACTTGAAAGATGCGAAGCATGTCTAATGGGAAAAATGACAAAGACTCCATTCTCTGGTACAATGGAGCGAGCTACAGACTTATTGGAAATAATACATACCGATGTGTGCGGTCCAATGAGTATAGCATCGCGTGGTGGATATCTTTATGTTCTCACTTTCACGGATGACTTAAGTAGATATGGGTATGTCTACTTTATGAAACATAAGTCCGAAACTTTCGAGAAGTTTAAGGAATTTCAAAGTGACGTGGAAAATGATCGTAACAAGAAGATTAAATTTCTGCGTTCTGACCGCGGAGGTGAATATCTGAGTTATGAGTTTGGCATGCATTTAAAGAAATGTGGAATACTTTCACAATTGACACCGCCGGGAACACCACAGCGTAATGGTGTGTCCGAACGTCGTAATCGAACTCTCTTAGATATGGTTCGGTCTATGATGTCTCTTACAGATTTACCGTTATCATTTTGGGGCTATGCATTAGAGATAGCCGCATTCTCTTTAAATAGGGCACCATCTAAATCCGTTGAAATGACACCGTAAGAATTGTGGTTTGGTAAGAAACCTAAGTTGTCGTTTCTTAAAGTTTGGGGTTGCGAAGCATATGTAAAGAAGTTATAACCTGATAAGCTAGAACCCAAAGCAGAGAAATTTTCTTCATAGGATACCCTAAAGAAACAATTGAGTATACCTTCTATCATAGATCCGAAGGCAAAGTTTTCGTTGCAAAGAATGGATCCTTTCTTGAGAAGGAGTTTCTCTCGAAGGAGGTGACTGGAAGGAAAGTAGAACTCGATGAGGTTATTGAACCTTCTCTCGGATTTGAGAGTAGCGCAGCACCAGAAGATGTTTTTGTGTCGCCTGCACCAATTGAAGAGGAAGCTAATGATAATGATCATGAAACTTCAAACGAAATTACTACTGAACCTCGCAGGTCAACGAGGGTTCGTACCACTCCTGATTGGTATGACTCTGCCTTGAACGTCATGTTGGTGGACAACGCTGATGACCCTGCGACGTATGAAGAAGCTATGGTGAGCCCAGATTCCGACAAATGGCTAGAAGCCATGAAATCTGAAATGGGATCCATGTACGAAAACCAAGTGTGGACTTTGGTGGACTTACCGGATGGCCGTAAGGCTGTCGAGAACAAATGGATTTTCAAGAGAAAAACAGATGCTGATGGTAATGTTACCGTCTATAAAGCTCGACTTGTCGCGAAAGGGTTCCAACAAATTCAAGGAGTTGACTATGATGAGACTTTCTCACCAGTAGCGAAGCTAAAGTCTGTGAGGATTTTGTTAGCAATTGCTGCACATTTCGATTATGAGATTTGGCAGATGGATGTCAGAACAGCGTTCCTTAATGGTGACATTGAGGAAGAGTTGTATATGGTACAACCCAAAGGTTTTGTCGATCCTAAAGATGCTGACAAGGTATGCAAGCTTCAGCGCTCCATTTATGGACTGAAGCAAGCATCCCGGAGTTGGAATCAACGTTTTGATAAAGTAATCAAAAACTTTGGATTTATACAAACTTATGGAGAAGCTTGTATTTACAAGAAAGAGAGTGGGAGCTCTGTAGCATTCCTAGTACTATATGTAGATGACATATTGTTGATTGGGAATGATATAGAACTTTTTAATAGCGTCAAAACCTATTTGAATAATAGTTTTTCAATGAAGGATCTTGGCGAAGCGGCATATATTCTAGGCATCAAGATTTATAGAGATAGATCAAGACGCCTAATAGCGCTTTCACAAAGTACATACTTGGAAAAAGTTCTAAAGAAGTTTAGAATGGAAGATAGGAAGAAAGGGTTCGTGCCCATGTTGTCATGTAAGACCTTGAGTAAAACTCAAAGTCCAGCTACGGCAGAAGATAGAGAGAAAATGAATAATATTCCCTATGCCTCAGCCATAGGTTCTATCATGTATGCCATGCTGTGTACAAGAGCGGATATAGCACATGCTGTTAGTTTGACTAGCAGATATCAAAGTGATCCTGGAATGGAGCACTGGACAACGGTCAAGAATATCCTAAAGTACCTGAATAGGACTAAGGATATGGTTCTTTCTTATGGAGGTGATGAATAGCTTGTTGTAAACGGTTACACCGATGCTAGTTGGAACACCGATCCGGATGACTCGAAGTCACAATCGGGATACGTATTTATTTTGAATGGTGCTACAGTGAGCTGGAGGAGTGCGAAGCAAAGCGTTGTGGCGAAATCTTCAACTGAATCGGAATACATAGCTGCTTCGGAGGCTGCACAAGCAGCCGTTTGGATGAAGGAATTCATTACTGAACTTGGCGTGGTTCCCAGTGTGTTGGACTCGATGGCCATCTACTGTGACAACACAGGTGCCATAGCTAATGCACAGGAGCCAAGGTCACATAGCAAGCTGAAGCACATCAAGCTACGTTTCCACGCTATTCGCGAGTATGTCCGAGATGGTGACATAAAGATTTGCAAAGTACACACTGATCTGAATGTGGCAGATCCGTTGACTAAACCTCTCCCTAGGGCAAAGCATGACCAACACCAGAACGCCATGGGTGTTTGGTATATTAGCATGTAATCTAGATTATTGACTCTAGTGCAAGTGGGAGACTGTAGGAGATATGCCCAAGAGGCAATAATAAAAGTGGTTATTATTATATCTTTGTGTTTATGATGAATGTTTACATCCCATGCTATAATTGTATTATTAGGAAACACTAATACATGTGTGCTTTGTAAACATAAGAGAGTCCCTAGTATGCCTCTTGTTGAACTAGCTTGTTGATTAATTGATGATAATGGTTTCCTGATCATGGACATTAGGATGTGATTAATAACAAGGTTATGTCATTAGGAGAATGATATGATGGACACACACCCGTAGTAAGCGTAGCATAAGATCAAGTCATTAAGTTCGTATTGCTGTAAGCTTTTAAATGCATAGTAACCTAATCCTTCGACCATGAGGTTGTGTTAATCACCATCACCGGATGGGTACTTTGATGACATCAAACACCGCTTCGTAACTGGGTGGTCATAAAGGTGTCATTGGGTATTCTGAAAGTATGTGTTGAAGTGCATGGACCAAGATTGGGATTTGTCCATCCATATGACGGATATATATGCTCTGGGCCCTCTCGGTGGAATGTCATCTAGTTAGCTTGCAAGCATGTGACTGGGTCACAAGGGATGACATATCACGGAACGAGTAAAGAGTACTTATCAGTAACGAGGTAGAACTAGGTATGGAGATGCTGACGATCAAACCTCGGATAAGTATAATATCGCGTGACAAAGGGAATTGGTTTCGTATGTAAATGGTTCAATCGATCACGAAGTCATCGTTGAGTATGTGGGAGCCATTATGGATCTCTAGGTCCCGCTGATGGTTATTGATAGGAGATGTGTCTCTATCATGTCTACATATTCGCGAACCGTAGGGTGACACACTTAAGGTTCGAAGTTGTTTTAAGTAGATATGGAAGTTGTTTTAAGTAGATATAGATTAGATCTTGGCTTTTATCTAGATTAGATCTGGGTTTTGTTCGTTCTTGCGGTAGAAATTTCTCGTTTTCCATGCTACGAACCCATCATAACCTGCAACATGATAGGTTGCAGCCACAAAAGGGTCAATACTTTGAATGTATTGGCAAGTGTCACAAGTTGGTGAATATAAGTTGGACTATCACTACATGCATATTTGGCTAAGTAGATCTTAGGCTCATTTGCAGAAAGCAATATGGTTTTATCCTATGTTTGTAAAAATAGTTTTGATCTTTCAACAACTTTCTGAACTCCTTGGCAAACTCCAAGTTCTTCTAATCCCTTGTTGACACCATCAAGTTTTACTTTGAGAAATTGGAATGTGGAGATCTTCCATAGCTTTAGGCCTTAGTTGCTCAGAGTTGTCCATAACCGGGGACATTGCTAAGTACTTAGAATTTAATCTTCTGCAGAAGTTGTACACTTTACCCACAAGACACAATCTCGTCTTGACGCCACCAGTGGCCGCTGGATTAGTACTCACCAAGATGGAGTACCGGCAGATCGAGAATGTGACAAAGTCTTTCCATAGAAGTCCTCCCAATACATAATGCCAGCACATCTACCAGGCACCAATGCAAGGATAAACCTCCAATGCATAATTCTAGTTAACCTGAAGAGGTACCAATGCATGGGTCTCCCACTATGTAATTGACTAGTCCAGAGCCCATTTGGCATGTGGCTGTACACGAAAGCCACTATACGAGAAACATGTTCAATCTCTAAGTTCCTGGGTGGTATTCTTCTAGTGCACACACAAAAGAGATAGCCATAGACATGGTTCCCTTCGTTGCCACCTTATTCTCAACTGAGTATCCACTTCCACCCAGGTGATTCATTGAGTACTTGTTTTATTATATAAAACATATATTTTTCCAACTCCTCATATAATCACAATATGGTATATTCCACCCTGAATCTATAGCAGGGCTAAGCATACTACAACTACAGTGTTTTCACTAAAGAAGATATAAAGGATATCCTAAATAGGACATAGCATAGCATAGTATCATAGTAGTCCTATCATGCATACTACAAAAATCCACTAAGTGTAATGAAAATAGTAGGACATGGATGATAGTGTCACTTGCCTTAGTAGTTGGTGGTGTTGGTACACTCTTTGCAGTAACACACTTGACAATCCACACAATCTATCAAACAAAACAACCAAGACAAAACATGCACAAGATCAACACTAATGGCAATACAAAAATCATGCAAAATATGCAAGCATGCAAGATGGCAATTTTTTTATTGTACAAATTGTTATAACAAAGGTTTTGAACAGTACTAAGTGTTTTCTGAACAATTTACAATTGCAAGATTACAAATGCAACCATTTGTGCAATTGTAATAATTAGCAATAATTTCTAGTATTTGGAAAGGCTAGACTCACTAAATAATTCCCATGCTATTAGGTAAAGTCAACCAAATTTATATTTTGGGTCTCACTGGACAGAGGGTTCAATTTGCAATCCATAGCAAGAATATTCAGCCAAAAATAATTTACAAAACAATTTTTATGGTTAAAATACTCCTAAAAAGGTTCTTCCTAAAACTTCTATTTTACATAAGATAAAGGGTGAAATAATGCCTCAGCAGTGAAGCTCTCATTTTTCTGAATCCATAGACACCAAATTTGTATTTTTCTGATTTGTGGATCAAAAGTTATTGAATTTCTAAGTTAAATACAAATTCTGCCTATTTTCTAATTTAAACAAATAGCCTGGGCGACGTGGCATGTTCTTATTGGCTGGTACTGGTTCGGGCGGATCAACAACATGGGCTGTTGGATTTTAAGAGGAACTAACAGACCAGATGAGCTGATACCGCTTCGGCTAAGTGATCTATCTAAGCCGCTGGATCAAGATCAGACGGTGCTTAGCGCGTGGCCAAGAACTGGCGGCGCTGGTCCTCTACGCGCGGCGGCGACGCGTCGGACGGGTGGTGCTCCGGCGATTCTAGAGGGTTAGGGGAAGCAGGGATCTTACCGAGGGGTTGTGGTGGTCGAGGAGGTCTCAGTGGTAGTCGTGGTTAGGAAAGGGGCGCTCGGCTTCGTCGGGGATTCCTCGCCGGAGTTCCTGCCGACGGTGGAGCTAGCGTCTCGAGATGGTGTCGTCGATCTGGGGCTCGAGCAGACAAGGCAAATGGTCAGTGAGGTGCGCCAGGTCGTGTAGAAGCTTACGGTGACCAAAGTAGGGCGGCGGGAACCTACGTCTCGCCGGAAATCACCGGTGAACGGCGGCGGCAGAGGGTGACACCGATGGTGACCGTGGCGACGACCTGGGGCGGTACAAATCGAACAAAAAAATGTTAGACCGTGCGACAGAGTGCGGTGAAGATAATAGGATAGAGGGGAGGGCACAGGGTAGTCAGTTTTCGCCGGAATCGTCGCTGGAGCTCGAAGGTGTCTGCGGTGGTCCGAGCTCGATTCCGAGCAGCCTAGGGGCTCTCAGGTGGTGGGGTGTGAGGGGTAATGGAGAAGAGGGAGTGGGGATTAAGGGGCAGGGCTCGGAGTGGAGTTTAATTCGCAGAAACGCTCGAATTCGAGCCGATTTGGAAACGGCAGAGGAGAGGAGGGGTGTTCGTCGTTCGGTTGGAGATGGTGAGGTGGAGGGTGACGTGGAGTGGGGTCGAGCCGTCAGCGAGGGGGGGTAAGCAGGGGGTCGGTGAGAAGATAAAGCAGCGGGGAGAAGGGGTGCTGTGTGGATTAGTGGGCTAGGGGTTTGGGCCGAGCTGCTGCTGCTGTTTTTTTTATTCCTTCAGTTTTTCTTTTTCTGTTTTCTTAAATAACTTTTGATTTAATGAACCAATTTGAATCAAACAAATTTCTAAAAAATTTGTAAAACTCAAATTAGGTTTTTAGGGCATTATAGAACACATTTACTTTTCAACTCAAATTTTTCTAATCAAATTTATTCCCTTTGTCTTTAATAGTTAATATTGCTTTTCTTAATTCTATTCTCAAAACAATTCATATCTTTTATCCATGGCTCCAAATTGGATGAACCAATTTCTATTGTTTTATTGTTTTGCCCTTTATCTTTTTATCTCTCATAGGAGTTCTTTGGTTTAATATAAATATGGAGTATATCCATAGTATTGTGTTGTTCTTAGGGTTAACCAATAATTAGAGTTTTAGGGTTTGAGATAATTTTCACTTCTCTTAGGTTTTTAAAATGCAACCAAGTCAAGATGCTCATGCATGCTTCATGATTTGGGATTTTAAAACATGCACACCACTTCACAAACAAAATCATTTTGTTTGGCTTGGGTTTGGAGGCATTATATTTAAATGTTCCAAAAAAAATTTGTTCCTTCTGAATTTCAAAGAGCTTGATTCTTTGTTTTGTTAAAATTTTCACATTTCAAAATTTGGAAAATTTTGGGATGTGACAGACTACCACCCTTAAAAGGAATCTCGTCCCAAGATTCGAGAAGGTTAGAAAGAATAGATTGGATTTTAGGATAACTTGGGTGCTACCACCCTTAAAAGGAATCTCTATTGGGTTGCATTTGATGATTCACTTGGCTAAGGTTCCAATGATTGACATCCAAAGGTTGTTAACATTTCTCCATCTTGAGATTCTTATACCACTGAATTGAGTTAGATTAGGCTTACCATCCACATCATCTAGTTCTTCAAGGGTTCCATACATGTTGATGTGGTTCACATGTCCTTTCTGGGTCACATTGGAATTGCTTCCATTAGAGTCTCCCATATTATCATTCTTCTTCTCAGGACAGTTTGCTACAAGGTGTCCATGTTGCTTACAATTGGAACACTGTAACACTACAATTGTAACACCACATGCAATGACATTAGTGGATCCATGTGGTTTATGAGAATAACACACATGCAATGACAGCTAGTGGATCCATGTGGTTTATGAGAACAACACCACATGCTAGAGTGGCATCAATGGATCCATGTGTTTTGTGTGAAGAACACACATGCAATGACATCTAGTGGATCAATGTGGTTTATGAAAAGAACACCACATGCAGGAGTGGCATTAGTGGATCCATGTGGTTTATGAAAAGGACACACATGCAATGACAACTGGTGGATCCATGTGGTTTATGAAAGAACACCACATGATGGAGTGGCATCATTGCATGTGTTCTTTTCCAAAACCATAGTGATGCATGATGACCCACAAGTATATAGGGGGTGTATCGCAGTATTTTCGATAAGTAAGAGTGTCGAACCCAACGAGGTGCAGAAGGTGCTGGCTAGTGGTATGGATCAGGAATTCTCTGCAAATACTTAGCAAACGGATTTTTAGGGGTTTTCGATAAAGCAAGTAAACAAAGTACGAGTAAATAAAAGACAGTAGGAATAAATGCAGCAAGTGGCCCAATCCTTTATGTAGCAAAGGACAAGCCGGTTGTATTACTTAAGATGACCAAACGTTCTCGAGGACACATGGGAAGACTGTCAAGTGCTTTCGCTTCATATAGTTGATTAATCTTCTTTAGCTTGCTAAGTGTTGTGTGGGTGAACCTATGCTAATGTACCGACCTTCCTAGGACTAATACATACTTGTGATTATACCCCTTGCAAACATCCGTAAGTACAAGAAAGTAATTAAGGTAGAAACGTAACCACATCTTTAAACTCTAAGACCCTTACGTCCCTTGTGCAATGGTTTCCTAACGGGGGTTCAGGTTTCTGTCACTCTAGCAACCCCTACGATTAGTAGCCAAATACACAATGCATTCCCCTAGGCCCATATAGGTGAAGAGTCATGTAGTCGACGTTCACATGACACCACTAGAAGAAGTACACCACAACTTAAATATCAAACTATTGAATCTTTCTCAACACAACTCCACTACTAAGAACATGACTTCTCCCATGTCCTCAAGAACAAAACGAACTACTCACAAGACATCATATGGATCAGGATCAGAGATGGAATAATGATTTATAACAATATGAACATAAACACTAATTCAACGGTTCACTCAATAGCATCAACTACAATGAGTAATCAACACCGGGAAAGTTTCCCCTAAGAACTATGCAAGATTCAACACAATTGTTACAGGAAATATGGAGATGGAGATGATGGTGGTGGTGGTGATGATGGTGGTGATGATGATGATCCCGATGAAGTCCAGCTTGATGGTGGTGTTGATGACGATGATCTCCCCTCTCTGGGAAGGAATTCCCCCGGAAGAAATCTGTCTGCCGGAGAGATCTTTCTCTCTCGGTGTTTTCCGCCCCGCAGACGAGGCGGAATCTTTCTGTGGTCGCTCCTCCAGTCTTAGGATTTTCGGGAGAATAATATACGCTAGAGTGGAGAGCCAGGGGTGGACCAGGGCGGCCACACCACCTGGTGGCACGGCCTAGGCGGGCCCGCACCAGGGGGTGGTGTGGGCCTCCTGTGGCCCATCTCCACTCCTCCTTCTGGCTTCCTTCGTCTTCTAGAAAAATAGGATTTTCCGTATATTTTCCCGGATTTTCTGATCTTCGCGAATTTTGTCTCCAAACAACACCTTTTCCATCAGAATCCTGACTGTAGCGGTCCATGCTCCAAAAGTCATCGACCATGCAAAAACGGATGAAATAACATAAGTATCATCTCTTTATATGAAATATATTAATGAATAACAGTGAATTATGACATAGAATAGTGATGCAAAATGGACGTATCAACTCCCCCAAGCTTAGACTTCGCTTGTCCCCAAGCGAAACTGAGCTCAATAAACATGGCCTCAGGTTTATGGAGTGAAGGGTCGATAAAAGAATACGGACAAGAAGCATCACATTCATCAATACATAGATCACAATAGAAGACAAATCACCATTATATAACTTAACTTGCAATGAGTAAAGGAAACACAATAAAGATACATAAAGTAAAACATAATTGGTAATGGCAAACTTAGCTCTTGGTCGAAGAATAGTTCATAATTTGCTGGAGTTCACAAATAACTGGTTTTCGATGATAGCTTTCAAAGTAGTAAACATTAAGATAAGAGCAATGTGCCAAGCAAGGAACATAAGAAACATGATTGAATAAATCATCATATGAATGAATGAAACACAACAACTCAAAATACTTGCTGAGATAGAAGGGAATAGGTTTACTGACTCAACTAAAAAGTAAAAGAAGGGCCCTTCGTAGAGGGAAGTAGGGATTTCAAGTTTCATAAAGAGCTCCCAAAAATTATGGTACTTATTAGCTTTCAGCTCTCATTGCCCCTATCATAGGCATCTTTAGGTTATTAAGGTTAAAGTGACACAACTAAGAGGATATGCTTGACAAGTTATAAGTTGAAACCTCATGCCCCTCACTTACGAGTACCGAACCTCATGCTACTCAACTTTAGTCACAAGTAAGCTCTTGTCATTGTAAATACATATGTATCATAGAGAATCGCCAACAGGGTACCCCTTGCACATGATACAGGAGCTATCCCATAATCAAAATGACAAGGCAAGCATGCAATGAGCATCTCAGCAATCCTTTTATTTGCTATGGTTTTTATTGAAGATGCTTCATAGAATGCTCACTATAGTTATGCTGCAAGTGTCCACGATGATTAGGCATGGCTTAGGCTAGCGGTCCAGGCGTTTCTCTAACACACATATAAACTCCATGATCTTACAAGCTCCCCTTTTATTTCACACCGCCGGGATCCATAGGCAAAAGAATCATGATATCAACTAGGTACAAAGTACCAGTGAAATGTTGAAAGCATTCCCCATGATACATGGTTCTGCTAACTTCAACTTATAAATCGCAAGCATATACGCAACAAAGAAGGACCCAATGATTCAAGTTTATTAAATGCAAGAAAGTAAAGTGTGCCATCAAGTTCGTGAGAGCTTTAATCTCTAATTTTCACATAACAAGTTTAATTTGGATGGTAGATAAAAACAGGAATTTGCTTGGAATAGCAATAATTCTAATAGGTAGGTATGGTGGACACAAATGGCAAAGGTTTTGGTTTTGAGGATTGGATGCATGAGAAGAATTTCCTCTCAGTACAGGTTTTGGCTAGCAAGGCTGGGTAGCTAGTATAAGAGTTGAAGGAAACAAGCAACATACAAGTGATAAAGACAAACATGCAATCTTCCTTGGAAGCACAAAATATCTTAACTAGAGAATACTAAACTTATGAGCAAATCAAGAAAGAAAGATGGTGAAATTATTTTTTCCTTAGAGTACTTTTATCTTTTCATTCAACTCTCAAAAATAGTGTTGCTACTGACCAAGCCAGGTTTGCCAAAACCAATTAAATTAACTCAATGATCCCAAAGTGATACCAATACTAACAACAAGATCAATCATATAACCACGAATTGAAAACTAATATAAGCTATGCGAAAGAGTAAATGATAGAACTTCTCATTAATATTCCATAACGACAACTCACACCAAGGGATACATATCTAACGAGAGAGGGGACACTTCCATAATGCAAACCATCCTACATGATAACTTCTCTATTCATGATATGACTCTACTAAAAAGGTAAAAGATAGAAGATAGTGATGTGATACCGCGACACTCCCCCAAGCTTGGAACAAAACAAGGGGATGCCAAACATGATGACGAATTACTCCTTCGGTGGTGGTGGTATCCTCTCAATGAGCTCTTTGATCAGTTTCCCCAACTCCTCAATCTCGAAGGTGAGAGTACGAATCAACTCCGAGTTGTGCTTGATGCGGTGTGTGATCATGTCAGATTGTGGATCCCAGCTCTTGTGATTCTTTTTCCACTCTACCTCCTTGAAGTCTTCTTTTCCTGCATGGCTAGAATGAGGCAACTCCCAATTGGAGGGTAATTTCCCCTTGGGCATATTCTGGTATTGATGCTCATGGATAAGAGTATGGAAAGGATTCTTGGTGCGTGGAGGAAGTGACCAGGATCTGAACGGTGATGAGGAGGCTTCCCTCAAATTGACATAGTCTTGGCAAGGTTTGCCACCACTCCAATGCTCACAATGGTAGTGCCGCTGTGCTTTGCCTCCTCTTCATCTTCACTCTTGATCTCCTTCTCCCGCCCGGGTTCCTGGAGATCTTCCTCCATAGGCTCCTTTCCTTTATCCTTGGCAGACACCATTGTGCTTCTAAACTTTCAAAAATAGTTCCTGGCAGAAATAGATCGAAACAAAAATACGACGAGAACACGATATACGAACCTCGGGGGATCTAGGGGATTATATATTACGAAGTTTCATAACAAGAGGAAGGTACTAGGAGAAAACGGGTGAGAGACGGAGTCCGGGGTGGCCTCACCACCTGGTGGCGCGGCCAGGGGTGGGCCCACACCACAGGGTGGTGTGAGCCACCCTAGCTCCATTTCCATCCCTCTTTCGCTTCGTAGCTTTCCTTATTGTCTAAAAACTGCAAAAATATAGTTGGATAGTATTTTCGCAGAACTTTTCTTACCAGAATTGTTACCTATTTGAAAACGGACTCTGCAGGTATCTGAATTTGGTATCTAGTAGATTCTTCCAGAGTCACCACTTGAATAACATCAATATCTTCATCTTCATACACTTATTACTTGAGTCATAAAACCTTTCACTTCCTTATTACACCATTATCTCCATTACCTGGAAATTTCTTTCACACAAAACTTCACACAGTTCTCATTAGCAACATTAGTATAAGTGAAGTGATAAAACCTTGTGAGTCCAATTTCAACTGAAAACCATCAAAACATAAGCTACTGTAGCAACTCCTTCCGAAGACCCAAAAAGAATTCAAAAAGGAAAACGAATAAAGAAGCAAATGCAAGAGTGGCAAAATCCGTCAAAACAGACCAGCAGGTAAAGATCAATTTTTCGAAAATCTTCTGTTGCTCAAATGAAAAAGTGCAAAACTAACAAAAGTTAAATAACAACCTGGGGCAGAAGCACAAAACATTATAGCTCAATCCGACAGACAGAGATCTCTCACAAATGTTTACGGTGAAGCACAAAAAATCTGTTTCGAGACATCAACTTCCCCAAATCTTACTTCTCTCTCATTTAGAGGTTGATCTTGACACAAAAACCAAACAAAATGGATAAGGAACGGTTATTACCAAAGTAATAACTTCCAAGACTTAGAGAAACAAAAACAAACTAAAAGCAAAAAAAAATTGGGTTGTCTCCCAAAGAGCTCTTTCTTTATAGCCATTAAGCTGGGCATGATAATTTCAAAGATGCTCACACAGGAATATGAATTGAAGTGAAAGAGAGCATTAAGAAGCAAAAATACACACGTTTAAGTCTAACCCTCTTCCTATGCAAGGGAATTTTTTAAACAAACAAGTTGTTGAAACCAGAGGCTGCTAGCATAGAAAGGCAAAAGAAGTGCAACATAAAAACTTTCAGCATAAAACGAGGAAACTTGATATTATTGAGATACATAAGAACACTTTTCCCTCTCTCATAGTAACTTTTAGTATCATGCATAAACTTAACATATAACTATTACAAGGACCATTGTAACAATCATCACTTATTCTAACAGAAAACACAGGAATTCTAGCTCTCATAACACTATTTTGTGAAACAATATTAGAGGTATCCTTACAAAGGATAGTGTGTCCCCCTTCTGCCTATTTAGTAACAAAGTCTTTCACATTTGCTATAATAGGTTCATTATCAGGCTCAACAGCTTTGCTTAAACTTTCATCAACCACACTAGCTATCATAGAATGTTCCGTTATCTTAACTGGGAAAGGCATTTTCTGAATATAAAGTTCAGGTAAAACATGATTAGTAGTATAAACTTTAGTATTTGTTGCAGGAACACTCTTAGCAACATCTTTATAAGGTTCATGATACTTATTCCACTTCTTTTTTAGGCACTTCAATGTGGGAAGCAAAAGCCTAAAAATAAGAAGCAATAGGTTGAGAGTCTAGACCATAAGCATTTTTAATATTTTGAAAGTCATCAGTTCCCATAAAAGATTCAATACATTCATAATCATAATTTATACCTGACTTTCTACCTTTGTCATTCTCCCAAGCTTCAGCATTGTCTTGAATACGGTCCAGAAGACCCATTTAGCTTCTTCCATGCGAGTGAATGATCCAGCACAAGAAGCATCCAATAAATCCTTATCATGTAGAGGGAGCCTTGCATAAAAGTTATTGATAGTAATATTGTTGGGGAGCTCATGAATGGGACATTTGAGCATTAGTAACTTCAATCTTCCCCAAGCTTGAGCTGTACTCTCTCCATCAAGAGGCCAACAAGTTGTATATTTGATTCCGATCTTTATGAATCTCACTAGGAGGATAAAATTTTGAATAAAAGAGAGGCACTATTTCCTCCAATTCAAGAGCTTGACCATTCTTCAGCAGCTTATACCATTGCTCAGCTCTTCCTTTCAGTGATAATGAGAATAACTTCTTCTTAACTTGATCTGTACTAATACCTGCACACTTGAAAAACCCGCATACTTCGTGTATAAAGAGTAAATGATCACCGGGATGGACAGTTCCATCCCCAACATAGTTGTTATCCATAACACGATCAATAGTTCTTGTAGGTATTTTAAAAGTATCATTTTCAGCAGGTGGTGGTTCATCTACTAACTTAGCAGTGGTAGTAGCATTACAAAATAAGAAACACAGCGAATTATCCATAATGAAAATAAAGTAACTAACAGAAGTAAACAATACTCATAGTAGAAGTTTCCTTTACTAGTTCCACTCTCCAATATCGCTTCACTCCCCAGAAACGGCACCAAAAAATAGTGTTGAAGACCCACAAGTATAGGGGGTGTATCGCAGTATTTTTGATAAGTAAGAGTGTTGAACCCAACAAGGAGCAGAAGGTGCTGGCTAGTGGTATGGATCAGGAATTCTCTGCAAATACTTAGCAAACAGATTTATAGGGTTTTTTTGATAAATCAATTAAATAAAGTATGAGTAAATAAAAGACAATAAGAATGAATGCAGCAAGTGGCCCAATCCTTTATTCAGCAAAGGACAAGGCGGTTGTATTCCTTAAGATGACCAAACGTTCTCGAGGACACATGTGAAGACTGTCAAGTGCTTTCGCTTCATATAGTTGATTAATCTTATTTAGCTTGCTAAGTGTTGTGTGGGTGAACCTGTGCTAATGTACCAACCTTCCTAGGACTAATACATACTTGTGATTATACCCCTTGCAAACATCCATAAGTACAAGAAAGTAATTAAGGTAGAAACCTAACCACAACTTTAAACTCTAAGACCCTTACGTCCCTTGTGCAATGGTTTCCTAATGGGGGTTCATGTTTTTGTCACTCCGGCAACCCCTACGATTAGTAGCCAAATACACAATGCATTGCCCTAGCCCCATATCGGTGAAGTGTCATGTAGTCGACGTTCACATGACACCACTAGAAGAAGTACACCACAACTTAAAATCAAACTATTGAATCTTTCTCAACACAACTCCACTACTAACAACATGACTTCTCCCATGTCCTCAAGAAAAAAACGAACTACTCACAAGACATCATATGGATCATGATCAGAGAGGGAATAATGATGTATAACAATCTGAACATAAACAATAATTCAACGGTTCACTCAATAGCATCAACTACAAAGAGTAATCAACACCGGGAAAGTTTCCCCTAAGAACTATGCAAGATTCAACACAATTGTTACAGCAAATATGGAGATGGAGATGATGGTGCTGGTGGTGATGATGATGATCCCGATGAAGTCCAGCTTGATGGTGGTGTTGATGGCGATGATCTCCCCTCTCTAGGAAGGAATTCCCCCGGCAGAAATCTGTCTGCCGGAGAAATCTTTCTCTCTCGGTGACGCGGCGGAATCTTTTTGTGGTCGCTCCTCCAGTCTTAGGGTTTTCGGGAGGATACTATATGGAGAGGGGAGAGCCAGGGGTGGACCAGGGCAGCCACACCCCCTGGTGGCGCGGCCTAGGCTGGCCCGCGCTAGGGGGTGGTGTGGGCCCCCTGTGGCCCATCTCCACTCCTCCTTCTGGCTTCCTTCGTCTTCCGGAAAAAATAGCATTTTCCGTATATTTTCCCGGATTTTCTGATCTTCGTGAATTTTGCCTCCAAACATCACCTTTTCAATCAGAATCCTGACTGCAGTGGTCCATGCTCCAAAAGTCATCAACCATGCAAGAACAGATGAAATAACATAAGTATCATCTCTTAATATGAAATATATCAATGAATAATAGTGAATTATGACATAGAATAGTGATGCAAAATGGACGTATGAATGCACACACACATGTAGTGAACTTTAGTGGATCAACATGGTTTATGAGAAGAACACCACATGCAATGACATCACTGGATCCATCTTGTTTATGAGAAGAACACACATGCTAGAGTGGGTTAGTGGATCCATGTGGCTTATGAAAAGAACACATATGCAATGACTCTAGTGGCGGTTTATGAAAAGGACACACATGCAATGACTCTGGTGGATCCAGGTGGTTTATGAAAAGAACAAACATGCAATGACTCTATTTGTGGTTTATGAAAATGACACTGGTGGATCCAAGTGGTGGTTGATGAAAAGAACAAACATGCAATGACTCTAGTTGTGGTTTCCAAAAAGGATACACATGCAATCACATGTAGTGGATCCAAGTGGTGGTTTATGAAAAGAACAAACATGCAATGACTCTAGTTGTGGTTTATGAAAATGACACACATGCAATGCCATGCAATGGATTGAGGTGGTTTATGAAAAGGACACACATGCAATGACTCTAGTGGTGGTTTAGGAAAAGAACAAACATGCAATTACACCGGTGGATCCAAGTGGTTTATGAAAAGAACAACATGCAATGACTCTGGTTGTGGTTTATGAAAAGAAAACACATGCAATGACACCGGTGGATCCAAGTGGTTTATGAAAAGAACAAACATGCAATGGCACTAGTGGTGGTTTAGGAAAAGAACACACATGCAAAGACATGCAGTGACACTGGTGGATCCTTGTGGTTTATGAAAAGGACACACATGCAATGACAACTGGTGGATCCATGTGGTTTATGAAAAGAACACCACATGCTAGAGTGGCATCATTTCATATGTTCTTTTCCAAAACCACAGAGATGCTCACTGACACACACACACATGTAATGAACTCTATTGGATCAATGTGGTTTATGAGAAGAACACCAGATGCAATGACATCAGTGGATCCATGTGGTTTATGAGAAGAACACATATGCAATGACATCTAGTGGATCCATGTGGTCTATGAGAAGAACACCACATGCTAGAGTGGCATTAGTGGATCCATGTGTTTTCTGTGAAGAACACAAATGCAATGACATCTAGTGGATCAATGTGGTTTATGAAAAGGACACCACATGCTAGAGTGGTATCAGTGGATCCATGTGTTTTCTATGAAGAACACACATGCAATGACATCTAGTGGATCAATGTCGTTTATGAAAAGAACACCACATGCAGGAGTGGCATTATTGGATCCATGTGGTTTATGAGAAGAACACCACATGCTAGAGTGGCATCAGTGGATCCATGTGTTTTTTGTGAAGAACACACATGCAATGACATCTAGTGGATCAATGTGGCTTATGAGAAAACACCACATGCAAGAGGGGCTTGTTCGTTTGCGGTACCAAAGTTGGCATGCCAACGCATGGTGGTACCTAAGTTGCCTGAAATTACCGCGTTTCAAAAAGTTGGTCCGCTAACTACTAAGAGGGGCCATTTTGAGGCAAACTCATCTCACCCCTGCCAAATTCAAACATTCCGTTAAACCGCTCCTTGAAGTAGACGGTCGGGACCCACATGTCGGTCATCTGTCCGTGACACGGGCGCCAACGTGGCAACCTCTTAGGCAAATCGAGCAGCTGAGTGATTGGATGCGTTGACCAAATTCACAAATCCATTCCCAGCTTTCCCCTAGCACCGGCGGCATCGGAATCCACCCTCCAGGCATGACGATCCCTTCGGACATTTGACTTCTAGGGCCCAGTTGCTGCTCCCAGTCGCTGATACTGAGCTCCAGTGGCGCATGTCATAGCCGTTGTTGCAAGGCTCTAGGCCGCCTCCGCCACCGACGAGCCGAGCAGTTCGGAGGATGGAAGATCCTACTATCAAGGAAGAAGAAGTTCTGGCTACAAGTGGGTGAGCTACCCTTCTCTTTGCTATTCGCACTAATTATAATTGCTAGCTGGCTACTGAACCTCAAATTGTTTGTTAGCCCAACGCTGATAAACATATTTTGTCCATAGTTTTCTATCAAGTGGGATCTGCGCGGACCCCCCTTACCTGGTTACGATAGTACTCTACAGGTACGACTCTAAGGGCAAGTGGTATGGAAGCCATTGTTTCACGATGGAAGAAGCGCATCGCAGATCTACACTATATCTGGTATGGTTGCTGCTCTGCGTAATCATGTTGAATTATGGCCAAAGCAGACAGCAAAGTTCAGCTTCATGGATGAACGTGGCATCATGGTTCCTATAACATGTGACAGTCAGCTAATTGGGTTGATGAAAAGGTATGCTTCGGCTGCCATGTTTGACCTGAATGTCATGTACTAGATGTGGAAGCTGCTGCAACTGGGAGTCGCCCTTCTATTCTTGGATAGGGTGGTTTCTCAAACCCAATTAGCTCCTGGTAAGCAAAGGTCGCTTGGGGTTCGCATGTTTGTGCTGAATTGTAATTTTTGTTTTATTTACTCTATAGATATTGGGCAGTTATGCAACATTCTTGTTTCTTTCACAGGAAGCGCCGCAAGGTTAGAAACATGACTGCCGGGTCAGTCATTTTGCTGCCCAAAGAAATTAAAAACATGTGGAAAGATGTCATTTTGCTGCCCGAAGAAATTTAAAACGAGTGGAAAGATGATGCTGGACACGATTCTGGTGCCCATTGTCCTGGCGATGCAGAGTACGTGAAGCTAAGAAAATTGGCACCGAGGAAGAGGAAGAAGGCAGGAAATGAAGAAGCCATTAGACGTGAAGGCCTGGCACCTAGGCTGCGGAAGAAGGCTGCTGGCAATGAAGATGCATAGTAATGTGTTGAACTTGAACCTATATATGTAATTCTATTAAATTCTGATCGCTCTGTGTGCGGCACGTTCCTAGGCGAAACAATCTACCCACGTTCTCTGAGTAAAATGTACCGTGACTTAGGGTTTGGAAACGCCCGAGTCAGTAGTGGCACAAAAATAAGGATCCGAAACAATCTACCCACGTTCTCTGAGTAAAATGTACCGTGAATCTGAAATTGTGATTGCGCCACTGCTATCTCAAAGCAAGGATCCACCGGTTCGACGATTACTGAGGGGCAGGAGGTCTCCAAATACGACGGAATGTAAGTGGCACAAAAATAAATTATTTAAGCTGCCACACTCCATGAAGCAGCAACTTATTTTAGATGCTGCCCAATGTCGTGGCAACATAAACAACAATGTTCTCACTGATAATGCCCAGATGAGGAGGAAATCGGTACCACTTTCTAGCCTAATCTTGAGCCCGTTTATCTCACCGCATCTCTGCTCCTGCATCCCCTGCATCTGGCGAAGCTCCCGGATCTCTAGTAACCGGGTGTACGTGCTTCCACTTTATAAATTGTGGTTGTGCCATTTGCATGCGGCACAATACACGTAGATTACGTTTAAACAAACCACAATGTCAGAATACACTAGTAGAAAATGTGTCTTTGGTCCATGGTCACGTTCCCAATCCGGACAGAGATCTAAATCGAGGCAGAAATTGATCTAAATCACAAATTCTTCCACAAATTAATCAAGACAGAGATCTAAATCGAGGCATTTCATTACTTCAACCACAAATTCTTCTAAACAAAGGTGCGATTCACATCCTACATTAATTCAACCACTAGTCAACAATTTCACTTCCACTGCCACTGTCCTCCGAGCCGCCGGCTTCCTCGTCGCTGTCGGATGGAACCTCCACGATGTCCGCATTTTTTGCAAGACGGAGCACCTCTTTGCATCGGGCGGCGGAGATGACGGTGTACTTGGTCCGTCCACTGGCAGACCAGAACCTCTACCGCCCTTCTCGGTTGCAGAGATCCCGGTGCAGCACGCGCCCATCAATGATGCGGTTGCCAATCTTGGCCTTCCGCTCCTTCTTGAACAGCGCCGCTAGTACGGGCTGGCCTCCACATACCGGGGCAGCACCCTCTTCCACGCGGGCATCTCGTGGCGGCGCACCGCGATTTTGATCTCCATCTCGGCTCGACCAGGGAGCGGAGCCACCGGCACCTCTGCAGAGCTGATGCGCCATCCGTGGGGCACCTTCGCGGCTGGCGGCACGAGGATGTCGAAGTTCGCGAACATCGCCGCCTCGTACAAGTTCAGATCGGGCATCTCCATGGCGGCGGGGTGGAGATTGGAGAGAACGAGGGGATGGACAACGAAGGGACGCGCTGTGGCGCCTCCTATTTGTACATGAGGACGACGAAGCGACGGGCGGAATATCCAAGGGGCATTAGTCAGAAAAAAGAAGTAATGCGGGGTCAGACAAAAGAAGTAATGTGGGGTTAGAGCAATTTTTTTCCTCCCTGGAATCCAGGACCAATAGTTCAGACCGTTAGGTCAACAAGTACAAATATTACAATTGTCGTCGGATTGATGACAAGTACGCCATGAGGGGGTCCTCGAGGCATGCGGAAGAGAGGGGTGTGACACGTACGGTGTTCTGGGACGGTGAGCACACAAGTTTACCCAGGTTCGAATCCACCGGCTTTGGATGGACCCTACTCCTGCTAGCAATCCAGTAATACGGCAGAGCCGGAATATGGGTTACAAGGGTTTTGCCTGTGCGAGTTGAGATTGTAGACTATTGAGGTGTTGCCCTAAAGGCTCTCCCTAGGACGGCTTATATAGATATCCGATCTAGGGTTTATAGGAGAGATATATCCGGCTACGACTAAGAGTCGGTTACAGAGTACATCTTGAACTACAAGTAACATTATGGACTTAAGTCGCTAAGTCTTCTAGGCCTTCCCATAGCCGGATTGGACTCTGTCTTTTCTCCCTCACTGGGCCGCCCATGAAGCAAAGCTCTAACCCTAAGTGGGCCACCATGGTCAGTGAGGAACTGTGAGGATACCCGGAAAGTATATCCCCAACAGCAGCCCCCGGAGGCCTCCAAGATCCAAAGTCGGATTTATCATCGTCTAGCTTGATCGTCGGCTTGCAGAATCTTGAAGCATTCCTGAAACTTCACAACAAAAAATATGATCCGGGTCTTAAAAATAAGCCGGACCTATCTACAGGTTACTTGGATTTTCTAGCTTGATTTCAAACTAAGACGGAACTTGGTTTCTAACGCCACCTGACATAAGTCATGGTCAAGTCACGTCATCTGACAAACATCCTGTCAACACGACCGTTGGTGGGTCCGCAGTTCGTGGAACCGAGGCACCATTTCAATGCGTACATGGAGATCGAGGCGACGTAATCATCGCGTGGGTCCTTCCCAGTTCCTTCCACGACGCGTGGCGGCTATACAGTGTCATTTGCACGAATCTTGGCACGGTTAGGTGGATATAAGGGGTGAGGATTCTCCTCCTCCTTTCTTCACCTGTTCCTCTTGCCGTTTCTCCTCCTCCAAATCTCCCCCACGCACAGAGCTCCTCTGCTTTCCCCAAATACTCCCAGCACTGCCCATCTTAGGTCACTGATGCACCGGAGAAATGGCTTCTTCATCCTCTTCCGGCTTGGCGGCGGTGGCGACGGAGGCGGTGGTAGAAAAGGAAAGCTTTTGCGGGGTCTGGATCCCCTGCGTTCTTGACGATGAGAAGCTCCACAGCGTGGAGACAGAAGGGATCCTCCGCGCCGGCAACTGGCGGGAGCGGCGCCGGGGAGACCGTCCCCAACCAGCGCACCGACGAGCGGGTCCACTTCGGCACCCACCTCGACAGAGGTTTGTCGTTTCCTCCCTCGGAATTCTTTTCCGAGGTGATAGATCATTATAGTGTTCAACTCCACCATCTTCCTCCCAACTCTCTCCTAGAGATGAGCGCCTATGCGGCTTTGTGCGAGGGATACATCGGCATTAGGCCAAGTCTTACTCTTTTCCGGTACTACTTCCATGTTCGGAGAAATTCTATCACTGCTGGTGTTCCTTATATCACCGGTACAATTAGTTTTTCACTTAGACCTGAGCGTGCATATCCCAAGATTCTTGCTAGTGACTCGGTCAAACAATGGCCAGCCAACTTCTTTTATCACAAGGATATTCCAGCTCCTGGCAAAGCCACTGCTTTGCCGGCTTTTATCGACGGAGCTGCCATGGCCCAACCGTCTTGGGACGAGGCTCCTCTGGCTCTCACTAACAATCTGATCCTCGCCAAGAGGCGGATCGAATATCTGATCAAACACAAAGGACTGAAGGGATCCGACTTGGTCCAATGTTGGGTGTCACGTCAGATCCAGCCCCTTCAGTACCACAGAGACCGACCAATGCACTCCATCACGTCATCCAAGAAAGACTCCCTCCGCATCAGTCCCAGAGCTTATACCATGCAAGGTTATATAAGCCAGATAAAATGGTTGATAAGGGAGCGGATCGAGAGGAGGATCCCGGAGGTTTCTCTGGATATGCATACGGCGGAAAACCCTGTAGTGCCAGTAAGCTTCTAAGAGTAAACCTTTTTATGTGTTTCAATCTTTAAGTTACATTGTAATACTGATATGTTTTCTTCTTTTTAGCTTGCTGACTTCCCCGAGTCGGAATTTTCTCCACTCGAGGGATATCCTCCAGAGTTTTCTTAGGAGACGGAATTGGTCCCATTGCCGGACATTGCACTCAAGAAGCACAAGGCTCCGACAGTGGCTATTGGCACAAAGGAGTTGCCCGTCGTGAAGAGGTAACTTTCAATCACAACTTCCGCCTTTGTACCTTACTCGAGTTTTCTTCCGAGATGTAATGTTTTCGACTCTATTACATTCTCAGAGCTAAGCAACTCATCAAGGGTAGGGGGAAGGGAACTTCTTCGAAGCCCCTGCGACAGACGAAGCTTACCATAGCTTCTCCTGCCGTGGCTCCTCCGACTCCTGCCCCTCAACCTGCCACAACGCCGGTGATCACTCCTTCTCCGGCTGTCGCAGAAGATCCGGCTCCTTCAACGGAGCCTGCGATCCTTGAATCGCAAACTGACGTCACCATGGGTGAGTCGGGTATAGATAAGGGTGAACCCTTTTCGGGTAATGATCCCTCGGCAGAAACCTTTGTCGAAAACCTTCTCAGCAATCCGGGACTTGCCAAGTTTGGCCTGTCCTGGAAATCTACTGAAGAGATCCAGCGGCTGGCCAGGCAGTGCCTGGAGAAAAGAAATATATCTGCCGAAGAAGAAGCGCAAGAAGCAGAGGACATCAAGCACTCTGACCTTCTCGAACAAGTGCGTCTTCGCGACGAGAGGATAAGGGCCGGTGAGCTTCTAGCGGCTCCAGTGACCCCTCTGACTCGCGTCGAGAAGGTTGCTATTGAAGTGAATGCGAGTTTGGATAAACTCACTCGTGAACAATATGTAAGTCGGAATTCTAACTCCTGTTTTTCCTTTATTTCATATCATATCCTCTAGCCCCCAAGCATGAAGTAGGATATACAATCCGGGTTTTATGCTTCCTTAGGATGCCAAAGAACGAACTAGTGTAGCCCCCAAGGCTCGTGCTGATATTAGCAAAAAATATTAGCCCGAGTCTTTAGTAGCTTTCTGACTTTGGGTATTCTGACTTACAGAAAGTATATTCCTATAACCAATTTGTTAAAAATGTCTGTGATAAGCAGAGAGAGATCAAAGCTCTCCGACTTAAGAATGCTGAGCTTAAAGTTGCCAAGGATGAGGCCGAAGGTAAACATTCCGAGACTCAAACCTTGCCTTTCATGTTTTCATAGTCGAATTTTTACTGAACTGCTGTTCTTTTTGACTTACAGTGTTGGTGAAACAGTCATGCGCTATGATTGAGGAGGACGATAACCTCAAAACTTTGGTGGTGGAGAACAAGGAACTTCGCCAAGAGCTGGATCAGCTCAAATCGGATCATGAAAAGAGCATTGCTCAAATTCTCTAGTCCTCCTCCATGGCCATTGACGAGCGTCAACGTAAGATTGCTGCTCAAGATCAGAAAATCTCGGACCTCAATAATGAGCTGCTCAGAGAGAAATAACTTTCCGAGGTGCTCCGGGCTAAACTCCGGAGTCTTCGGGAAGAGAAGACCAAAGTTGACGACGTCATCTTTGGTATGTTCCATCTGTCTGATTTGTATATTTTCTTCGACTTCTTTCAATGTCGGATTTTCTTTAACTGTTTTTGTCTATAGGTTCTCTGAACTTGACGGACTCCACCTCCGCTGAGCCCCGCACCCACCGGCTTACCCAAGTTGGTGACCTGCTTCATGAGTTCCGCCAATCACTTGAGGACATTGGCGAAGCTCTCAAGATTCTAGACATGCATAGCATGTCAGATTTTCAGGTGCAGGACAAGGCAAAGGAGATGCCGCAACTTGTCCAGGATTGGAACATGTCCTACGCGCGGACCGCGGCGCAGAATGCTCTTACCATGGTCATGAGCCACCATGGAAACATGGAAATATGGCAAGTGACCAGAGGATACTGGAAAGTAGATGAAGACGGCCAGGAGCAAGATATCAAGGCCATTATGTACCCCTGTGCCGGATACGAGTGTCATGTGGCTGATTTGACCAGCTAGGAAACTCCTTTCTTCACCCGCATGGACACTCCGCCTCCGCCTCCAGAAGATTCAGTAGAAGTTTCCGACGATGACCGCAGCATTTCGGATGTGGACATCTCGGAACGATATCAAGGCGATGTATCCAGCGAGCCGATAGCTCCTTCCTCTCCTCCTGCATCATAGATTGCCAGAAATATTTGTATTATTCTGAAAAACATGATGGGCTTGTAAATATGCAGTACTATGATTTTGCTAGTGCTAAGCTTTTGATCTATTCAGCACTTTTGGCCCTAAATTTTTTGCGTTCCTGAAATGTTTACATAAGCACTTATAATTTTTCGCCTATACTTATCGTTTATCTGGCTTTCCACCTCGTCCCTTTCATGAGCCGGCTAAACCTTCTGCTCAGAAACGTTGCCGAGCAACGGAGCTCAATTGCTAAACTAGTTTAAACTCGGAAACAAAGCCGGCTTACAGTACCAACAATTCACTACTCGAAAAATACCCGCATCTAGCAATCAGACAAATAACCAAAGTATAGACTAGAAACTTTAGAGTTATACCCAAAGGTAGAATTTTTAGAATCGGAAATCTAAACCAGAACGAACATGAGCATAAAGTACTTTCAAGCATTCTAGGATTTTCGACTATGACATGATCATTCGGAAATAAGATGGTAAAAACTTCTCAGAAAAACTTAAGGCAACCAAAACTTTTATTTCTCACAGAACATGTACATAAATATGATTACAAAGAAGGATAAACTAAGAATAAAAGGGACATAGCTGAGCAATATTCCATGGTCTGTCTAACTCATCCGGATTTGTACTGCCTATAGCTCTCTTTCTATTCTTAGTAGCAGGTCTTTCTTTGACTGGCCTCATGTCAGTTAAGTAGTACGATCTATTGTGCAATACTCAACTAACTAAAAAGGGACCTTCCCATAGTGGGGAAAGTTTGTGCTTTCTTTGTTGCACAAGCCGGAGAACCAAATCACCTTTATTGAAAGATCTGTTTCGGACTCTCTGGCTATGATACTTGCGTAACTTCTGCTGATAGGCTGTTGATCTTGTTTCAGCAACGACGCAAACTTCTTCGACTAAGTCGAGATCATTTTGTCGAGAAATATCGGCATCCTCTTCAATATACGCGGCCACTCTAGGAGAAGTATGAATTAAATCACTAGGAAGAACAACTTCTGCGCCATAGACGAAGAAGAAAGGTGTGTATCCGGTTGACCTATTTGGAGTTGTTCGTAAACTCCATATTAAAGAGGGTAATTCCTCTGCCCAAGCCCGCGCAGCACGTCGTAGTGGTGCTTCGAGTCTCGGTTTTAGGCCTTGTAGGATTAAACCATTTTCTCTTTCGACTTGTGCGTTAGCCTGTGGATGTGCGACTGATGCAATGTCAAGCCGGACATTTTGCTCATTGCAGAATTCGGCCAATTCTCCGATAGAAAAGTTACTCCCGTTGTCCGTGATAATGCAATGTGGATAACCATACCGGATTATAACATCCTCGACAAATCTTTTGGTTGTTGCTCCATCACAACTAGTGACAGGTTTAGCCTCAATCCATTTGGTGAATTTATCCACCATCACTAAGAGGTGAGTAAATCCACTTGGAGCTCGTTTAAATGGTCCTACCATATCAAGCCTCTAGACTGCAAAATGCCATGATATAGGTATTGTTCGCAGCTGATCAGCCGAAACATGAGCTTGTTTGGTGTACTTTTGGCAACCTTTGCACGTCTTGACTAATCGTTCGGCATCTGTGTTGGGGGGATACCCCCGGGTAGGGTCACGCCGGGGTATAAAGGCCTAGTTAGCCGAGGTACGACAAAGTCAAAGCAAGTGCTGGCCGAGTCACCTCAAGGCAGGCCAAATCACGGAGTAACCCGGACCAAGGGACGTCCACCTAACTGGGTCTCAACCGACTTATGCCGTATGTCGGTATGATGTATCTAACTTATATGCAAGAACAGGTGTGGCCGGATCAACTAGGTACGATCCGGGTTATATCAAGCTTGTAAGAGAAGGAAGGTATCTCGCTGGTCAAAGGTGACCACTATACGCAGAGCGTGAGCAAAGCGGACAAAGTCCAGGACTACCGAGGCGTGGCCAACAAAGGTGACGATGCCTATGTCGGATGACGCGGGCGCCGCTGAGGCTTACGTAGCCTCTGCATGGATGACGCTGGGCTAAAGTGACTCGGTCGGCTTACTATTTTGGGAAGAGGCATATTCCTTAGAATATGCCTCCACGTGTGCCCTAATGGGAGACCTAGCCACCTCTATATAAGGAGGGCTAGGGCCTCTGTAGAAAGGGTTGGTCTGAAGTGGGTTGGTTTTTCTGGTTGTCTCCTAGCGAGTTGTGTTTTACTAGCGGTGAGAGTAAGAGAGTTCTTCTTCCTCCTCTCCCCAATACAGCTCAAGGAGCACTTGTAAACCTTGGAAGTGAATCAAATATAAAGCTACTGTGTGTGGAATCACCACACTATCCCTCTCTGGATTCCCCTAGTGCATTTAGTCCCCACCTTTAGCCTATCCATGGCGTCTGCCGTGACACCACCACCATAGTTGGCGCCCAGCGTGGGGTTAGCAGCGCTAGCAGGGGTGAAGATCCGAACGGGAAACTTCATCGGCACCGGCGAACGCATCGTCTCCGGGCTCGTTCAGCACTTCGGAGCGCTGGATTTCGTCAGTGACAACGCTGGCTGCTTCGGCAAGCGTCCTCTCCCACGCAACGGCCTCTTCGTCAAGCTCGGCACGCACAAGATCTACGTCGCTGTCGATGTGTCGTGCGTTCATCCGCGGCACGTCGTCGAAGGAGGTGACCCACCCCTTAGTGCGGCCCACGGGGCGCGTATCACTCGCTCCCTGGACCACGCTGAGGTAATGATGACTGCGCCTGGCGCTGGCACAAGCAAGGATCCGACACCAGATCTGGAGGTAACACCTAAGGCACCGAGGAAAAGTAGAAGTCCTCCGCTAGATAGGCCTGAGAATGTGCTGCAGCAGGCGATGGATAGCTTGGCAAACCCGGTAGCAGCAGCAGTAGATCCGGCTCAGGCACAGGCTGAACTAGAGGAGACTAGGCAGAAAATACTAGATGGTGCGAAAAGATAGCCACGGCTTAGCAGTCGTTGAACATGATACTTCGTGAGTACGCAAGGCAAATAAGGTAGATGCTGTAAAAGTGAAGGGGAGAAATCTCATCAGTGAAATGAACAGAGAGGGTGATACTAGGATTGAGGAGTTAGAGAACTGTTTGTCCGTGGGGCTGCCGAAGTATAGTACCCCGGCAAAAAACCTCAGGGCAGCAGATGCAGCTGCATCCGAGTTAGAAGGGCTGACGAGTGAAGCCCGTCAAAGACAGCAGGATAGAGTTAATGAGTTGGTTCGGATCACAAACAGGCAAAACGAGGAATTGCTCAGGGCTAACCCGGAGAGAGCTGGGGCCTCCAAGATCGTTCATTCGGCGGTGGGTAACCCGGAGAAATCCGCTGGAGCCGCATCGTTTCCTCATGGTGGTCCTAGGAGAGAAGAGGTTGTAACTTCGGCCAGGAGGAATAAGCAGATAGTCCCATATGACCCGGCAAGGGCAGGGAAAGGAAAAGAAGTACAAAGAGATGAGGATTGAAGGAGTGTGAGCCGAGGTGAAGCTGGCCGAGGTAACTGCGACCAAGTCAATGACGGTCAAGGGAATGCTGTAAACGGAAATGCCGGACATCGGAATTCGGTAGGTGCAGGTCAACCGCAGCAGCGGAATATACCTCATCAAGAACGTAGTGCCGACCAAGGTATGCAACAGAGGGCAGCTCCACAGGAGCAAGATAGATACAATGATGGTGATTCGGAGATGGTGAACGCTGGCTATCCCAGGCCAGACTATCACGTGATAGGGTCAATATTGGGAGGCAGGAACTTGATGCCTGATGACGCCAGGTTAAAACTGGACCGGCTGTATAGGTCGGAGCAAATTGAGTGTCAAGGTCCTGCGGGTCCAGCATGTTTTGGGCCCCGGATCATGAAGGAACCTCCGGTATCTAACTTCCAGTCACCTAGAGGCACAAAGACGTATGACGACAGCACTAAGCCAGAGGATTGGTTGATTAACTATGCAACAGCTGTGAAAATTGCCATAGGCAACTTGCGATGGGCTGTGAGATATGTACCCCAGATGCTAGAGGGGCCTGCGAGGGTATGGCTAAACAACTTGCCACCCGGTAGTATTAACTGTTGGATCTATTTTGAGGAGATGTTCGTTAGCAATTTCTCAAGTACGTATCAGAGGCCCAACAGGCCACATACCGTAGCAATGTGCAGGCAGAGACCGAATGAGACCGACCGGGAATTCCTGACCCGCTGGTGCACAATGCGAAACTCATGTGAGGGTGTGATTGAGTCACAGGCCATAGCTTGGTTTGCGCAAGGATGCAGATATACAAGCATGCTATGGCAAAGGTTGCAAAGATATATGCCAACCACCTTGGCAGAAATAATCCGAATTGCTGATTCATATGCCTTGGGTGACCCGACGCAACCTAGACTCACGTCAAACGAGTCAAGCGAGGAGTATTGTCAGCGAGATGGGGCCGGGTCATCCCGGAGAAATGATTAACAAGGTAAAAGAAGGGATGACAGACCGGAGTATCGGTACAGTTCGCAACAAGTTGTAGCTATGAATCAGGACCAACCCGGAGCAGGAAGCAGTCAACGTCAGAAAACTGGAGGACAGCAATGGACTCCAAGAAATGATGGCAAGAAAACTTGGACGCCAGAGCAGAAGAGGCAGTGGCAAGAAAAGAAGGACCGTCTGAGTTATACCTATGAGGCAATGCTAGATCAGCCGTGTAAGTTCCATACACCAAATCCGAGTAACCCAGCGGTTCACACAACCAGGCAGTGTGAATGGATGGGAAAGATAGAACAAAGTGGTTCGAGGAATGCTCAGGCACCTCGGACTGATCAACCTCGGCAGGAGTTACCCCGGTAGCAATTGCTCTCCGGAGCAAACACGCAACAGCTAATGTTGCCTCCCCCTCCGCCGAGGTATGACAACCATGAGAGAAGGGATCCAGTGCATTAGGTGGAGAACCAAAACCAACCAGATCAGTGATACTCTGGAAATGAGGGGAGGAATGAGTACAGAGAGCATCATCAGAGTTATTGTGTATTCACTACGAAAGAGACAGACAGAAAGAGCTTGCAGCGCCGACATATGGAGGTCAATGCAGTAATGCCGGCCGTGACGAGGTATATGCCTTGGTCGGATCAGGAGATTACTTGGAGCATCAAAGATCACCCAAAACTTATGCCAAGTCCTGGTTCGTATGCGCTAGTGTTGGATCCGACATTCATTGGGCCTAACATCAATGTGAGGTTCTCAAAGGTGCTAATTGATAATGGCAGTAGCATCAACATCATGTATGTGGACATGATGCACAAGTTGGATGTCTCGGAGAACATGCTCCAAGCTACAAGGACAACCTTCCATGGCATTGTGCCAGGCATTTCTTGTGAACCCATTGGCAAGGTCCGGGTTGACGTGTTGTTCGGTACGAGAGATAATTGCCGGACTAAGAATTTGGAATTCGAAGTTGTCAATTTGGAAAGTGCGTATCACGCGTTGCTCGGTAGGCCTGCCCTGAACAAATTCATGGAAAGTTGTCACATTAGCTACTTGAAGATGAAGTTGCCCGGGCCAAATGGTGTAATCACCATAGCGGGGGATTTCCGACGTTCTATTGAGTGTGCTTATGCCGGATCTAACCTGGCCGAGTCACTCGTGATCGCGCAGGAGAAGAGAAAGATCCAAGAAGTGGTGGCATTGGCTCAGTCCGCGCAACAGTATATGCCGGTGCTGAGTAACCTGTATGGTAGTGTCTCGTTCCAAGCGACAAAAGATACCAAGAAAGTGCCTGTTGATGACATGTTCCCTGAGCGCACTATAACAATTCGTGTCGGGCTAAATGACAAATAGGAAAGCGAGCTCGTCAACTTCCTCCGTGAGAATCGGGATATTTCTGCTTGGTCCACACAGGACTTGCAAGGTGTTCCGATGGAGTTGGCCGAGCACTCTTTGAATGTCAGACCCGGAGAAAAGCCGGTGAAGAAACCTCTCCGCCGCTTCGCCGAAGGCAGGAGAAAGGTCATAGGAGATGAGATAGCTCGGTTGTTGGCTGAAGGATTTATCATGGAAGTGCTTTACCCGGATTGGCTATCTAATCCGGTGCTGGTGGAGAAGAAGAAGGATGATCCGAACGTGGCAGTGGTTTGGCGTATGTGTATCGATTACACGAACCTGAATAAGGCGTGTCCAAAAGATCCATTCCCACTGCCAAGGATAGACCAAGTCATAGATTCCACTGCTGGGTGTGAGTTCTTGTCGTTCATTGATGCATATTCTGGTTTCCACCAGATACCTTTGAACCAAAGTGATCAAATAAAGGCTACGTTTATCACCCCGTGTGGGGCTTATTGCTATCGCACCATGCCTTTTGGTTTACGTAATGCAGGAGCAACGTACCAGAGATGTATGCAAAAATGTTTGCATGACCAAATTGGTCAAAATGTGCAGGTGTATGTGGATGATGTTGTGATAAAGACCAAGGAAAGCAAAACGCTCCTTGACGATATCAGGCAGACGTTCACGAACCTGAGGAGGTTTCGAATGAAGCTTAATCCGGAGAAATGTACCTTCGGTGTCCCGACAGGAAAGTTACTCGGATTTCTTGTCTCCAGCCGAGGCATCGAAGTTAATCCAACTAAAATCCGGTCCATAGAGCCAATGGAACTGCCGAAGTGTCTTAACGATGTCCAGAAGTTCACTGGTTGCCTGGCATCCTTAAGTCGGTTTGTATGTCGGTTGGGAGAAAAGGCACTGCCTCTCTATCAACTCATGAAAAAGTAGGACAAGTTCATTTGGACGCCGCAGGCCAATGAAGCCTTTATCCAACTAAAGAAGATGTTAGCCACTACGCCAGTGTTAGCCTCTCCACTATCAAAGGAGCCAATCTTGCTCTATATAGCCGCAACCAACCGAGTTGTAAGTGCAGTAATTGTGGTAGAGCACGATGAAGAGGGTAAGTCAGTGCAAAGGACAGTGTATTATCTGAGCGAGGTATTATCAGCCTCAAAGCAAAACTATCCTCATTATCAAAAGGTGGCATATGGTGTGTATATGGTAGCTAAGAAGCTGAAGCACTATTTCGAAGAGCACCCAATCAAGGTAATATGTGAAGCCCCCATATCTGAGATAATGAGCAACAAAGATGCAAGTGGCAGGATTGCAAAGTGGGCAATTGAGCTAGCTCCTTATGCGCCACAATATGACAGAAGAGAAGCAATCAAATCTTAGGCTGTGGCGGACTTTTTTGTGGATTGGGCCGAGGTGCAATATGAGCCACCATTGCTAGATCCGAACTACTGGAGAATTCACTTTGACGGGTCAAAAACAAAAACCAGGTTAGGTGCCAGAGTGGTGCTTACCTCGCCTAAGAAGGACCAGCTGAAATACGTGCTACAGATCCACTTCGCAGCGTCGAACAACATCGCTGAATATGAGGCACTTGTGCATGGGCTCAGGGTGGCAAAAGAGATTGGAATACGTCGGATCCAATGCTTCGGTGACTCAGATCTTGTAGTCCAGCAAGCCTCCGGACAATGGGATGCTTTGGATGCAAACATGGCATTATACAGATCTCATGTGCAAAAGATATTTGGTTACTTTGAGGGATGCGAATTTCACCATATACCCCGGGTGGAAAATGAGGCTGCCGACGTATTGTCAAAGCTCGGATCAACCCGACAAGCAATTCTACCGGGTGTAGCATTAGAGCATCTCAGAAAACCATCTATCAGGCCATCCCCGGAGTCCGACTCAATTTTGATCCCGGCAAATCCGGAATCGGAAGCTGTGCCCAGGGACATTGATGTGGGGAGTGGTTCGCGAAACCCGGGGACTGCCTTGTTAAACCCGGGGACTGCACAACGTGATCCGGTTGAAGTTATGCTGTTGGATCAGATGGAAGTTGATGAGGATGTGTTCCCAGTGCGAGCTGTACTAGCTTGGGCACTGCCCATATTCTAATTCCTAAAAGATGGAACTTTAACCGCTGAGGAGGTGCTTTCCAGGCAAACTCAGAGGAGAGCAAAAGCATACACGATCATCAATTTCGATCTATACAAAAGGAGTGTGACTAATGTCCTTCAGCGATGTGTTGATCCAGAGGAAGGACTTGACATCCTCCAAGATATACATCAAGGGGAATGTGGGCATCATGCCTCGTCCAGAGCCTTGGTAGCAAAAGCTTTCCGCCATGGGTTTTACTAGCCAAGTGGTTTGGAACAAGCAGAAGATCTAGTAAGAAAATGCAATGGCTGTCAGAGATATGCGACAAAGACGCATATGCCAATGTCGGATCTCAAGACCATACCAATTACATGGCCATTTGTCGTATGGTGCTTGGATATGGTTGGCCCGTTTAAACCAGCAAGAGGGAACATGACCCATATCTTGGTCATGGTAGACAAATTGACGAAATGGATTGAAGTGACGCCAATAAGAAAATGTGATGGAGCTACTGCCGTAACATTCCTCAAAGAAATCATCTTGAGATACGGTTATCCTCACAGTATCATAACGGATAATGGCACAAATTTTGCTGAAGGAGCATTTGCACGTTTCTGCCGAGATAAGATCCGGCTAGACGTTGCCTCGGTAGCCCACCCCGCATCGAACGGACAAGTGGAAAGATCCAACGGATTAGTATTGTCCAGGATAAAGCCCCGGCTCATTGAGCCGTTGCAAAGATCAGCGGGGTGCTGGATAGAAGAACTACCAGCGGTATTGTGGAGTTTAAGAACAACTCCGAATCGATCAACAGGCTATATGCCATTTTTTCTGGTATATGGGGTAGAAGCTGTATTACTAGCCGACATAGAGCATGACTCACCTAGGGTCACCCAATACAAAGAAGCCGAAGTGCAAGAAGCTCGGCAAAATGATGTTGATCTGCTGGAAGAAGCGAGAGAATTGGCATTATCCAGATCCGCCATATATCAGCAAATCTCCGACGCTATCATAGCCGGAAAGTAAGCCCCCGAGTTTTCCGAGAAGGCGATCTGGTACTCCGATTGGTACAACGTACTGCTGGCATGCATAAATTATCCCCCCCATGGGAAGGGCCATTCATTGTGAGAAAAGCATTGCACAATGATTCTTATTATCTTATTGATGCAAAACCACAGGATAAGAACAAGGCAGACAGGTCTGGCGAGGAATCCAAACGTCCATGGAATGTAGCTCTACTTCGTCCTTTCTACACTTAGCAGAGAAGTGTATGTATCCGAGTCTCTCATATGTCGGTATGTATGCCGGCAATGAGCTTATCAATGAAATCTTGGCACCTAGAGCAGTAACTCAGGGACTGCCTTAATTATATTGGTTGTCTTCTGTATCTTCTATTTATATGTCGACTGGCGTAAGTTGCTTCTACTTAAGCCGGATTAGTAATGTGCGAGCACCAAAAACCTAAATCTTCGACTTGCTATTGTCCAACAAGATTTGGCTTCATGGAAAGCAAGAGAACAAGTTTGGAATTGCGTAGCACATGCGACTAAGGAAAGAAACTTAATCGAGCCAACGTTTGTCTTTCGGACTAACCTTGTGCTACTTTAAATTTGTTACGCTGAATTATTTTGAGCTAATCCTAAAGTTTCCAAGTATTGTAAGTCAATTTTTGAAACTCGGACTCATAAGTCATAAAACCGACTCAAGGTAGACACGAGCCAAGCCAAGAAATTGGAGGAACATGAAAATGAAACTCGGGGACTACGCCCAAGTTAATCCGGCACATAAACTTAGTAGCAAAATATCACTTAAGTGCTTAATACAATTGCACCCGGCATACCGGGGATCTGATAAAATTTAAAAGTTTTTGGCTCAAGGAGCAGCAGGAGGAGGTAATTCGGCGCCAGCGGTGCAGCCCCAGCTTCGGCTTCAACGTCATCTTCGTCTTCCTCGATGTCCGAAGCCTCGTCCTCTTCATCTTCACCCAAACCATCTTCGACATTTTCATCGTCGGCAGCATCTAGGAAGCTTGGTCCCTCGTTCCATTGATGAATGGGGGCGTATTGGATGAAGTTATGGGTGCAAGCCTTGCACTGAGCTACCCAATCTGGGTCAGTGGACCACCTTGATCCGGTGCGCATGTGCTCAAGGAGTTTGAGGTCAATCTTCTCATACCACGTAAGAACGTAGTGGGGAACGATCTCAGCTCCGGCACGTCCAGCGGATTCCCTCCAAAGGTCGAGCTGGGTCTCGCATTCCATCAACTTGTCAACGAGAGCTGCGGTCCCCTCCAAAGTATCTTCACCAGGCCAAAAGGCGTTGAAGATCCAGATTTCCACGTCAAGGATATCCTTGCCATAATTCTTCACAATTTCCACGCGAGAGGACAGGCTGACCAGCAGGTCCTCCATGTCATAAGGAATTTCACTGGCGTCAGGAGCAATGGGGGTACCCCTCTCCTGGCGGAACTTGGCAACAGCAGTGGTTGCAATGGCATTGCCCTGTGGAAATTTTCCTGAGAACAAGACAAGTGAAGCAAGTAAGGAAAACACATGTGAAGCAACCCGGAGAAGTTAATGCCGGATGAAGGAAAAGAACTTACATGAAATGTGGCTGTGGATCCGGGTCAGCTCCTTAGTACAGTCATCACGCCTCTTGCGGAGTTGCACAAGTTCAGTGTTCGCCGACTCAAGCTTTACATCGGCCTCCTTGAGAAGTTCTTGATCCTTGGCGATCTAGAGGTTGAGGCGCTCTCTTTCTTTAGTAAAGTCTTGGCCTACCTTCTCCAGTTCGGATTTGTGCTGCGCCTTAAGCTTCTTCATATCGGCCTTAAGCTGGGCAATCTCTTCGTCTTTGGTCCGGAGGAGGCCAAGCTCGTCGTCTTTCTTCTTGAGTTCAGCTTGGTGCTGCCCTGCTTGTTCGAGAAAATGCATCATCATATCAGGCACGGGCACACTATCTTCAAGAGAAGCTGAAATAGTTTGTTGACCCGGCAAAGCCGAGGTATGAATATTTTCCAAGCCAAGGAGAAAAGGAGATAGAAAGCACAACAAGGTGGAGCAAGATTACCTTACCCTTTATATGGTCTATGTTTTTCCCCATGAGGATATTCTCAGCCTGCACACCAGCTGCAAAATCCGAATGAGGAATTAGTTCGGTGGAAAAGGATGAAGAGAAATGGAAAAATGCAAAGAAGAAAACATACCCCTTTTATCATGTTCGGCGAGAAGTGCAGTATGTTTTGCACGCAGCATCTTGTGAGTATCCAAGAGATGCTGAAACTCAGCGCTCCGGCGGTTGGTGGTCACCTGAAAAAAGTACAAAAAGATAGTTTAGTCTCGTGCATATTCGAAGTGTAAAAAATTCGGGCCAAGTGGAACTTAACCCGGCTCTAGGTGTGTGCATATTAGAAGTGTACAAGATCCGGGCCAAGTGGAACTTAACCCGGCTCTAGGTGTGTGCATATTCGAAGTGTACAAGATCTGGGCCAAGTGGAACTTAACCCGGCTCTAGGTGTGTGCATATTCGAAGTTATGAAGGAGCTATGTTAATTCTCTAAGGAGCATCCGGCCGAGTAATGAATTACTCCCCCAGAGGCTCAGGGACTAATGGTTATGTCACTAATATCTTCTGCATGCTAAGGAAAAGGCGAAATAACGCACCTCCATCATCCGACCTGCAAGGTTAATTACCTTGGCAGCGGTATTCATCTGGGCAGCAAATTCGGCGGGACCGAACTTCTCCGGGAGATCGTCATTGTGGACGAACTCCGCCTTGTTCCAGTTGTTCACAAACTCGATCAAGGTCGGAGGATATCGTTCACCGCTGAGCATGTGGGGTGCAACTAGACCCTTAGCATGAGCTTCCCTCCTTTCAACCTGGGCAAGGGCCGGACTGGTGTGCAAAACAAGTTGCGCATCAGCTCGCTCGGCAGGGGCGTCCTTCGGCGGTGGAGTCTTTTTTGTGAGCATGGACGCAAGTGTGCGCTGTCCAGTCTCGATGGACGCTGCCCTGGTGGCGTCAGGAGCCTTTTTGCCCTTAGGCTGTTGCTGAGAAGTTGAAGTTGCTGCAGCGGATTTGCCCTTGGGAGCTGCCTTACTGCTTCCCTTGCTACTGGGCCTTCTCGCCGAGGCTTGGAAAACTCGGACGAGGCGGAGGGGCTTGGTGCTGCTATTGGTGGTTGTGTTGTTACTGCTGGTGCTGGAGCGGATGCTGGTACAGATTTCTATTTTGGCGGAGGTGTGGAAGGAACCTCGGTGGTGGCTGGTTGTGGCTGTGCCGAAGAAGGAGCAGCTGCAGCCTCGGCAGAACCGCTTCCCCCTGTTCCGAGGTTGCCCTCCTCTTGACGAGGTGGGCTAGTACCCGGAGTAGCCACTGAGCCCTCCTGGATGGGGCTCAACGGGCGTGAATCGTCGCCACGAGGGGGAGAAGGGCTATGACGGAGTGGAGACGCAATGCCGGATCCACTCTGGGGGACCTCCACCGCGGCCCTACCAAATCAAATCATAAATAATTAGAAACTACAACAAAGGAAGAATAGATAAATAGCAAAAGGAGAAGTGGCTTACTCATCCGATGTCAGAGGCTCTTTGGGCTTCCGAGCCCTCCGGGCTGTGTCCTTGGTTGGAGGCTTGGTGGCAGTTTTGTCCCCGGACTTCTTTCGCCTTTTAGCTGGCTGAGAAGGTCTAGAGGAAGAAGCAGATCCAGCTCCTCTCTTCTTCTTCGGCGCGACCGGGATGGGCTCACCCACGGCAAGGGGAGGGTCTTCATGGATCTGCCACCGGGGTTAGCTGATGCCGGAAAAGCATAAGAAAGGGGGACAGCGTAAAATGCCTCCATCACCTCAACGTCCGAATCATCTTCATCATCGGGCCAATCTCTAATGGAAGAGAGTTTACCGGTGGGTCGCTTGGTCGCATCTGCCATAGGCAGGAACATCTCCTGATCCGGTTCCTCCTCGTCTGAGGTATCGCGATCGGGCACCCATTTGAGAGAAGGCTCGGTGCCATCCTTGATGGTTTGCTGAAGAAACATCTAAGGGAAAGAAAAGGCAACAAGATTAAACGTACAACAAAGACCGACATATGATTTAATTCGGAAAGAGTTTGGAGCACGAGACTTACCGCAGGAGGAAGCATATCTCGGCAAAAGTGTTTAATCCCCCACGTCCACTCAGAAGAGAAGTCCTTGTGGGTGGTGAAGAGGGCCTTGACCTGGCGGTAGATCTCGGTGTTGCTTAACTCGAACGAAGAGGTCTGATTGGGGTCACGGCCCTAGCTCATGTGACAGAGTTTGTGCGTGCGTTTATAGAGTGGGGAGATCCGGTTGCGAACAAACGTGATCATTGCGTCTTCATTGCGCAATCCCTGATCTTTCAGCTCCTGGAACCTCTTGTTGACTTGGTTCGCTAGGACAGTGGGCTTCTTGGGGACCGTGTCCCATAAATCCGGGTTAGGAGGACCTGGAGCGTAGGGGCGCAGCCGGATCAAATCCTCAGATATGCTGTTCCGGACATAGAAGAAGGTCCGGGCCCATCCCTTGCAAGAGTCAAGCCCCGTGACTCGGGGGAAGATGGACTGCTTCCAGGGAGAGATAGACACAGCACCAAACTGCGTGAGCTGTTTGTCCTCCGGATCAAGTTGTATGTTCGGAATCACGTTCCGGCGAAGGCCAAAGAATCGGATCCAGAGCTCCTTCGTGGGCCATACTCTGGCGTAGCCCTCGATGGTGGAAGCGAAGGTAGAGAGAGACGTGATGGCGTTAGCCGGAAGATGGTGCGGCTGAAGCTCGTACGTATTGAGCCAGTCGTGGAAAAAATCACTAACTGGGAGACCAAACCCGCGTTGGAAGTGGGATAGAAACACCACATACTCACCCGGATTGGGTGAGGGGGCAAGCTCGGCAGCAGCGAGGCGTGCGGTGACGCCCTCCGGGATGTGCCTGGTGCGGTACAGTCAATCCAGTTCATCCTGGCAAACCCAAGATCCAGCCCACTCGCCGTGGTCGGCATTCGCTGCGTCTTCCTCCATTTCCTGCTCTGCGACGGTGAGCTCCTCCTCGGTCATCTTAAGATCACTATCCTCACTAGCACTAGCAGCGGTGGGAGGCAGTGGCCTGGACTGGCGAGGACCCGTGGCGGAGGAGATGCGTGGAGGTGGCGGCGACGCTGGTGTGTGCGGAAGCAGTGCGGCGGCGGCGCTGCTACTCAGATGCGGTGGTGGCGGCGCTGTCGCTGGAGAAGAAGAGGAAGAAGCAGAGGCAGAGGGGCGCGGAAGTGGGGAAAGGACTCAAGGGGCACGCCCCTCCCCTATTTAACCACTCCCTTAAGGGGTAGTGGGATTGCATTTTGCGGGCGGGCCACACGGTGTGGCCGTGTATGACCCGGATCAACCAATCAGCGACGAGCCACAGGAAGGGCCACAGGGCGCAGCGGATCCCACGACGCGATGTTATGATACGGTTAACAAGGAGGCAGGCACGACGTGACGTGCGCTACAGTAACTTCTGACAATAACTGCGGCGGTTACTGTCGCAGGCCCTTAAAATGAGGCAAAGTAATGATTAGCCTCCACGTGGGGAAGCGTACGAGAGAAGGAAGAATGATCCGGCTGAGTATGAGGTTACCCGACCAACAAGTAAAAACTTGGAATGTGCCAAGGGAAAATAAACCTATGGAATCCGGATTATGGGGTAACTCGGAGAAGGAGCAAGAAGCTCGGTGAAATTGAACCTGCTGTGGCCTTAGCGGCTAAAGCAGCTAAGACCGCACCAGCTTCGGGGACTAATGTTGGGGGGATACCCCCGGGTAGGGTCACGCCGGGGTATAAAGGCCTAGTTAGCCGAGGTGCGGCAAGGTTAAAGCAAGTGCTGGCCAAGTCACCTCAAGGAAGGCCGAATCACGGAGTAACCTGGACCAGGGGACGTCCACCTAACTGGGTCTCAACTGACTTATGCCGTCTGTCGGTAAGATGTATCTAACTTATATGCAGGAACAGGTGTGGCCGGATCAACTAGGTACGATCCGGGTTATATCAAGCTTGTAAGAGAAGGAAGGTATCTCGCTGGTCAAAGGTGACCACTGTACGTAGAGCATGAGCGAAGCGGACAGAGCCCAGGACCACCCAGGCGTGGCCGACAAAGGTGACGATGCCTATGTCGGATGACGCGGGCGCCGTAGAGGCTTACGTAGCCTCTACATGGATGACGCTAGGCTAAAGTGACTCGGTCAGCTTACTATTTTGGGAAGAGCCATATTCCTTGGAATACACCTCCACGTGTGCCCTAATGGGAGACCTAGCCACCCCTATATAAGGAGGGCTAGGGCCTCTATAGAAAGGGTTGGTCTGAAGTGGGTTGGTTTTTCTGGTTGGAGAGTTGTGTTTTACTAGCGGTGAGAGTAAGAGAGTTCTTCTTCCTCCTCTCCCCAATACAGCTCAAGGAGCACTTGTAAACCTTGGAAGTGAATCAAATATAAAGCTACTGTGTGTGGAATCACCACACTATCCCTCCCTGGATTCCTCTAGTGCATTTAGTCCCCACCTTTAGCCTATCCATGGCATCTGCCGTGACACCACCACGACAATCTGCCTGAGCTGTAAGCCAGAAAAAACCGTATCTAAAAGCTTTTGCCACTAAAGATTTGGCTGCAGCGTGGTGACCACACTCGCCTTCGTGGATTTCTCTTAAGATTTCCACTCCTTCCGGAGATACACAGTGCTGAAAAACCCCAGAAACACTCCGCTTATAGAGCTCACCTTTAACTATAGTATAGGCTTTCGCAGATCGGATGATCTGCCGGCTCAGAACCTCGTATTCGGGTAATTTGCCATCTACCAGATAATCTAGGTAGGGTTGAGTCCAGCTGGGAATTACAGCCAGAACTGCTATTAGAGGTGAGTCGGATTTGGTTGGATATTCCTCATCTACTCCCTTTATTGAGGGAACTTTGAGGTGCTCTAAAAAAGCGCCATCCGGGACCTCTTTCCGTGCAGATCCTATCCGAGATAATGCATCTGCTTCCTCATTTTCTGCTCAAGGGATGTGTTGAACCTCAAACCCTTCGAATGATTTAGATAGATCATCCACGACAACTTTATATGCTGCCATGTGTTTATTTGCATTACAAATATCTGAAACTTGTTGACCAACAAGATCTGAATCTCCATAACACATCAAACGTCGGATGCCAATATCCTTAGCAATCCGGATTCGATGCCGCAGTGCTTCATACTCGGCAATATTGTTTGTCACTGTGAAGTGGATCTGCAACACGTATAGAAGTTTATCTCCTTGGGGTGATTTGAGCACCACGCCAGCCCCCGAGCCCCCTCGAGCCTTAGACCCACCAAAGTAGAGGGTCCAATATTCCGACTCAGGGAGATTCATATTCTCCTTCGTCTCTGTCCAATCAGCGACAAAGTCGGCGAGGATTTGGGATTTGATTGCTATCCGGGGTTTATACTCAATATCAAAAGCTGAAAGATCTATTCACCATTTGGCGACGCATCCGGTGGCGTCACTGTTGTTGATTATATCTCTCATGGGAGCTGTGCTCACCACTGTAATTGGATGCTCCTAAAAATAGTGTCGTAACTTACGAGATGCTAGAAAAACACCGTAAGCCAACTTTTGATAGTGCGGATACCGCTGTTTTGATTCTATCAGGACCTCACTAACAAAGTATGTCGGACGCTACACCAGGTGTTCCTGATTTTCCTCCGGTCTCTCTACCACCATGACGATACTAACGACTTTGTTTGTCGGAGCAAGATAAAGAAACATCGGTTCCTGTGGTTCCAGCGCAGCAAGGATAGGAGCAGACGAGAGTACTTTCTTCAGGTCTTGTAGTGCAGCTTCAGCTTCGTCGGTCCAGACAAAATCCTTGGTCTTTTTCAGGAGTTTGTATAATGGTGTGGCTCTTTCACCAAGTCGGCTTACAAATCGACTGACGACAGCGATGCAACCAGTTAGTCTTGGTACGTCCTTCAGGCGAGTTGGCCTAGAAATATTGAGTATAGCCTTGATTTTGTCCCGGTTCACCTCTATGCCTCTTTGAGACACGATGAAACCTAACAATTTTCTGGCTAGTATTCCAAAGAAGAATTTCTTCGGGTTAAGCATGATGTTGTATTTTAGTAAATTGGCAAATGTTTCCTCCAAGTCGGAAATCAGCGTTTCCTTCTTTTTGGACATCACCGCAATATCATCCACGTATGCATGTACATTGCATCCGAGTTGGTTGTGGAGGCAACGTTGCATCGTGCGCTGGTAGGTAGCTCCTGCGTTCTTCAGCCCAAAGGGCATCATAACAAAACAGAAGGTTCTGAAGGGGGTTATGAATGAAGTTTTGACTTTGTCAGATTCCTTCATCCAGATTTGGTGATAACCGGAATATGCGTCGAGAAAAAAGAGGAGTTCCGAGCCTGCCGTAGAATCGATAACTTGATCAATTCTAGGCAGAGCGAACGGATCTTTTGGACAAGCCTTGTTCAAGGCAGTATAATCAACACACATCCTTAAATCAGTGGTGTCCTTTTTAGGGACCATTATAGGATTGGCCGACCACTCAGTGTGGATGACCTCTTCTATTAATCCGGCTAACTCGAGCCGTGCTAGTTCCTTAGCTATTGCCTTATGCTTTTCATCGCTGAAACGTCGTAAGGACTGTTTGATGGGTTTAGCATTCGGGTTTACATTTCGAGAGTGCTCGGCAAGTTCCCTAGGTACTCCGGTCATGTCAGATGGCTGCCATGCGAAGATCTCTTGATTTGCTTGGAGGAACCTGACGAGCACGCTTTCCTATGCGCTACCTAGGCCTACGCCTATCTGGGTCACCTTGGAGGGGTCATCAGCCTTCAACGACGTCTTCTTCATTTCTTCTGATGCCTTGAACTCCGGATTTGGCTTTGTCACCTCCTTCTTCGTTGCGGGCATCTCGGACGGATCTATGCTCTTCTTGATCTCCTGGTACTCCTGGGCGTGCAACACGGCTTCAGCTAAGGCGACATTTCCATCCTCGCACTCTCGTACATTCTTCGAGTCTCCCCTGATAGTGATTACGCCATTGGGACCTGGAATTTTCATCATATTTTAAATGTAACACGGATGAGCCATAAAATCCCAGTAAGCCGGACGTCTGAATATAGCGTGGTACGCGCTCTTGAACGGGACCACTTCGAAAGAAAGTGCCTCCGTTCGATAATTCTTTGGAGTTCCAAAGCTACATCCAAAGTGATTTCTCCCAGGGAATTAGCTTGTCTTCCTGGGACAACCCCGTGAAAAATCACAGTGTTGTGATTCAGCTGGGTCTCCGAGATCTTCATCCGGCATAGCGTTTCAACATAGAGAATATTGATACTGCTGCCACCATCCATGAGGGTCTTGGAGAAACCATAACCGTCAATAAGTGGATTGATGATTAAGGCGTATTTCCCTCGCTTGTGCAACTTAGGCGGATGATCAGTGCGGTCAAATGCGATTGCCACTTCCGACCAGTCCAAAAATTGGGGGACAGCCAGAACTGTTGCATTGAGCTCATGAAGAACTGTTTTCTTGACCTTTGTTGGTTGAGATCCGAGGAAGGTGACATAAGTGTCTTTCTTGGTCGGAATTTTTTTCTTCCCTTCCGGCTTGGGATTCGAAGCATCAGCTTCCTCCATGTCGGAATCTTCCTTGGTCTCTTTATCTTTTTCGGGATTATTATTTCCCTTCTTCTGCTTAGCTTTGTAGCCCGTGGTGTCATCTCTTTTGATGTCGTCATTGAAACGACATTCGGCGTTGGTGTGGGACGAGCCCCCATTGGCGTCTAAGTGATGCACACATGGGTTATTGGCAATGTCGGCCCAAGAGTAGGTTTTGCTTGGTTGTTGGTCTCCTCTACCTTGGACTCTCGAAGTTCCACGGCCACGCCCGCGGCCTCCTCCGTGTCCTCCTCATCCTCCAGACTCGAAAGTAGCAGTGACCACTGCCGTTTCCGCATTGGGTTTCTCTTCCGAGGTATATTTGCGCTTCTAAGCTTGTTGCTTTGGTTGTTTTGCCGACTGTGGCACAACCAGGGCATTGAGTAATCCCTCTGCATCATCGTCGGCATCTGCATACTTGCTCGCTCTTTCTATCATCTCTCCCAAATCAGTGACTTTGTCACACTTCAAGTGATGGCGCAGTAGACCAATTGGGAGACCTGCAATGAAAGCTTCAATCGCAGTTTGATCATTTACTCCTTCACAGGAGTTCTTGGTGTCGATCAATCGTCCGAGATAATCCCGGCAAGTTTCTCCAGCATTCTGGGTGCAACGCTGTTGGTCTCCGACCGTACAGGGCCTCCGGTATGTGCCTTCGAAATTCCGAAAGAACGCACTTTGAATGTCATACCAGTTGTGGATCATGTTTTCCGGAAGTTCATTAAGCCATGATCGTGCCGTCTTCCACAACATAAGTGGGAGATATCGGGTTGCGACCAGGCTGTTTCCGCCTTTAGCGATGCAGCAAGCTTGGAAGATATCATGTAGCCAGGTATCTGGCCGAGCAATGTCGTCATAGGCTTGGATATGTCTTGAGATAGCAAATCCTTCCGGGAATCTTGTAGCTCTGATGCATGGTCCGAAGCACTTTGGGCCCACGTAGATATCATCGTTTTCGTAGCGCCGCGCCTCTATGTTGGAATTGATCATGTGCCTTGCATCGTTCGGGGATAGAGACCGTCCCGAATGTCGGCTGTGGCTGCGGTGCCTTGGAGCCGGACTTCGGCTTCTGCCACCACCTCCTCGGCCACGTCGTCCTCCTTGTCCCCCTTGAGAGCCGTTGTGATGACTGCTTGGTGGAGAGGGTGGGGCAGCTGGATTGTTTCTGGCTGTTCGCCGGCCTCCGTCCGGAGCGTCATAATTCCGGTTCTGGGGAGGGTCTTCACTACGACGAGCCCCCTGCCGGCTTGTCCCAGCATGGTTTCCGACGTTCCTTCGTCCATCGTTCCCACTACGGTGAGGCTCAGTCGGACAGCTTGCATGTCTAGGAGGTGGCATTTTTTGACGATCCTCCTCCCGACGTTTCTCTTTATCTTCTCCCCTTCGATCGTTCGACTCTCGTCGGGGAGGATTTCTCGGATACAGTGCAACAATGGTCTCTTGTTCGGCCGCTGGAGTGACGTTGCTCCTGTCACGCGTAGTTCTGTGATGCTGTCCTGACGATCTGGTTCTCGAATAATTGTCTTCCCGGTGTTTGGGGCGATGATGCTGCTCCGGAACACGCTAGGGTCTTACGTCAGCCCATGCCGGATCTGTGCGACATTGGTCGAAATCCGAGACCATTTTTTGACTTCCGGACATGGCGACCTTTTGCTGCTCCAGTCCCTTGTTGAGTAGCTTGATTCCTAACCGGATCTCCTCTGGACCTGGATTAGCCGATAGAATTTCTCGGGCTGCCACGGTATTCTGTACTTGGGTTGGATATACCAAATCTCCTTTGCTATCTTTCCGAGGCTTCCCCATCTCTTCTCCGAAAAGGACGGCGTGAATCTGTGGGAATTGGTTGTCATTGGTATGACGCTTCCTGGTCTTCTGGTATTGCCTGGAGTTGTACTTCCCCGCAGATGCTATGCGTTTCTTTCCCTCCTCAATGTTTTTGGCTTCATCAAGGAGTACTTGATGACACGCTTCTAGGGCTTGCGCTCTCTCGTCTAGTTCTTCAGCAATAAGTTCTACAGCTGTAGGAATAGGTGTGGTTAATGCAGCATCGATGAGTTTACACGCACCTTCAATGATCACGTGTCCATCCACTGATTCTTCTTTTTTCGGCTCGTCTGGGATAAGTGCTCCATCCTAGTCTTCCTCATATTCCTCGGCAATCACCTCCTCTGTCAGAGGGTCTTTTGCCGGAGTCTTGTTCTTCTTGTTCTTCTTCTTTGCCCTCTTGGTAGCGCCGGTAGCAAAGACAGCTTTGGGTCCGTTTCCCGGAGTCAAGCTCTGATCGGTACTTTCGGACATCTGGACTTCGGGATTATCTCCGACTTCCATGTCATCCTGCGCTTTGGGCGAGTGGTCCCCGGATCCTTCATCCATGGCTTCTCCTTCCTCTACAGCTTTGGAGTTATACTCCTCTTCATATTCCGCGGAGAACTTTCGGAAATCCGCTGATGTCATCGATTCATCTGAGGATGCGGGTACGTCGGAATTTGTTCCAATTGCCTCCAGCACAGAGTCGGTGTTTTCTCCGGCATCGGTAGAGCCGGATCAGGATCCCACATATCCGACGAAGTGCGACGCGTGCTTCCTGAGGTACCTGCGGCTCTCGCGATCAGCTTCATCGGAACTTTTGGTGGTCTCGAGAATTGCATATGCGCTTGCGTCTTGCATTATCATACGTCGCAATGTGTACCTTAGGAAAGGCCTGTCTGTCCCGGCGTCATCAGAGCCGGAATCAGTGTCGTTGATATGCTCCTCCTGGATTTCGACTTCCGCGGGTGGGTCGATCTGGGATCCGGCCTCTCCAAGGAGATCCACTCCAGATTCGACTTGGACCGCTAGGTCTTCTTCAGGCTCGGATTTCTCCACTATCTCCGCAACTGGTGCGGGCTAGGTGGGATAAGAGTTTTCTGATATCCGAAACTCTGCTGCCTCTGCGGGGAAAGGGGACCCAGAAGATTCTTCTGCCTCTATCATCACCGCTGGGGTGGGTGGGATAGGTTCAGCAAAACCGATGTAAACATCGATCTCGCCAAAAGACATGATGGTGTAGGCAGTCACAGGCTCCCTAGCCGGAATCCAGGTCTCGTCGAGAACGATGAGAGGGACGTCGCTGGCATAGAGGGTGCGACCGACGGCGATAGTCTCGCCGATTCTGATTCTTGTAGACTCTGCTCGGAATGCAGATCCGAAGCTCACCTGCCCCACGGTGGGTGCCAACTATCGTCGGATTGATGACAAGTACGCCATGAGGGGGTCCTCGAGGCGTGCGGAAGAGAGGGGTGTGAGACGTACGGTGTTCCGGGATGGTGAGCACACAAGTTTACCCAAGTTCGAATCCGCCGGCTTTGGACGGACCCTACTCCTGCTAGCAATCCAGTAATACGGCAGAGCCAGAATATGGGTTACAAGGGTTTCACCTGTGCGAGTTGAGATTGTAGACTATTGAGGTGTTGCCCTAAAGGCTCTCCCTAGGATGGCTTATATAGATATTCGGCCTAGGGTTTACAGGAGAGATCTATCCGGCTACGACTAAGAGTCGGTTACAGAGTACATCTTGAACTACAAGTAACACTATGGGCTTAAGTCGGTAAGTCTTCTGGGCCTTCCCGTAGACGGATTGGAGTCCGTATCTTCTCCCTGACTGGGCCGCCCGTGAAGCAAAGCTCTAACCCAAAGTGGGCCACCCTGGTCAGTGAGGAACTGTGAGGATACCCGGAAAGTATATCCCCAACAACAACTGAAAAAAGGCACAGAGCTTAAGCTAAATAGAACTAGTTATCACACATCTCCTTGATCTTCCTAATCTTGGCCCGATGCGCATCTTCCTGCGAGAGCAAGGATCGAATTGTCTACTCTTTCCTTTTAGCATCTTCCTTGCACAGCTTCAATTGTTTCTCTGCATTTTTCCTCATGCACTTGTCAATACTCGTAGTTGTGTACTGCAGGACTTTGGCCTGGTGGAGATCATTCCTTGCTTGAGTCAGGTCTTGCTATGCTTTAGCCTTCAGGGCCAACACCGCGTCCCTCTCCTTCTCGACTTTGATAACCTTGTCTTGCACCCACCTAAGATCTCGCTTATGCTTGGTCGTGTCAACTGGTTCCCATAGCTTTGTCTCAACACTATCAAGAAGTGACCTGAATACGGATTCTTTCAACTCGATAGTCATTTCCCATAGTTTGTCCAGCGTTTTCTGTATCGATTTGGGCCACTCTAGATCTACCAATTTGACAACACCACTACTTTCGCCTTGCATCATTGCACGATGTCCTTGACACCGTAGAAACTTCCTGCCTGCGTTTCGTCATTCGAACGCTACAAATTTAGCGGGCACATATCCATGTTTACATACCAGAGGACTGTCTTCATCTGCTAAACCGTGATAGTCGGAGTCATACATCGTCTGGTTGGCCTAACACATCATACGCGCATGAGTAAACAGATTAGATCTAGCTCAAAAAAATAGATAACTGGCCACAAATGATAGAATTAGAGATGCGACGACTCACATCGAAATCACCGTCCCTGTCATCACGACGCGTTTCCTCGCCGTCTCCCCTTGAACCCATGGCGAGAGGGGAGGGGGTGGCCGCCGGAGAGGGGATTGGGATGGAGGCGCCGTTGGCTTGCGGCAACGGCAGGATGGGAGTGAAGTGGGGAAAGTGGCTTCGAGGGTAAGAAAGAGAAGTACGGGGAGGAAGAGAAGTACGGGGAGGAAGAGAAGTAATGGGGACGTGACACTGGGATGTGGCCCACTGAACTCGTGAGACGTGACACTCGCAACAGGGGAGCGCCTGGTGTTGCCAGTTTGTCCAGAGCAAGCGTGGCCAATCATGCCACAAAACAGCCTACTCACGGATCGCTCTCACGAAGACCATCCCAATCGTCCAAGCGCCCCAATCGAACGGTATGTAACAATCGTCAAGTAGAGCAACTGTGTTAGGGCATGCCTTCTAGAAGACTCGGTCTAACGGCTACCCATGCAATGACACTGGTGTATCCATGTGTGGTTTGTGAAAAGAACAGACATGCAATCACACTAGGTGGATCCATATGTGGTTTATGGAAGTAACACACATACAATGACTCTAGCTGTGATTCATGAAAAGAACATACATGCAATGACACTGGCAGATCCATGTGTGGTTCATGACAAGAACACACATCCAATGACACTGGTGGACTCTAGCTGTGGTTCATGAAAAGAACATACATGCAATGACACTGGTGGATCCATATGTGGTTTGTCTAGAGGAACACACATTCAATGACACTAGGTGTGGTTCATGAAAAGAACAGACATGCAATGACACTGGTGGATCCTTATGTGGTTTGTGAGAAGAAACGACATGCAATGACACTGGGTGTGGTTCATGAAAAGAACTGACCTGCAATGACACTGGTGGATCCTAATGTGGTTTGTGAGAAGAACACACATCCAATGACACTGGTAGATCCTTATGTGGTTCAAAAGAAAAGACATGCAGTGACACCGGGTGTGGTCCATGAAAAGAACAGACATGCACTAACACTGGGTGTGGTTCATGAAAAGAACAGACATGCAATGACAATGGTGGATCCCTATGTTGTTCATGAAAAGAACAGACATGCAATGACACTAGGTGTGGTTCATGAAAAGAACAGACATGCAATGACTCTAGCTGTGGCTCATGAAAAGAACAGACATGCAATGACTCTAGCCGTGGTTCATGAAAAGAACACACATGCAATGACACTGGGTGTGGTTCATGAAAAGAACAGACATGCAATGACACTGGTGGATCCTTATGAGTGGTTCATGAAAAGAGCAGACATGCAATGACACTGGTGGATCCTTATGAGTGGTTCATGAAAAGAACAGACATGCAATGACACTGGTGGATCCTTATGTGGTTTGTTTAGAAGAACACACACGCAATGACACTGGGTGTGGTTCATGAAAAGAACAGACATGTAATCACACTGGTGGATCCTTATGTGGGTTGTTTAGAGGAACATACATGCAATGAAACCAGTGGATCCACGTGTGGTTCATGAGAAGAACACACATCCAATGACACTGGTGGATCCTTAGGTGGTTCATGAAAAGAACTGACATGCAGTGACACTGGGTGTGGTTCATGAAAAGAACAGACATGCACTGACACTGGCTGTGGTTCATGAAAAGAAGAGACATGCAATAACACTGGTGGATCCTTATGTCGTTCGTGAAAAGAACAGACATGCAATGACACCAGGTGTGGTTCATGAAAAGAACAGACATGCACTAACACTGGGTGTGGTTCATGAAAAGAACAGACATGCAATGACTCTAGATGTGGTTCATGAAAAGAACACACATGCAATGACACTGGGTCTGGTTCATGAAAAGAACACACATGCAATGACACTGGAAGATCCTTATGTGTGGTTTGTGAAAAGAACAAACATGCAATCACACTGGTGGATTCTTATGTGGTCTGTCTAGAGGAACAGACATGCAATGACTCTAGCTGTGGTTCATGAAAAGAACAGAAATGCAATGACTCTAGCTGTGGTTCATGAAAAGAACACACATGCAATGACACTGGGCGTGGTTCATGAAAAGAACAGACATGCAATGACACTGGGTGTGGTTCATGAAAAGAACACACATGCAATGACACAGGGTGTGGTTCATGAAAAAGAACACACATGCAATGACATTGGGCGTGGTTCATGAAAAGAACACACATGCAATGCCACTAGAGGATCCTTATGTGTAGTTCATGAAAAGAACAGACATGCAATGACACTGGTGGATCCTTATGTGGTTTGTCAGAAGAACACACATGCAATGACACTGGGTTTGGTTTATAAAAAGAACAGACATGCAATGACACTGGTGGATCCTTATGTGGTTCATGAAAAGAACTGACATGCAGTGACACCGGGTGTGGTTCATGAAAAGAACAGACATGCAATGACACTGGGTGTGGTTCATGAAAAGAACAGACATACAATGCCACTATTGGATCCTTATGTGGTTTGTGAGAAGAACACACATGCAATGACACTGGGTTTGGTTCATAAAAAGAACTGACATGAAATGACACTAGTGGATCCTTATGTGGTTCATGAAAAGAACTGACATGTAGTGACACCGGGTGTGGTTCATTAAAAGAACAGACATGCAATGACACTGGGTGTGGTTCATGAAAAGAACAGACATGCAATGGCTCTAGCTGTGGTTCATGAAAAGAACACACATGCAATGACACTGGGTGTGGTTCATGAAAAGAACACACATGCAATGACACTATGTGTGGTTCATGAAAAGAACTCACATGCAATGACACCGGTGGATCCACGTGTGGTTCATGAGAAGAACACACATGCAATGACACTGGTGGATCCTTATGTGGTCTATCTAGAGGAACATACATGCAATGACACTAGTGGATGCTTATGTGTGGTTTGTGAGAAGAACAGACATGCAATCACACCGGTGGATCCTTATGTGGTCTATCTAGAGGAACAGACATGCAATGAATCTAGTTGTGGATCATGAAAAGAACAGACATGCAATGACTCTAGCTGTGGTTCATGCAAAGAACACACGTGTAATGACACTAGGTGTGGTTCATGAAAAGAAAACACATGCAATGACACTAGGTGTGATTCATGAAAAGAACAGACATGCAATGACACCGGTGGATCCACATGTGGTTCATGAGAAGAACACACATCCAATGACACTAGTGGATCCTTATATAGTTCATGAAAAGAACTGACATGTAGTGACTCTGGGTGTGGTTCATGAAAACAATAGACATGCACTGACACTCGGTGTGGTTCATGAAAAGAACATACATGCAATGACTCTAGCTGTGGTTCATGAAAAGAACACACATGAAATGACACTGGGTGTGGTTCATGAAAAGAACAGACATGCAATGACACTGGTGGATCCTTATGTGGTTCATGAAAAGAATAGACATGCAGTGACACCGGGTGTGGTTCATGAAAAGAAGACATGCAATGACACTGGCTGTGGTTCATGAAAAGAACAGACATGCAATGACTATAGCTGTGGTTCATGAAAATAACACACATGCTATGACACGGGGTGTGGTTCATGAAAAGAATAGACATGCAATGACACTGGTGGATCCTTATTTGTGGTTCATGAAAAGAACAGACATGCAATGACACTGGTGGATCCTTATGTTGTTTGTTTAGAAGAACACACATGCAATGACCCTGGGTGTGGTTCATGAAAAGAACAAACATGCAATGACACTAGGTGTGGTTCATGAAAAGAACAGACATGCAATGACACTGGTGGATTCTTTTGTGGTTCATGAAAAGAACAGACATGCAATGACACTGGGTGTGGTTCATCAAAAGAACAGACATGCAATGACTCTAGCTGTGGTTCATGAAAAGAACACACATGCAATGACACTGGGTGTGGTTCATCAAAAGAACACACATGCAATGACACTGGGTATGGTTCAAGAAAAGAACACACATGCAATGACACTAGTGGATCGTTATGTGTGGTTCATGAAAAGAACAGACATGCACTGACACTGACGGATCCTTATGTGGTTTGTTTAGAAGAACACACATGCAATGACACTAGGTGAGGTTCATGAAAAGAACATACCTGCAATGACACTGGGTGTGGATCATGAAAAGAACAGACATGCAATGACTCTAGCTGTGGTTCATGAAAAGAACACACATGCAATGACATTGGGTGTGGTTCATGAAAAGAACAGACATGCAATGACACTGGGTGTGGTTCATCAAAAGAACAGACATGCAATGACTCTAGCTGTGGTTCATGAAAAGATCACACATGCAATGACACTGGGTGTGGTTCATCAAAAGAACACACATGCAATGACACTGGGTATGGTTCAAGAAAAGAACACACATGCAATGACACTGGTGGATCCTTATGTATGGTTCAAGAAAAGAACAGACATGCAATGACATTAGTGGTTTTTGAGAAGAACACACATGCAATGACACTAGGTGTGGTTCATGAAAGGAACAGACATGCAATGACCCTGGTGGAACCTTATGTGGTTCATGAAAAGAACTGACAGGTAGTGACACCGGGTGTGGTTCATGAAAATAACAGACATGCAATGA